>CM034151.1:782942770-784142770 GCA_019776745.2 Taxus chinensis | reverse complement strand
GAACCCTCAAAAAATTATATCTAACATTTCAAAATGATTCTCTAACATCCAAGAAGCTCAAAATCTCAAGTTACACCTCCTAAGCACCTGTATTGGCTTGCAAGAGCAAACATGCTTCACTGAATCTCCTTGTAGAAACTCATAACAATCTGAACCAGTATGTTAGCATCTCAATAAACATCATGATGTCATCATACAATATCCACTTTGTCATTAATTTTGTTTTTCATCAATGACAACACCTATTAGGTCTACATGCCAACAATCTCCCCCTTTGTCATTAATGGAAAACACCCCAAACTTCTCCCCATTTTTACATTAATGAAATAGGCTACTATAACTCACCTCATTCACCATATTCAGCTACATACCTCCATGATTTGGTTATAAACACCAAAAAAAGGTCTCAATCAAGCCTCTTTTTCTTGATTTTATTGGGAATCCCGACCGCAGGATAGTTCTATGATTCAATAACAAACTAAATCATGAAAATATAGAACTAGAAAATTCCCCAAAATATATTTCCATGGAAGTATAAAATAAAATAATCCAAATAAAAGAAGTACACACCCATAACACATCATGTAACATGGTTTATCCAATGTGGGCTACGTCCACTAGAGATAGAGATCTCAATATATATAATAAACAAGAGTACAAATCAAATCTTCCCACAAGAGTAAAATGCATCTCTCCAAGAGTATCTCCTCCTCTAGATATCTAAATGGAACTACATGAGTGCACTACAACCATGCCTATGAACCACCACCATATCTCACATAATCAGGAACTAGTGCATCTCTGAACTGTAACCAAGCTCTCATGTGAATCTACAAACAAGACCTCTCAAATGGGTCTACCAATATGTAACCATAACTTTGCACCAAGAAGTAAGTCTCTCCTCCATCACGGGCATCAACTTGCGCAAACAAGAAGACAACCTCCTCTATAATATTTAAATAATCTCATGTATCCATAAGCTTTTCAATGCACTACAATACTAGATCTCTATGGTCCAACACTACAACATGGTCTCATGGATCTATAATACAAGATCTCACAACAACATGTGGATCTACAAGAAGAAACTCTATGTGCTTTGCATACTATGCAAGCCATTACATTGAGACAATAACTATAGAAATGAAATATAGTAGAATAAATTACCCACTTCTCACCATTTAGATGTTCCTGTGATTTCCTTCTGTCCAGCCTCTCTCCATAAAAGTTATGTCTTCATGTAACATTTTTCTTCGTCTTCTTCTTCATCCTCTCAAACAAGGATTCCACATGCAATAATAATTAATTACATGTAATTATACTGTTAACCCTAGCTTTCTAGCTTATATAGGTATAGAAAACTTAAATCATCTTAACTATACATTTACAACCTTTAAATCACCTTTAAATAAAAGGTTAGATCTAATTCCACGTCTAAAATAAAAAAACAAACGCACAGGTAATCTGTGTCAGCTCCCTGACCAATGTCATTTCCTTGAGTGATGCCAATTCCCTAACTGATGCCAGTTCATTGACCAATGTTTTTTCCTCCCAGGTGACCAATTCTGGTTCCCTGACCAATGTTGGTTACTGTGTAAACCTGTAAGTTTGTAAAACATGTTTTTTGAAGAAATTTAGTTCCAAAACTTAACAATCTACCACTTGGAGATAAATTATTAAATCTGTACTTTAACATTACCATCCTTTACATACCATGAAGACCAACTATTCTTTACTTCAAAAATTCTCTCAAAAATAGGAAGATTAAACCATCTTCTAAAAATAAGAAGATAACAAACCCATGAATAACCATATACCTACATGAAGGTACTAATGATCTGTGATACACAAGCTATCCTTACATAAAGCTCCCACTGAATCATAACAACAAGCCAATCATGCAACCAATCCACCATGACTAACACACCTACAAGAGCTCCCACTCAAATTGAAATACTGAGATTCAATCGCAACCATAGCCATACCTATAAAACCAACTATGTTCTCTAACCATCTATCTTTGTCTCCATGTAACCACCAATGTAACTGACCAAAGACAATTCAAACTGGAATATGCATAAACAAACAAGATCTTAGGTAAAAACAACACGAATGAGTTCTGCATGCAACTAGTGGGTGATCAATCCACAACATCTGCATAACTCAAAGAATCCAAACGGTGCATTCTGTAAATTCAAACCTACTTAAACAACTTGCATGTCTAAGACAACCATATGTAGAAAACATATCTATCATGGAGTAACTGTTATCCATATTTTTGTATCCCATTTCAAGATGGAATAACTTGAAGGTCTGGGCATTGATAGTTAATGTGATCAGTTTGCAGGGAAGTTCATGGAAATCTGGCGAGCCACAACAAGGGTTTGGAGCCACATCTTCTTCATGCACATTAACCACATGTCAGCTAACTTCCCCTTGTCGTGTGTCATTGCCGCTTTCTTGATGTGTGTTAACCACGTCCTCTTTGATGTACGTCAACCCATTTCTTGATGAGTATCAAGTGCATCCTCCTTGACATGAGTCAATGCCTTTCTTTACATGCATCAACTGTGTCTTCCCTGATGTGCGTCAATGCCTTTCTTGATGTGTGTCAGCCATGTCTTCCTTGATGTGCATCACCACTTTCCTCTTATCATGCAACAACGTACTTTTGCCATCACGCGATAGCTCCCATCATTTTTTCATGTCATTGTACCATCTCCATCACTATCACCTTATTGTCAAGTGTTAGAATTGCTTCTTGTCATGCATCAATCACCTTTTGTTGATGCACTTCAGCCTCCCCTTGCTATCGCATGACATCATTTCTTCTTGTCGTGTTAAAAACTTATTTCCTCATCAGCAGTGAATCTTCTTGTTCTTGTTAGGCGTCAGCTCATGGTTCCTTTCAGGTGACAACAAGGATTTTTAGATATGGCCAAACATTAATAACACCATATAAGGTAGCTCAACAACCAGATTGATGAGTTATGGCACCCATTTTTTCTATGCAAGAAAAATACCATTGAAAAGTGAATTGGTATGGTTACCCATATCTCCATATGGGAAATAACTGAAATATGTGAGTTAGTAGCTTCATTTATTTGTGTGTGTGTGTGTGTGTGTGTGTGTGTGTGTGTGTGTGTGTGTGTGTGTGTGTGTGTGTGTGTAATTTCCCCTTCATTTGGAGAGAAAGACATTCTAGAATGTAAAGTAAATCTACCAAAATTGTTCCAACACTTTTGTGAGCTGTAGGCCTCAAATTTATGCATTTTGTGAAGGATTATTGCCTTGTACCTATATTGTAATGGATTGTGAATCATTTTAAGAAGTAAAATTAGTGGTCTTGTGGATTTTATTTCCCTATCTCAGATTTATATTTCATTTCTTTCCTTTCATATAATATTTTACAGGTATCTTATGCATATTGTGTTCCTTTGCATAGGGTTTAAATTTGTTGTGCTCCACGAAATCGGAGGATTCGAATGTGTTCTTGGGAATGTGGCACTTTGTCTTCCCTCTTCTTCCTCAATTTTCCTTCCACATTAAGTCACTAGGAATATTTCTACCCGTCTTGTTTATTGTGTTATCACCTCCCTTATTTTAGGACTTTTATCTTATGCATCTCTTTCTTCCCTAGTCCCTTGGAAATTCTACGTTAGTATTAGAATAGCTGCATTTCCTTTTCTAGGAGTAGTTTTAGCATTAGAATAGGTAGAGGAAACTAACCTTCTCTAGAGGTTTGTCTCATTTGCAAGGGTCCCATTCCTTGAGACAATCCCATGTTAGTCAAGAGTAGGGTTTTGTAATGTGCAAATCCTAGGGTGTTACTTTTCTGACATAACAGTTTTGGTACACCCAGGTGGGACAGAAGTCAATATTTTTATTGTTTATCAAGATTGGGTGTGTGTCTTAGTGAAATTATCCAGCCTTTAGAGGATTTTCAACAATGCATCTGGTGACTTCGTCATTCAAATCTAGTGGTTTTAGTAGCCCAAGTTTATCAAGTTCATGAGAAGAGTGCAAACTCAATCTAGAGAAAGGAAGAAAGTATCTTTCAAATAATTACAGTTATCTCCAGGAAAAGGAAGGAGAGGAAGAAGAGTACAAATGTCTCCATCTCTACCAATCATAAAATTATCCACACCTCCACTTGGTGAACCCTTTATTTAATCGACTATGATTCTCAGGCCACTAAGAATGGCTCATCAAAAACCACTGCCAAATCAGCCACCTCTAAACCCCTATGTAAATTTTACGAGAAGCAGTTTACTTTCCCTTAATGCACAAAACTATAGTCTTGATAGAAACATTAAATAATATTCCATACTTCACTGGAGAAAATCACACAACTCACATTGACCACATTCAAGACATTGCAAATTTTTGTGCCATACATGAGATTGTTGAGATGGATGTTGCAGTCAAGTTATTGGCTTATTCTTTCAGAAGGAAAATATGTTGTAGTGGTTTAGAGGCTTGGGAGAAGGATCAATTCAGAATTGGGATCAATTGTACACAACTCTCTGTGGCCATCTTTGGGGATAGGGTTAACAATTTATCCCTTTTGGAGAAGATGACTACAATCAAAAGGGCACTAGACTGATAAAATGACAGAATTCCATTCCAGATTCCAAAAAACATGGGAGAGAATCCCAATTGTGGTCAGAACCAGTAGCTAAAGGTGTATTTCTCTATTTTATTAAAGCTCTAAATTTTGATATATATGTTATGATACAATCTATGGGATTAATAACCATACCATATACCTATGACACAGCCATTAAAGATGAGAATTGCCTAATTCAAGCTAGTAAACTTGCACCTAGGCAACCTATCCCTCTCTATCCAGATATAGGGAATCCTAATCCTAATTAAACAATAACAATAGCCTCCATCCATGCTATAAGAAATTATAGTTCAAATGAAGCTTCCACTTCTTCTTCTAGCCCTTCAAATGAACTCCAGGATGTTATGAAAAAATGTAAAACTTAGGAAACGAGTTGGTAACTCTTAAGAGGCAACAAACTCAAAGTTCTAGACCTTATCAACCTTAGTTCCAACCCAATAAATCTCCATATCAGCTAAAAAGCCACCTTTTCAAGCTACTAACTAGAATCAAGGACAACCCCAAGTTGTTAAGCCATTCCAAGCATATAAACCTAATGTAGTTTCAACATCTGAGGGCCTTGGTTCCAACTCAAAACAACATAGCACAAGAATATGAATTTTTTCCCATGCAGCCAATCACACAATCAAGCAACATACTTCAATGGTGCTTTAAATCAAGCATTGATGGTGACTATGATAGATGTTCCTCAAGAACCAAACCAAGAAGAAAGTTAGCAATAGGTAGCTAATTAGGAAGCACCTCCAAACGAGACAACACTTGTGAATTGGCAAGCTGGGGATTTCTGTGGAATAAATCAATCCCCTTCTCAAAGTGTGGAAACCAACACAAGGTCCAAGAAGAGGAATATAGAGGAAGGGTAGTCATCTAATCCAAGTAATTCTCAGCCTTCTATCACACTTCGGGGTATTAGCAATCCAAGTGCAGCCCCAAACATTCAAAATCAGCCAAAACTACCTTCTAAGCCAACTCAAGTACCAGTTGTAGTAGCCCATGTGCAGGAGAAATTCATATCAAGTAAGGGGAAAAGAAGGAGAATCCATCTCCTTTTAACATTATTGATCAAATGAAGAAGACCAATGTAAGAATTTCTATGTGGGAATCATTAAATATTACAGGCCAATGAGATTTGTTACAAGTAGCCATGACAAATTGGTCAACATCAAATGAGTTGTCCAAGAATCAAGAGAAGGTGCTCACTAATGCAACTCTAAAATAATCAGTTCATGGAAGTAGCTACGTAAGGTAAAAACATGAAGCCTCCTCCATTCTATATATCTTTGATTATTGAGAACAACCTTATACACAATTTCATGATTAACTCAGGGGCTAGCAGTTTGGTAATGCCCGAAACAAATTGTAGATCATTTGGGTCTGAAATATGACCTAATTTCCAAATGATTGGTAAATTAAATGGGATTCTAAGTGGGAACTATTGGGATCATGATCTAGATGTTTTTTCAGGACAACTCAACAACCTCAATGCAAAAGTCCTGATTTTACAGGAAAACCAACAACCTAAAAAAAGGATGGTTTTTACAGGAAAACCAACAACCTATTTACAAAGGATGCTTTGTCACAGAGACAACCAACAACGCCAAATATCATGTTGGCTGCTTTTCCTTTGTGCTTTCATCTGTCACACTATTCTCTTTAGGGAAAGGTCATGCAGCTAAGGCATTGCTTTTTGGTCTAAAAACTGAATAGAGGGAAAATTTCCACATTGATACTCATGTTCTAAGTTCCCCCCCTTACATGTGAACATTTCTCATCTTTTGATTCAAACAAGAACTCTGAAATCATACTACAGGAATTTGAAATACCAAAGTAAGGGGCATCACTGGATTTGACACTTGATGACTGGGCTCACCACATCTTCAAGCATGGCCCCATCATTTTTTACTAAAGAAATAGAGATTGATTGACCTGGGAGCCTCCATTGCCTCAATCCTCCATGAATGAATGTACTCTTCTACTTAGCCTCACCAAGCCAGATCTTCAGGGTCACTAATGAAGTATGGTAGCTATTTGCTTCCTCATGTATCAAGGAGTGAGTCATGACTTGGAGGAGGAGCAATGCAATTTCTTCATCTCTATTTATCAGAAGTGGATGCTTTATCCTTCAGATTTACCATCAATTAAATCTTGTGCTACTTATTCTTACAATACATAATACCATTTCCAGGAGCATTACAGCTAGTGACAAAGAATTGTGTTTGGAACTTGGGCAGGTTGATTTTTGTTTAAAAGAAGGCTTGCAATTTTCCTTTAGGGATAGTGATTTGTTTCTACCATACATTGCAGTTTCTTCTAGATCAATGTTGCTTGGTTATATTTTCTTCTTCTATTAGACTACAGAACATTAAGTATCGGATAGACTCTGATTTATTTTGAAGCATTCAATAGTGAATCCATATTGAGGAATAAGCTAGGAGGTACACTATTAAGTACATATTGCTTTTGCATCAATCATCAAGCACATCAACTTTAATGTGGTAGACAATTGATTTAAAGATAGACAGTGAAACTTACTGATACGTTCCACCATAATTTCTCCTTCCATCCATTTTGAGTCTAAACAAATTTTTCTTGAGTGTTATGTACTTGCACTCTCTGATCAATGACCCAATTAGTTTTCTCACATGTCATCTAGATCAAATGGTTGAGTGTCTTTGTTAGAAAACTATGTGAAATGTAGGTAGGCATCAGATAAACCTAGGGATCAAGTAATCATCATTGTCTTTTGATCAAAACAAATTGCTTTCCCATTTTTTTGCTTCATCTACATCATGTGGTTTATTTATTTTTCCTTCCATAATGATCCCATAGATCTTTATTAGATCAGCAGACCAATTGATTTCAGGTAACCTGCCATGTAGATTTAGAATCCATTTTCCTTCAAGAGGGTTCCAATTCGATCCAACTTGTCCATGTGAGCACGATTTTAGAAAAAATTTGAATTCATATAGATTCCACCAAAAATGCATCTACTAGAAGTAAATTTTTTTGGAGTTTACGAGGATTTTTGATATGATTTAATGTAAAGAGCTAAAAAACACACCACCATTGAGCTAGATCCAGAATCCAATTAAACACTGGTAAACTCAACATCTGAGCTTACTCAGCTGAAAGTTATGGCAACTACAAAATTTCATAGATCCAAGCATCTTCTGTGGACCCCTTTCCAAAAATGATTTTTTTTTCTAGTGAATCTGTGTTTTTTTACTAAATCCAAAAATGGAAGAAAAATGAGAAAATCAAGATTATGTAACTCATGGATTGTTGCGATTGGTAGATAATTGTCATTTATGAATAGTCTGGCAGAAGATCGACTTCATAGATCCATTGGAGTGATAATCTTGCAATTACTAGTTGGATCAGATATGTGCGTGGAATTCTAGATGGCTACTCAGGCTAGTGATCGATTAAAATGGTCCACAAGAAAGACCAATTCAAGACAACCTTCAGAAGTGGGGCACATATGAAATTATAGGAAGATGCCATTTAGAGCTAGTCAAATAATATAAAAACTACAATCATCTGAATGGAAGTTGATATGACATTCAATAGGATTGATGAATACAGGTGCAGGTATTCTGCCACCTAGATGACGCTCTCCACTATATTCACGAAGAACTCAACATACTTGCAGATCTTGGTCACCTGAAAACAAGTATTCCAAATATTCAGGAGGATGGCAGAGTGGTCTGTCCAAATAAAATACTGACAGAATTGTATATGAATAGCTTATGAAGCTAAGCTCCTTCCATGTGTGGCTCATCGTATCTAAGGACGTGTCTGGAATATTCATCCAGAATGCGAGCTCAAGCTATTCAAGCATTCTCCATTATCCATGTCATCAGAAGGATGCTCTTATACCAGTGATTTGGGGAAGAACTGCAATTTTGTTAACACTGAATAATAAAATCCTAGAAATTAAATTCCCATCTTGGGGATATCAATTCACATTGATGCTGAAGGTTAAACATGGTTTTCATAATGTTTGATCTCCTACAAAGGTGGAGTCAAAATTCATCTTCAATGCCTCTTATCACTCTCCATGAATCTCACAGTAATCTTATCTCCTAAGTAATCTCTCAAACATCCCTAGGATCTACTCACACTATAAAATAGCTAACGTGAATTGTTCTCACAACTCACCGAAATAATTCAAACTGATTACAACTAACTACCTTAATATGCCAGTTCTAGGTAAACTCATTATTAAGTAGCCCATGTACAAGAGATATTTCATGGTAAATAAAGGGGCAACAGAAGGAGAATCCATATCCTTTTAAAATTATTGAGCAAATTAAGAAGACCAATGTAATAATTTTTATACATGGGAATCATTGAAAATTCTAGGCTAGTGGGATTTGTTACAAGTAGCCATTGCAAATTGGTCAGCATCAAACAAGTTGTCCAATAATCAAGAGAAGGTGCTCACTAACATAGCTCCAAAAGAAGGATTTTATGGAGGTCAGCAAGGTAAAAACATAAAGCCTCATTCATTCTATATATCTTTGATTATTGGGAACAACCTTGTACACAATTGCATGATTTACTTAGGGACTAGAAGTTTGGTAATGCCGAAACATATTGTAGATCAGTTAGGCTTGAAATATGAACCTGGGTTACAAAGGATTGGTACACTTATATGGGACAGAAGTGGGGACTGTTGGGATCATAAAAGGTTTAAACCTCACATTACATGCATTTCCTAATGACACAGTTCAAAAGGATATATCATTGATTGAATTTACACCACTATTTACATTGTACTTGTCAAGAGACTTCACCACCAAAATTGGAGGATACTTATCAGCTGAGTGGTTGCATATGCTCTTTAGAACAAGATATGGAGCTAAGGCTACAATCTGGTATGAACCTATTGAAAATTTCCATATTGAGGCTCATGTACCAAGCCCAATCAATGATAAATTTCTCAGCCTTTGATCAAGAGGATTTCCCAAACACTCAATAAGTAGATACCAAAGTTGGGGGCATCCTGGATTTGACTCTTGATGAGTGGGAAAACAATAAGCATACACATATGATCCATAAAAGGAAATAGAGGAGGTTAAGTTAGGAGTTTATTTTATTACACAAGGAAAACAAACCTCTTCCTAACCTCACCAAACCAAATGATAAGGGTGATAATGAAGTATGGTACATCTATTATTTGATGGATCAAGGAGTAGGAAAGGTGCTGGAGGAGGAGTAATGCTTTTGTCACCACAATGTATGAAGTGTTATCCAAGATTTCCATTTTTCAGTTTACTTGTTCAAAAAATACATGCTGATTATAAATCTTATGATACATGGATTGAATTGAGCAAGAAAGAGGGGTATACAAAACTTGAAAGTGTTTGGGGATAGTGATTTAATTGTCAACCATGTTAGGTGAAAACATGTTGCTAAGAATGATCTTCTCAAATTACTACAAGCATCAGGTATGGGATCAGATTGATGATTTTGGAGTGTTCAACATTCAAGCCATATTGAGGAAGAAGAATGAGGATATGGACATGCTTGTGGAAATTGGAGAAACATTTGATGTGGTGGACATTATTAAAAGAGATTAAATACGTAGCCACATATTCATGTAATTGTGAGGCTAGCCGTATACCAGATAATAACACGAGTTGGTAGGTATTTGAGAATGATCAACAAATCATTAATTTCTTGCATGAGGAGGATGATTTCTTGGTTAAAAATCAGGAGAAATTGGAGCAGCAGTACGGGGATCAAGTGGTATAGATGTGGACAAACAAATTGACCAAAGTTTTTAGTGACTCTAGAGTTAATATTCAATCCCAATGATCAATTTCGGAGAGAGAAGACCAACATTAAGGTAAAAAGGGAAGATTCATAATCCTTTTTGGTTAAAGAGGGTAAAATGCTCCAAGTTGGCAACGTGAGCACGTATCAATAAAAATCTGAATTCATACAGCTTTGTCAAGAGTTCCTCGGACAGTATTTTCTTAGAAGCTAAAAGGATCTTAGAGGGTTTAATCTAAAATTGGCACAACACACCATTGAGATAGATCTAGAATCCAAGCCCATTAGAATAAAGACAAAGACTGGTAAAATCTCACATTGAGACCCTCTCATGAAGAAGGAAATGAACAAGCTCATAGAGGCAAAGCATCATCTTCCCGATCAATCATTCTTCGTGGATAGAGAATTTGGTGTCAGATAGGAAGAAAATTGGGGAAATCAAATTATGTGTGGATTTCTAAGACTTAAATAGGGCCTCTCTCAAAGACCACTATCTACTCTGCTTCCATGAATAAAATATCACAAGTATTAGCTAGATCAGAAAGGTTTTCACTTTTAGACGGACTACTCGGGATACAATAAAATCATGGTGAAAGAGGAAGACCAATTCAATACATCCTTCACTACGAAAGCGGGGTACATATTATTATAGGAAGATTTCATTTGGACTATCAAATTCTTGGAGAAAATTTTAAAAGGGAAATGGATATGGACATTCAAAGTTTTGACTCAGTAAGATAGTTCTTATGTATCTAGATGACATTACTGTATTCTCCAATAATGCAACAAATAACCTCTTTCACTTCAGATAAGTATTCCACATATGCAGGAGATCTCAGAGTGTCTTTAAATCCAAAAAAGTGCATATTCTTAGCTCATGAAGGTAAGATCTTAGGCCACATCATGTCTCAAGGAAGGGTTGGAAATTGATCCAGAATGAGTTGAATCTATTCGAGCATTACCATTGCCAAGTCATAAGAAGGCTCTCTAAATTTTTTTGGGGAAAATTAATTTTATTAGGAGGTTTGTTCCTAAATTTTCCCATCTTGTCAAGCCAAGCACACTGATTATGAAGTAAAAGAACATGGTTTTAAAATGGAATACACTAAAGGAAAATAAATCTTTGAATCCATAAAGCAGGACATTGTGCACAAGCTCCAACCCTCATTAATCTAGATTTCTCAAATAACTTCATTTTATACATGCTTTTGGAAGCACGGATGCAATATCTACCATACTGGTAAAGCTAAATCAAGAAATAATAAAGCAACCGTATTGCATTCTTTAGCCAAATCCTTAAGGATTATGATGTGAGATATTCATTCAGTTGAGAATGATGTCATTGTTGTGATTAGAAGTTTAAATAAATTCAGGCATCTAGTGTCAAACAATAGAATTCATCTATTAGTTTTGCATACGCTGGTGTAAAATATTTTCTTTTGAACAAGGACCTTAATGAAAAGAGAGTCTGGTTGGATAACCAAGGTCGTGGAGTATGATATTGATATAAATGTGACCAAATTAGTTAGGGGGAAAGGGTTGTGTCAGTAGTTAACTTCTAATCAACATGTTTAATCAAGAGAGGAGGAAGAATTTGTTATGGTGTTGCAAGATAATCAAGAACATTAGGCTACAAATGGCATACCCATTCCTTGTTGGACTTAGGATATTGTATATTTTCTTCAAATGGGTCAAAGTCCTCAAGGATTGAGTAATTCCAATAGGAGGTGTTTCACATTTCATTTCATCCCATATATGCTTGGTAGATAAAATTTTGTTCAAGAGGGATGCAAATCATGTCCTCCTAAGGTACATTAGGACAGCTATTAGATAGAGAGGGTATTACATGAGTTTCATGATGGAGAGGAAAGTGGTCACTTTTCCCCCCGAAAGCAATAAACTATTAGTAATCATGAGGGCTGGTTATTACAAGGTCTAATATTTTTAATGATTGTTACTCGTGGATCAAGAAATGCAATAAGTGTTCCTTCTTCACAGGTAAAGAGAAGTCTAGGATCCCTCCCACTCCATCCTATCTCAGTTAAACACCCTTTCGTGCAATGGGGGCATGGATTTTATTGGGGTGATGAATCCAATTTTTATCCTAGGTCACAAATGGATTCTTACAACCACAAACTACTTCACTAAGTGGATAGAAGTAGTTGCACTTAAGGAAGTAAATGAAGCTAGAATTCTAGATTTATACAAAAGTATTGCAACAAGGTTTGGTGTTCCTTCCACTATAATATCAGATAATTCCTTATCTTGTCATTGGAGCAAAGATATCTAATTGGGATGTTAGAATTGGCATCTATTTGATAAATTCATTCTAATTACTACCCCCAGGGTAAAGGGAAAGAAGAGTCCACAAACAAGAACATTGTTGAGAATAATAAGAAGAACCCTCAGATGAAAATAAGAGGACATTACATACCAAATTGAAATCATCCTTATCGGACTGATATAATCACTCCCCAAAAATTCAGACTGGTTATTCCCCTTTTAATTTGGTTTATGGAAGGGAAGCACAAATGCTTCCAATATCCTTTGAGTTACCATCCTTGGAGATTATCAAAAAGGTGGATTTGTTTAAAGTTCTAGCTATGGAAGTTAGGTATGCATAAGTCATGGAGCTAGAAGATCTAAGGAACTAGACCATGAAAACAATGGAGAAGGAACAAACTCAAATCAATATGAGATTTGACAGAAAATCCAAAAATAGAACTTTCCAGGAAGGAGACTTAGTTTTGAAATGGGATGTATACAAAACCAAACAAGGAAGGCACTCCAAGTTTGATGTAATATGGAGTGGCCCTTACCTAATACTTAGGGTGTCAAAGAAAACAATTCTTTCTAATTGTCAAAGTTGGACGGAGAATAATTGCATAGATTCCAGTCAATGGGATCTACTTAAAACATTGTTGTCAAGGATAAATCTCATTTCTATACATACTAGTTTAGGTTCTTAATTCCTATAAGTTCTTGCAGACACATTGTTATGTTGTAGTTAGGCTTGCTTTCAAATAAGTTCTTGTGAACTCTCTACATGTTCCATTTGGGATATGTATGATTTTTTTATTTGTACATAGTTTTACTTTGTTGCTATTGCAATTATACTTTCTAGTTTCAGGAAAGGTATGGTGATAAAATAATGTCCCATCAGTGTTTCAAAGGTTTAAGAGGTTTCAGGAATCAGACCAGTTTCATACAATCAGAATGGTTCCATGCCTAATAGATGCAAAATCATTAGATATTTCGAGATCTAGTAGGCAGATCAGCCTCGCAAGCTCACCAAATTTTTATCCATATTTGCATCCCTCTTTACAATATGGATTAACCTAAAGGTTTGGGAATTGATAGTTAATGGGATCAGAATTTTACAGGGTATCTCATAGTGAGCTTGATGAGCGAGCCACGGCAAGGGTTTGGATTTAGGTTTTTGTTTAATGTGTCGATCTAGAAAACATGTCATGGATTTTCATCTTGTTGTACGTGTGTCAACCACTTCTTCTTGATGTGCATCAATTCCATGTACTTTCTGTCACATGTGTCAATCACACTTTATTGAAGCATGCAACCAATGTGTCAGCTCACCTACATCCTATCAACACATTTCTTGACATGCGTCAACTGTGTCCTCCTTGACGTGTGAAAACTGCTATCTTCCCTGACATGACGTCAACTACCATTTTCTTCTTGACACACATCACCCCTTTCTTCCTGTCATGCGCCACAACGTACTTTACCATCACATGACATGATACAAGCATTTTTACACGTCACTTGACGTGCCCCATCACCACTGCCTTCTTGTCACGTATCAAGCATCACATCCTGTTGCACGTCAATCAAATTTTTTTGACACATGTCAACCTTCCCTCACTATCGTGCAACGTCATTTCATCTTTTTGTGTGATAAATCATTCCCTTGTCGGTGCTGACACTCCCCGTTCTTGTTGTCAGCGTCAGCTAGTGGTTACTGTCAATCATTCCAATAAGGGAGTTTCTGATATGGCAACCCAACATTAATGACATTGTATAGGGTAGCTCAACAACTAGATTAATTTGGTATGGCACCCATGTTTTACTGTCCAAGAAAAGTACCATTGGAAAGGGAACCGATATGGTTGCCCATACCTCCATATGAGAAATTAATCAAGGATGTCGAGTTGGTAGCTCCCTTTTCTCTCTCTCTCTCTATATATATGTAATTTCACCTTTATTGAGAGAGAGAGACATTCTGGAATGTAAACAAACTCTGCCAAAATTATTTTAGCACTTATATTAGTTACAGGCCTTGAATTTATTCATTTTTTGAAGGATTTTTGTCTTTTTCCTATATTGTAATGGATTGTGAATCATTTTAAGCAATAAAATTAGTGTTTTGTGGCTTTCCTTGGCCTAGCTTGATTTATATTGCATTTCTTTTCTTCTATTATATTTTGCATATTGTGTTCCTTTACAAGGTTTAAATTCGTTGTGCTCCATGAAATCAGAGGTTTTAATGTGTTCTTTAGGATTGTGGCACTTTGCCTTCCCTCTTCTTCCCCATTTTCCTCCACTTTCATTCACTAGTAATCTCTCTAGTATTGTTTTGGTGTTATCACCTTCCTTAGTTTAGGACTTTTATCTTATGCATCTCTTTCTTCCATGGTCCCTAGGAAATTCTAGGTTAGTACTTGAATAACTGCATTTCCCTTTCTAGGAGTAGTTTTAGCATTAGAATAGGTAGAGGAACCAGCCTTCTATGGAGGTTTTTCTCATTTATGAGGGTCCTACACCTTGAGACAATCCCATGTTAGTCAAGAGTAGGGTTTTATAATGTGCAAATCCTAGGGTGTTACTTTTCTGACATAACAGTAACATAGTAATAAGAGGAAATACAAACATTCCCTACTCGTGCTCAAGGGAATCTCAACCATGCTCATAGGAATCCATGTGCAAAAAAATATCTTCATTATCATCAAATCACAAAATAAAATATATCCTCACGTATAAACTCATCATATACATCTATCCATATCACCAAGCTCTCTAGAAGCTCCAAGTCTCTCAGTGACTAAATCCAAAGAGACATATGAATCATGTGCTCATCAATGTCAACAACCATGCTAGTAATGACTAGTACAAATACTGAAAAAAATGTCATAAACATACTACATAAGCATCCTAGATGAAAGAAAATAAGGGAAACTTCAATAAACTATAAATAAACACTGTTATCACACCTGTAACCTATAACAAACAATTTTTCCTTATTTCACCCTTCAAACTCTAAAACATTTCTCTCTTATTAACCCAGCTAAACAACCATTAACTACCATCCTGTAAGGACACCCATGTACTACAAAATAAAACTAGAAGTGACATCACCATGAACTAAACAAAAAATACATGCAAAAATTGTGACTGTCCTCTAAAAAAAAATGTGCCTCATGCCACTTTGAATAATAGTACTCTCCTCTTACTCTGCACATGCATTTTTGTCCAACATGCAATGACAAAAACCATGGCTTGATCCTACTTGACATGAACTCCTTTGCACTGCCTCTAATCACCAAGCTCAAAAGCTCCAATATATATCAATGAGAAATAAAACAAATGAAAGAAAATATAAAATTGATTCCCTTCTTATCAAAGAGTAATTCTACATCACAGAATTTTGGACTTCTTGTGATGTAGGTGAACCACCTTATTTTCATCATGTGTACTCAACATCTCCCATTACCTATAACTATGTCTAAACATGACTTTTCATTGAAGATCTCATTCTTAGACTAGATACCCTTGTCCTCAAGATTCCAAAACATCCCAGAAATAAATTTCAAACTCACCAAATATCCATGGTGCATATTTTACTTCTGCACACAATCCAAATATAATACCAATTGCTTCAAATGAAAGAAATAAAACATGAAACCGTATAGATATACTTGAATCTGACCCAAGTCTCACTAGACTTACCAAGCCAACTTTATCCTTTTTTTAATTCAAACATTGAAGTGATCTACTTTGTTTCTTCCTATACACTCTATGCAAGAAACCTGATCCTCCAAACCAGACACTAAATCATTTATGCCCTCTTCTACTACAAAAAACTGGTATAGATTTACCATCACAGAGATCGACCTCAATATGCTGACTAGTACTAGTTCCCCTGTGACCAATGTCGGTTCACTGACTGATGTTAGTGTTGCTGGAATGACCACAATGCCACATATTGGCATAATACACCAAACCAGGTGCCTACTTTGACCAAAGCTGATAGTTGTGTTGAACTAGTTGTTTCAAGAAGAACCCAAATATTGCACAAAAAACTTTACAACAATATTACATGTAATAAAATTGTACCAAGATGAAATACATCACCTTACAAACACCAAGACACTTAACCAAACCTTCAACCAAACTACTTTTCTCTCTGATGGAATCCCCATCTTCATTTTGTGTTATTATAGTCTTCCTCTCTAACGAAACTCATGCATCTAACTACACCAAGGATGCATAACTGCTCCTCTATCTCTTACTCAGATCTGTAATCCAAAACATGCATGTGAAACTAAAACATACAGGTACTATAATACCAAGATAAAAAAATCATACCTCTATAATCCAAATCTGTAATTTGACCAACATGCATGCGCTTCCTGGAACTAGGGACATAGAAAAAATCAAGAGACATTCACTGCATCTTCTCAAAATTCTTCAGATATGTGATTTTCTATTTAAATAGGTCACCGACACCAGTGTCCAACTAACTGACCATGTTCACCCTACTGATACTGGTTAAGGAATAGTACCAACCGATATTTGTATAGCATACTGACACCAGTCATTGTCATTTTCCAAAAACCTTTCATTTCTAGATCCCACTTGATCTTAAATCTCTCCCTTTGATTTACACATCAAGTAAAACAAAACCCTTCTCTCATACAACTGTCAGTAATACCACTAACAAAATCCTGAAGCAAACCCTTACTTTAAAGACTATATCCATCACTCTGGTACAAGTTGTTGGGAATCCCAACTACAGAATAGTGTTGTGATTTAATAATAAACTAAATCATGCAAATACAGAACTAGACAATTCCCTAAAATCTACATTAGTGGAAGTATAAACTAGAATAATCCAAATCAAAACAAAGCAAAAACACATTACAAAACATGTATCATGGTTTATCCAATGTTGGCTATGCCCACCAAATATAGAGATCTCAATATATATAATAAACAAGATTACAAATCAACTCTTCGTACAAGAGTACAATGCATCTCTCCAAGAGTATCCAATCCTTTAGATCTCTAAACAGATGTACATGAATGCACTACAACCATTCCACAAAACCACCACTAGGTTATTACCCCCTTGAGACATCAAGTAAAACCAAGGTAAAAACCATGAACAAAATTCTGGGATGCCTGATGGGACCCTTGTCCCTTTTTACTACTTAATTTTATAATTATAATCATTACTATTTTCACTGAGTGCTAGTTTCCTACGATTGGCTCAATCACATGTGATTAGCCTAATCTCTAGTGATTGTCCTGTCTTGTTTTCTTATCATCTCATAATCAGTTTGTTATTTGTTATTTTGTTTTTCTACTTCTGTTAATCTGATTATAGATTTGTTTCCTAGGATTTTTACTTTCTGGATTTTCTAAACACATGCTTTGGAAAATTGCTAAAAATTGGAATAAAAAATAAAATAGGAGTGCACTCACGATAAGTTCTAAAAACCTTATTTTAACTTTCCATAATACATTCTTGTTCGTTGGTTCTCATCGAAGTCAATATTTCATTTTGGATCTTTAAAATGAATTCTTTCATACTTCTTGATCATCTATTTCTAATTAGGGAAGTAAATTCATTGCATTTCACTTCTCCTCCCTCACACACAACCAAATCACTTCAAAAAAAAAATGAATCCAAACAATTTCCACCTAGGTGAAGATGATTGGGATTTCATCACCTAACAAGGAAGCCAAGTTGATGTTCTGGCTGAGTATAATCTCGTGTTTGTCAGTATATATTAGCTCAGAACCTGACTTCCTTATCACAGTGGGACCATGAAGTGAGGGGTTAGGCCCCAATACATGCATGTACCGACAATAGTACAGAGTTGGACCTCACCTACCTTCGAGTATATTGAGGAATCAACCCTTAACACACCTAAAACTATTCATAGCTTACCATTTCCAAGGACCCTTGTTAACCATCTTACACATTTCTCTTTTTCTATAATTAATCAAGATTAATACAAAACAACATTTTTCCTGTTTGTTCTTATTGTTTGTAAATCAACCCATCTAGTTAATTTTTATTTCCTAGTTGTTTGTGCATTTTCTTATCATGATATTTACTAGACAAAAAATCCACAACCAGACCTCTGAAGACATTTCTACTCCACCCCTTACATTCCAATAACATGCCCCATTTTACACCACAATACTTTCAACACCAATACAACAAGTCCCTTATTATAAAAAAAACATCCAATCCCTTTATGACACCCAACAAACTTAGAATGAATCAGGAGTCAACTGTAAAAACAAAATAGAACAACAATCTTTCTATTATTCACAACACTACCATGGCCAGATTCCTTATACACCGGAATCAGAACATCCATTCTCTCCTAGAGAATCTAAGCCTCCTTTCTACAATAGGAAAGACCCTATTTTTGAAGAAATGCTAGACTCAAATCCCATTACTCTTATTTGGTAGAAAAAAATGTCCAAATGCAGCCATTCACACCCTAATGGGTTCCATACACTCACAACCCTTCATCTTCCATTGCAAAAATCCTTTGCAAAAACTAAGACCATGTTGTCCAATAGTTATATCCATACACTTCAAGTCAACCCAAAACACCAAACAATATTCAACCCAAGATCTGTACCAACTCTGATAACCCCTTTAAAACATCGAATGAAAAGTATTTCACTTGTCAACCCAAAGTACCTGACGTATCCTCAACTCCCATTTTTGACCTTCACATGATCTTGTCGTAAAACACATTTTCTCAGCAACCCAATCTTCACCGAGTCCTTCTATAGGATCCATATCCTCTAACTAGTAACCATGATTATTAATCAACTCCCCCCATTTCATCATAGGAACAAACATCTCCATTGATTTCTATGGCCTTTACCGCTATTGTATCTTCCCAATAGGACATTAGTCCCATTTAAAATATAATTATGTCTATTCCCACAACCACACCACTAGTCAATACCAGTGCCATTGGTAGTACACATCGTATTTTTCAATACATATCATAACCTTCATAACCATTGATTTCCATGCCACAATCAACACATAAACAAAACATTCCACAATAGGCACCATCCTCTGCCACCTCTACTATGTACTCTAAAAAAACACCCATATATTCATAGTGTAACGCCTCGTGCTTTCATTATTTTTGCCAAAGTAATGATAGGACAAATGGTTTTATCCTATGTTTTTGGCACCCTTACGTATCAAAAATTAAATGGAAACTTGATGTGAACACGTAATCACAATATCATGAATAAGCTAAGGATGATCTCCTTAGATGAGAACCCTGTTAATACGGGGTCTATCTTATTGATGAATTGTTTTTGCTAAGGTGACATTATGTCATTTGTAATGTTGTATGTCATAAAATCCTTGGTATAAATTTAAGTCTTGAAAGTTATTTGAGATGTTGTTGCTTATCTCTATTAAATTTTTAACATTGTAGCTTTTATAACTAAGTAATGTTAAGGTTTTAACAATTTTGATAGTTCGCTTAATGAAATAATTTGAAATGTGATCAAGACTTCCTGTTTTTTTATAATAGGTCTTAAACCGACCATCTGATAGTCTACCCATTTGATGATTAATGCCATTATGATCGTATTTCCAGGGATAAAGGGGCTATAGTCATAAGTCAAGGACTTAATTATTAAGAATTAAGGGAATCAATTCCTACGAGTATACATAAGCAACTTTATTGATCAACGCTAACATTATAACATCTATGTATATATATATATATATTGAAAAGGGAATTCACAAAGATTAAAGTAGTTAACTACTATTGAATATTTATTAACTAATGTAAAAATAGGACAATCTAATCCTAGAGGCATAGTTCTAAATTTAACATATGAACCTATCTTTGAGAACATTGACTTGGGCATTACTTTAGCTATTTGAAAGGATGTATATTCATATGAAAATAGTATAAAGCCTTAATTTATGCTAAGAAAGGACATCTGAATTTCTATTTCTATAAAATATTTGTTGGTCATTTAAAAATGATATAATGTTGCTAAAATTCAAACGGTTGATAAGGTGGCACCCACCGCCTAATAGCTGTACTCATAATTCCCTAATAATTTATTAACTATCTCTGCCAACTGATTTTGAGATGAATTATTTTAGTTTATCTAAATCACCTTGCATGGCATAAAGTATGAATTTGCTAAATTTAAAGGAGAGCTAAGAATAGTTGGGTTGTAAATTGGCAGCAAGCTCCATTAACTCTGCATTTAATGACTTTTATTTCCCACCTTCCTCGGGAAGTGCATGGATGGATTGGAACAAAGGGGTAGTTTTTGGTATCGATTCATTTCATGGATAGAAACTCATATTATCTCGGCATGCAAGGAGGAAGTTTAGCTATGTGTTGATGTGAGTTTTCATGAAGAAAACATCAGTTGAGTAGATGGAACAACAAGTTCCCAGACTCATTAAAATATCATGGAAAATTTGTGATCTATTGAATGAAGGAATTCATTTCAAAGGTTTGGGGATTATCTTGAGTAATCATGGAATTTTTGCAAGGAAATAAAACAATGGCGTAACAAGCATGATACGCTCTGAAATTTTCATAATTTCTTGCTCTATTTAGTAATTTCACAAAAGAAACCTTTCCTTGTATGAAATTTTGTGTTTATGATTTCAGAGATGTAGAATCATTTAATACTTTCTCTGTATAGTACAAATTTCTTTGGCTTCATGATGTATGTTGTTAAAACTGATTAATTAAGTATAGAATCCAATAAGATTTATTATCGTTAAGGAAATAATACGCTATTGAGATGTTTGAGGACTGCTCTTATAATGATTACTGGGTTTGATCTGATACACCAACATTGTTGAAATCTTCTTGCAGCTTTGAATTGATATCTACCCATACTGTAGAAAATTTTGTTTAATTTGTTACCCATCTCCTCAAGGATATGAATAAATATAGCAAGATATTGTGGTATTCTAGAAATTGTTCTATGTGAATTTTTGTTATAGATGTCTTTCATTGACGCAGTGTTTGTTGGATTTACACAATTGGGTTTAATTCTTTAAAGAAATCTATGCCTGTGGAGACGTGTTGGTCTTATAGGAGGCATCATCGGTACTGACTTGAATGTTCTTAAATGAAATACTTCTTCTTGGAAATGGGAAAGGCCTTGCTACTGAATATAATTTTTTTATTCAATTAAAAGAAATATTTTGGTCATTCTTATAGGGATGAGTTCTATTTATCTCGTAAATGTTATTAAGACAGATTTCATGCTGCTATATATTGTTTTATAAGTGCTTGATTGTCAATTGATGAGTTGTGAGTCATAAATATATCAAGTTAAGAAATCAACATCTACAATACTATTGTGTTACTCATTAGTATCAATCATGTAGTAAGTGTTATACACATCTTATGTGTGATATTCTAGGGAACATATAATAGACAATTAGAGGAATGTTTCTTAAGAATATCATGTTCTAACGAACCATACGTTAAGCATACTTGGAAATAGTTGAGGTTGTTAATGGATAACTACCTCATTATAAAGTGCAATATATCAACCTAATTGTAAAGTTGTGTTAAGTTCTCTAAAGGTTTTGTATAGAATGTACTCAACCAGTAAAAGATATCTAGAAGTAAGATTGTCTAATCTTAATGGCCGCTGCTAAGAAAGTAGCTGGATTATCATGAAACCATGGAAAGGTTATGATAATCAGGTACTTATGTGTTATGGATGTTTTATAAACACATGTTATACTAACTCTTATTAATGATATAATAATTTAATATTACTTTCTAAGTGAAATCAATTCTAAGTCCTATACTAGGATGATACACATAAGCTAGAATAGGACGGGCTTATGGTAATCTAAGATGACTACATATTGATTATGGTTTCACTTTTCGAGAATTGCAAATTTGTGATAAATTGTGTTATGAAATATTGTTCTCTAAGAGATTGAATGTTTTTAATTAGGATTGTTCCACGATGCATCTTTATGAGCACATAAACATGTCAGACACAATGGAAGTAATATGGGAACATGCTTACTAAGTTAAAAAGAACATAGCATTTGAATCTCATCCCTAGTCAATACTGTAATTATCTCTAAAGAGAATTAGAGAGTTATATTTTAAAAGGATATGATAGGGAAAGATAAATGGGCAAGTGGTTCATCAAATCTACCATATTACATACCCTAGACATATCTTACTTGTTAGAGATAGTAAAATAAATGAACTCTCTTTACTGAGCTGTAATTAAGTAAAGTGATGTGCTTAAAATCAAAGGATGGTTGGCATTGATAGCCTATGGCACTTAATTCAAGGAATGAATCATACCTATATACTTAGCTTCATAGAAGTACGTATCCCTAGAATACGAAATAAGGAGCATGAGCCTAAATGTTAAAGTCGGGACAATTTTTGAAACTGCAATAATGATCATAGTCTGTGATAGTATCGTTTCTATCAATGGTTAACATGGGTATGATATTTTGGAAGGTAATTAAGTGCTATAGAGATTGGTGGTCCTGGGATCAACTCAATCCAGACCTTAGGTACGACCCATTCGTGGAGAAGGTGTTATAAGTCCTAGGCTATTCTATAATGATTACCTTGGAAAAATTAAACACCCTGCACCAATATAGAATTCTAGGTGGGTGCACTAACTACATATAATACATAGTCATATCCCTATAGTGACGATTGTCACCATTAGGATACTGCCATTTATCATCTATAATGAGTTGTCTCATCAAGAGACTGGATTGTAGTATGGTGTTGTCCTAAGTACAAAACCTTGATAGAGTTACAAGACAGATTGGACCTCCTGGGTACGTACCCTTATATCAACGTTTGATGGCTACGGGAAGATCTGTGGGTGAATAACAAGGTGAATTATTAGGAGAACACTTTCTCTCCCATAGGCATCACAGGATGACATAGAGGTACGTCTCCATGTATGTTAAACTATTTTTTACCTCATTTAAGGCTTGTAGCTATTTACAACATTAACACTTGTGAATCCATATAATTGAATAAGTGATTAAGGAGAAATGACAAGTTCCTAATGACATGTGTGTCGTAATGGAATGGAGAATGGCATACATGACTCATAATCTTTGTGCAAAGTGGTGTAAGTGGCTAATTACACTGTCGAGCTTTCACCATTATCTAAGCTATGAGATGCCTATGTTTTTCATAGGTGGAATCTAGGTACACACTTAGGGGTTTTCACTTATAAAACATATCCTATAAAAGGAGAACCAAAGGGATACATTTTATGTATGGATCGTATAGAGCATTGAGGGAGAATGAGTAAAGTTCAGTATTGTCTCATACAACTACACATGGTTCATGATAGTTATCGGAAATGGATTGCTTTAAGGTTTATGTAGATTTAAATATATGGGTATTTAAATCAGCTGCATAAAGTTATTTATTATAAAAATAAAAAATTCTAGAGATGAAGTGACAAAAAGTGAATGTTACATTTTGGTATCAGAGCTGACGGTTGTAACTCTTGGAATTATTGGATCCTTACGCTAATTAAAACTTTTATTTTGTTTTCAAAATAAAAATGGAAATGGGAAGGATGCACCAAGAAGAAATAACTGAGTCTGATTTTGTTGCAGTTTAAATGGTGTTGAAGTTAGACAAAATTCTGGCAATCCTTCCATATACCTAGTATCGGATAGATGCTTTGGAGCAGCTGGTTATGGGTGAAAGTGATAAGTTTGACAAAGGACAACTTAGGTATGTTGCTAATAAACAACATGAGAGTTATTTAAATAATGAACTGATCATTGATGGCAAGTTTTGGACTTACCAATCCAAAGATGGACTAAACCTAAAATTTGGCGAAGAATTGGATAAACATGGATCTTCTTCCGATAAGATGATATTTGGAAAATCTAGTGGGGTAAAACCAAATCTTATACACACTCCCACTCATAAAAAATGAAAAGGGACATAAAAATGATAATTCTTCTTCATCTCAGAATGCTAGGAAAAATTGGTGGAAAAAGCATAACAAGAAAATGTGTTCTCCCAAAAATAAATTTGCCCAAAAACTTATAGTGATAACCTGCAGGAAAAATCATAATACTGTTACAAATGGCAAAGTTAAAAGCGGTCAATCAGGACCTGCTGGTGGATTTTTCACATGTGGTAATGGGCATTATGCCAACCAATGTCCTTTAAAGAAGATGGACAAGTCTCGAATGATGAAGCATGTTGCAAGGGAAGTTAACAAAGGAAAGGAACATGTATCCCTAGCAAAAGATAGAAATTTGTGAAGAGATCCATTAGATTAGTATTCTTCAATACTAAAAGAAAGAAAATTCAAAATATGGATTTGTTGCAATCAATGAAAAACTGGTCAACAATTGTGAAGCCTAACTCTTTCTGGTAATATGGAATAAAAATGCTCAATTTTCAGCTTATGTCTATTCAGGTAGCATTGATCTGAGTGATTGTTCTGTATTCTGTCAAATGTTTGATTTACATAATTAATATTTCAATTCCAAGGAACTGAAAATATTATAATCTGTCTGTTGACTTTTAACAGTGGTTGTAATATATATATATATATATATATATATATATATATATATATATATATATATATATATATTTGGTATATGTTACTTATAGGTTATGTTACTCAAGTACCCAAAGTTTTAGGGTATCATCATTTTGAAAGGAGGATTTAAGGTTTGAACCTAGGAGCTCGGCAAGCTATCTCTTAAAAATACTCAAAGGGTTTTGTGATGGCTCATTCTAGGTCAACTCATCTAAAAGCATAGATAGTATGAGGTTATATTTAGATTCTAGTAATATCTTGTACATCTGGAGACAAGATTTCTTTTATGTTATCTATCACGACATGATTCCCTTTTGTTCATCTATCATGACGTGTTGTGGCTATGAGAAAATTCTAGTTTATGAATTACTGTGAAATTTCATGGGTTTTGTGGTGGATTTAAGTATTTTTAGTTGAACCTAGATAAGGGAATTCATACTACACTAATATGAACCCTATTATAGAAATGTGCAGGTTAAGGATCAAGGGATGTATTGTGAAATCCATCTCTTATGAAAGTTCCTATGTAACTCTACATGGCGTCTTCAAGCCCTTAGAGTTTCAGGCTTAACTTGTATGCGTTATATTATGTTGGGAAAAAGATAAGATGACTTGTAAGTTGGAGGAATGTTTAGAGCTTCCAAGAGAATTTAGTAAGTCATTAAATAACATAAGTAAGTCATTTACATGCTTCTATATATTAAAGTAAAAGGTTTTACAAACAATACACTACTTATTTGAAACCCTCATGCAAACCAAGTGGAATATTTCCATGACCTGTAATATTAGGATCAGTACCGATAATGTGAATCCACCGAGGAGGTTCAACAGCAGAATAAAAATGTTGTGGATGTCAAAGTCTACATCTAATAAGGTAGCTTTGTTACTTAACACTTTAAGAGGTTTTTGGCAAATTGGTTTTCTCAAACATCTATAAACTTGAAGACCTCTTGTTTGAGGACAAGAAAATGTGTTGTCATTACTCATTCATGAGTTAATATTTGTAAAAAAAAAATTATATTTGGTAAATCCATAAGCTTGGATAACCACGTTGACAACATTATTTGATTAGACTAGGTGTAGGAGATAAAAAGTGTAAGATATGTTCAGTTAATTGATAACTGAAATAAAAAATATTCAAGTTCAGCTAAACGAATGAATGTTGGAACCTTATCTTTTTGACCCAATGTTGTAGAGTTTTGGAACCTCAAATCAAAAAGTATTTAACAAAGCTGAGGAAGGAGATCTGTCTAAATGAACAACCACAAATCCCTATGCTGTATCCCAGCAAAAAGGAATAGTTTTTCCTTAAAAGGTAACAGGTAAGCTTGATTTAACTATATCCTCTGTATATCAAATATATATTGTACAAAGATAATTTACTTTAGTGAAGTAATAATGAAATAATTTAGACTACGTAACTATTTACAGTTTGATAAGTTGATACAACTACTAAATTAAAAGTTTTGAATCTGAAAACCATAAAATTATGGGGGAATATAAACTATTATGTAGGAATTATTCGTATATCCAATGTGGAATTTTTTGATTTCAATTAATAAGGACCACATCATCGGGACAATGATGCTTTTAAAAGGGGAGGTATATAATGCCCCGTGCTTTCATTATTGTTGCCAAAGTAATGATAGGACAATTGTTTTTATCTTATGTTGTTGGCACCCTTGCGTATCAAAAATAAAATGGAAACTTGATGTGAACACGTAATCAAATTACCATGAATAATCTAAGGATGATATCCTTAGATGATAACCCTGCTAATCTGAGGTATATCTTATTGATGAACTTTTTTCGCTAAGGTGACATTACGTCATTTTTAATTTTGTATGTCATAAAATCCTTGGTGTAAATTTAAGTCTTGAAAGTGATTTGCAATGTTGTTTCTTTTCTCTCTTAAATTGTTAACATTATAGCTTTTATAACTAAGTAATGTTAAGGCTTTGACAAATTTAATAGTTTACTTATTGACTTAATTTGAAATGTGATCAAGAATTCCTGTTGGTTTATAATAGGTCTTAAACCGACCATCTGATAGTCTACCCATTTGATGATTAATGCCATTATGATCGTATTTAAAGGGATAAATGGGATATAGTCATAAGTAAAGGGCTTAATTATTAAGAATTAAGGGCATCAACTCCTACGAGTATACATGAAAAAATGTATTGATCAACGCTAACATTATAACATCTATGTGTATATATATATATATTTCGAAAAGGGAATTTGCAAACATTAAAGTAGTTAAGTAACTACTATTGAAGATTTATTAGCTAATGTAAAAACAAGACAATCTAATGCTAGTGGCATAGTTCTAAACTTAACGTATGAACCTATCATTGAGAAGATTGACTTGGGCATTACTTTAGCTATTTGAAAGGATGTATATGCATATGAAAATAGTATGAAGCCTTAAGTTATGCTAAGAAAGGACATCCAAATTTCTATTTATATAAAATATTGGTTGGTCATATAAAAATGATATAATGTTACTCAAATTAAAATGGTTGATGAGGTGGCACCCACCGCCTAATAGTTGTACTCATAGTTCCTTAATTATTTATTAACTATATCCGCCAACTAATTTTGAGATGAAGTATTTTAGTTTATCTAAATCACCTTACATGGCATAAAGTATGACTTTGCTAAATTTAAAGGAGAGCTAAGAATAGTTGGGTTGTAAATTGGTGGCAAGCTCCATTAACTCTGCATTTAATGAATTTTATTTCCCACCTTCCTCAGGAAGTGCATGGACAGATTGGAACAAAGGGGCAATTTTTGGTATCGATTCATTTCATGGCAAGAAACTCGTAGTAGCTCGGTATGCAAGGAGGAAGTTTAGGAGTGTGTTGATGCAAGTTTTCATGAAGAAAACATCATTTGAGTAGATGGAACAACAAGTTTTGAGACTCATTAAAATATCACAAGGAAATAAGGAATTCATTTCAAAGGTTTGGGGATTTTCTTGAGTAATCATGGAATTTTTACAAGGAAATAAAACACCGGTGTAATAGGCATGATACGCTATGAACTTTTCATAATTTCTTTCTCTATTTAGTAATTTTAGAAAAGTAACCTTGCCTTGTATGAAATTTTGTGTTTATGATTTCAGTGATGTAGAATCATTTAATAATTTCTTTGTAGAGTACGAATTGCTTTGGCTTCTTGATGTATGTTGTTAAAAGTGATTAATTAAGTACAGACTCCAATAAGGTTTATTATCATTAAGGAAAGAATACACTATTGAAATGTTTGAGGATTACTGCTATAATGATTACTGGGTTTGATATGATATGCCATCATTGTTGAACTATTCTTGTAGTTGTGAATTGATATCTACCCATACTGTAGAAAACTTTGTTTAATTTGTTACCCATCTCCTCAAGGATATGAAAAAATATAGCAAGATATTGTGGTATTCTAGAAATTGTTCTGTGTGAGTTTTTGTTATAGATGTGTTTCCTTGATGTATTGTTTGTTAGATTTACGCAACTTGGTTTGATTCTTTAAAGAAATCTATGCCTGTGGCGATGTGTGTTGGTGTTGTAGGAGGCATCGTCGGTACTTATAGTTCACCTGGTTTTATTTAAAATAAGTATTTGTACTGAAGAAAAATAACTGAATTTAATATTATCATTGGGTTGTAGATAATAAGGACAGTTGTAATGATTACAAGGTCCTCCTCTTCGGCCCTTGAATAGGCAGTTTAGAATGGCATTTATGGTCTACTCCGAAGCCACTTTTATGGCTCAATTGAATCACTAAGTCTCCTAACAGTTAACTATTGTATCTTGTTTGCAATTCAAAATTGTATAAGATACAAATACTTTATTCTATTATTTCATGTTGATCTCCTTGTTGCTTCTTTATAACTTTGGAACTATTTCAACTCCTTCGGGGTTTAAAGCTGGTTGTGGAAAGGTTATATTGAGATTTTTTTACTATGATGGTTAAGTCCAAATTGTAAAAATCTCGTCACTTATGTTCCATCTTAGCCTCTATAATGGAGGATGGACATTCTCCTATAAAACCTTGTATGATACTTAGTGGGCTAATTTATTCACTATTATTACTAAATCTTGGTTCTTCTTGCAATTATTTTCTAATTTTGAAAGTGATGTCGACTTCGACTAATGATATCCTTCCTCTTGTAAGAGATGTAGTTCACTATTGACCATTAGGAAACCAACCTAAAAAGTGAGTTGATATTCTAGAAGTTTATACATTAGATTTTATGGTTGAAAAAGTGTTAAACAATTCCTTTTATTGATCTCACCTCATCTCAATGTATGAGCTGGTAATTATAGTATAGTTTGATTTCTTGACCCTTATGCTCTTATCTATGCTTGCTGGGTTTATATTCTAAATGTTGAAAATTGAATCTTGAAGTAGGGCTGGGGATTAAAGTTGTCCCAAAATAGGAAGTCTCTTGGCTTTAGGGTTGTAAAGTTTGGTGGCATTACCCTTCTGTAGTAATTAACACGGTTCAAGTTTGTTGATAACATTGTCATACTATGTGTTCTATTAAGAAGATGGAGGCATATATTTTGTTTGGTAACCCAATATGGGACCAAAGGGTTAGGCTATATACTCCTAATCTTATAATATATGATAACTAGATTTTTCATTTAACCAAGTCCATAATATGTGATAGATCTTCACCAGGTGTAATGTTTCTGATTTGAATTATGTGGTATCTCAACAAACCTGGAAGTGACTCTTTCTCTTATAAAAAATAGTACTCAGTTTCATTTATTAAATACGGGGTTTCCTTGACATTTTGAAAGTTCCTTATTGACCTTTCCTTGTTGTGTCATGAATTTAGTTTAGTATGATCTAACCTTGTTTAGTAGAATGGGTTAGGAGATCATTCTTATATTCAAAATCTTATGAAGTCTTGACTTACTGGGAAAAAAGTGGGTTGCTAGAAGTTGCAATTCCTGTAACAAAATCATGGGATATTAAATGTTCAGATGAAATTTTTGGGTTAAGTAACAATTATGGTACCTACTCTCTTCAAAAATTTTGAAGACTTTAGTGTTTATTAGGTCTTGATATGTTGAAACATATCTGAAGAAGGGAATTGTGTACTCCTTTCTAGTCTTAGAATGTTCTATAAGTGCTTAAGTTGAGGTAAGTACTAAATAAGTAGCATGTTACTCAAGTTATACCTGATTGCTATATGGAAAGATGCCATGAATGTTCTCACCCTCTTATCCTCGAGGTTAAACGCTCTAATATCATATTTCGTTAGCCAAGTACTCTTGATGTTTTGGTATTATTTACTGAACCATTAGCAGTCCTTATGGGTGTATGAAATCCTCGTTAGATCTATTGTGAAGATTTGAGAGATTACTTGAATGTGTTCTTGATATTTATATGGTTACTTAATTGTTGAGTAAAATGATTTCAGGCATGCAAGTATGGTATTATATGAGTGAAATATTAATACTCTTATATGGTAGTCTTTGAATACATATAGTTCTCATGTTTCTTATGAATTGTATGACTATTTTTGAGCATCTGAAGTAGTTGTATGTTAAATTAAGTCTAAAAATGATTTCTTCCATGGTTCATTAAATTTCTTGTTTCTTTCATGTTATAGAAAGAATTTTTTATCTACTTAAGCTTTGAAATATTGATTCATAAAAATAATATGGGTTATTTCTATGAAATAATTAAGTAGAGTATTTCATTATGGTGAGTTGGTGCTTATCATGCTCATTTCTTGTGAACTGACTCTTGCTAACAATTTTGCATATAAATGCAGAGAAGGAAGGGTGAAGTATTTAGTTTTGTATATAATTTTGATCGAGGAAAGCTCGAAGATATGACTGACTTGAATGTTCTTAAATGAAATACTTCTTCTTAGAAACAGGAAAGGCCTTGTTATTGAATATAATTGTTTTATTCAATTAAAAGAAAGATTTTGGTCATGCTTATAGGCATGCACTGTATTTATCTCGTAAATGTAATTAAGACAAATTTCTTGCTACTGTATATTGTTTTATAAGTGGTTGATTGTCGATTGATGAGTTATGACTCGTAAATCTATCAAGTTAAGAAATCAACATCTACAATACTATTGTATTAATCATTAGTATCAATCATGTAGTAAGTGCTATACACATCTTATGTGTGAGATTCTAGGGAACATATAAGGGACTATTGGAGGAATGTTGCTTAAGAATATCATGTTCTAATGAACCATACGTTAAGCACACTTGGAAATAGTTGAGGTTGTTAATGGATAATTGCCTCATTATAAAGTGCAATATATCAACCTACTTGTAAAGTTGTGTTAAGTTCTCCAAAGGTTTTCTATAGAATGTACTCAACCAATAAAAGATATCTAGAAGTAAGATTGTCTAATCTTAATGGCTGCTGCTAAGAAAGCAGCTGGATTATCATGAAACCATGGAAAGGTTATGATAATTAGGGACTTATGTGATATGGATGTTTTATAAACATAGGTTATACTAACTCTTATCAAAGATATAATAATTTAATATTGATTTCTAAGTGAAACTAACTCTAGGTCCTATACTAGGATGATACACATAATCTACAATAGGATTGGATTATGGTAATCTAATATGATGACATACTGATTATGGTTTCACTTTTCGGGAATTGTAGATTTGTGATAAATTGTGTTATGAAATATTTTAATCTAAGAGATGGAATGTTTTTAATTAGGGCTATTCCATGATGGGAACATGATTACTAAGTTAAAAATAACATAACATTTGAATCTCATCCCTAGTCAATATTATAATTATCTCTAAAGAGAATTAGAGAGTGGTATTTTAAAAGGATATGATAGAGAAAGATAAATGGGCAAGTGGTTCATCAAATATACCATATTTCATACCCCGGATATATCTTACTTGTTGGAGATAGCAAAAAAAATGAATGCTCTTTATTGAGCTACAATTAAGTAAAGTGATGTGCTTAAATTAAAAGGACGGTTAGCATTGATAGCCTATGGCACTTAATTCAAGGAATGAATCATACCTATATACTTAGCTTCATATAATTACATATCCCTAGGATATAAAATAAGGAGCATGAGACTAAATGTTAAAGTCGGGATAGTTTTTGAAACAACTATAATTTTCAAAGTCCTTGATAGTATTGTTTCTATTAATGGTTAACACGGGTATGAGATTTTGAAAGGTAATTAAGTGTTAGAGAGATTAGGGGTCCTGGGTTCAACTCAATTAGGACCTTAGGTATGACCCATTCATGGAGAAGGTGTTGTAAATCCTAGGCTATTCTATAATGATTACCTTGGAAACATTAAACACCATGTACCAATATAGGATTCTAAACGGGTGAGCTCACTGCATATACAACACAATTGCATCCCTATGGTGATGATTTTCACCATTAGGATACTGCCATTTAGCATCTCTAATGAGTTGTCTCATCAAGAGACTGGATTGTAGTATGGTGTTGTCCTAAGTACAAACCTTGATAGAGTTACAAGATAGATTTCACTTCATAGGTACACACCCTTATATCAACCTATGATAGCTACGAGAAGATATGTGCGTGAGTAACAAGGTGAATTGTTAGGAGAACACTTTCTCTCCCATAGGCATCACAGGATGACATAGAGGCACATCTCCATGTAGGTTAAACTAGTTTGTACCTCATTCAGGGCTTGTAGTTGTTTACAACATTAACATTTGTGAATCCATATAACTGAATAAGTGATTAAGATGAAACGAAAATTTCCTAATGATGTGTGTGGCGTCATGGAATGGAGCATGACATAGATGACTCATAAACTTTGCGCAAAGTGGTGTAAGCGGCCGATTACACTGTCGAGCTTTCACCATTATCTAAGATGTGAGATGCCTATGTTTTTTATAGGTGTAATCCAGGTACACACTTACGGGTTTTCACTTATATACCATATCCTATCAAAGGAGAACCAAAGGGATACATTTTATGTATGGCTCGTATAGAGCATTTAGGGAGAACTAGTAAAGTTTAGTATTCTCTCATACAGTTGCACATGGTTCATGACAATTATTAGAAATGGATTTCTTTAAGGTTTATGTAGATTTAAATATATGGGTATTTAAATCAACTACATAAACTTATTTATTATTAAAAAAAATTAAAAAATCTAGAGATGAAGTGACAAAAAGTGGATGTTACATTTTGGTATCAGAGCTAAAGGTTGCAACTCTTGGAATTATTGGGTCCTTACGCTAATTAAAACTTTTATTTTGTTTTCATAATAAAATGAAAATGGCAAGGATGTGCCGAGAAGAAAGAACTGGGTATGATTTTTCTGCAGTTTCAATGGTGCTAAAGTTAGACAAAATTTTGGCAATTCTTCATTATACTTGGAATCGAGTAGATGCCTTGGAGCAGCTGGTGATGGGTGAAAGTGATAATTTGGACAAAGGACAACTTAGTTATATTGCTAATAAAGAACATAAGAGTTATTTAAATAATGAAATGATCATTGATGGCAAGTTTTGGACTTACCAATCCAAAGATGAACTAAACTCAAAATTGGGGGGAAGCATTGGATAAACATGGATCTTCTTCCGATAAGATGATATTTGGAAAAGCTAGTGGGGTAAAACCAAATATACTAGACACACCCACTCATAAAAATGAAGAGGGTCATAAAAATGATAATTATTCTTCATCTCAGAATGCTAAGAAAATTTGGTGGAAAAAGAATAGCAAGAAAATGTGTTCTGCCAAAAATAAATTTTCCCAAAAACTTGCAGTGATAACTTGCAGGAAAAAGCATAATACTGTTGTAAATGGAAAAGTTAAAAGTAGTCAATCAAGACCTATTGGTGTATGGTTCACGTGTGGAAATGGGAATTATGCCAACAAATGTCCTTTAAAAAATATGGACAAGTCTTGAATGATGAAGCATGCTACAAGGGCAGTTAACAAAGGAAAGGAACATGTATCCGTGGCAGGAGATAGAGAAAATTATGAAGAGATCCATGAGATTAGTATTATTCAATACTAAAAGAAATAAAATATGGGTTATTTGTACTTGATGAAAAAAATTGGTCAACAATTGTGAAGCCTAACTCTTTCTGGTAATATGGAATAAAAAATGCTCAATTTTCAGCTTATGTCTAGTTAGGTAGCATTGATTCGATTGATTGTTACATATTATGTAAAATATTTGATTTAAATAATTAATATTTCAATTCCAAGGAACTAAAAATAATATAATTTGACTGTTGACCTTTAACAGTGGTTGTAATATATATATTTATTTTGGTATATGTTACTTCTGGGTTATGTTACTCAAGTACCCAAAGTTTTGGGGTATCATCACGTTGAAAGGAGGATCTTAGGTTTGAACCTAAGAGCTTGGCAAGATATCACTTAAAATACTCAAAAGGCTTGATGATGGCTCGTTATGGGTTGACTCATCTAAAAGCATAGATTGTATGAGGTTATATTTAGCTTCTGGTAATATCTTGTACCTCACAATAAAAGATTTATTCTATATTACCTATCATGACATGATTCCCTTTTGTTCACCTATCATGACGTGTTGTGTCTATGTGGAAATTTCGGTTTCTAATTAAATGTGAACTTTCATTGGTTTTTTTTGGTTGGTTCTAATATTTTTAGTGAACCCAGATAAGGGAATTCATACTTCACTAATATGAACCTTGCTAGAGAAATGTGCAGGTTCAGGATCAAGGAATGTATTATGAAATCCCTCTCTTATGACAGTTTCTATGTAACTCTGCATGGCATCTTCGAGCCCTTAGAGTTTCAGTCTTAACTTGTATGCTTTATATTATGTTGAGAAAAATATACGAAGACTTGTAAGTCAGAGGAATGTTTAGAGCTTCCAAGAGAATTTTGTAAGTTGTTAAATAACATAAGTCATTTACATACTTCTATATATTAAAGTAAAAGATTTTACAAACAATATACTACTTAATGGAAACCCTCGTGTAAACCAAGTGGAATTTGTGCATGACCTTGGTAATATTAGAATAAGTACCGATTCTGTGAATCCACTGAGGAGGTTTAACAACAGAATAAAAAAAAGTTGTGAATGTCAAAGCATACATCTAATAAGGTAACTTTGTTACTTGACAATTTGAGAGGTTTTTGGCAAACTAGTTTTCTGAAACATCTATAAAATTGAAGTCTTCTTGTTTGAGGACAAGAAAATGTGTTGTCAGTACTCATTCATGAGTTAATATTTGTAAAAAAATTAAATTAAATTTAGTAGATCCATAAGCTTGGATAACCACGTTGACACCATTCTTTGATTGGACCAGGTATAGGAGATAAAAAGTGTAAGACATGTTGAGTTAGTTGATAACTAAAATAAGAAATATTCAAGTTTAGATGAATGAATGAATGTTGGTACCTTATCTTTTTGGACCCAATGTTGTAGAGTTTTGGAACCTCAAATAAAAAATTCTTTAATAGAGCTGAGTAAGGAGATCTGTCTAAATGAACTACCACAGATCCATACGCTGTAATCCCAGCTGAAAGGAATAGTTTTTCCTTAAAAGGTACTAGGTAAGCTTGTTTTAACTATATCCTCTTTATATCAAATTTATATATTGTACAAAAATGATTTACTTTAGTGAAGTAATCATGAAATAATTCAGAAATGCGTGACTATTTACAGTCTGATAAGATGATGCAGGTATTGAATTTAAAGATTCAAATCTGAAAACCATAAACTTCTGGGGAATAGTAACTATTCTGCACAGGAATTATTCTTATATCATGTATGGAATTTTTTGATTTTATTTAGAAAGGACCACATCATTAGGATGATGATGCTTTTAAGAGGGGAGGTACGTAACGCCCCGTGATTTCATTACTATTGTCAAAGTAATGATAGGACAAATGGTTTTATCCTATGTTGTTGGCACCCTTGCGTATCAAAAATTAAATGGAAACTTGATGTGAACATGTAATCACAATATCAAGAATAAGCTAAAGATGATCTCCTTAGATGTGAACCCTACTAATCCAGGGTCTATCTTATTGATGAACTATTTTCGCTAAGGTGACATTACATCATTTGTAATGTTGTATGTCATAAAATCCTTGGTGTAAATTTAAGCCTTGAAAGTGATTTGCGATGTTGTTGCTTATCTCTATTAAATTGTTAACATTATAGCTTTTATAACTAAGTAATGTTAAGGCTTTGATAATTTTGATAGTTCACTTAACGACTTAATTTGAAATGCGATCAAGACTTCCTGTTGGTTTATAATAGGTCTTAAACCGACCATCTGATAGTCTGCCCATTTGATGACTAATGCCATCATGATCGTATTTCCAGGGATAAAGGGGCTATAGTCGTAAGTCAAGGACTTAATTATTAAGAATTAAGGGCATCAACTCCTACGAGTATACATGAGCAACTTTATTGATCAATGCTAACATTATAACATCTATGTATATATATATACATGTGTGTGATATATATATATATATATATATATATATATATTTTGAAAAATGGAATTTGCAAAGATTAAAGTAGTTAAGTAACTACTATTGAAGATTTATTAGCTAATGTAAAAATAGGACAATCTAATCCTAGTGGTATAGTTCTAAACTTAACATATGAACCTATCATTGAGAAGATTGACTTGGGCATTACTTTATCTATTTGAAAGGATGTATATGCATATGAAAATAGTATGAAGCCTTAAGTTATGCTAAGAAAGGATATCCAAATTTCTATTTGTATAAAATATTGTTTGGTCATTTAAAAATGATATAAGGTTTCTCAAATTCAAACGGATTGATGAGGTGGCACCCACCACCTAATAGTTGTACTCACAGTCCTTAATTATTATCTCCTACCAACTAATTTTGAGATGAAGTATTTTAGTTATCTAAATCACCTTGCATGGCATGAAGTATGACTTTACTAAATTTAAAGGAGAGCTAAGAATAGTTGGTTTGTAAATTGGCGGCAAGCTCCATTAACTCTGCATTTAATGTCTTTTATTGCCCACCTTCCTCGGGAAGTGCATGGATGGATTGGAACAAAGGGGAAGTTTTTGGTATCGATTCATTTCATGGCTAGAAACTCGTAGTAGCTCGGCATGCAAGGAGGAAGTTTAGTTGTGTGTTGATGCAAGTTTTCATGAAGAAAACATCAGTTGAGTAGATGGAACAACAAGTTCCCAGACTCATTAAAATATCATGGAAACTTTGTGATCTGTTGAATGAAGGAATTCATTTCAAAGGTTTGGGGATTTTCCTGAGTAATCGTGAAATTTTTGCAAGGAAAGAAAACACCGGCGTAACAGGCATGATACGCTCTAAACTTTTCATAATTTCTTGCTCTATTTAGTAATTTCACAAAAATAACCTTGCCTTGTATGAAATTTTGTGTTTATAATTTCAGAGATGTAGAATCATTTAATACTTTCTCTGTAGAGTATGAATTGTTATGGCTTCGTGATGTATGTTGTTAAAAGTGATTAATTAAGTACAGAATCCAATAAGGTTTATTATCATTAAGAAAAGAATACACTCTTGAGATGTTTGAGGACTGCTGCTATAATGATTACTGGGTTTGATCTGATACGCTAGCATTGTTGAAATCTTCTTGCAGCTGTGAATTGATATCTACCCATACTGTAGAAAAATTTGTTTAATTTGTTACCCATCTCTTCAAGGATATGAATAAATATAGCAAGATATTGTGGTATTCTGGAAATTGTTCTGTGTGAGTTTTTGTTATAGATGTCTTTCCTTGACCTAGTGTTTGTTGGATTTACGCAACTGGGTTTGATTCTTTAAAGAAATATATGCCTATGGAGTCATGTTAGTCTTGTAGGAGGCATCGTCGATACTTATAATCGACCTATTTTTATTTAAAATAAATATTTGTACTGAAGAAAAACAACTGAATTTAATATTATCATCGAGTTGTAGATAATAAGGACAAGTTGTGATGATTACAAGGTCTACCTCTTCGGCCCTTGAATAGGTAGTTTAGAATGACATTTATGGTCTACTCCAGAGCCACTTTTATGGCTCAACTGAATCACTGATTTTCCTAACAGTTAACTGTTCTATCTTGTTTGCAATTTAAGATTGTATAAGATCCAAAAACTTCATTCTATTATTTCATGTTGATCTCCTTGTTGCTTCTTAATAACTCTGGAACTATTCCGACTCCTTCAGGGTTTAAAGTAGGTTGCGGAAAGGTTATATTGAGATTTGATTACTGTGATGGTTAAGTCCAACTTGTTAAAATCTCGTCACTTATGTTCCATCTTAGCCTCTATAATGGAGGATGGACATTCTCCTGTAAAACCTTGTATGATACTTAGTGGGCTAATTTATTCACTATTATTACTAAAGCTTGGTTCTTCTTGCAATTCTTTACTGAGTTCAAAAGTGATGTTGACTTCGACTAAGAATCTCCTTCCTCTTGTAAGAGATGCAGTTCATTGTTGACCATTAGGAAACCATCCTAAAAAGTGAGCTAATCTTCTAGAAGTTTATACATTAGATTTTACGGTTGAAAAGGTGTTAAACAGTTCCTTTTATTGAGCACACCTCATCTCAACGTATGAGCTGGTAATGATAGTAGAGTTTGATTTCTTGACCCTTATGCTCTTATCTGTGCTTGTAATGGGTTTATGTTCTAAATGTTGAAAATTGAGTCATTAAGTAGGGCTGGGGTTGATTAAAGTTATGTCCCAAAATAGGAAGTCTCTTGGCTTCAGGGTTGTAAAGTTTGGTGGTATTACCCCTTTGTAGTAATTAACACGGTTCAAGTTTGTTGATCACATTGTCATACTATGTGTTCTATTAAGAAGCTGGAGGCATCGATTATGTACATGGTAACCCATTATGGGACCAAACGGTTAAGCTATATACTCCTACTCTTATAATAGATGATAACTAGATTCTTTATTTAACTCGAGTCCATGTAATATGTGATAGATCCTCATCCATGTAATGTTTCTGATTTGAATCATGTGGTATCTTAGCAAACCCGGAAGTGACTCTTTCTCTTATAGCAAACTATACTTGGTTTCATTTATTAAATACGGGGTTTCCTTGACGTTTTGAAAGTTCCTTATTGACCTTTCCTAGTTGTGTCATGAATTTAGTTCAGTATGATCTAACCTTGTTCAGTAGAATGGGTTAGGAGATCATTCTTATATTCAGAATCATGTGAAGTCTTGACTTACCGGGAAAAAAGTGGGTTGCTAGAAGTTGTAATTCGTGTTGAGAAAACTCATGGGATATTAAATGTTCAGATGAAATTTTTGGGTTAAGTAACAATTATTTTATCTCGTCAACACATGGTACCTACTCTCTTCCAGAATTTTAAAGACTTTTAGTGTTTATTAGGTCTTGATATGTTGAAACATATCTGAAGAAGGGAATTGTGTACTCTTTTCTAGTCTTAGAATGTTCAATAAGTGCTTAAGTTGAGGTAAGTATTAAATAAGTAGCATGTTACTCAAGTTATACCTGATTGCTATATGAAAGGATGCCATGAATGTTCTCACCCTCTTATCCTCGAGGTTAAATGCTCTAATATCATATTTCGTTAGCCAAGTACTCTTGATGTTTTGGTATTATTTCCTGAACCATTAGCAGTCCTTATGGGTGTATGAAATCCTCATTAGATATGTTGTGAAGATTTGAGAGATTTCTTGAATGTGTTCTTGATATTTATATGGTTACTTAATTGTTGAGTAAAACAATTTCAGGCATGCAAGTATGGGATTGCATGAGTGAAATCTTGATACTCTTATATGGTAGTCTTTGAATACTTATAATTCTCATGTATCTTATGAATTGTATGACTGTTTCTGAGTGACTGAAGTAGTTGTATGGAAAAGTAAGTCTGAAATTGATTTCTTCCATGGTTCATTAAATTTCTTGTTTCTTCATGTTATTGAAAGAATTGTTTATCTACTTAAGCTTTGAAATATTGATTCATAAAAATAATATGGGTTATTTCTATGAAATAATTAAGTAGAGTATGTCATTATGGTGAGTTGGTGCTTATCATGCTCAGTTCTTGTGAACTGAATCGTGCTAACAATTTTGTAGATAAACGTAGAGAAGGAAGGGTGAAGTATTTAGTCTTGTATATTATTTTGATCGAGGAAAGTTTGAAGATATGACTGACTTGAATGTTCTTAAATGAAATACTTATTCTTGGAAATGGGAAAGGCTTTGCTACTGAATATAATTGTTTTATTCATTTAAATGAAATATTTTGGTCATGCTTATAGGCATGAGTTGTATTTATCTCATAAATGTAATTAAGAGGAAGATTTCCTGCTGTATATATTGTTTTATAAGTGGTTGATTGTCGATTGATGAGTTATGAGTCATAAATATATCAAGTTAAGAAATCAGCATCTACAATACTATTGTATTAATCATTAGTATCAATCATGTAGTAAGTGCTATACACATCTTATGTGTGAGATTCTAGGGATCATATAAGGGACTATTGGAGGAATGTTGCTTAAAAATATCTTGTTCTAAGTAATTATACGTTAAGCATACTTGGAAATAGTTAAGGTTGTTAATGGATAACTGCCTCATTATAAAGTGCAATATATCAACCTACTTGTAAAGTTGTGTTAAGTTCCCCAAAGGTTTTGTATAGAATGTACTCAACCAGTAAAAGATATCTTGAAGTAAGATTGTCTAATCTTAATGGCCGCTGCTAAGAAAGCAGTTGGATTATCATGAAACCATGGAAAGGTTATGATAATCAGGTACTTCTATGTTATGGTTGTTTTATAAAATTAGGTTATTCTAACTCTTATCAAGATATAATAATTTAATATTGATTTCTAAGTGAAATCAACTCTAAGTCCTATACTAGGATGATACACATAAGCAACAAGAGGATGGGCTTATGGTAGTCTAACATGACTATATATTGATTATGGTTTCACTTTTCGGGAATTGCATAATTGTGATAAATTGTGTTATGAAATATTTTTCTCAAGGAGATGAAATGTTTTCAATTAGGGGGTTATCCCATGATGCATCATTATGAACACATAAGCATTTCAGATACAATGGAAGTAATATGGGAACATGCTTACTAAGTTAAAAATAACATAGCATTTGAATCTCATCCCTAGTCAATACTGTAATTATCTCTAAAGAGAATTAGAGAGTGATATTTTTAAAAGGATATGATAGGGAAAGATAAATGGGCAAGTGGTTCATCAAATCTACCATATCGGATACCCCAGATATATCTTACTTGTTGGAGATAGTAAAATAAATGAACGTTCTTTACTGAGCTGTAATTAAGAAAAGTGATGTGCTTAAACTGAAAGGATGGTTGGCATTGATAGCCTATGGAACTTAATTCAAGGAATGAATCATACCTAAATACTTAGCTTCATATAAGTACATATCCCTAGAATATGAAATAAGGATCATGAGCCTAAATGTTAAAGCCGAGATAGTTTTTGAAACTGTAATAATGATCATAGACATTGATAGTATTGTTTCTATCAATGGTTAACATGGGTATGAGATATTGAAAGGTAATTAAGTGTTATAGAGATTGGGGGTCCTGGGATCAACTCAATCTGACCTTAGGTATGACCCATTCATGGAGAAGGTGTTGTAAATCCTAGGTTGTTCTATAATGATTACCTTGAAAACATTAAACACCATGCACCAATATAGGATTCTAGGTGGGTGAACTCACTGCATATACTACACATTTGTATCCCTATGGTGACGATTGTCACCATTAGGATACTATCATTTAGCATCTATAATGAGTTGTCTCATCAAGAGACTAGATTGTAGTATGGTGTTGTCCTAAGTACAAACCTTGATAGAGTTACAAGACAGATTGGACCTCCTGGGTATGCACCCTTATATCAACCTATGATGGCTACGGGAAGATATGTGGGTGAGTAACAAGGTGAATTGTTACGAGAACACTTTCTTTCCCATAGGCATCACAAGATGACATAGAGGTATGTCTTCATGTAGGTTAAACTGGTTTGTACCTCATTCAAGGCTTGTAGCTATTTACAACATTAACATTTGTGAATCCATATAACTGAATAAGTGATTAAGGTGAAACGAAAATTTCCTAATGACGAGTGTGTCGTCATGGAATCGAGCATGGCATACATGACTCAGAAACTTTGCGTAAAGTGGTGTAAGCTGCTGATTACACTGTCGAGATTTCACCATTATCTAAGCTGTGAGATGCCTGTGGTTTTCATAGGTGGAATCTAGGTACACACTTAGGGGTTTTCACTTATATATCATATCCTGTTAAAGGGGAACCAAAGGGATACATTTTATGTATGGCTCGTATAGAGCATTGAGGGAGAACGAGTAAGTTCAGCATTCTCTCATACAACTGCACATGGTTCATGATAGTTATCAGAAATGGATTGCTTTAAGGTTTATGTAGATTTAAATATATGGGTATTTAAATCAGCTGCATAAAGTTATTTATTATAAAAAAATTCTAGAGATGAAGTGACAAAAAGTGGATGTTACATTTTGGTATCAGAGCTGAAGGTTGCAACTCTTGGACTTATTGGGTCCTTACGCTAATTAAAACTTTTATTTTTTTTTCAGAATAAAAATGGAAATGGGAAGGATGCACCGAGAAGAAAGAACTGGGTCTGATTTTAGTGCGGTTTCAATCGGTGCTAAAGTTAGACAAAATTCTGGCAATCCTTCAATATACCTCGGAACCAGATAGATGCCTTGGAGAAGCTAGTGATGGGTGAAAGTGATAAGTTGGACAAAGGACAACTTAGGTCTGTTGCTAATAAACAATAGGAGAGTTATTTAAATAATGAACTGATCATTGATGGAAAGTTTTGGACTTACCAATCCAAAGATGAACTAAACCCAAAATTGGGGGAAGCATTGGATAAACATGGATCTTCTTTCCATAAGATGATATTTGGAAAAGCTAGTGGGCTAAAACCAAATCTGCTAGACACACCCACTCATAAAAATGAAAAGGGACATAAAAATGATAATTCTTCTTCATCTCAGAATGCTAAGAAAATTTGGTGGAAAAAGAATAGCAAGAAAATGTGTTCTGCCAAAAATAAATTTTCCCAAAAACTTGCAGTGATAACCTGCAGGAAAAAGCATAATACTGTTGCAAATGGAAAAGTTAAAAGTGGTCAATCAGGACCTGCTGGTGGATGTTTCACATGTGGCAATGGGAATTATGCCAACCAATGTCCTTTAAAGAAGATGGACAAGTCTCGAATGATGAAGCATGCTGCAAGGGTAGTTAACAAAGGAAAGGAACATGTATCCCTAGCAGGAGATAGAGAAAATTGTGAAGAGATCCATGAGATTAGTATTCTTCAATACTAAAAGAAAGAAAATATGGATTTGTTGTACTCAATGAAAAACTGGTCAACAATTGTGAATCCTAACTCTTTCTGGTAATATGGAATAAAAATGCTCAATTTTCAGCTTATGTCTATTTAGGTAGCATTGATCTGAGTGATTGTTCTGTATTCTGTCAAATATTTGATTTACATAATTAATATTTCAATTCCAAGGAACTAAAAATATTATAATCTGTCTTTTGACTTTTAACAGTGGTTGTAATATATATATTTATTTTGGTATATGTTACTTTTGAGTTATGTTACTCAAGTACCCAAAGTTTTGGGGTATCATCACGTTGAAAGGAGGATCTTAGGTTTGAACCTGGGAGCTCGGACAAGCTATCGCTTAAAATACTCAAAGGGTTTGGTGATGGCTCGTTCTGGGTCGACTCATCTAAAAGCATAGATAGTATGAGGTTATATTTAGCTTCTGGTAATATCTTGTACCTCTGGAGACAAGATTTATTTTATGTTACCTATCACGACATGATTCCCTTCAATTCACCTATCATGATGTGTTGTGGCTATGTGGAAATTCTAGTTTATGAATTACTGTGAACTTTCATGGGTTTTTGTGGTTGGATTCCAGTATTTTTAGTTGAACCCAGATAAGGGAATTCATACTTCACTAATATGAACCCTGCTATAGAAATGTGCAGGTTCAGGATCAAGGGATGTATTGTGAAATCCCTCTCTTATGACAGTTCCTATGTAACTTTGCATGGCGTCTTCGAGCCCTTAGAGTTTCAGGCTTAACTTGTATGCTTTATATTATGTTGGGAAAAAAAGATACGACGACTTGTAAGTCGAAGGAATGTTTAGAGCTTCCAAGAGAATTTAGTAAGTTGTTAAATAACATAAGTAAGTCATTTACATACTTCTATATATTAAAGTAAAAGGTTTTACAAACAATACACTACTTATTTGAAACCCTCATGCAAACCAAGTGGAATTTGTGCATGACCTTGGTAATATTAGGATCAGTACTGATTCTGTGAATCCACTGAGGAGGTTTAACAGTGGAATAAAAATGTTGTGGATGTCAAATTCTACATCTAATAAGGTAACTTTGTTACTTAACACTTTGAGAGGTTTTTGGCAAACTGGTTTTCTCAAACATCTATAAACTTGAAGACCTCTTGTTTGAGGACAAGAAAATGTGTTGTCAGTACTCATTCATGAGTTAATATTTGTAAAATAAAAAAAAAATGGTAGATCCATAAGCTTGGATAACCACGTTGACAACATTTTTTTATTGGACCAGGTATAGGAGATAAAAAGTGTAAGATATGTTGAGTTAGTTGATAACTGAAATAAGAAATATTCAAGTTCAGCTGAACGAATGAATGTTGGTACCTTATCTTTTTGGACCCAATGTTGTAGAGTTTTGGAACCTCAAATCAAAAAGTCTTTAACAGAGCTGAGGAAAGAGATCTGTCTAAATGAACTACCACAGATCCATATGTTGTAATCCCAGCAGAAAGGAATAGTTTTTCCTTAAAAGGTACCAGGTAAGCTTGTTTTAACTATATCCTTTGTATATCAAATATATATATATATATACAAAATATATATTTACTTTAGTGAAGTAATCATGAAATAATTCAGACTGCGTAACTATTTACAGTCTGATAAGCTGATGCAGCTACTGAATTTAAAGTTTCAAATCTAAAAACCATAAAATTCTGGGGAATAGTAACTATTCTGCAGGAATTATTCTTATATCCTATGTGGAATTGTTTGATTTTATTTAGCAAGGACCACATCATCGGGACGATGATGCTTTTAAGAGGGGAGGTATGTAACGCCCCGTGCTTTCATTATTGTTGTCAAAGTAATGATAGGACAAATGGTTTTATCCTATGTTGTTGGCACCCTTGCGTATCAAAAATTAAATGGAAACTTGATGTGAACACGTAATCACAATATCAAGAATAAGCTAAAGATGATCTCCTTAGATGAGAACCCTGCTAATCTGGGGTCTATCTTATTGATGAACTATTTTCGCTAAGGTGACATTACGTCATTTGTAATGTTGTATGTCATAAAATCCTTGGTGTAAATTTAAGCCTTGAAAGTGATTTGCGATGTTGTTGCTTATCTCTATTAAATTTTTAACATTATAGCTTTTATAACTAAGTAATGTTAAGGCTTTGACAATTTTGATAGTTCACTTAACGACTTAATTTGAAATGTGATCAAGACTTCCTGTTGGTTTATAATAGGTCTTAAACCAACCATCTGATAGTCTACCCATTTGATGACTAATGCCATCATGATCGTATTTCTAGGGATAAAGGGGCTATAGTCGTCAGTCAAGGACTTAATTATTAAGAATTAAGGGCATCAACTCCTACGGGTATACATGAGCAACTTTATTGATCAACACTAACATTATAACATCTATGTATATATATATATATATATACATGTATATATATATATATATATATATATATATATATATATATATATATAGATTTTGAAAAGGGAATTTGCAAAGATTAAAGTAGTTAAGTAACTACTATTGAAGATTTATTAGCTAATGTAAAAATAGGACAATCTAATCCTAGTGGTATAGTTCTAAACTTAACATATGAACCTATCGTTGAGAAGATTGACTTGGGCATTACTTTAGCTATTTGAAAGGATGTATATGCATATGAAAATAGTATGAAGCCTTAAGTTATGCTAAGAAAGGACATCTGAATTTCTATTTGTATAAAATATTGGTTGGTCATTTAAAAATGATATAATGTTGCTCAAATTCAAATGATTGATGAGGTGGCACCCACCGCCTAATAGTTGTACTCACAGTCCTTAATTATCTCCACCAACTGATTTTGAGATGAAGTATTTTAGTTATCTAAATCACCTTGCATGGCATGAAGTATGACTTTACTAAATTTAAAGGAGAGCTAAGAATAGTTGGTTTGTAAATTGGCGGCAAGCTCCATTAACTCTACATTTAATGTCTTTTATTACCCACCTTCCTCGGGAAGTGCATGGATGGATTGGAACAAAGGGGAAGTTTTTGGTATCGATTCATTTCATGGCTAGAAACTCATAGTATCTCGGCATGCAAGGAGGAATTTTAGTTGTGTGTTGATGCGAGTTTGCATGAAGAAAACATCAATTGAGTAGATGGAACAACAAGTTCCAAACTCATTAAAATATCACAGAAAACTTTGTGATCTGTTGAATGAAGGAATTCATTTCAAAGGTTTGGGGATTTTCCTGAGTAATTGTGAAAACTTTTGCAAGGAAAGAAAACAATAGCATAACAGGCATGATACGCTCTAAACTTTTCATAATTTCTTGCTCTATTTAGTAATTTCACAAAAATAACCTTGCCTTGTATGAAATTTTGTGTTTATAATTTCAGAGATGTAGAATCATTTAATACTTTCTCTATAGAGTATGAATTTCTATGGCTTCATGATGTATGTTGTTAAAATTGATTAATTAAGTACAGGCTCCAATAAGGTTTATTATCGTTAAGAAAAGAATACACTCTTAAGATGTTTGAGGACTGCTTGCTATAATGATTAATGGGTTTGTTCTGATATGCCAGCATTGTTGAAATATTCTTGCAGCTGTGAATTGATATCTACCCATACTGTAGAAAACTTTGTTTAATTTGTTACCCATCTCTTCAAGGATATGAATAAATATAGCAAGATATTGTGGTATTCTGGAAATTGTTCTATGTGAGTTTTTGTTATAGATGTCTTTCCTTGACCTAGTGTTTGTTGGATTTACACAACTGGGTTTGATTCTTTAAAGAAATCTATGCCTGTGGAGTCATGTTGGTCTTGTAGGAGGCATCATCGGTACTTATAATCAACCTGGATTTATTTAAAATAAGTATTTGTACTGAAGAAAAACAACTAAATTTAATATTATCATCGGGTTGTAGATAATAAGGATAGTTGTGATGATTACAAGGTTTGTCTCTTCAGCCCTTGAATAGGAAGTTTAGAATGGCATGTTATGGTCTACTCCAGAGCCACTTTTATGGCTCAACTGAATTGCTAAGTCTCCTAACAATTAACTGTTTCTATCTTGTTTGCAATTTAAAATTGTATAAGATCTAAAAACTTCATTCTATTATTTCATGTTGATCTCCTTGTTGCTTCTTAATAACTCTGGAACTATTCCGAATCCTTTGGGGTTTAAATCCGGTTGCAGAAAGGTTATATTGAGATTTGATTACTATGATGGTTAAGTCCAACTTGTTAAAATATCGTCACTTATGTTCCATCTTAGCCTCTATAATGGAGGATGAACATTTCTCCTGTAAAACCTTGTATGATACTTAGTGGGCTAATTTATTCACTATTATTACTAAAGCTTGGTTCTTCTTGCAATTATTTGCTGAGTTCGAAAGTGATGTCGACTTCGACTAAGAATCTCCTTCCTCTTGTAAGAGATGTAGTTCACTGTTGACCATTAGGAAACCATCCTAAAAAGTGAGCTGATCTTCTAGAAGTTTATACATTAGATTTTACGGTTGAAAAGGTGTTAAACAGTTCCTTTTATTGAGCACGCCTCATCTCAACGTATGAGCTGGTAATGATAGTAGAGTTTGATTTCTTGACCCTTACGCTCTTATCTGTGCTTGCTGGGTTTATGTTCTAAATGTTGGAAATTGAGTCATTAAGTAGGGCTGGGGATTAAAGTTGTCCCAAAATAGGAAGTCTCTTGGCTTCAGGGTTGTAAAGTTTGGTGGTATTACCCCTTTGTAGTAATTAACATGGTTCAATTTTGTTGATCACATTGTCATACTATGTGTTCTATTAAGAAGCTGGAGGCATCGATTTTGTACAGTAACCCATTATGGGACCAAACGGTTAAGCTATATACTCCTACTCTTATAATAGATGATAAATGGATTCGTCATTTAACTGAGTCCGTAATATGTGATAGATCCTCGCCGGGTGTAATGTTTCTGATTTGAATTATGTGGTATCTCAGCAAACCCAGAAGTGACTCTTTCTCTTATAGACAAACTGTACTCAGTTTCATTTATTAAATACGGGGTTTCCTTGACGTTTTGAAAGTTCCTTATTGACCTTTCCTGGTTGTGTCATGAATTTAGTTCAGTATGATCTAACCTTGTTCAGTAGAATGGGTTAGGAGATCATTCTTATATTCAGAATCATGTGAAGTCTTGACTTACTGGGAAAAAGTGGGTTGCTAGAAGTTACATTTCATGTTGAGAAAACTCATGGGATATTAAATGTTCAGATGAACTTTTTGGGTTAAGTAACAATTATTTTATCTCGTCAACACATGGTACCTACTCTCTTCCAAACTTTTAAAGACTTTAGTGTTTATTAGGTCTTGATATGTTGAAACATATCTGAAGAAGGGAATTGTGTACTCTTTTCTAGTCTTAGAATGTTCAATAAGTGCTTAAGTTGAGGTAAGTATTAAATAAGTAGCATGTTACTCAAGTTATACCTGATTGCTATATGGTAGGATGCCATGAATGTTCTCACCCTCTTATCCTCGAGGTTAAATGCTCTAATATCATATTTCATTAGCCAAGTACTCTTGATGTTTTGGTATTATTTCCTGAACCATTAGCAGTCCTTATGGGTGTATGAAATCCTTGTTATATCTGTTGTGAATATTTGAGAGATTTCTTGAATGTGTTCTTGATATTTATATGGTTACTTAATTGTTGAGTAAAACGATTTCAGGCATGCAAGTATGGGATTGCATGAGTGAAATCTTGATACTCTTATACGGTAGTCTTTGAATACTTATAATTCTCATGTATCTTATGAATTGTATGACTGTTTCTGAGTGACTGAAGTAGTTGTATGGAAAAGTAAGTCTGAAATTGATTTCTTCCATGGTTCATTAAATTGCTTATTTCTGTCATGTTATAGAAAGAATTGTTTATCTACTTAAGCTTTGAAATATTGATTCATAAAAATAATATGGGTTATTTCTATGAAATAATTAAGTAGAGTATGTCATTATGGTGAGTTGGTGCTTAATCATGCTCAGTTCTTGTGAATTGACTCGTGCTAACAATTTTGTAGATAAACGCAGAGAAGGAAGGGTGAAGTATTTAGTTTTGTATATAATTTTGATTGAGGAAAGCTTGAAGATATGACTGACTTGAATGTTCTTAAATGAAATACTTCTTCTTGGAAATGGAAAAGGCCTTGCTACTTAATATAATTGTTTTATTCATTTAAAAGAAATATTTTGGTCATGCTTAAAGGAATGAGTTGTATTTATCTCATAAATGTAATTAAGACATATTTCCTGCTGCTATATATTGTTTTATAAGTGGTTGATTGTCAATTGATGAGTTATGAGTCATAAATCTATCAAGTTAAGTAAATCACCATCTACAATACTATTGTATTAATCATTAGTATCAATCATGTAGTAAGTGCTATACACATCTTATGTGTGAGATTCTAGGGATCATATAAGGGACTATTGGAGGAACATTTCCTTAAAATATCTTGTTCTAAGTAATCATACGTTAAGCATACTTGGAATTAGACAAGGTTACTAATGGGCAAACTACCTCTTTATTTTAATGCAAAATGACAATCTAATTGTATAATTGTGTTAAGTTCTCCGAAGGTTTTGTATAGGGTGTATTCAGAAAGTCAAAGGTTATATAATCAGGTACGTAATGCTGTTTTATAAACATAGGTTAACTAACTCTTATCAAAGATATAATAATTTAATATTGATTTCTAAGTGAAATAAACATTAAGTCCTATACTAGGATGATACACATAAGATACAAGAGGATGGGCTTATGGTAATCTAACATGACTATATATTGATTATGGTTTCACTTTTCGGGAATTGCATAATTTGTGATAAATTGTGTTATGAAATATTTTTCTCAAGAGATGGAATGTTTTTAATTAGGGGGCTATCCCATGATGCATCATTATGAACACATAAGCATGTCAGATACAATGGAAGTAAGATGGGAACATGCTTACTAAGTTAAAAAGAACATAGCATTTGAATCTCATCCCTAGTCAATACTGTAATTATCTCTAAAGAGAATTAGAGAGTGATATTTTAAAAGGATATGATAGGGAAAGATAAATGGGTAAGTGGTTCATCAAATCTACCATATCAGATACCCCAGATATATCTTACTTGTTGGAGATAGTAAAATAAATGAATACTCTTTACTGAGCTGTAATTAAGTAAAGTGATGTGCTTAAACTAAAAGGATGGTTGGCATTGATATCCTATGGCACTTAATTCAAGGAATGAATCATACCTAAATAATTAGCTTCATATAAGTACATATCCCTAGAATATGAAATAAGGAGCATGAGCCTAAATGTTAAAGCTGGGATAGTTATTGAAACTGCAATAATGATCATAGTCCTTGATAGTATCATTTCTATCAATGGTTAACATGGGTATGAGATTTTGAAAGGTAATTAAGTGTTATAGAGATTGGGGGTCCTGGGATCAACTCAATCTGAGACCTTAGGTATGACCCATTCATGGAGAAGGTGTTGTAAGTCCTAGGTTGTTCTATAATGATTACCTTGGAAAACATTAAACACCATGCACCAATATAGGATTCTAGGCGGGTGAACTCACTGCATATACTACACAATCGTATCCCTATGGTGATTATTGTCACCATTAGGATACTGTCATTTAGCATCTGCAATGAGTTGTCTCATCAAGAGACTAGATTTTAGTATGGTGTTGTCCTAAGTACAAACCTTGATAGAGTTACAAGACAGATTGGACCTCCTAGGTACGCACCCTTATATCAACCTATGATGGCTATGGGAAGATATGTGGGTGAGTAACAAGGTGAATTGTTACGAGAAAACTTTCTTTCCCATAGGCATCACAGGATGACATAGAGGTACGTCTTCATGTAGGTTAAACTAGTTTGTACCTCATTTAAGGCTTGTACCTATTTACAGCATTAACATTTATGAATCCATATAACTGAATAAGTGATTAAGGTGAAACAACAATTTCCTAATGACGTGTGTGTCGTCATGGAATGGAGCATGGCATACATGACTCAAAAACTTTGTGCAAAGTGGTGTAAGCTTTAATGAAACTGTTGAGCTTTCACCATTATCTAAGTTGTGAGATGCCTATTTGGTTTTCATAGGTGGAATCCAAGTACACACTTAGGGGTTTTCACTTATAAACCATATCCTATTAAAGGAGAACCAAAGGGATACATTTTATGTATGGCTCGTATAGAGCATTGAGGGAGAACAAGTAAGTTCAGTATTCTCTCATACAGCTACACATGGTTCATGATAGTTATCGAAAATGGATTGCTTTAAGGTTTATGTAGATTTAAATATATGGGTATTTAAATCAGTTGCATAAAGTTATTTAGTATAAAAATAAATAAAAAATTCTAGAGACGAAGTGACAAAAAGTGGATGTTACATTTTGGTATCAGAGCTGAAGGTTGCAATTCTTGGACTTATTGGGTCCTTACGCTAATTTTTATTTTTTTATTTTTTTCAAAATAAAAATTTAAATTGGAAGGATGCACTAGGAAGAAAGAACCGGGTCTGATTTTGTTGCAGTTTCAATGGTGCTGAAGTTAGACAAAATTCTGGCAATTCTTCAATATACCTAGAACCAGATAGATGCATTGGAGTAGTTGGTGATGGGTGAAAGTGATAAGTTGGACAAAGGACAACTTAGGTCTATTGCTAATAAAAAATAGGAGAGTTATTTAAATAATGAACTGATCATTGATGACAGGTTTTGGACTTACTAATCCAAAGATGGAATAAACCCAAAATTGGTGGAAGCATTGGATAAACATGGATAATCTTTCGATAAGATGATATTTGGAAAATCCAGTGGGCTAAAACCAAATTTGCTAGACACTCCCACTCATAAAAATGAAAAGGGACATAAAAATGATAATTCTTCTTCATCTTGGAATCCTAAGAAAATTTGGTGGAAAAAGAATAGCAAGAAAATTTTTTCTACCAAAAATATATTTGCCCAAAAACTTGCAGTGATAACCTGTAGGAAAAAGAATAATACTGTTGCAAATGGAAAAGTTAAAAGTAGTCAATCAGGACCAACCGGTGGATGTTTCACATGTGATAATGGGCATTATGTGAACCAATGTCCTCTAAATAAGATGGACAAGTCTCGAATGATGAAGCATGCTAAAAGGGCAATTAACAAATGAAAGGAACATGTATCCCTATCAGGAGACAGAGAAAATTGTGAAGAGATCCATGAGATTAGTATTCTTCGATACTAAAAGAAAGAAAATTCAAAATATGGATTTGTTGTACTCAATGAAAAATTGGTCAACAATTGTGAAGCCTAACTCTTTCTGGTAATATGGAATAAAAATTCTCAATTTTCAGCTTATGTATGGTAACGTAGCATTGATCTAAGTCATTGTTCTATATTCTGTCAAATATTTGATTTACATAATTAATATTTCAATTCCAAGGAACTGAAAAATATTATAATCTATCTATTGACTTTTAACAGTGGTTGTAATATATATATTTATTTGGTATATGTTACTTGTGGGTTATGTTACTCAAGTACCCAAAGTTATGGGGTATCATCATGTTGAAAGGAGGATCTTAGGTTTAAACCTGGAAGCTCGACAAGATATCGCTTAAAAATACTCAAAGGGTTTGGTGATGGCTCATTCTGGGTTGACTCATCTAAAAGCATAGATAGTATGAGGTTATATTTATCTTTTGGTAATATCTTGTACCTCTGGAGACAAGATTTATTTTATGTTACCTATCACGACATGATTCCCTTCTGTTCACCTATCGTGGCGTGATGTGGCTATGTGAAAATTCTAGTTTTTGAATTACTATGAAATTTTATGGGTTTTTGTGATTGATTCCAGTATTTTTAGTTGAACCCAGATAAGGGAATTCATACTTCACTTATATGAATCCTGCTATAGAAATTTACAGGTTCGGGATCAAGGGATGTATTGTGAACTCCCTCTTTTATGACAGTTCATACGTAACTCTGCATGTTTTTTTTTAGCCCTTAGAATTTCAGGCTTAACTCGTATGCTTTATGTTATGTTGGGAAAAATATACGACTTGTAAGTCAAAGGAATGTCTAGAGCTTCCAAGAGAATTTAGTAAGTTGTTTACATACTTCTATATATTAAAATAAAAGGTTTTAGAAACAATACACTACTTATTTGAAACCCTCATGCAAACCAAGTGGAATTTGTGCTTGACCTTGGTAATATTAGGATCAGTATTGATTACATGAATCCACCGAGGAGGTTTAACAACTGAATAAAAATGTTGTGGATGTCAAAGTCTACATCTAATAAGGTAACTTTTTTACTTAAGAACTTTGAGAGTTTTTTGGAAAACTGGTTTTCTCACACATCTATAAACTTGAAGACATCTTGTTTGAGGACAAGAAAATGTGTTGTCAGTACTCATTCATGAGTTAATATTTGTAAAAAAATTAAATTTGGTAGATCCATAAGCTTGGATAACCATGTTGACAACATTCTTTGATTGGACTAGGTATATGAGATAAAAGTGTAAGGTATGTTGAGTTAGTTGATAGCTAAAATAAGAAATATTCAAGTTCAGCTAAACGAATGAATGTTGGTACCTTATCTTTTTGACCAAATGTTGTAGAGTTTAGACTACATCAAAACATAACGCTAGTCCATAAAAACAATCCAGAACCTGAAGATCATTTAGACTACATCAATCACATCTTCCAAACTCCTCTTCCTTTACTAGCATAAACTTCAGAAAATAAACCTAGTTCATCTAAAACTTCAAAGGGGTATAGTAAAAAAGGTGTTATTCAATAATTTAAAAGTCCTTATTATTATGAAACATATCGTTTCTGTAACCCTCCACCTTTTGTTCACCTCCTCCTATGAGTGGCAATTCTTAATTTTGGAGACCCTATTGTCTTGTCAAGACCAAGGCCAACAAGACCTTCCAAACAAGACACTATTCAATAATTTTAGGGTCCTTATTATGTTCCACATGATCAAAATTCCTTGCATGGTCCTCTCTCACTCATACCGGTTAATCACCCTATTATTATAGGGGTAAATACCATCTACCAAGCTCCCATAGTGAGTCCATATTCTACGTTTATCATTCCATAAAGAGCATCCACACTAGAACCTCGCCCTCCATCTCCTACAAAATCCTTCTATTCTCCACAACTGTCACCCACATAGGATCCTTTTCCTCCATATTCTATTGTAATAGCTAGAAATCCTCCATGGCCAACATATAAAAATCTTATTGTTAAACAACCTACCTTACCTTATCCAAAGAAGGATAAAATCTCAAGCTTATTACCATCCATGTTTAGACCCAAAGGGATTTACACCACCATCTTAGATGAATTATTACAAAATTCACTCATCACATTACCACCCCCAAACCATCAGACCATAATGGATGGAAACCTTTGTAGTCATTTTTATACCATTAGACCAAAAGTCTAATCCCATGTGCGTCAACTTATCACCCGGCGGGTACTAGGTGCTCACCCGAGGCACACACGAGCATCGAGCCTCTCCTTAATGTGAGTCTTGTGAAAAAGCATTATCCTATGACAGTTATTCAAGTGCAAGTGAATAGAATAGAACCATGCATCATTCTAAGAACCTAGGACATGTTGTCACTTCATTACATCCATAAAAGAGAAATAACAACATATGGAAATGATTCATACACAAAGGAAATGCGTAAAGATTATACTCATGAACACACATATGCCTTTGAATAGAGCCTTCCATTTATATTAACATGTTCAATAACCCACATTACATCCCTTGGAGCCATAACAAACCCTTATATAACAATGAAGATCTAAGTCATGCATTAGAGCTACACTATGTTCATCACATTACAAAGATGAATATAGACCCATCCCTCTAAGTGTACCATCACTCCTATAATTTCTATAATCCTAGCCCATAGAATTCTTCATTGTATTGTTGTAGAGATTCACCTCATTTCCACAAGTTTACCACACTAATCACTCTCTATCTTTCCTAAACACACATACCCATTTTCTTGTCTCCTTTCTACCATCCATGAACCTCAATATATAGCTTTCCTACCTCCACCACCATGCCTTATAAGGTAGAAGATTGGTTGCCAAGTGTTCAAGTGGTCCTCTAATGGAGCATACCTCCTTTGATCTGAGCTCTCCACTCTATGCAATGATGCTCTTCTAGAACCTTCCATTGCATGCATGGAATATTCCCTTTTTGATCCTACAGTCATTAGGATGGAACCTTATCCACTCTGTATGCTAGAAGGGTCACACTTTTCTTGCGTGCTTTTTGGGAAACTGAATATGGCTAAGTCCAATACTTGTCTTACCTTACGTACATGCACCGTATGTTCTACAAAACCCTACTATAACCCTTCCCTGCATGCCTTCAACCCTACATGCCCTTCTTCAAATAGGTCCCACATGCCCTTCTTTAAATAGGTTCCGTGCAACCACGTACCTTCTTATACTTGTCCAATATTATGGGGCCCAACATCACCCCACACTACACATCTTCTCCGTCCTCAAAAATAATCTTCAATATAATAAAGAACTGTGGGCTCTATAATGGTTGGGAAGAAAGAATAAATGAATGAATAATTTGGAGAAAGAATGGGGAACTTCTTTATTTCTGGAGGAGGATATGGAAATCCTTTCCTATTTCTACCTCTAACTTTCACCAAGCATCAACCTCATTCTAAGCTTCCTAACAAAGGTCACCCAATAGGGCACTCACTTTGGTGCTCATGGTGTCGATAATAACCTCCAATTGATTTCCCAAGTCCTCAAGCGCATCCATCCTGGAGGTGATCTGGGGGTATAGTTCCTTTAGCTAGCTTTTGATCAAGCCACGTAGGATCTTAATTGCTTATGAATTATTTTCCACCTCAGCTAGGATCTTGTCTCTTTCTGCCCTATTCACCTTATTTTTCTCTTATAACTCCTTGAGTTCCATTTCATGGGTGGAAACAAAGATACTTACCACTATATCCCTATCTGTGCAGTTATCATAGGTAGCATCAGCGACTTGCGGGACGGCCTTTACTTCTGTAAGAAGTTTGGTGTATCGAGCTGCAATCTCGACAAACTTCATCTTGTTTTATTTTTCCTAGTGTTCCTGCACCTCCTCTGTGGAATCTAAATCAATTGGTCACCTCTCCATTGTGAGAATGCAAGTCAGATCCTCCAGGAATTGCAAGGATGATTCATACTTGTGATCAGGCGGTGCTAAATCGGGGTGATTCAGTAAAATTGCATCTGTAATCATCTTCACCTTCTTGGAGACTTCATGAACCTTAGCTTTTTCTTCCTTCAGCTCATGCCTCAGCTAAGCACTAATATGTTCCTCTTGCTTTAGGTCTTTTATCTTCTCCATGAGCTCCTTTTTCTTCTCTAATTCCTCCTCCAATAATTTCACTCTATCATTCCTCTCGCACAGTTTGACCTCAATTTCGAATGAAAATTTGTTAAGCGCATTGATGACCTATTCATATGATAGTTATTGAGAGTTCACCAATGGATTTATCCCTTAGGATTTTGACACCTTCATTAGTGATCTTTGACTTAATTAAAATTTTGGTTCATCCATGTGGGACTCAAATGCCCAAGATAACATCTTTCTTGTCCGTGGGTATGTGCCTTCTTCATCAAATGATGACATAGCTAGGATTTTCTCTATTGGTATGGTGATATAGAAGTGTGCGCATAAGTACCTTTTTAGGATAACCAATGTATCCCATTCCCTACCATTTTTCCACTACTACGCCTTTCCCACATGTTCGCGTAGCTTTAGGGAAGCTAACTGCCAACCTCAGATTTCCATCCATACTACCATATTCCTTCCCAATGATCTATTCTTCTATCTCCTTTATAATATCATCTGCACTTCTCTCCATCTCCTATTCTACCAACTTCTTTATGATTCCTGCTACTTCTCTCTCAGTGGTTGTCTCTAATTTCTCCTTGGTGAGGTTTGGGGTTCTTCGGTTCTTGGTGCTTACTTCTGTGTTAACCCCCTTGCCTTGAGCCTCAAACTCTTCCTCATCTTTCTTGTTATACTCATCTTCATCTCCTTATTCCTCATAATCATGTACATCATAGAATTAATGGACTTGACCTCCTTCAAGATCGTCATCATCCTTTTCGTTGATGTAGGCATCTAGACTCTCCATCTCTTCTGAGTCTGCCCCATTTGTCACTTTCTGCTTCTATATTACTGGAGATTCTACTAGAGGATATTCTTCTATTTCCTTCTCCTTGACAAGAGACCTCTTTTTCGGTGACTCTTCATGGGTGAGATGTTCTTCATGCTCTAACACCTCTTATTTTGGGGTTCTTTCCTTGGTAGGATACTTCTTTCTTCGCACGTAAGTGTTAGGATTTACAAGTACTTCAGACATGCCCACTGATTGTGTGTTATGCACACTTGGTGCTTTCTTCTCATGCCCCTCTTCTCTCTCTCTCTCTCTCTCTCTCTCTCTCTCTCTCTCTCTCTCTCTCTCTCTCTCTTCTTTGGTGTGGCCTTCTTTCTTCATGTGGGGTCTTCTAGGATGGATATATAATTCTCTAGGGATGTTCCTTTCTCAAACTTTGGCCTTATGCAAAGGTATATCCTTGTTGTAGCTCTTCCAACAAATGGAAATGTTATTGGTTTCATCATTTGAACCTTGTAGGAGACATACTTCTCCATGTACACATGATTTTTAGGATAAACGATATTTTGACAAAACTCATGGTGGTCTTGGTCTACCTCACTAAGGTTGAATCTTAGTATTTTGGCTTCCTTGAACCTATTAACCCCTACCTGGAAGTATTACACGATGAAGGAGAAGGGAAACTTACACCATGGACCTTTAGTCCCATTTTTTAAAGTAAATATACCAATTTAGAAATGTTGGTATACTACAAATTTTACCTTTCCATCGACAAGCGTGGAAAACTGCTATGGGATCCTCCACTCTTTCGCAAATGTGTCATGCATTCGTTTATACCATTTTTATAGGCACGCCTTATGAGTGGTTGTCATGGTTTCACAAGTGTATTTTTGAAATCTCTTTGTAGGCAAGGGATCCTCATTTGGATACTCTTAAACAAAATTTTCTAGCCCATCTGGAACTCCAATTTTTGAAAAGGCAATGGTGAGGAGGATGTTACTAAATAATATCTTTTCTCCCTCCTACATGCTACTTATGATCTCATCTGCAATGAAAGAATACAAGTTATAGATGGTTCCCTCTGATATCTTTCAGTATAAATTTAGCCATTCCTTGTTCACTTGTGTCCATCATTCCTAATCATTGAGATTGGTCACCAAGTGCAGGGCCATCCTCATAATAGGGTCTTGAATCTTGGTGATGTCAACGTATCACGACCCCTTCTTGTAGTTATACGTGGCTACAGTTTCCTTGATAGCCTCCTTGTCACTCAGATCATCATCTATACTTTCTCCTTCACAAATAAGACATGTGAACTTAGATATCAGTTGTGGTGTCATGCGCATCTTGTTCCCTACAAAATAAAAGTGATCCTCATGCACATACGACATTAACCATTGATAAAGGAACTCAGGCTTACAAAAGTAAGGCAACTCATATAGTTACAATAATCTTGTCTTCTCTAATTTGACCTTCTCTTCATCACTGTATATGGGCATCCCATCTAGTTATTATATGGCACCATTTCTTTCTTAGTTGTGCTCGTGTGATGGTTATAATCACTCACAGTCATTTTCCTTAGATGTGACACCCATTCCTTTCCTAGAAATACTCCATCTGGGTATTGTATTTCTACATACCATTCTTCATTTGAGCTCACAACAGTAGTAGTTTTCTTTCCTTTTCCCTTTACCTTTGGTTTCTTTGGTGAAACAGTTGATTTCTTGGGTGCCATGATTTCTATTAGGATAACTATGAACTCCTTAATCTTCTCTACTAGTTTGCTACGTTCCAAACTCAACTCCAAAGCTTAACTCCTTGAATAAATCCTTCCTATCTCTCGAGAACTAGCTATTAAACCCTAACTAGGAAAACCTTCCATAAGTTGATGCCCTTCACACAACCCTTTCCTCGCGACCATGTACTCCTTCCTTCTGGTTTGGCATATCTACTCTAGTCACATGCTTAAATTCTCAAATTCTTCTTCCTTCACACAAATTTCTCTTTGGATGCCCTAGTTTACAAGAGCACTTCAACTTCGTAATAGCAAGGTAAAAAATAACTTTCCTGACCTTGTATTTTATATTTTTTCTTCCCTCTAGTAATAAATTCTATGCCACCTACCAACATACCTTAACATTTAAATGCGGATTTTTTCCACTAAGATGACTTTAAGCACCCTTACCCACGTGCCAAATCCTATGCAAAATAATCCTTTACAACCTTCTAGCATGAAAAAATCAAACTTGACTGAAGAATCTTATGCACGTCTTCAGTGCCGAAGGAACTTATTTTGTCCTTTTTTTCCATTTTTTTCCCTTGTCTACCTCATGTTTTTCCTACGCTCTTCATCCTTTATACATGGTCTTTATTACAACCTTCTTAACACCATAATTCATCGTCCACCATTTCCTCATGTGCTTTTGCAACCTTACACACTTCCTTCTACTAGGTCCACTCAACTTGTATTGCAGGCCTATAATTTTCTTTACATTAGTCCACCCCACACTAAAAACAGATGCGCGGGTCCCTCTACGCATACACAACCTTGAAAAAATAATGTGGTTACCGGCGCACAAGGTGCAAAATGAAACAAAAAGAAGGAACCAAGAAATGAGAAAGGGAAACACAAGAAATAAAAGCATAAAGGGGAAAATTCTAAGCTAACTTGCAACAATACCTTATTACAAACACCATGAAGGCTTATTTATAGTAGGGCTTCAGGCCTACTCCCATTTAAATGACCTGGTAATCTCGTTCTATCTAGCACTTGTAACTGGAAAGCATCTAAATCAAGAATGTATGATGATAATGTAGGGTCCTAACCAATGGAATCTTAACTTCTCATTATGGCGTTGATACTTGGAATCATACAACAACACCATCTGAACCAACCTCAAACTTCTTGTTCTTAATATGACGATCATGCCATGACTTTTGTCTTGCCTTTTTCTGTCTTCTGAATCCCTCTAGCAAGTGATTAACTTTTGTGTATAACTACATTAACCTATCAATTCTTTCTTCCAGTGCTTTCTCATCAGCTAACCCTCCTATGCGTGTTATACGTAGTGATGGTAACATGAATTCAACTAGTAAAATAGGTCTCCGTACTAAACACCAATTGAAACAATGTGGCCTTTTTTCAACCTCTTGTAGGTTTTCTTGTATGCCCATAGAACAACTGATACTTTTTCATCCCAATTCTTGTCTTCCAATTTCCACATATCTTGGTCAGTGTGTGACTTAGTATTTTGTTGAATGCCTTCAGCAGTTCCATCTACTTAAGGGTGATAGGGGTAGTCTTGTGATGGGCCCCACCATAAATTCTGCTAACAGAATCCTAACTGTTTCATTGAGGAAATGTGTACCTCTATCACTTGTTAAAATTAAAGGACAAACCATACCTGTTGATTATGTTCTCCCATAAAAAATATATAAAATTTCATTATGGTTCAATCCTTTGTAGGTGCTTTCTCTTCCTACCATGTCAAGTAATCAGTGTAAGTAATGATATACCACGATCTAGTCCTTCGCGCGGCTTGGCAAAATTGGTCCTATAAATTTGATTTCCCATTTTTCAAATGGTTCAACACTGGATATTGGTTGCAAGGGAATTTCATCCCTCTTTGTAAGTTTTCCAAGGTGCTGGCAGTGGTCAATAAGCCTCGAAAAACTCAATACAATCCTAGTAGATGGTTTTCCCACCAAAGCCTTACTAGTAAAATATTTCTGTGGTAGCATTTTCTGCATAGTGTCCTCCTACAAACCCACCATACATTTCCTCCATAATTTTTAGTGTGCTCATGTTTCAATACTCATCGGTGCAAAACCTCGTCACGACATAAGATATACAAGTCTCCATTAATCAACATATAGGGTGTGACGCATATAACTAAATGATTTCTCTCTAGAGCCCTTCATCCCTTCCAGTGCCACACCTATTTTTAAGAACACTTGCAATATCTTCCAAGTCTGAGGGTGCAAGCCACAACCTTAATATTTATACGTTCAGCATGTTATCCTCAATGATTTATGCATCCTCCCCTGAGTTAATCCTTGATAAGTGGTCAGTAGCTGAATTGTTTTTTCCTAGTTTTACAACCACTGTGAACTCAAAATCTTGGAATAATAGGAACCAATGACAAATTCTCCCTTGCATAATGAGCTTGTTGACTAATTATTTCAATGCCATGTGGTCTGTGTAGAAAATAAATGGCATTGCCAACAGATATTCCCTAAACTTATGCAATGCGTAGATCATAGATAATGCTTCGCACTCAGTAGTTGTGTAATTCTATTCTACTGGTGTCAAATTTCTACTTGCAAAGCACAAGGGACGATCAAAAATTCCCTCACTAGGTTGTTCTAAAACTACTCCCGTAGTTGTCCTTGAGGCATCAACATGCACATGGAAAGGCTTATCCCAAGAAGGAAAATGTAATATGGGATTCGTGACAACCCTATCCTTCAAAGCGTCAAATGTCTTATGTTGTGCCTCTCCCCAATGAAAGACACTCTTGTGTTTTAGAAACTCCTCCAGAGGCGCAGTGATCTTGGCGTAACCCTTGATGAATTTCTTGTAATACCCCTATATGCCCAAGAAAATCCATGCAATGTGCTTTGACTAGCAGGCTCCCCTAATCCCAAAATAACTGCAACTTTAGCAGGATCTACTAGTAATCCTTCTTTACATATAATGTGGTCCCTAATAGGGTTCCAAATGGAGTAGCAAAGACACATTTCTTAAGTTGAGGGGATATCCTCAATTGCTGACATATTTCAAACATCAACCTTAAATTTGTCACAATGGTCTTTCACCAACCCATACGTTGTCCAGTCATCCAGGTTAAACTTGAAGAAACTTATGGATGAAGTCCTGAAATTCTTGTATAAAAAATGCATGAGAACACAACATGCAAATTATTTCGATCCAAAAGGCATAACCATAGTAGGAAAAAATTCCCCATTCAGTGGTGAAAATTTTTATTTCTCTGGTCTTCCTTTGCAATTGTGACTTGGTGATACCCCTAAGAACCCATCCATGAAATATTAGACTTTGCACCCAGCTACTCCCCTCCAAAATTTCCCTTAGTAAATGGGATCAGGAAAGGATCGATGACATATACTACATTTAGATCCATGTAGTCAACAGATATTATTATCCTCCCATACTTCTTGATACTGATGACCATTGGGATTATCCATTCTGATTCTTCCAATGCCTCAATGATACCAGATTCTATCATCTTTTTCTATTTCTTCATTGACACGTTACACATAAATTTGGATTCATCTAATAAGGTCTATTTTGAATCAGGTGGTGCACCTTCCTTCAACTTGATCTTCATCTCCCTTAAGGAATGGTGGATTCCTTTGAGTTCATAATAACTGCTGAGGGGAATAGATCCTAGAACTCACGCAACAGATCAATGACCCTTTGAAACTTCTTTTTCCAACCAATAATACCCAATGATAGGCTTCCTTAGGTTCTATCTTTGTCCCAATGTCAACCTTCTTTATTTTTCAATGGCTCATGGTAGGTGCGTGTTTGCTCACCTAGCATTGTCTATGACTTTACACGTACCTTCAGAATGGATAACTTCAAAAGTTTCCATTTCTTCTCTGTCTACTACATAGACCATTTTCCTTTTTCTATTTTCCATGCACGTGCATTCAAGCTGAACTTCCTCTGATTCTTCTTCATTGAGGTGCATCCCCAAATTAGGCTTCACCCAAAAACTCTAATGGCCTATCCTCTGCTAGCACTATCTCCCATCGTAAGGCACTTGATTACTTACAATGCCCCTATCTACTAATGGCTTGGTGCTCCTATACTCAAAAACTTGAATGAGATCAGCTGCCAACTCCTTGCCAATTACCTATTTAATGGTGTATATCCAAATGAATATAACCATGTGTGCGCACAACCTTGTAAGGTGGAATACAACTTATGCACCCATAAAAAAGTTGGTAATGCTTCTGCACTTCCCATCTAGAGGCCTTCTCACATGCTTGGATATGAAATGAGTTGGTCTCTTTACCATGGTAGTCTTGTATGACAATGAGCAAGTTGCTTCTGGAGAAACCTTACAGAGAATGTGATTCTTACCTTGCATGCCTTTCTAGGAGGATCTCTTGATGTGTATCCCACCACCGCGCTACAATTTCTGAGAAAATTATAATTGAGAAATTCCCCTTCTCTCATCCTCATCCTCTCCTCCACTGAGCCCTCCATTTCTTGCAAGAAAATTTCAGGGGTATGCTCCTCCAGAATAACTTGGGAATTTCTTCCCTCCTAGGTGATTAAATGAGCCTTCCTTCCTTACCCTCATTACATATCCTCTCAACTATTTGGCCAACTAACTCATAAGTACCATGCACCTAATTTTTTGCATGTCCATGCTAGTGGTATCAACTTAAGGAATGAGAATATTCAAATTGGATAACTCCCTCCGTGGGATGAATTATCTCATGATCTCTGATGGAGTGCACATAGATTATATCAAGGAAATCTTATCCTAAGGTCTCAATATAGGGCGCTGGATTCCCATATGTTAAAGGGGATGATCATACTTTCTTCCTTGTTCTCAAATTTGATATATCCTTTGTTTAAACTGTATGTCAGCATTGTTCTTGTAACACCAAGGGCACCCAAGCAATGTTGGAAGGTTGTATTCCTCAGAAGGCATCAATAATTTTGAAGTCTCTAGTGAACTTGGACCCCTGAAATGGTGATTGTTGCATCCTTCAAGAATCCAATGGGCGTTGCCTTAGTTTTTATTTTCCATATACAACACATTTGAATATGGGTTGTAATGTTGACCTTCCCATTTGATTCCAGGAAATCCAAGGTAAGAAAATTGACCTCTGCTCCCATTTCGATGAGGATATTACTCATAAGCCATCCATCAACAACTGCATTCAAATTAATCTCCTTATCATAGTCAAGGTTGTGATGAGGAAGGTTTGCATGCAAAACCTTCCTTCTCGCGCTTTGTTCTAGCACATGATACCTTCTCCCTCAGCCATTCTCCTAGTAATGGAATAATATTCTCTTTCCTTAAAATCCTACATACTTCCTTGAACTTCATCCCAAGTCACCCTTTATAGCTTCGGTATTCTTAATTTTCTCCAACTACTTTGATTTCTCCTTTAGACATTGGATCTCCCCTTTCAAATTTTGAATCACATCCATAGTCTCTTGATACACCTCCTTTTGATGAGAAGGGTTGACATACTTTCCATGTATCACTTCCTCTCTTGAAAACTAGTGTCCTTTGTCATGACATCTTCCCTGGTGTGCACGACCTCTACTCGTTTTGTCACCAGTACAGGTTCTATCCCCTGACTCATGCACAACTCATGGTATCCACTATGAATTAGCCTTATGAATGCTCACCATCCTAGCAGCCCATGTCTTTTCGGTGTTGCTAGTTCATATGCTCATAAATCTCTAGACACTCTTTGTACTTATGTTTCTATCTACACCATGATCATTGTAACAGATTAGGACACTCACATTTTTTAATGCTCTGTAGATCCAGAATTATAATAGGTTCCTCACGGGAAATCACTTCATCCTCCACTGTGGTTATTGTGACCACAAAATCCTCCTCAAAAACCTCTTCCATGTGCACCTCCATCTGCACACCCTTCATAATGATGATCATCATCCTTGGAACTTCTTACAAGGGCTAGTATGGCACAAACCAAGATCAATAGCATCATGGATCTGATCAATCAGTCTGTAATCCTTGGTATCATGGGTTGTAGAGGTATAGATCTTGCAATAACAAGAAACATTCTCATGCGGATTACATGTTGTAGTAGAGAGTAATCTACATGCATCATGATCCCCAATGGAAAATTTTCATAGTTTGTCTCCATGGCACATACCGACTTTTTGAGAGAAAGTATCCTGTTGCATGCCATTTCTACTTCACAGTTTGTACACCAAAGCCCACTATGAATCTCATGCATTGATATTATAGACAAACTTCTTGAACTATTTGGCCATTGCAGCAATTTGAGCGTCTAAAAAATGGAATAACACCAGTATCAATGCTCCCAACAGCTTCAGCGCACTAGAGCAACTTCCAATGCCTTACACGAGTCTGTGAAATTTTTATGTGACAGAGCCATTATGAATGGTGTTATAAATCCTCCAACAAACCATTGAATATGTTGAGAAGGATGAATGTTGTAGGATAGTTTAGACAAGAGAGTCTTGAAATGTGCATCATACTCCCACACACTCTCTGCCATTCCCTATTAGATCTCCTTCCAGAGTGTTGATGCTCTTTTGCTCGAACTTGGGGATATGAAACTCTACTAGGAAGGAATTTTTTAATTTTGGTTTAGTCCTACCACCGTCTAATTGGGGGGTCATACTTCCTATACCAACTATTTGCGTGGACTTACAATTTTGTTGCGAACTAACTTTCCTTCCGCTCTGAGGTAGTGATTTATTTCGTGTGTCATAGTAATTCACACTTGTGCACATGCTCTATGACATCTTTAATACCCCTCATAGTCTAGAAAGTGTAAAGACATCTCAAAATAATACTTGTGGAGTTGGTTTGAGGCCCTTGTCCCCCCTAATCCAAATCCTTGGTAGCATCTAGTGTTTCCTCCTCCACTAGAACCACTAGATCCACTAGGTCCCATTCCTCTTGGACCCACCAAATCCACCTGTTGCAGTTAGTAAAGGGGCCTGAAGTGGTCACAGGAAAGTGTTTCCCAAAGTCCCACTGAAATGCACGATGATGGTTTGTGACATTGCTCCACTACCAGTTGTGTATCCCACACCACTCCCCTGACATGATACCTAATCCTTTACGTACTTGCACCTTGTCTAAAAATTCCTCCAAATACCAGAATGGTTTGCGTGGCCATGGATGTTTCAAATGATAAATTATATCTCTTGGGCATAAATCAGTTACTTCTACCAATACCAACTGGGTTAACAATACTTCTCCCTTGATTTGGGAAAACCAAGCACTAGGGGTTGGGTCGCCATGTGGGTTCAGATGCGTGTTTGATGGCTATCTTTTCTCCATATGATGAACTCTCATCAAAAGATGAAGGGGATTCTCTCATGTGTTTTCCAAGATGGGGTAACACACACTGCTCAGGTTTCACATCCTCTGTGTGAACCTCAAATCCTTCCCAAAACATCTACCTCCATAGATCCATCACACTTACAACCTCATGTTTTCTAGTCATATCCCTTTCACGATATTTTTCTATACTTGATTTGTCTCTCCTCCCTTTCCTTTTCAGCCATAATTTCCACCATCTTCCTCTAGTCTAGCTTCCTCTTCGAGTGCTCAGAGAAGTTTAGCCCGACCATGGGAAATGCCTCTAAACTCAAGGGTAATGAACCAATAATATTCATAGCCAAAGGAATAACATGCAAAAAATGATCCTCTAGGCTCCCTTAGAAACTTGAACTCAACAACTTCTGGGAAATAATACGTACAAATGGGTGTATTCTATAGTATATACTGGTTAGCACTCTTTTTCCACCAGTGATCAATAATATGCGTCCAAGTTAGATTTGCATCCTACAGCCTCTGATAATCATCTTACATCCATACACATGTGATCTGTAGTACCAAATTGATCTAGATGCATATCTTGAAATCCATTCATATAGTTCTACTGGAAAACAACATAATAATTTCTCATACAACTCATGGTATAGGTTCTTTTCTACCCATCTACGCGCATTGATTCATGTCCAATGCTGAATCTTTGAGAAAACTCATCCTCTATGCTCTTGAACCATGTTTCAACACTTTCCAAGGTCAGACGTTCTGTCATCACGCATCAAAGGGATGAAGATGCATGTCATTTCTCACAAAAAACTTCAAAAGATGGGTTCCTGATAATGGAACCAAGACGTAGTCACTTTTATACCCTTAGACCAAACTTCTAATACCATACGCACCAGCCTATCACCCAGTGCGGGCGCTGGGTGCTCACCCGAGGCATGCACGGGGACCCGAGAGCCTCTCCTTTATGTGATTCCTTGTGATAAATCATCATCTTATGATAGGTATTCAAGTGCAAGTGAATAGAAAAAGAACCATGCATCATTCTAAGAACCTAGGACACGTTATCATTTCATTGCATCTAGAAAAGAGAAAATAACAACAACATATGGAAATGATTCATACAAAAAGGAAATGCATATAGATTATAACTCATGAACACACATATTCCTTAAAATAGATCCCTTCCCATTTTATATTAACATTTTTTAATAACCCCACATTACATCCCTTGGATTCATAACAAACCCTCATATAAAAATGCAAAGCTAAGTCATGGATCAGAGCTACACTATGTTCATCACATTACAAAGATGAATACAGACCCATCTCTCTAAGTGTGCCATCAATCCTATACTTTTTCTAATCCCAGCCCATAGAATTATTCATTGTATTACTACAGAGATTTTGCCTCTCTGTCCAACCAGTATACCACACTAATCACTCTCTATCTTACATAAGCAAACATACCCATTTTCTTCTCTCCTTTCTACCATCCACACACATCAATATATAGCTTTGCTACCTCCACCACCATGCCTTTTAAGATAACAAATCATGGCTTCCAAGTGTCCAAGTGGTCCTCCAATGGAGCATGGCTCCTTTGATATGAGTTCTCTACTGTGTGTAATTATGCTCTTCTATAACCTCCTATTGCATGCATGGAATATTCTCTTTTTGTTCCTATAGTTGTCAGGATGGCAACTTATCCACTCCACATGCTAGAAGGCTCAAAATTTTCTTGTTTGCTTCTTAGGACACAAGATCTGACTAATTTCAAAACATGTCTTACCTTACATGTGTGCACCATGTGTTCTACAAGACCCTTCTAGAAACTCTTCCCTATGCACCTTCAACCTTGCTTGCCCTTCTTGTACTTTGTCCAATATTATGGGGACCAACAACCTTTCCTAGTATGAATTTAATGCCTTTTGTAATTACCATAGAACATGAGGCCACTCCATAGAATATTACAAATCATTTCATCATAAAAGTTGAGAAGATTGGAAATTTTCTCTTCCTTCCTTCTCAGTCAAATACAACATAAAAATAAACATCAAAATCGCCAGAAGAATCCATACTTGAAACATTAATTCTCCAATTCAATGCCTTCCACATCACCACTCACTCACAAGGAATATGACAAATGATCATCTAAGTCTAAGAAAGATAAGGCTTCTGTTTCCATACCTCTAGCTCCTAAACTATCAGCTCCACCTAATAAGCCTAAGGTGTCCTTTTCATTAGCTCCTAAAGAATCTAATCAAAACATCATCATCAAAAGATAATATTTCTATACAAACAACAACACCACCTTCCACTGCAATTCAAAAAGTGGTCGTCAAAAAACTACATCAATCTTATGTCTAGATGTCACTTTATGAGCTTGTCCAAACATCACCTAGTCATAAACAAGACATGATAGAAGCCCTTTTATTTATTGTTTGTACCAAATAATGACCCGATCCCCATTTACAAAAATTATAGGGGCCTTTAAAGCATCTACTTCCATATCATTTAAACCATCTAAAATTCCTTCTCTCAAACTCCAAAGACCATGACTTGCCACTCTTCATCACTACTCAGATCAATGATATATCCATAAAAAGAGTCATGATTAAAAGTGGGTGCAACCATCAATATCATATCATCTCTTTATTTTAACCAACTCAAGTTTCCCATCACTATTTTTTTCACAAACACCAATTATTTTGTGACCCCTTTAACAAAACTATCACACCCCACACTAGGCACTATTATATTCTCACTCAAATTAGGTGTCAAAAACCTTATTAAAAATATTCTACATTATCAAACAAGAATTCCAATACTATATGTTGTTAGGATTCCCTTGGATACGTATCATACGATGTGTTCCTTTCACCTTCCATTAATTTCTCAAATATGAACATAAAGGAAAAACCTATATTGTTTCCACTGATTCAAATCCCATTTGTTGACTGTTATATGATGTATCATCTAAATAATGTCCTTGTGCCAAAATCTATTTGTGAATCATCTGACCCAAACATCTACCGGTACATCTATCCCCTCTTTTGTATTACTGGATGATTATTTCTCTTGGTGAGGCCATAAATTTTTTTCACACTCGGGGAATGTCATCTCCTCATGCTCAATTCTATCCCTTCACCCAAAACATATGGTCACCCCTGACAAGAAACCCATGTATGACCTAAACGTATGAGATGTGATTTCCTATGGTCCCGCTTATCTCAAAAAAAGTCTCATATATGTGGGATTTGATAATCCTACATCCCACATCATTAAATACACACCACATTATTCCATTCACATCAAAATTTTAATCTCTCGATAATCCAAATTTCACCCCACATGTATCTTCATCATTGCTCGTGGAGAGGTTTTTGGCCTTAGACGCTACGAAATAAGGAACCCATGATCAACCCATTCTACTTTCCCTTAAATCTCACGAGAGGAGTGGACTAGGCTATAAAAGACTCACCACTGACATGTGTGAAGCTACTACGTCCAAACTTTCTACATCCTTAAATATTTCTGAACCAAAACTATTACAAATAATGAACCCTGAAGATCCCCATGGATATATAAAACATTTTACCCCATCCCACCTAACTTTTTTTTAATCAATACTATATCTTTAGGACCACTCGCTTATCAATCTGGTCACTCTACCAAATCACTACCACTTGTTTGGCCAGAGATGGTTGTTGAATATTCACCCACTATAGATATCCTTCGGTGTTAGGACGACTGGGATATTATTTCTCATATGGGAGCTGAGGATCGTTTTCTCCATAAATCCCCTACCCTTTGATACACTAACTCTTCTTAATGAATCAACCATCGATGTTAACTTAGGAATCCCCACAGGATCCCCATGTTGTTAAGGTCAGTCAGTCTTTGAGTACACAAAAAATTGAATGATTTCACAACATTCTTAACAAAATATCATCAAGCTTTCATGTGGTCATATAGGTATATTCCTGGGATTTTACCCTAATATTTTCATACACAACATAGTAACATACCCTCAATGCTAAGTCAGTTAAACTAAAAACTTCACAAAGTGCATCCTCGTATAATCTCTCCTTGTTAAGGAAGAGTTGTAACACCTTTTATCTACTACATTTCTCATACCCATTGATTATCCACAATGGGTTTCCAAAGCCATACCTGTAACCAAAGCCTTAGGTAAAATATGCATTTGCACACACTTCAAGGATCTCAATCTTGCTTGTCCAAAGGATGAATTCCCTCTTCCAAACATAGATCATCTTTTCGACCTAACAGCTAGCCACAAAATAATTTCCCCTCATGGATGGATTTTCTGGTTATAACCAAATTCTCATTACTACCGAGGATCAACATAAGACTGCGTGTATCACCCCTTAGGGGAAATTTTTGTTACCATGTCATGCCATTCAGTCTTGAGAACATGGAGAACACTTACCAATGAGCCATGACATAAATTTGCAATGATCTCATCCAAAAAATCATCAAAGACTACGTTGATAACCTCTTAGGAAAATCCAAATCACAAAATACCACCTTGACGTTCTTGAATCAATCTTATCTCGTCTCATCCAGTTTTGTCTTTGTTTTAATCCTACAAAATGTGTTTTGGTGACCTCACTGGAAATATTTTGGGGTTCATCATATCCATTCAAGATATCGAGGTTGATCCAACAAAAGTTAGAGAAATTCTTGAAATACATCCTCCATTCAATCTTAAGAAACTGCATAACCTTCAGGGTAAATTAAAGTTCATTCAATGTTTAATATCATGGCTCTCTAACCATTGCTAACCATTTCACCATCTTATTCACAAAGATATATAATTTTATTGGGATTTTGATTTCTATAAATCCTTCGACGAAATCAAACAATACCTATTATCACCACTTGTGCTTACTTCACCTCACAAAGGAGAGCCATTTTTTCTTTACATATCCACTTCTAAGCATGATATAGGAGGAATGCTCATCCACAGTGACAATCAAGGTCTCTAACAAGTTGTATATTACATTAGTCATACACTCCACGAATATGAAACACACTACAATAAAGAAGATAAGCTATGTTGTGTGTTATATTTTACCACCTCTAAAGTTTGAAACTACCTCCTTAATCATAATACATATGCCACCACCATTTTTTATCCACTCAAAGCCATGAATGCTAAACCCTATCACAATGATTGCATAACTCGATGGATTATGCCCATGACTAAATTTGACCTCAAAATCATATCTCAGAAATCTATCAAAGGTCACGCCATTGTAGATCAGCTCACTGATGTACCCCTCCCAAATAATAAAAAATCTCATGAACATTCTCCTGACGAATCCATCAATAGCATCAACGAGTCTGATAACCATGAATTTGATTTCATGCCTATTAAAACAACCCTCTTCTTTGACAGTGCTAAGTGCCAAGTGGGAGGAGGATCTAGACTTGTCATTATATCACCCTATAATATTCCAATTCCACTATCATTTTAAGTTAACTTCGATTGCACTAATAACATGGAAGAATACAAATCCTTAATCATGGGTCTAAATACTGCCATTATCTTAGGTTTCCACATCCTAGAAATCTATGAAGATTCACAACTTGTCATTAGTCAAGTTAAGGGAGAATATCAATGTAAAAATGAAATCCTTTAAAAATATAAAATCGTCATTGAATTTATCCTTGGTGCATTCGATCATTACACAATCCAAGCTATCCCACAATTTTCTAATAGATTCATAGATACCATGGCATCCCTTAGGTCCCTTGTCCCTTTTGAAATAGAAAAATTGAAAGATGACACTAAAATGTTTGTAGTAATTCAATGCTTAAATCATCCTTCACATCAAAATGAGTTTCCTTCCATTGATACCATTAACAACAATCCATCTGACCTATGGTACACACAAATATATGAATATTTCTACTAATGTAAAATTCTATCAGAACTTTCACAATCTGCCAAGAGATCATTTCTTCAACATGTCACCTTCTTTGTTATCATAGGAGGTATCCTTTACAAATGTAGTTTTGATGGTATATTATTTTGTTTTCTTAGATCACATGAATCAAGGTAAAGCAATCGAAGAGGTCCACGATGGAATTTGTGGTGGTCACTTCAGTGGTAATGTCATCTCTAAACCCGTCACATGGCTAGGGTATTACTGGCTTACTATCACTAAATAATGTTGTGCATATGTAAAAAAGTGTGTCAAATCTCAACTTCATTCAGATATTATTCACGTCTCTAGTCAAACATTACAACCTGCCCAAGACTTATGGCCTTTCTCTCAATAGGGGTTGGACCTCATTAGTAAAATCAATCCAAAATCATCTCAAGAACATCATTCCATAATCAAAGTAACTGAATACTTCACTAAGTGGGTTGAAGCTATTCCTTTGACCTTGAAAAAATCCAAACCTATCATCAGCTTCATATATCAACATATCATATGTCATTTTGGCATCCCGCACAAGCTTGTCACAGATAATGGGAAATCCTTAAAAAACAAGGAAGTTAAACAAATCTATGACACATTTAACATAAAACTTAGTTTTTCCTCACCATCTTGTCCTCAAGAAAATGGAGAGGTCAAGGCATCTAACAAAATACTTTAAAAAATTCTAATGAAAATAGTAGACGATGCAGGTAGGAACTGGTATCTCCATATCCCATTTTCTCTTTGCGTTTATCGAACAATCATCCACATACCTATGTGTGTTATGCCCTACTCACTTGTCTATGGCTCTCAAGCCATTGTGCCTCTTGAAATTATAATTCCATCACTTCACATATCTCTCCAAGATTTTATCCTAGATGATGAATATCACCAAAACGCTTAGCACAACTAGAATTGTTAGATGAGAAACATCTAGTAGCCCTTGAAAATAATCAAGTTTATCAACTATGTATTAGTAGAGCATATAATAAGCATGTCAAATAACATGATTTTAAAATTGGTGATCTTGTACTTAAATAAAATCAAAATCTTACTACATTAGAGCAGAGTAAACGTGGAAAGTTTTCCCCCAATTGGATTGGTCCCTACGTTATCAAACACAAATATGGGTTAGGAGCATATCGTCTCGCTTCCATTAATGGGGAACCTAAGGCAAAACCCTTAAATTATTTGCACTTGCACCCTTTCTACTACTAAATTATTGACCATGATGATGCCATTTTTAATGAAATCCTATCCTTCTATCACTAAATAACAACTTCCTTCACACAAATTCCTTAAAATCAGTACACCTATTTATCAGTATTATAACTTGGGGCATGTGGGTGTAGGTCAGATATTGTAACACCTTGGACAAACTATTATATTTCTCTTTTGCATTACAAGCATTGGCATGTGATTTTCTTGAATGAGGTGTGTTCCCTTGATTGTTGAAAATCATGCTTGTTATGGATAAATCATTTCTAACTCTTGGATTCTTTAGAACGAATGATATGGCTTGCAAGAATCCATTTTCACTTCTTATTGATAAGTTGCAATCTGATTTTGAGAGTTGCAAACTTATCTCTTTTGACTGACTCATCCTTGGATCAATTTCAGTGATCCAAGGAATGTTTTAAATCTTCTTAACAAACTGAATGGTAAATTGACATTCATTAGTTGAGAGACATAGTGGACTGAACTTTTTATTTTACAAATTTTATGGTCTTGTGTGAACGTGACTTCATTCGGTTGTATGTTGTACTTGGGTCTTTGGGATTGATCTCTGTAGGACATTATTGGCGTAAAAAAAATATAGTCTGCTTATGACTATGAAGGGGATCAAAATCCTAAAACTAAAGGACTATCCTAATGGTATCCTAAACTAGGTAAGAGCACCTACTTCCTAGCTATGTCTACTTAATTGGGTTATAATCTAACCTAAGCTTCTTATTCTATTTTGTTTGAGTGGTGTCCTAACCTAAGCTCTTGTGCTAAATGAATAAGGGGGAGGGGGGGGGCGGGGGAGATTACTAAGGTGATACTAGACTATGTTAACCTAATGCCTAATACTATATGGAAGTGAATTTAATCTAACCTAAGTTGAAAACTACCTATGGCAATGTTTTAATACCTAAGGTGATTATTGTTAGACTAACCTAAGTATTTGGGAAATCTAGCCTAAACTATTTAAAAGGAACCTAAGGGGTCACATGGCACTAAGGCGATGGTTCCAATGGCATTCAAGTGATTTGATTTGGGTTTAATGCATGGAGTTACTACCAGTTTTGGCAAAGGCCAGTTAACTTTAGTGGGGGCTTACGTGGAGGCTTCACTAAATATGGAATTACATATTTTATTGGAAATGGCATTCGCCAGTTTTGGGAGGTGGTGGCAAGGAGAGATAAGCAGGAGATTTGGGAGTAATGGCATTAATGGACCTCAGTTTTTTTGTGCAAACCATCTTGGAAACAAGGGAGGTAGGGTTTGTGGGAGGTTGTTTGGTTTTGCATGTCTCACGAATTTTTCTCTACATGGAGCTATCTGGTTCTTTGAACCAGCAGTTCAACTTCCACTTCTTGGTTATTTTTGGTTTCTCTGGTCTATTTTCGATCAGTGGAATGTATATGAGGCATTGGAAGAAGATTTTTTTGGTTGTTGATCTTTCGTGGAGAAGAAAAAGAGTGGGAAGATTAGCTGGAAGTGTCCTTCGAATTTGCAGAAGCACTATCAGGCATGATATGCTCTATCCATTAATATTTCTTGCTTTCTTCTAAGTGATTCATTAAAACAACCCTGCTCTCATGAGATAATTATTTGCATGATTTGTTCTGGTTATTTACTTGCATGTTTTTATGAATCTCTGTGATTTTGGGATGAAAATCCATTGCATAGTAATGTTAGTTTTTGGGAAAATTTATATGTGCTAGTTTAATGGTGACATGCATGCAAAACTTGTATTTGAAGCTTTGTATTTCACTATGAAACTGGTATTCGAGGCTGGTGTTGTTCTGAACAAGCATTCCTTGCCTAGTATGGTTCTGAACTTTTATTGGAGCCTGGTGTTTTGTTTGAACTTGTATTGGGGCTTCGAGTTTTGCTATGAGCTTGTATTTGAGCTTTGTGGTTGTTCTAAGACTGTATTAGAGCCTTGTGTAGTTTTGAATTTTGTTTGAATCTTCGTATTCAACACTGTACTCGTATTCAGTACTTGTGTATTCTGAACTTGTAGTGGAATCGGTGTGTTTTGTTTTGTACTTGTACTTTGAGCTGGAGTTTTATTCATATTCAGGGATTTGAAAATGATTGAACTCATTTATGGAACTTTTCTACTCGAAAGGGCTTGAGATATTAGTTTTGTTTTAATTTGATCTGTAATCTCTTTTGAGATCTTCTTCATGTAGCTTCTTGAGTGTGAATGGTTGTTAGTACTTCTGTATTTTAGATTGTACCATGTTCTTAAACTGTTAAGGGCATGTAAGTATGGAGGATACTCTCTCCTCCTCTTCTTCGAGAAATCCCGTGTCTTGTGGAAAGCTTGATTGTTTTGTTCGAGGGATTAATGGACTGGAACTACATCTTGTTATGGGTTTGGATGATTATATAGTTCATTTGGAACAGTCGTTAACATTTTAGAGGGATTATGGAAATACAATATGCATTTTCCTTCTTGTAATAGATGTTTGAAACAAATACCTTCTTTGTCATGATCTTTTTAAATGGAACTTGAGAGTCCTTGTGATTATGTTTTAGTCACGATTGGAGGTAAGTTTGGGACAGTACTTGTCTTAAACGTATATTGGGTTTTCTTACTTACCTTCAAATCCTCTAAATAGACTTCAGGTTTTTAGGGAAAGAAGAGTTGATTACTCTCCCATGTTGAATCTTGTCGATAGGATTTATCATCTCTAGTTCAGGGTTGTCTCATTGATTTTTTCTTCATGATGACCACATACTTTATGTCTCTGTTATTTGGAGCCATGTAGGACCTAGAAGTTGGGAATACATTATCTTTTGAGTTCATGAGTTGTATTAATCCTTGTATCTCTTATACTATTTTTGGAATTCTATTCCTTGATGGATTCATTAAATGAATCTCTGGGTTTTAAAAGAGAAAGGAATATGTTCTCTTGGGAACAGTATACTATTTAGGGACTATACTGTGTACTTCATTCTAAGATTTGATTTTGAACTTGTGTTTAATGGATGGGAATAGATAAACCAGTTGGTAAAGATTTGTAAGGGAAAACTAGAAGTGTGTTTTCTTTCAACTGTGTGTTTGGTTTTGTGTTCTCTCTTGGGAGCTAGTTAAAGAACTTCTAAGTTTGAAATAGAATTGGGAATTCATTTGATGGTATAAATGAAATAAATTATTGATTGGCCCTTTTTCTAATTGATATCCCTTTTTACTGTTGTTTGGATAAGTTCATTTGATTGAACTTCTATATACTCAATTCTCTTATGTGATGGAAATTTCTTATGGATTGTTTGGTCTACTTGGTATAAGTCATTGGTTGTAATGATGTGGAAGGAGATTAGCGAAGTCGGTATGTTGGAAAGAAAATATTAACATGCTTAGACTGACTGTTTTGCTTGATTAAGTCATATTCCATTTGGATTGATATTGGTAGGTTGTCTCTTCTTACACTCTGTCTTATTATGAACCCTTCTTGGATGGACTGGATAGGAGATTAATTCTATTTGATCCTAGCTTGGATTTTTGGAAAGTATGGTTTCAGATATTTTGAATTATATCTTCTAACATGTAGAAGTTAGTAAGACTTACAGTTAGGACTATTTTGATTCTCCTATTCTTACTTGTATTGATTCGGGATTCTTGTTTAGATGTTGTCTCTTTATTGTATGGAATCCTTATATTGTTATCCTTGCACTGAAGCAGTCGGGTGAGTTCTAAACATGTTTCTATCTTTCAGATGATAAGTGTGTGTAAGGAATAAGTATGCATTGATTCTTCTCCTTTGCTTAAGTTGTAGGATGAATCATCCCAATAAGAGTTATGTTGTAATTAACTTCTTTTGATGCTTAGTAAAGATAAATGTGTTTTTCTATTCTTATAGAACTATGAAATAATAGGATGACAAGAGATGTTGATTGTTTTGAAGTAATTGATAGGATCAATTAAATATTATGATATAATGTAGATGTTATGGATTATATTATGCTCTTTTCTTAAATGTGAAATTCATACTATTTCTTTGTACTTCTTTTCTCAATGTTATTACTTATGATTATTTGTATGATATATTAATTGTTTCATTAAAGCAGAGTTGTTTTAATGGAACAATTAGTGGAATGCACTTCAATTTAATGCTTAGTGATTATCATGCTTAGTTCATTGAACTGACTCATGCTAGTAATTTTTGCATATGGACATCGTAAGTGATAAAAGAAGGCAAGAACTTTTATGATGCATTGGCTTATTTAATTCTGGATCTTCTGTAAAGAGTTTTGATTCATTCTTGAGTTGTATTGGAAAAGAAAAGTGATGATCTTTTAAGATCTTAATTATTATTGACATGCAGAATGTCTAAAATGCATGGTCTTGTAAATGTATATTTATCATCATGAATTGAAAGGTTTTGTGTTGGACTCCAATTTTTGATGTGAATTATTTTGTACTTGTATGATGGAAATACTAGTGATATATTGGCGGTATTCTTTATATTTGTTGTAAACTATTGTTTTATAAGATAATAAGTTGGATTAAGGAGATAGTATAATCTCCCTTATTATAATGAACTTGTTAAATTGCTAAATATGTTGTTCATTATCTACACAACTATAGTTTAATAATGAAGTATGCTTGGGACATACAATTAAACTATATGAGTAATGAATGATAAAAAGGTTATGTTAAACCTAACATCTAGCCATGTAGAGGAATACTCTTCCTCTCTCAAAGAATGAAAAATAAAAGGAATAGCGGTTATGATCTTTAATATTTATAACTTTGTTTATAAAAGTAAACACTAGCTGAATCTAGGTGGATGTCACACTTGATTTGGATAGCTAGGTTACATTAGGAATTAATCGTTGATGTTTGTTGTCCTATTTTTGGGATAACTGCTTATTATGCCACGTTAATGAACAAAAATGCAAACATGATTTAATGTTCTCCATATCTAATCAGGCTAGTGTGGGATAAAGAACTTAAGGAATGTTGGAATTAGGGTTAGCCATGGTTGTTGTAATCTGAATTTTAATCCAATACTAGTTATGATAATGACCTCTACGGGGGTATGTACATCTTGATGAATCAGTTCTAACGAATGTTGGTACACGCCAACTGCAGGATTGTACCCTTAAGAATTCCCTGGACTTCTCAAGGATATAGTGTTGCATTTGACATGTGGCAACACCCTTCCATATTTGTTCATCTAGATCTACGCACATCTAGACTTGAACTTAGTTTCTCTCTAGGTCAAGTAAGTAGCATGTTTAGGATAGGTAGTAGCTTCCAGTGACTTTGGGTACCATGTCATGTATTCGGATGACCTAGGTCAGCCGAGTATGCCCATATACCCTAAGTCATCGTGAGCATCTTCTTATAACAAACTATGATGCTAACCAGGGCTAGGGTCAAACCTTGGGCAAGTGGACTAACGATAGTCAGTAAAGACCATTCTAGATAATATAAGAGTGAGGTGAAGGATGTATTCCAGAATGATGAGTATGTCATCTAGGAATAATAACATGAACAACATGTTGAAAATCCTTGGCCAAAGTATCGCAAGCTGCTAGTTGCATTGCCCTATGTCACCTAGTTTAAAGCAATGTGATGTTAAATGAATATTGGTAACAAATATTCAGACAGGTTCTTTAAACAGATCACTCAGTACCTCAGAATAGGGTAGGATAACCAAGTATACGTAGTATACATAAAGTATTATATACTTTAAGTTAACATGAGAGATCAGTTGGTAACTGAGTCATCGAATGAGAGATCGGTAGTAAACTGAGTCATTACAGCTACATATGGTTATCTATTATGAGATTGATTGGCATGGAATGTGTGTTCTAAATGATGTTTTATTTAGAATAGAGAACATTATGTTTCAAAAAAAAAATCCCTTGTTTCTAAAGTCTTAAAATGGGAATGTTACAAATATACATCTATCCCCTCCTCAAAAATGGTTTATCAGGGATTTTTGTTCTCGGCTTAAAAGAACTCTTTGGATGCTTAAATAAACTAATACCTCAAAGGAAAACTATTTATAAAATATAAATTATCAAAATTTAGACTACTCTCTTGAAAGACAACTAACTGTCAAAATTATGGAACAGTCCCATGAAGGATGGCCATTCAAAACAAAAAAAAAGTCAAAAAAGTAAGAAAAACGTAGACCATACCCTCAAAGGATGGCTACTCATATATGAGGCTTCTGACTTTGATCAACCTTTAAAAATGCAACAAAATCAAGAGCATCTAGAAAATCTTCCCACATTGATCAGCTTTCCCATCATAATAAAACTTCCCGCATTGATCAGTTTGCTTCAAAAAATTACAAAATATGGGGCATCAATTCTCTATAAACCTATTAAAGAGGAGAATCTTTTTCCCCCATAACAATATACACCTGCAAGGCCTCCTTTGTGCATTATCATAGCAAAATTACCTTTCACCCAAATCCATTTTGATTTTCATGAACTGTCCATTGACGCTCTTATTTAATAGCTTGAAAGGCTATTAGTGAAAAGTATTATCTTAAACCCATTGTGTATGCATATCAGATTTATAGTGGGGCATTCTTTCCACTTTTAATTCATTTAATTGTATTCCTTGATTTAAACTTGTCACATTTTAAAAACACATTTAAATAAAACATTCTCAATCCATAAATGCATGACAAAACACAATACCATAAGTAATATGATCATAATAATAATAATAATAACATATAAAAAGTCATGTCTACAAATATCTGCATAGTCATAATAACATCATGGGATTTTGAGCCTACAAAAACCAGTATAATCCTAAAACCTATCATCATATATATATATATATATATATATATATATCAAAGTCTCATAAAAATCACATCATATAAAGAAAACGGCTTTTATGAGGCTATGACATCATATACAATCATGTGGTAAAATCAACAACTCCTAGTATTGTACTACCACCACCCTCTCCTTCTGGATGAGGTGTTCCTCCATCACCACCCTCTGGCCTCCATGGTGGCTACAACATGCTCGCTACGCTCACACTAGGTCTTACCCCTATTGGATTTTCCCCTTTGAAAACCAAGTGGTCTACATACAAAACTACATCAGGGTAGTTCTTGATGACCATATCAATGTAATAGTCTCTCTCCACCTGCACAATATCATAATGCGTTGTTGAAACCATGTCAAGAGGAGGTGTTGTGAATTCTCCCATTTATCTACCTTGTCAAGCCATCTCTGATAACACCGCACCAGAAATGGAAGGCCATGTGATCCCCAAGGACTTACTCAATATATCCCTCTGTCCCTTAAACTTGTCTCTATCAGAAGAGACCAATACAAGTTACACCTATAAGCCATCATGTTCAACTATAAGCCATCATGTTCAAACTATCAAACCATCCTCAACCATCCACTCTGTAATGAGGTTATCCCAAACTCATGCTAGATCATCTCACTCTCTCTAAATGGTATCCCTCTCTATCTCCATTGTGGCCTTCTCAGGCATCACTACTATAACAGTTGTAGCTACAACACCATCCCCCTCATATCTCACCTCCTCTGTCTCATGTTCTCCGCATGTCCCTTGAGCACACACTCATATGAATTCCTATGTATCCATCCTTGTTGCCTTTTTCGTGTAAAAAATCCTCAATGATTAAGCCCACCATGCAGAAAAATATGGGTTCACTCTACATCATCAATCAGAACAATTTGGCCATCCTCATTCGAACCCATGGCTCCTGAATACTCATTAATGACTATAGGCGTCACTATAACAACCTGAGGGGTCTCGATTTTCCCATCCTCTCATCTATACAATACTGGATCTGTGGGTATACATTGAATAAGACCAAACTATCTCCTAACCTGGCTAAAAATAAACAACTCATTCTCCCCGCCTCTGTGACCCTAAATCCAGATATCATGTTATAAACACAATAAACTCTGAGGGAGTTTATGCCAATCATGAAAATCCACATATGGCCTCTAGATCACATCACCCTCCTAAAGCCATGATATCAAGTCCCTATAATAAGAATGCCCCTTGGCCTTCCTGACCCAGCTAAGACTCTCACTCCACCTCATAAAACCTAGGTTCCTCACATCAGTAACACTAGGCAACCCCAATGCATGAGATATAACAATGTGCTTATGTAGCCAACACTATATCAAAAACCCAACATCGATCCCATAACGCTTGTGGGAATTCCAAGCCCACAACTCTACAAATGTCTAAGCCAAAAAAGTAGGAGCCCAATCAAAAACATTATGATGCTTCATCATCTCTACAACTACAAATGTCATCATCCATGAGAACCAAACACCTCATGAATCTGGAAATGCAAAACATGAAATACCCAACATCATCATGGTCATCAATGGAAAACCATCTCTCCCAGCCTCATACAATGTCTTATAATCAAATGCTCCCAAAAAATATCTCACATCCTAGGAATATCCTCCATACAACCTCTGCATAGTGTCAGCCCTCTCCACCTTTGAGATATAATAGATAGTGTGTCCCCTAACTGAGAATCTCGTAATATGATGAACATCCTCCTAGGTAATAGTGATATCCCTTGTAGGAAGCCAGAAAGTATTAGAGGAAGGGGTCCACCTCTCTAACAATTCAAGAATCAAACTACAACACCTATGAATCCACCTATTAAACCTCATGCCACCAAACCCCACTACCTCTAAGTGCTCCTAGTTATCATCAGATAGATCCTCCTAGACCTCATCTGATATCAGAGGTATACGATCTCGAATAGTAAACTTTGTATTCACATGCAAAACATAAACACACAAAACTAACATTAGTACCATCACCAATACTTATTTTTGAAAAAGGAATCAAAACAACAAAATAAACATCAAACACTAGAATTTAAGCATACACCATACATCTAAAACAAACCTTAGATCAATTTTTTTAATCAAAATCTCAACTTTCCCCTAAAAAATACAAACTATATTGTCATAGGTGAATCGTCGGCGATTCACCCCAATCACTAGTGATTAGATGAATCATTGGTGATCCTTGCTACACAAAACTTAGGGCATCTGCATGCCATAATATGGCATCAACACATAAAAAATGAAAAATTCACAAAAACAAAATAAAGAAGAATAGAAATTTATCTCGGCGAACACCAGTTTGTGTTTTCAACTAGAAGATGCCATCCTGATCACTTTTCACCTTCAAAAACACATTTTTCTTGCTCTGACAAGGTTGTTGTAACCAAAGTAGTCAAAAATGTAATAAAAAATACCTTTGGGTTATTTAACACCTTTTTCACACAGTGAAATTTCCGACGATTTTCCTAATTGCCAACGATTGGCGATAATCACCCTTCATTGGTCTATTTTGGATCTTTTTGTCTACATTCCCTGAAACCATATTATTTTCACTCTTTTCACAAGTGTGCCATGATTTCAAAATGGTCTTAGCCTTCAAAACCATTGACCAAAAAAACATAGTCAAATATCAAGATTTACCATTCATCTATGGGAGACGAGTCCTTTGGCCCCCATCACTTGGTTTTCTCTCTTAACAATTTTAGCTAGGAAGAGTCATATGTCCACAAGCATTGAGTCCTTTTGCCACTATGTCAATTGATTCTCTAGTACCAAACATTGTACCCCCCTTTTTATTGGGCATCATTTTGAAACCAAACACACTGGTGTTCACTATATTGCACTACAGTAGAATCACCCATGCCAACACAACATTTCTCATTGTTTTTGTCTAACGATTTGCCTAAAATTGTTAGAAAAAAAGGGCAAATGTAGACACTGAAATTATACACTCCTTGTCTCAAGCTTATTTACGACCAGAAATGACCCATTTACAAAACTCTGCACTGTTAAAACACCCATTGGTCCCTTTTAATTATATTAATTTAATGCATATCACCACACCCCTAAGTATAATTAATTAATTAATTAATTAATTCAAATTAAAATAGATAAGTAACCTCACATCTCACCCTCACACCTGACCATGCTAACTTAAATACCTTCACTACTTGTAACTAACTAATTAGTTTACTAACCTTTCAAAAATATCACTAGACCACCCCTAACTTATTCTTAACCACCTCTCCACACTTAATTAGTTAGGACTAACTTAAAAATAAAAAACCTTCTAAAATCACTCACATCCTCATCCTAGCTAACTTGGCCCAAGTTGGATTCTCTCCCATCTATTATCTTAACCACTTTGAAATCCTCCAAAATCAAGTTGGAAAAAGAATTAAAATCACTCCTTTTGGACACGTAACTAAGATTTTCCTAAATCACTAGCAATTTTTTTGATCGCCAACGATCTATATAAATTTATTTCCAGACCTCTTTTGAGGGAGAATTTTTGTGTGTCATAGGTAAAATTTTCTCTCTCATTCATAACAAAGTCCAATCATCTTCAACCAAGCTCCATCACCATTACACTGCCCCCAAAATCATTAATTTCATCGTCATATGATCTAATCTCATTGTTTAATCAGCTTTGATCATTTGTTATCCATTTGATCACTCACGTAAGGTAATCGTTTCATTTTTTTTTGCTTTTGATCACTAATTTTAGGTTTTTTTTTTCATGTTACAATTATCATATCATATATGTTTGATAATTGATTTAAATAATATCTTAATTCAACTTTTGTCTCTATTTTTGTAGGCTATTAAATTCAACAGCAATCACTAACTATTTTTCTGATCATTGGTGGTTCATGTTCAATATTTCTTTTATTACCTAATTCTCATAAATTTCCTAACCTTTCTTGTTGGTTTTCTGTCATTTTCTAAAATGTTTCCTAGCATGATGATTTCATATGGCCTTAAGTTGTAATAATTACCCTACTGGTGACATTGGCTCTTTTCCCGTTATATGTCATCCTTTGTACTAGGAGCAGTATGAGCTACTTCATGACCTAGGGATTTGTGCAATTCTGGATACACCTTTTGATCATCTAGAATCCATTTTTACATCAGTTGAGTGTATCCTAGAAGTAAATGAGGCATTTTAGGATGCGTATTACAAGACTTAAAGGCTCCAGGAACACCTTTCACAATATGAGCATAATTATAAATCTAGTTTAGACATACCAAAGGACTACAACACTGCATCCAAGTTTGAAACCAACAGTTATATTAGTATCCTTGATATCAATACCACATTTTCACATCTCTACGATACTAAGGAAGAAGTGTCATACTTCTTTGCTAAGTTTTTTATTTCTAAACCCGAGTCTTATTTTACGGAGGAGGAGGACCTAGTTAGTTCTACAGGTTCCAAGTTCTCTAAAAATTTGTATAAGGATCAAGAATTCAATATTTGGTTCTAAGATTTTCTTTATCCTTATTATGTAAATGTCCACCTAAATAACTAACATTAGTTGGTCATATTTTCATTTTATCATATTGTATCGCAGCCCTTTTTTATTATCAATAAAAAACTATATTGTTTTTTCGCAGGTTGATATCCTTTGAAGGAAGTCTTTGGGACTTCTTGGGGATGGATTTTTCCAAGAAACCTATGCATGCATTTTACTAACATCATCTTATTTAAATACTTTGAATTTTAGGATTGCTTGCATGGAATAAGGCTTGTTCATTTTCTTCACAGAGATCAATATCACACAACATCCATCCACATTTGAGGGTATCATAGAAACCCCACCATAGTGAGGTTGAATTAGGTTGTTACCCCCTTGAGACATCAAGCAAACTTGAAGTAAAAACTATGCTTGACACTCTTCTCTCCATTCAGATGTGCCTACAATTTTCTTCTGTCCAGCTTATCTCCATGGAAGTTATGTCTTCATGTAAAAAATTTCTTCTTCTTCTTCTTCATCCTCTCAACCAAGGATTCCACATGTAATAATAATCAATTACATGCAATTCTACCTCTAACCTATTTTTTCTAGCTTATATAGGCATATACACACTTATGGAATCTTAACTATACATTTATAACCTTTAGATCACCTTTAAATCAAAGGTTAGATCTAATCCTGCATATAGAATAAGAATATAAATGTAGAGGTAACTCTTCTAGGTTTCCTGACCGATGCCAGTTACTATGTAAACCTAAAAGTTTGTAAAACATGCTTTTTGTGAAGCAATTTAGCTCCATAAATCAACAAATTTTCTCCAAAAATTTGATTCTTGCCTTGATGCAAGCACCATTCTCCCCCTTGAAAAATACTATCATCATACAGAAATCATCAATACATCATGAAACAAACAATATCTCGCCTTGTTAGAGGCAAAAATCATCATTCCAACGTCATAGGCATGCAAATTAACATCTTTTCTTCTATACCCATGTTTTGAGTATCACAAGAACACTGTAGCAGTAGATACATGTACCATTCATTCTCTAATCCATGCCAATAGTTTCATAACAGAGCATATAACATCATTACTCCATCACTCTAGACCATGAGCCATCAATTCTAGGCCTAAACATGTAAGAACAAGAGATATTTTAACTTTTCATACCATACAATAACTAATGTCCCTAAGTCACACTTTTAATCCATTTTAGACAAACTTTTCAAAGCCTTAGAGTCACAATATTAACATGTTATAACTCATTATGAATCCCCCTAGAATCAATACCCCCATCTCTAGCTCATGAGTACAAAGATGCACTTATTATCTTGATAACTTGGCCTAAAAGAGCCTCAAACACTTAGACTCAGTCATGATGCTCATCTTTAGTTTGTAGGAGCATCTTGGCCATTGTAGGGCATCTTTCAGAAATAAAATTTTCCAATACCTGCAATATTTGACTTCAATCTATTTTAGGCCTTATGATCACCATTTTCTCCATCTAGAGTGAAACTCACATGCTCCATACTCCCCATTTCCTTGTAGGCACCATGCATGCCTTGAAAACATTTTCTCACTTGTAACACTATAACAATGTATCCATAGCCTTATCAAGAAACCTCTTCAAAGGTTGAGCAGATCACACCATAAGAATAGTTTTCAAACATCATGAGAACACTTCATTAGGGTCCTTGACAACTTCACAAGAGCTTAGAAAAACATTATATATGTTGAAACCACTCACATTATGCCTTTCATAATCACTATAACTTGTAGGAGAACATTTTAAGCTGAAATCTTGCTCTTTCATTGTCATCTTACTCACTGAATGAATTTTTGAAGACCTCCTCCTATATGGGACAAGTCATTTAACACAATACAAACTTCTACAGGATTAGTTTTCACCTTTCCCACTTGTATCTTTCTTTATTTTCTTCTACAGTCATATCATGCACTTGTAAAGATGCCAAAATTGACTTGTAACATAACCTTCACATATTTTATGGTAAAGATGACTTTGATTACCACCAAAATTTTCATTTTTTTTCTCAGATACAAGCATAAGAATCTTAAATACACTATACTTTTCCCTTCATAGACCTATAACCAAGAGTTTGTCATTTTGAATGCATAATAGGTCATTAAAGGCTCTAATCTTGTTTTTCCAACCATCTTACAACCTTGGAGGTTTGATCCTTCACCTATTGGTTAGGGTTTCAAAAATCCAAACCCTTGTCATACTCCTGTAGCTTGCTTTGAATTTTTTTTAAGATGTTAACATACCTTTGATTACCTTGTATGTGATTTGAAGTCACTCTTAAACTTACTCATGTCAAATTGAGATCTCTGCTATCTACTTGAACTGTAGGTGTTCATTTTCTCTTAAAGAGCCATGTTTTACATAATCAAGTGTACACTAGTTGATATCACCAACTCATGAACTTTCAAGAACCTTGAAAAGACACTTCAAAAGTATACTTACCTACACATCTTGGATTGTGCAAATCACTCCAACCTGTAGTTATCCATTTTATCTTTATTCATTCTTCTTATACCTTTGATTTTGTTCAGAAACCATCTTAGCATGGTCAAGGTCTAAATTTTAAGTAATCATGAATTACAACTTCAAGCCCTTAGTCATATTCTCACAATTCATGAACTACCAACAACCCTAACCAATACTGATCTTTGAAACATAAGCATCTTGATGTAACATATTTTACCTTAAATGAAAAATTTGAAAGTCAAGAGATCAATAAGATATCTTTACAAAATATTTCAAACACAAATTAGATACAGCATACATTGATAGAGAAAACATCTTCTTGAAACCTTAAGAGTTAGACACCAACTTCAGAGGCATCAACTAAATATTTTCTTCATTTTATATCATGCATGGATTAACTATGCACCAAGAATAGACTCATTCAACAACCTTGAAGACTTACCTTCAATAAATCATGCCAAAATTTCAAAAGATTACTTAGCACTTATTAGGTCTTCTTAGATACAACAATCAATTTTCTAATATTGTCATGAATTCCATGGAATTTACACATTTTGATTCCTTGGGATTAGTTGTATCCTCTTTTCCATCATGTCTATGTGAAGTGCACAAAATTTTAGATCATAACTACCTTATTACGGTCCTTAAAAATAGGATTCCATACATATTGCTCCATATTACTGTGAAAAGCACAGTTAGGGACATAAAGACCATAAGATGCACAAATTTTTCATTTATTATCACAAAACTTCATTATCATCACTGTCATAGCATATTTTAAGTTCCTGAGCTCATGAATTCATTGAAAAGGAACTTTGTGTTGCAATTTATTACCTGGGACTTTTCTCCTTTTATCTAGTGCACACTTGATTTTGATCCACCTTGGAAAAATTTATCCTTTCAAACTATTATACTAATTAAGTTATCACTTAATCATACAACCTATGTCCCCAGAGCTTCTCCAACACATTAAGAGAGTTTTTGACACTTGTAGGATTCATGATATATGCACTAAATATTTTTATCAGTTGAGACTAAAACACAAACATCATAGAATGATAACTCTTATGAATTGAGATGGAAGAATAACTTTTTAGTATTTTAGACACATTCATAGATTCAAACACTTGGAGGACAACAAGACATACTAGACAAGATCCTTCACACCTTATGACAATGTGTAATTCATCAAAAATCAACTCAGACAACCCAAAACTTCACAGAATACATATTCCTTCAATACTACCAAACATAGACACAAAGAATTTTAAAACATGTTTAATGAGTTCAAAGATCAATTGCACACATCTTATGACATATAAGTAATACTTTAGAATCTACAGATACATCTCAGATCAGCCATATACAAAGATGGTTTAGGCACACACCATATGAGCATCACATATGGACTACTTATGACTACGAGACTGAGATGATGATATTTCACTCCAAGAACTACCAACATGAACCATGAGAACATAATTAGAAACACAAAATGACATACCTTTTTCACATGGAAGAGACTCATACTGAGATACACATCTCCCCCTCACTCCAAAGCTTCAATTTCTCCTACATACTTATGAAGCCTAATACAGGCATACAACACCATGGAGGAGCTTGATGAGAGACCTAATTAGGTCTCAAGCCCTCTTATTTCTTCTTGACTATCTCTTCTTTAATTGATTCCACATTTTTTGCAACAGGATTCTAGTTTTTCTTTGTCATATCCTTGGATTATTCTTTATCACTTTGACTAGTCTCAACCTTATTTTTGTATACTTGTGTTTTTAGCTTAGGTCTTTGAGTTTCCTTCTTCAACTGAGCTGCATTACAAAACCTTGGAATTTTCCCTATCTTGTGGCACCTAAAACAGTCCACTTTCCTTCCTTTGCATTCATAATTCCTATTTTCATATTCATTGCAAGCATACAATACCCATCAAACTTGCTTACATACCTCTTAGTGTTTGATGGCTCATTTTTGCAATATTTTGCAAGATGTCCCTTTTCTTTGCAATGATAGCATTCAACTCCATATATTTGACCTACCTTTTTCTCTTTCTTGTCCTGACATTCCTCTTCCTTTTTTTCTTTAAAATGTTCCTTTCCTCTTCCATTATCCTTATTTTCAACCTTAGGAATACAAAGTCTATCCCTATAACTATAAGCACCACATTTGTAACAACTAACATGAAAAACACCATACCTATATGCACTTTGCTTCTTGATAGTTGATCTTCTAAGAGGTGGAAGCCTTGAAATTTCTCTCTTCCTTGGATGTTTTCTTTCATTTGATCCTTGACTTGATTATTCTTCAATCTTCTTGGATGAGTCCTCATTGAATCCTAGACATTTCCTATCACAAAATATATTTTCTTTCCTAGCATCTTACTCATATTTTTTGAGCTCTCTTGGAAAGATGATAGCTTTCTAGTTATGGTAGATAGTACCTTTTTCAGTCTCATGTTTGAGACACTCTTCTCTCTTGATCTTAAACTCAACTAGGGCATCCTCAAGTTGAGTTATCAAAACCATAATTACTTTATGAGATGCAGCCATCCTGTCAACCTTATCACAATTTTCAGCTTCCCATTGCATTTCCCCATAGGCATAACCCTGAATAGTCTCCAAATATGTAGAAGCCATCTTGTCACCAAAGATATAACTCTTAGCTTATTAGGATACTTCCAAGGGTCTAATCTGATACCAATTTTTGGCGGTGAAAAGGACTGAGGGGGGGGGGGGTGAATCAATCCCCAATAAAAAAATTTCACACTTGTGCTTCAAACCCTAACCACATACCCTCATATACAACACATCAAAGTAGATTTTCATCACAATGAAAGTAAAAAATGAAAGGATCACAATATATACTCAAAAAAACTTATATTGATGCTCAAAATCAGATCAACACACTTCAATTTGATATTCAAATCAGATTATAATATATAGTGTCTTCAACAATGATCAATAAGATATAATCAATCGCTCTTGAGATAATCAACGATGTATCATGAATAAAAATAAAGATATGGAACTATGAGAATGTTTTCAACTAAATATATTATCTGATAGCACCTTATAAACCTAAAAATAATATATGCATGCTATGAAGATAACATCAAAACTCAAACACTCAAGTTTTCTCTTCTTCTTTAACTCTCTCTCAAAGAAACATGACCACCATTGCACTTGCTCAAACTCTTCTCATGAAAAATCAACTAGTTGTTGTCCTATAATGAGATTTTAGGTGTTTTGGGCTAGGCCCAAAGGATTTTTGTTTACAAAAAAAGGGTTCTTCAAAAGAAGATAAGATGGGTTTTCAAAAGATAGCACATTGTACCCAAAAGCTCCTTTTTATGGCCTTTCCTTGATTATAAATCAAAGGAAGTAGGTATCTAATGGTATTTTCGACCCATAAAACATTAAAAAACATCCCATATCTTTTTCATAACAACTATAAGTGACCCAATTAGGTCGTCCTAGAAAAAAAACCCTTCATTTCATGTTCCAAAACTCACTAAAACACATGCATTGGGGTGCCAAAATTATCCTCATTCCAAAACCATACTTAATAAAACTCCAATATTCATAAAACAAGAGAAATTAATAATTTAAACATTAACCATGGTCTCAATTTTTGTTAACCATTCATATTATTTCATTTAATGGGCCCAGTGTCCTTTACATTTCTCAAAATTGTTGTTTCATGCACCCTTTAGCACCCTGGAAACTCCATCTGATCACCAAATGAATCATAATAAATCAAAACATGTCATGTCAAAATAAATGGAAGAATGTGTATAATACTTATAAGAATTTTATAATTCATGAAAAATCTTTCTATTCAAAACACAAAAATATTTTCCTTCACCAAACCAACTTACCAAAACAATTGTTTCCAAAGGTTAGCTCATAACATCAAATATACATGCAATAAAGACCTAAAAATGGATTCATTATATGCCCAATTCATCTATCTTGACATTATAGGTGATAAGAAGCATTACCAAATCTATATCATGCTTCAAACAACCTCAAACTTGCACTAAGACAGATCTTGTTCTGAACTACCAATAACCTTCCTACTCAAAGAATGCCCTGTAAACCCTATCATACGACCTCATCATGAGGTAAGCCATATAAAATTGGAAATTTGTATAAATATAATTTCCAAAACAACTTTAATCATCTCAGGAATTGCTGAGCACATGGAATATAGATGAACTATGAAAGTGCATAAGGATTGGGCATGCAGGGACTAGGCATGTAGGAAGGCGTAAAATCATAGAGGAACATGAGCATGCTAAAAAACTTTAAATTCAATACTTAGCCTCTTTTTACGGGTCAAGGATATTGTTTTGGGATAGAGTGATGAGCATGTAATAACATGAAGACTTTCAGCTCACGCAAGGCTATTTTGGGATTTGCAGCAGTCCGAGCACCATACATAGTTACAATCTAATAGTAGGATTTATACTTGGAGTTAACTCTAGGAAATATATTATTAGAGAACTTGCATGTTTTATACTCCTTTGTAAAGGTGCATGGATATTATTAGCATATAAAATATTTTTAAAAGGTGCATAGGCGGTGAAGGGAAATTCTCCACCCCTATATATATGTATTGATTTCGACAATTTTGGGAAATTGATTATTGTAGATTTATGTTGTTGATTTGTGTTCGTTGGATATTTTTTCAAGCCAAAATATGAGGTTCAACCATAGGACATGGGATTAAATCCCTCCTCAAAGACAGGTGAGGCTGCCTATTTATTACTAATATAAAACACAACAGAAATAATATATACAGTATTCACACTAATCTAACCATTGGGGTTGGGATAGAATCCCAAAATCCATATTCATAATAGGTGAAGATATTGATCTTTCGAAATGAAATGGACCGGAAAGGAAATTATTATTATGGAAGAAACACAATGGAAAGGAAATGACAGGAACGTATTTTCTTTCAAGTAAACATAGAGCACGAAATAATCATACGAGCTTTAGATAACAAATGTAATGTTTGAAATGATTAGAACAATCAAATGCTAAACAAAGAATAGCTTAAGATTATGAACATAAGAACAATATCTTAAGAAAGATACATCTCACAACACAAATTTTACAAAATAGCATCATCTCCTGTTCCTCAAATGATTAAAAGAAAACAAAAAGTCTTTCTTCTTCACAATAGATCTCAATATTCCAAAAATCTCAACCTTTTGGAATACATAAGTGTCCCTTATTTATAATAAAAGGATTTGAGAGAAAATAGGATAAATCCTAGAAAATAGTATTTTTAATGAGATTCCTACTTTGCTTGACTCTCATGTAGGAGACCAAGTCAAAATTTACTTCCTATGTGATGAAACAAAAATGAAAAAGACATGTCGATTTCAGCATTTAAATGACATGCAACATTGTGCCTATTTTGTTTCATCATCTTTGTCTTCCTCCAACAAATCCTACTTATCCCAAAATTCTTGGAGCTTTCAGATTATACCCTGCATCTCATTTTCATCAGGTGTGGTGGAATGATCACTTAGAACTTTGCATGTTTCCTGAGTATCACTAGCGTTGACAAGAAGCTTTTTCAGTCTCTTGTTGAGTTTCATCGGGGTTTCCAAAGAATGTTGAATTTTCACAAACCTTTCAATGATTTCCAAGCTGAATCTATAAGTTGGTTCATGTTGAATTGATTCTTGGATCTGCTTGTAAAGATCATCAACAGGTAGAATACCCGAGCTTTCACTCAACACCTTAGTGCAGATCTTAACTAGATCTTCTTCTATGTCATTCGTGCCATCGACCAATTGATCTCTTGATTCCCTCAATTTTCTGCAAGCTTCATTGAGAATCTTTATTCTAAATCTAATGGCTTTGGTTAGTTGAAAATGTTTGTCCCGATGTGGCCTTCTTTGACCAAGATGTGGGATGGAACCTGTTTCAGCATTTGGAGAGCTTCAAAATTTAACTCTAGGTTCCCGACCTCTACTGAAAATTCATCATCCATTTTCTCTCCATCCTTCTTTATATCCTCCAAGGATTTGTAAACTTCCATGGTGTCCTCGATGACTTCTTTTCCTTACAGGAGTAGCATTTGGATCCATTCATCGACTATTCTCCCCTTCTCATTGATCTTCTCAATCATGGGTGCCGATGAGAAATCAAACATGATAGGAGTAGAGGATGATGGTGTTGACTTAGGAGCCTTTGAGAGCTTGAGTAGTACCTTTGTTAGCTATTATACTTTCTCTTTTAACTCATCTCTATTTGCCTTAGTTTCCTTTAGCTTCTGGCACAACACATTCATGGCATCTTGTGCATCCTGCTGTGCTCCCTCCATTGTTACTTTCCCTAGATCAACCCTTGTGATTTAATAATCTATGACCATTATATAATCCTTAGTTTTATCAGCCGCAGGAGTAAAAATTTCTACAAATTTATGCCCTTAGGCATCCACTGAAATCCTTGAAACTATTTTGGGTTTCTTGGATGACTTGTTAGGAGTGACCTTGAGGGAACTAAAATCAAAGGCTGGTAATGGAGCTACCACCTTCCTCTTCCTCAAAGTCTGATCTATTAACCATTGAGGTGTATTGGAAGAGTTTTCTCCCATTATAGGTGTTATGGTCACATCCTAAGGTGGAGAAAGGTTAACTCATGGAGTGGTGACCACTGCAAGTGTAGTGTCCATGACAATGGACTCTTGGAATGAAAGCACAGAATAAGGAGGCATATCCATGGTTAACTTAGGTCCAATGGGGAGAGGTGAGAGGCCAGAGAAGATAATAACCATGGCTAAGAAACATGGTGAAGAAATCTGAGGCAAGGAAGGATGGATGGGAGGAGGCAATGATTCTGAAATTAGAGTTTGAGAGTTAAGAGGAAGACTTACCTCTGACAAGCTACCGGTCAAGAGAGGAATGGAAGGTTGAACAATATCTTCTCTGGAAGGAGGATTTCCTTGTTCTGGTTGTAGAGGTGAATCAAGAATCTCAACTATTTTTGGGAGAGTGGCCACTGGTGTAGTTACTTGATCTTCTCCCTTGTTGACAAACTTAACCTTTATTGGCCTCTTGGAAGGGTTCTTATCCTTTTCCTTTTTTCCTTTGGAGGGTCCCATTTCCAAAGTATCTAGTTTTTAAAAAATCCCTTTTGTATAACTCATTAACCAAGAAATGAGCCACGCCTTAGTACGGGAAAGAGTTTGAGTAGCTCTCCCCATAATAGAGGCTTTCTCAGTGATGGACCAATCAATGGCTAGGAATACATATCTATCTTCATTTAACCCATCATATGAGGCATCAAGGACACTCTTGTTATCCGTGGTGCCCTCTAGGATGTCAAATAAATCTAGCATCTGGATTTCTTCAATTTTCAACCTACTATTATCCTTTCTTAGGATGGAAACTTCATCCCGAAGATCTACCCAAATATATTCTATGTTGGGAACATGTAGATATAAAGTCTCATACAATTTAGGGACTCCTCAGAAATCAAATCTATCTATGTGCTTTATGTGCTTCTTCAACTTGTCCTGAAGCTCATGCGCGAAATTCTTAACTTTAACCACTGTCGATTACATGTACCTTCTGATGGACATAGGGAAGGATACAGTAGCCTTGTGTTTACTTTGTTGGAATTTGTGGAAATCCAATAATTGTCTTACCAACTCCATTAGGATCAGCTTATCACCTAGGAATCTGGGCAATTAGAAAGGATTACCTAGGTACATGACCACCCAAAGGTATGTGAACTTCTTGAACTACAAGAAGATACAACCCCATTTTGATACTTTGGCCCGTGCCTCATCAGATACTCTTCTCTTTCTTAAGTCAAGGTTCAGCATGTAGATGTTCTCATAAAAGGATTCATTCACTCTTCTGAATTGATCCTCGAACCCCTTCATTGTCAATTGAGGGAAATACCGATATATATGTTTGGTTGACTTACTTCCCTTCACGTCTAACCCTGGATAATTCATCATATCAGCTGTTGCATAGGTGACATATGATGACATATAAAACTTGCCAGTAGTCAAGACTGTCTTCATCTAGGAATCAATCTCATTACTTATAAGAGTACTCCAATCAATCCCTTGTTTGTTCTTCTTTATAATGACCATGAATTGATACATCCACCTATGAAAGTCTCTTGAATTGAGGAGTCCAAATACTCAACTCAATAGGGTGATGATGTCACTAATTTCAAGGATGAAATCACTCCTGGGGACAAACTTGGGAAACCTAGAGACGGCTGGCTTGGCCTTGATCAAGAACTTTTTATTCACATGCCTAATGTAATCTTCTTTATCTTTGTCCTAGGATTTTTGTGCTAGCTTAATATCTACATCGACATATTCCTCAAATTTGGGTAATCTTAAGAGGTCATCAAAGTAACTCGTGTCCAACTTCACTATGGTTTCTCTTGCCTAATTTTTTATTGAGCAGGAATCTGGGTCATAATTGGAAGCACAGGCCAAAATGAACTCGGAGCATTAAGCAGACATTGGGAATCCTAATACAAGAGGGAGGCCACTGTTGATTATTGACTTCATCCAGGGACTCTGAGAAGAATCCTTGGTTCTATTCCAAAAGTCTTCCATGTCAATGTTACTAAGCTCCATATCTTGGATGTCGTAATTGCAATCTATGTAAGAAGGGGATTCCATTTTCTGATACTTGTATTTCATCTTTCCTGACTTGTCTGACTTATCGTTAGATGATCCAGGATCTGACATGAGAAGTCCTGAAGAAAGAATTCATAGATAACTCCTATTTGAACAATCTGACTTGGAAGCTTGATGAGCAACCCCACAGACCCGCCACACCAACTGGACTTTGAGACCTGTCGGACAATTCGTGAAACTCGACACACTATAAAGTATAATCGGAAAGTAGGTTGTGTTGGACACTTCGTAAAACCTGACACAAGGTAGAAATCAAGGGGTGTTAAGCACTTTACAAAACCTGATGGTCTGCGGAATTTGGAGGATGTTGAACACTTTGTGAAACCTGACACAAGCGGAAGTTGGAAGATGTCGGGCACCCTGTAAAACCTAACACACATGTGTCAGGTTTCTGGGATGTCAGAACAGGTAAAATCTCCACCACGCTTGTAAGTTAAGTTTTATAGATTATTCCCAAAAATTACAAGAGTATATCCATGAAAGAAAATAAGAGAACACCCAAGATGGATTTTTAAACAAGGGTTTTCATTGAAATTCAACAAAAATGAAGAATACAACCCTAAACCCTAAACCCAGAGGCAAGAAAAATCAAAGAGGAAAAACACCAAAAGAACGCTTCAAAAACAAACCCAAAGATCACAAAATGATAAGAAGAGAAAAATACGTTCAAGAAATTCGAAAAATGATCGAATATGGATTGCAAAATTGATCGAGAAGTTTAGTCAGGTTTGAAGGTCAAAGGAGCATGTACGAAAAATCCACACAGCAAAAATATGTCAGGTAAAAATAATGTGTAAAATCAGAGTATTTATAAATCCCTAGCATTTATTACACCTTCGATGACACATGTGCCAACTAACCGATAACTTGGCATTAATGTCATGTCATCATGCTAGACACTTCTGAAAACCTAAAACAAATGTTTTCTTAACAAATCAGGTTTTGGGAACCAACTGACATGAAGCATGTAAAAGACATGTCTGGATGGTATCAGTTTCTAAAAACCTTATACAAAGGATCATTTCGGGATTCAGGTTTCAGGAATCAAGCAGCATGTAACATGTTTTTTGTAAGGTATGTTCCAATGCTCTTGGGTTCCAAAAACTTGATACACTAGCATGTAATAAGGTTTCAGGGTTTAGAAGACACTCAACATGAAGCATGTAAAAGACATGTTTACATGCGATGGAAACCTGAAAACCTGAAAATCTCCTTCAAAGGACATTTTTAGGAGGTTTTGTCAAATATTTTCTATGGTTATCTCAATTTTAGCTGGAATCACTAAAAACGAGATAACAACTGGCTCCAGTTGGGGAATTTCCTTGAGACATAAAAGGAAGATAACTCATATCAAAAGCTTTATCCATTGGGTTATGGAGTCTGAAGAAGAAAAGCCAAAAACAAACAAGGAAAGAAAGAAAGAAAGCATACACACAACAAAAAATAAATTTTGATACAATTCAAGAGATCATATTACATTACTGGTGGAACATCTTCAGATGTTGGCTAGGAAAGGTAGAGGGAGAAACTCTTCATCAAGGTATGATAGATAGAAGCTATTTTCACCGTTCAGTTGATGTATTTTGAAAGGACCTTTCCATAAGGAGTCAAACTTGTCATGTATCCTTTTCTTTTCTCTTCTCTTATCAAATATTATTTTGACTTTGATCTAATGGTCTGTGATGTGATCCACCACCTTTCTCCGTTCTTCTTCTAGCCTGGCTAGGTACATTATCCTTTTCTTAATAGAACTTTGAAAAGTTTCATCCTCAATTGCTTTAGCCAACTATAAGGCTTGCAATTCTAGAGAGATAGGTTTCTCAACATCAATTCCATACAACACCTAGAATGGGGACATTCCAATAGCTCATTTAGGAGTAATCTGATCGGCCCACAATGCATCATACAATGCTTTGTGCCATGTCCTCTGATTCTCATCAACCAACTTTTTTATTATGGTCACTAGGTTTTTGTTGCTCGATTTAGCCTGACCATTGCCTTGAGGGTAGTAATCAGATGAATGAGCTAACATGATCCCAAATCCATAACAAAATTCTATCAAATCATGGGATGAGAAATTGGATGTGTTTTTGACAACAATCTTGTGAGGCACATCAAATCTAACAATTATATTTTCTTTGAGAAAATTACAAACAGCTTCAGAGGTAGCTTTTTTGATTGGAGAAGCTTCCACCCACTTGGTGAAATAGTATATGGTGGTGAGGACATAATTATGACTGACACTAGAGGTAGGGTTCAATACTCCAGTGAAATCAATTCCCTGTTGGTGAAAAGGTTATTCAATCACCACATGCTTTAAGGTAAGAGCTGTCAGCTTAGGACAACCAATGAAATGTTGACAAGCTTCACACTTGGCCACCCATTCAGCTGAATCTCGAAAGAGAGTAGGCCAATAGTACCTGGCCCGTAAAATCTTGTAAGATCTTACGGAAGAAGAGAAATTTCCTCTGCATGGTATATTGTGGAAGGATTCTAGCAACCTTATCTATTGAGACTTGTCAACACGGCGTAGGAATACACCATCGATACCTTTCTTGTATATACCATTGTCCCACAGAATGTATCTTGTAGATCTGAGTTTAACTATCCTCTTTCCTTTATGGCTTAAATGCAGGGGACACTCACCATAGGTTAAAAATAAAGTAATATCTATGTACCATTCATCATTCGTGCTTATGAAAAGTAATTTGGGAAATTCTAAAGAAGTTCCTTCAGTTTCTTCGCACTCTGTCTCAGCATTGTTTTCTGCAATTAATTGACACAGACCTCTACCTCACACCAACTTGGTAGGTCTGATGTCTAATTCATACTTTGGAATTTGGCTATCTAGTTATCCCGTTGAAAACCCAACTCTTGTTGGGTCAAAATGGATTTAACTATGGTATCAAGAACTAGAACAAGAGTGTGGGAACTCAAGACATAATACCTAAAATGTTTCACCACTCTCACCACTACATAAGCATGTTTTTCAATCTGCAATATCTTCAATTCATGTTCCTGTAGTTGGAAGCTCATGAAAGCAATGGGAGCTTCAATTCCTTCTTTGTTTTCCTACATCAGGATGGTCGATACTATATGTGTGGAAGCATAGCTATACATGATGAAATATTTCTTGAAGTTTGGGCATATAAGAATAGGAGCGTGAGCACTTTCCTATTTGACTTCTTCAAACACAAGCTTCCTTTCAATGCTCCATTGAAATGGAATTTTATCCTTCATCATTCCAAGGATATCCTTGGTTTTATTGGCAAAATTAGGTACAAATCTTCATAGGAAATTAACCTTCTCGAAAAAGGAGTGCACCCCAGTTTTTCTTATGGGTAGGGTAAGGCTTTGAATGGCCTTCACCCTCTCTGGGTCGATCTTGGTTCCTTCTGTAGTCACAATATGACCCAGAAAATTTCCTTCTGACACTCCGAACATATATTTTTTAGGATTTAATAAAATCCAATGATGCCTGCGCCTTAAGAGTACTTATTCTAGGTGATCATAATGATCACTTTTCTTTTCAGAGAAGACTAGACCGTCAAGTCATCCAAAGACACAACTATGACCTTTCCCATTAAATATCTAAAATCTAAGTCCATATCCCCTTGAAATGTGGCTCTGGCATTAATCAAACCAAAAGACATTCTCCTGTAAGCAAAGGTTCCCCATGGAGTGGTGAACGTTGTTTTATGTTGATCTTGATCAGCTACCTCAACCTGATTATACCTTGAAAATCCATGAAGCATGGATAACATTTTTACTCCAGTGACATTCTGTCATACCTGTTCCATGATGGGCAATGGATAATTGTCCTTTAATGAAGACTGGTTGAGATTCCATAAGTCAACACAAATCTAGATTTCATCATTCTTCTTTCTCACAGGGACAATGTTCACAACCCAGGTGGAATGATGGATCGAAAAGATAATCCTTGTGTTTAACATTTTCTAAATTTCTACAAGAATAGTCTCTGAGATCTTTGGGTTGTAATGTCTCTGCTTCTACCTATAGGGTTTAACTTCAAGATTCAAAGAATGCTATGTTACACATCCTTGGGCTTGAAAAACTTTAGATCCGCATATGACCATGCTATGACGTAAATATATCTCTTCAAGAGTGAAGATAATCTTTCTTTTTCCTCCAGAGAACAAAATTTACTGATGTTTACCATCTGTAGTTAATCAACAGAGCCCAGGTTAACTTGATCTACCTCTAACAAGGAAGCACCTTCAGCTTGCCTTTTACCCTGAATGAATTGGTCATGCTTGTCAAACAGACCTTCCAGAGAAACTAATCCCTTTGGAATCTTATTGCCTTTAAGCTGGATGAATTCACCATCAATTTCTTGATATGAATTTGAGACAGACTCACAGAAATCCAATTCTGATCCTTCAAAATAAATCTCACTGAAATTATCAGATTCCTCCATAAAAGACAATACCTATTGGTCATCATTAAACACCTGCCAATGAGCTGAGTTATCTGGAACACTTGGACGATACACAATCTCAATGGTTTATGTGTCATGTTTGAATTGTTGGTGAGGAAGAAGAAGAGATGTAGAAACAACTAAAGAATCAACTTTATCATTGTAATCTCTTAAGACTGCTTTAATGGAAAAAGCTTTGAAGCATTCTATGATGTCCCAAACCTTGTTTCTGTAATGTTTTAGACAGTCATTTTTTACCTAATAAATTCCCCTTACTTGATTCATAATCAACTCAACATCTCCCTGTACTTTGAGATTTCAGATTCTTTTTTTTCTTACCATTTCTAATCCTAATAAAAAATCTTCATATTCGGCTATGTTATTAGTATTATCAAACTACAACTTGAAAGTAAAGGGAAAGATCTCGAAATCCAAAGATATAAAAACTACACCAACACCTAAACTAGTAGTTGAACAGCTCCTATCGAAATCAAGGGTCCAGATAGTGTTAGGACCTTCTTATTTCACTTCTACAGAGGGCACCTTAGATGTCAGGAAATAACTACCCAAGCCTACATCTTCAAAGAGAATTTGAGCCTTAAGATCATCTGATTTAGTAACCAGGTACTCTGCTTGTGCTTCGGGGTAAAGGACATGAGGAACTCCATTTACTAGAATTTTAGCTTTGATCCAATCCATGTTGATTTCTCCTCCAACATCTTTACAAAATCATCTTCCCAAAAGAATCCCATAAGCAGCTAGGATATCAGCAACTAGGATAGTCATTTTTACTCTCTTTTCTGGAAATGCAACAAATGCAAACTGCGCATCCTTGATTTGGCCAATCAAGGGGACTTGTTTAGTTTCCATGGAGTAACATCACCCATAAGATTTAGTCAGTGTGAGTCTGAGGGCGTGAGCTACTTTTACGAGCATAACGTTATTAGAGGCTCCTGAGTCAATTATGAAATTGTTGAGTTTGAAACCATTTATAAGTAAAGACAAATAAAACGGTTCAATATTTCCTGAAGAAGTCGCAGAGGTCATATTACTCTGAGGTAAAGGCTTAGTGGGGCTAGGAAAAATGCTTTTTCAAGATGAAGGAATAACAACCTTGCTTCTAATGAATTTGGTAAGTTTCTCATATTACTCAGGGTTGGACTGAAGGTATTCGGCTTCCGACATTTGGATTTTGGTTTTCTTTATGTGATCAATGATGTCGAAAGCGGTATATGAAGGAATGATGGAGGGCTCAGTTCTGGCTACATTAGTCGAAGCTGAGGTACTAGCCTTGAAAGCAGGAGAAAGAGAGTTGGAAGGTGAAGTTACCTTTTTCGTTATCTCTCTTTCAATTTGTGCTGAGATGAGAGATCCTCTTTTAGCCATAACTACAGGAGCTTCCTTACTTTTATCCTTGGAGCTTTCAACCAGCTTTCTAGGATTCTGAGACTGGGATCGAGTGAAAACTGCAAATGATTGTCCATCATTCTCATCTTCATCTTTCTTGCATTCCAAATAACCAATGCTGGATTTGCCAGCTGAATCGTTAAAAAACTCATCAGCATATCCTGAAGCTTTGAAGGCTTCACGAGATTCATGATCTTTTGGTTCCTCATCCTCCTCAACTATTTCAACTATTGTATTGATAGGAGGAGCTTCAATGGCCAGCCTGGTGGGAACAGTGATCAATTGATTCCTTTCTCTTGTGGGAGTGCCATTGGCATTGTTGAAATTCCATCTAGGAATATCCTGATAAGGAATGTTGGTTGCTTGTTGATACATTTGCTTCTTTAAAGTGATCAAGTCATTTTCCATATTCTGAATCATTGGATCAGTAGTACTCTGAGAACAACTCTGATTTTTAGGCTTAGATAATTCTCTTCTGATCTTTCCATCCAAAATAAGGTCATCCTCTATTTTGGTGGTTGTAGCTTGGGTGGTGGCCAAATCGGGGATAACCGATCTTCTAAAAAAGAAGCTTACATCAAGGGGCTAAGTGTTAATGAAGAAACACTTCTAATTTTCAAGAGTAGGAACAGATAGGTGTGGAATCTTGTGGATTAGCTTGTTGAATTTGGCTATGAATTCCCACATGGGTTCCTAAGACTCCTTCATGTGTGTAAGCTGTGCTAACAAGGCATGAGAATCTTCAGCTGGTTTGAACCTTGCTTCAAATATAGATCTCATGGTAGCCTAGTTGGTAATGCATGCATTTGGGAGATGGTAGAACCATTTTGCTACTACACCATGCAATGTTTCAATGAAGATTCGAACAGAGACATATTTGTGAGAAACCCCAAGAACACCGCATGTAATAAAGAATGAGGCAATGTGTTCGTCAGGATGTTGTTTTCCATCACCGTTGAAGTTAGGAATATTCTTCTGTGATCCATGAGGTAGGTCATGTAATGGTGGAGTAAGGGAAAGAGGACCAATAACTGCACCCCAAGGCACAAGTTGTGCTACCATTATTCTAAATGAAGTGCGTACAAGAATATGAATATCCAACAAGAATAATTCATGACAAGTTGTAGAAACTTATTGTTCTTGAGGAATCTGAGTCCTTTAGATGGGCAAAGAACTTCTTGCTCGACTAGATGAAATATTGTTAGGTGAAAGCCTGAAATTATGCTATTGAAGCAGATCAAAGAATGGGTCAGTTTCACCCCTGGCTCAGGTTGACTGAGTGAAGATCTTCTTGTCCAGCTTGAACTAGAAAATGGATCTTCTTGAAAATAGGGAAAATACGGAGTCACCAGACACCAAAAGGATAAGCTTAGTCTTATCAATTTGTATATCCCCAGTGGAGTCGCCAAAAAACTATTGGTTAGATATTTTGTCGAGCCAAAATATGAGGTTCAACCATAGTACATGGGATTAAATCCCTCCTCAAAGACAAGTGAGGTTTCCTATTTATTACTAATCTAAAACACAACAGAAATAATATATACAGTATTCAAACTAATCTAACCATTGGGGGTTGGGATAGAATCCCAAAATCCATATTCATAATAGGTGAAGATATTGCTCTTTCAAAATGAAATGGATTGGAAAGGAAATTATTATTATTGAAGAAACGCAATGGAAAGGAAATGAGAGGAACGTATTTTCTTTCGAGTAAACATAGAGCACGAAATAATCATATGAGCTTTAGATAACAAATGTAATGTTTGAAATTATTAGAACAATCAAGATGCTAAACAAAGAATAGCTTAAGATTATGAACATAAGAACAATATCTTAAGAAATATACATCTCACAACACAAAGTTTGCAAAATAGCATCAACTCCTATTCCTCAAATGATTAAAAGAAAACACAAAGTCTTTCTTCTTCACAATAGATCACAATATTCAAAAAATATCAACCTTTTAGAATGCATAAGTGTCCCTTATTTATAATAAAATGAGTTTAGATAAAATAGGATAAATCCTAGAAAATAGTATTTTTAATGAGATTCCTACTTTGCTTGACTCTCACGCAGGAGACCAAGTCAAAATTTACTTCCTATGTGACGAAACAAAAATAAAAAAGACATGTCAATTTCAGGATTGAAATGACATGCAACATTGTGCCTATTCTGTTTCATCATCTTTGTCTTCCTCCAACAAAGCCTGCTTGTCCTGAAATTCTTGGAACTTTCAGATTATACCCTGCATCTCATTTTCATCAGGCGCGGTGGAATGATCATTCAGAACTTCACATTTTTCCTGAGTATCGCTAGTGTTTCCAGGAATCTTTTTTAGTCTCTTGTTGAGTTTCCTTGGGGTTTCCAAAGAATGTTCAATTTTCACGAACCTGTAAATGATTTCCAATCTGAATCCATAAGTTGGTTCATGTAGAATTGATTCTTGGATTTGCATGTAAAGATCATCAACAGGAAGAATTCTTGAGCTTTCACTCAACACCTTAGCGCAGATCTTGACTAGCTTTTCTTCTATGTCATTCATGCCATCGGCCAATTGATCTTTTGATTCCCTCAATTTTCTGCAAGCTTTATTGAGAATCTTTATTCTAAATCTAATGGCTTTGGTTAGTTGATTATGTTTGTCCCCATGTGGCCTTCTTCGACTAAGATGCGGGATGGAACCTGTTTCAGTGTTTGGAGAGCTTCAAAAGTTAACTCTAGGTTCCTGACTTCTACTAAAATTCATCATCCATTTTCTCTCCATCCTTCTTTATATCCTCCAAGGATTTTTAGACTTCCATGGTTTCCTTGATGACTTCTTTTCCTTGCAAGAGTAGTGTTTGGATCCATTCATCAACCATTCTCCCCTTCTCATTAATCTTCTCGATCATGGGTTCCAATGATAAATCAAACCTGATAGGAGTAGAGGATGATGGTGTTGACTCAGGAGGCTTTGAGATCTTGAGTAGTACTTATGTTAGCTCTTGTACTTTCTCTTTTAACTCATCTATTTTTTCCTTAGTTTCCTTTAGCTTCTGGCACAACACATTATTGGCATCTTGTGCTTCTTGTTGTGCTCCCTCCATTGTTACTTTTCCTAGATCAACCCTTTTGATTTGATAATCTGTGACCATTATATCATCCTTAGTTTTATCATCCGCAGGAGTAGCAATTTCTGCAAATTTATGCCCTAAGGCATCTATTGAAATCCTTGAAACTGTTTTGGGTTTCTTGGCCGATTTGGTAGGAGTGACCTTGAGGGAACTGAAATCAAATGCTGGTAATGGAACTACCACCTTCCTCTTTCTCAGAGTCTGATCTATTAACCATTGAGGTGTATTGGAATAAGTTTCTCCCTATTATAGGTGTTATGGTCACATCCTCAAGTGGAGGAAGGTTAGCTCATGGAGTGGTGACCACTACAAGCGTAGTGTCCATGACAATGGACTATGGGAATGAAGATGTAGAAGGAAGAGGGATATCCATGGTTAACTGAGGTCTAGTCGGGAGAGGTGAGAGGCCACAGAAGATACTAGCCATGGTTGAGAAACTTGGTGAAGAAATATGAGGCAAGGAGGGCTGAATGGGAGGAGGAAATGATTCTTAAATTAGAGTTTGAGAGATAAGAGGAAGACTTACCTCTGATGAGCTGCCAGTCAAGAGAGGAATGGAAGGTTGAACAATCTCTTCTCCGAAAGGAGGATTTCCTTATTCTGGTTGTGGAGGTGAATCAAGAATCTCAACTATTTTTGGGAGAGTGGCCACTGGTGTAGTTATTATATCTTCTCCCTCTCTAACAAACTTAACCTTTATTGGGCTCTTGGAAGGGTTCTTATTCTTTTCCTTTTTTCCATTGGAGGGTCTCACTTCCAAAGTATCTAGTTTTGAAAAATTCCCTTCTTTATAACTCATTCCCCAAGAAATGAACCACACCTTAGTAGGAGCAAGAATTTGAGCAGCTCTCCCCACAATAGAAACTTTCTCAGTGATGGACCAATCAATGGCTAGGATTACATATCGGTCTTCATTTAACCCATCATACGAGGCATCAAGGACACTCTCATTATCCGTGGTGCCCTCTGGGATGTCAGATAAATCCAGCATCTAGATTTCTTCAATTGTCAGCCTGCTATTGTCCTTTCTTTAGATGGCAACGTCATCTCGAAGATTAACCCAAATATCTTATATGTTGGGAACATGTAGATATAAAGTCCTGTACAATTTAAGGACTCCTCGAAAATCAAATCCATCTATGTGCTTCATGTGCTTCTTTAAATTTTCCTGAAGCTCATGCACCACATTCTTAGCTTTAACTACTATCAAGAATGTGTACCTTCCAATGGAAATATGGAAGGATACCGCAGCCTTGTGTTTACTTTGTTGGAATTTGTGGAAATCCAACAATTGTCTTACCAGCTCCATTAGGATTAGCTTATCACCTGAGAATCTGGGCAATCAAAAAGGATCACCTGGGTAAATGACTACCCAAAGGTATGTGAACTTCTTGAACTATAAGAAGTAACAAACCCATTTTGATACTTCAACCAATGCCTCATCAGAGACTCTTCTCTTTCTTAAGTCAAGGTTCAACATGCAGATGTTCTCATAAAAGAAGATGTCATTCACTCTTCTAAATTGATCCTTAGACCCCTTCATTGTCAATTGATGGAAATAATGATATATATGTTTGGTTGACTTACTTCCATTCACGTCCAACCCTGAATAATTCCTCATACCGGCTGCTGCATTAGTGACATATGATGACATATAAAACTTGTCAGTAGTCAAGACAATATTCATCTGGGAATCAATCTCATTACTTATAAGACTACTCCAATCAATCCCTTTTTCATTCTTCTTTATAAGGACCATGAATGTATACATCCACCTATGAAAGTCTCTTGACTCAGGGAGTCCAAATACTTGACTCAACAAGGTGATGATGTCACTGATTTCAAGGATGAAATCACTCCTAGGGAAAAACTTAGGAAACCTAGAGATGGTTGGCTTTTCCTTGATCAAGAACTTTTTATTCACATGCTTGATGCAATCTTCTTGGTCTTTATCCCAGGATTTCTGTGCTAACTTAAGATCTACATTTACATATTCCTCAAAGTTGGGTAATCTTAAGAGGTCATCAAAGTAACCCCAGTTCAACTTCACTATGGTTTCTCTTGCCTAATTTTTCCCTGAGCAGGAATCTGAGTCATAATTGGAAGCACATGCCAAAATGAACTTGAGGCATTGAGCAGACATTGGGAATCCTGCTGCAAGAGGGAGGCCACTGTTGGTTATTCACTTCATCTAGGGACTGTCATCACCAATCTGGCACTGTGATAATTCTTTACCGGGAACTCCTTGTGCTATGATTATTTACTAATGCACAACTTTTAGTTTGGTGGATGGAATATGGAAACACAACAACAAATAGAACACAAGAATACCATAGACTATGATAAGAAGGAATGATGATAAATCTAAAATATCAGTGTAAATTATAATATTAACATGAAATTGCTACAATCTCACCCATGAGTTACTTCAAGTGTTACTGACTTCACTTGCCTTCCACCAATACTATGGGAGAAAAATCACAATTACACCTCTTAATGGCTTCATTTACAAACTTTCTCATACAATATTTCTCTCTACTTCTTTCTATGCTAAATGAGGGGGGTGGCCTCTTTATTTATAGAACTTCAAGGCTTATCCATCTTATCTCTAAGATAGGATAAGAAATCCACTCTGACGAATCATATTCCATACCTTAACTCTTATCTGTACATGTAAGCTTATCTTTTAAGATAAGATAAACCTTATCGTTTCACATGGGTTCCACATTTTTAGAATTTTTACAAATAAAATACACAAAATATTTATGACCTCACTCCTTTTCCTTATTACCAATATAATATTTCTAATTTTTAATCATGTAGACCCTACTTCTCTACTTACCCCAACTTTGACATTTTAACATTACCGGACCACTTACGACATATATTTACTTTTTACAACATTCCTATTGTACTTTGACTGTTACCGTACTATACATTATTGGCAGCACTGTACTGACGGCAAATTTATCTTCTATTAGATGCCACTACTAATTATACTTAACAACATCCTATTCCTAATACATACATTAATAAAATAGAAATTACAGAGGAAAATTTTAATGTCAACATTTTCCCCCTTCCTAGCTTCTACTATGTCCTCAGAGTAGACTATTCTGGTGCTTGGAAAATCTTCAACTTTTCGTGGTTGACCCATTTTGTAATGGGAGTGCCATCCAATTCCTCCAGTCGGTATGTACCATTTTCATGCACAATTGCTATTTTGTAGGGCCCCATCCATTTTGGAAGAAAATTTTTTTGTCTTCTTTTTTTGTATCTCGAATCATATACTAGGACGAAGTCATTCACATGAAATGGAGACTAACAGATCTTTTGATCAAAGTATTCCTTCTGCTTCATTTTCTTTCTATAGCTTATATCCTTCGCTATTTCCCTCATTTCCTCTAGCAAATGAAGATGTACTAATCTTTCTTTTACTGAATCACTTTCATCCATCCTTTCATTTTTCATAACTCTCATAGTGGGAATATCAAACTCAATAGGAAGAATTGGATCAATGCCATAAGCCAACTGAAATGGGGAGTACCATGTTGCTAACTTTGATGTTGCCCTATATGCCCATAATGTTGCATGAATCCTTTTATCCCACTTATGTACCTGCAAGGCTGCATCTTTTGCTAGAATTTGACACAACACAAAATTTGTTCGTTCCACCTGTCCATTTATGTTTTGCTTGTATGTTGTTTCCTTCCTGTGTTTAATAGAAAACTTATTGACTAGGGCTTCTACCACCTCATTAATGAAGTGACTTCCTTGATCTGTTACAATTTCTAATGGACAACCAAATTTGGTGACAATGCGTTCATATATGAACCTTGTCACTTCATCCATGGAAGTTTTTTTCAATGGCCTAGCTTTAACCCACTTCGTTAAATAATTTGTGGCAACTATAATATACTTATTTTGGCATGGGGTAGTTGGAAGTGGACCTACAATGTCTATTCCCCACTTTTAAAAGGGATCAAGTGGAAGAATAGGGCATAATGGAGCTGATAAATTCTTACGATTACCATGTGTTTGACAAATATCACATGTCTTACAATAATTATAACAATCTCTAAAAAAGAGTGGGCCAGTGATAACTTGCATCCAAGATCCTTCTTGCTATAATTTTTCTAGAGAAGTGTCCTCCACATGTACCATTGTGGAATTATTCTATCAGCTCCTTCCCTTGATCACGTCCAACTACCCTCTTATAATGTCCATCAGGTCCTATTCAAAATAATACTCCATACAAAATAGAATATGGATGACTGGCTTGAGTAATCTTCATCTTAGTCTTTGCATTGGCACCATCAGGAAACTTGAATTCATTCAAATAATTCCAAATATCTATGTATTCACTAGGGATTGTGTCAAGGGATAACAATGCTACATCTGGGAAATCATCATCATCACAAGATGAACCTAAACCATCATAGGCTCGAGAGAGTGCATCTGCATTGACATACTTCTTTCCTGGCCTATCTATAATATCAAATTCAAATTCTTGTAGCAAAATTATCCATCTTGCTATCCTCCCTAATGGGTTAGGCTTATTGACGATATATTTTAGAGCCTGATGATCTATTACAACCATAAATTTCTACCATAGCAAGTAATTTCTAAACTTCTTTACAGCAAAAATGATAGCTAGAGCCTCTTTTTCAGTTATATTATAATTTACCTCAGCACTGCTCATTTGTCTACTCCCAAAGTAAACTAGATGTTCATTCCCATTTTCATCCTTTTGGCTCAGAGTACTTCCTAGTGATGCATCTGAGGAATCAGTGTACACAACAAATGGCTTTCTCCAATCTGGATTCTTTAAAACAGGTGAAGACACCAGGGCTTCCTTCAATTGTTTAAAAGCTTCATGCGCCTTATTTCCTAGTTCATAAGTAACATCCTTCTTCAAGAACTGGGTTAGTGGATGTGCAATCTTTGAGAAATTCTTGATGAACCTTCTATAGTAACCCACATGGCCTAAAAATGATCTCAACTTACTTCTATTCATAGGAAATGGTAACTCTTTGATTTTTGAAACTTTATCGAGATCAGTACCAATATCATCTCTGGATACAACATGCCCTAAAAAAACACCTTTAGAACACCAAAGACACACTTTGTAGGGTTTAGTGAGGCTTGTGCTTCATATAACCTTTGAAATGTTATCTCCATCTGGTGCAGGTGATCCATCTTGCTCCCATGGATGCAAAAATCATCCAGAAATACTCTGATGAAGTTCCCAATGTAGGTTTTGAAAACCCTATTCATCAAGCATTGGAACGTTGCCAGAGCATTACACAACCCAAAAGGCATAACTCTATAAGCAAACATTACCCAAGGAGTGGTGAACATGGTCTTCAGCTGATCTTTCTCTGCTATATGAACTTGGTTGTATCCACTATATCCATCAACAAAACTATAACACTATTGGCCAGCTACTTTGTCCAAGATTTGATTTGAGAATGGAAGAGGGTAATGATCCTTCTTTGTTGCCTTATTGAGCTTCCTATAATCAACACAAATGCGTAGCTTCCCATTCTTTTTTATTGAGATCACAATGGGAGAAACCCATTCTAGATTCTCCATAGCAAATATGAATCCTGCATCAAGCAATTTGTCTATTTCTTCTTTTAAAGTCTTGGAAAAATTAGGATTCATTCTATATGGCATTTGCTTTATGGGCTTAGCACCATCTATCAGCTCAATAGAATGTTCTACCCAACTTACTTGATGAATTTCCTTATAATCAAAAGTGAATAGGTGTATGTACCTTCAAAAGAGCTGGAGGTAGGATTCCTTCTCACTCTCCATCACAGCATCACAAATATTTATTTGTTGGAGACGATCATCAATTTCTTCTTCAGATAATTTTATGGGTTCATGAGTCAGTTTGACTGGAAGGATATCCATGACCGAAACATCAACCTCACTTTCTTCATCTTCTGTGTCCACTTCACTGGTACTAGAGTAATCAGAGGATGTCCAATCATTAGATTCATCACTTGAATCCATAGGTTCCATCTTATGATGTCGAGGGATCATGCTTATCTTCACCCTCTCTCTACCACGTCCAAGTGTCATGAAGCCTTCATTCCAGTAGTTTCTTGCATGAACTCTCCTTAGCCATGGTCTTCCCAACAACATTGGGTACGTAACAGTACCATTTTTCATCACCTGAAATTCTACCACACATACAACACCCATAACATATATTGCCACATTTGAAACTACACCTTCTGGTTTAGTTTTTCCCTTATTTAATGACCTTAACATAAGTGTTGAGGGGTGGTCAATTTTTAAACCCAACATATTCATTACAGACTCAGTCATTACATTAACTGCAGCACCTTCATCAACTAAGACATCATGAATTGAAATACCATTACATAATACCTCAGCTTGTGGAGCGTAGGGATCTTCCTCTACCTCCAAACTAGGGACCTCAACCTCCTTCTTTCATTGAGTATTGAGTCCACTTCGCAGCTTCCACCTCTTCGCAGAAGACATAGCCAAGGGTTGACCATATGTAATATTTGCAAGCCTTTTGGACAGATCTTCTAAGATGGAGTATGGTCCTTGTCCCTGTGAAATTAGAAAATCCTACACACCCAACTCTCTTATCCTATGTTTCTTACTAGTTTCTCCTTTCATCTTCTTAGGATCATTTCCATCTTGATTATCTTTTTCTTTCTTTCTTTTTGTTACAAACACATCTACTTCATTATTTATGCTCTTATCTACTACATCAAAAGAATTCACAGGTTCTTTTTCTTTATCATTATCTCTTGTACCAGATGTAGAAGCTCTATTTGGACAATTATACTTATAATGACCCTTTTTATAATAACCATAACATACAACTTCAGAAATATTTCTTTTTGGACCTCTATCTCCTCCCTGAGAACTAAATTCTTTTCCTTGAAGAAGATTAATAGTTAACTGACCCATCTTCTTGAGCAGATCTTCATACTTGGTAGATGTACTAGGAGAAATATTTGTGCTCACCGAGAGTGGTTGTGGATTCTGGACCAAAGGTGCTGGTGTAGGCTCTACTTTAGCAATAATTTCTTTAGGCTCCTCTTCCATGCTTTCTTCTTGCCTTCTTGTAATCTCATTTTCTTGTCCAATGGTAGCTAGGTAGTCATACTTCACTCATTTTCTAATCTCTAGCTTCATCCCAAGAATGAAGTGCTTACAGAGGAGATTATCCACACCATTCATCAACTCATCCACTAATCCTTCCTTCCGGATCTGGGCATCGAGCTTCCTCCTTAGCTCTAGAACATGAGCATGATAATCCCTTATCTTCTCCTTCTATCCTTGGGATAGCTTTGTGATATCAATCATGAGATCTGCATATTTCTATTGTTCACCAAATTCTTCAAGAAAAATTTCAGTTAATAAATCCCATGAGTTTTTCACATTATCACCTAGTGTTTCAAACCACCTAAGGGCTGAACCATCCAAAAAGGTAGGAAAAATTTATTCCATTGTTCCCTTCTTATAAGGCCATTACAAATACAAGATTTTTTAAACTTTTGAATGAAAGAGGAAGCATCTTTATTAGATTGGGCTAAAAAAATAGGAATCTTCCCCATTTTCAAAAGTAACCACAGTGAAATACCAACCCACAAGTATAATCAACAAGACTTATGTGCACAAATAATTGGAATCACTATAATAGAAAATAGAAATGACCATAGAAAACTATGGGAAAACTTGACTTACTGCGGTAAAAACTAACTTTACTGTGGTAAACACTATTCATAATAAAAAGTGAAGTTACTGCGATAAATACTATTCACAGTAAAAAGTGACTTTACTACGGTAAATACTATTCACGACAAAAAGTGACTTTACCATGGTAACTACTATGCATAGTAAAAACAAGGTTACCCTCCAAATGATTTTTGACTAAGTGGGAATATCTCTCCAGAAAATCCACCAACGAGCAATGGTCCCGGCAATGGAACCAAATTATCATCACCAATTTGGCACTATGATAATTCTTTACCAGGAACTCCTCATGCTATGATTATTTATTAATGCACAGATTTTAGTTTGGTACATGGAATCTAGAAACACAACAACAAATAGAACACAAGAATACCATAGACTATGATAAGAAAGAATGACGATAAATCTGAAATATTAGTGTAAATTATAATATTAACATGAAATTGTTACAATCTCACCCATGAGGTACTTCAAGTGTTACTGACTTCACTTTTCTTTCACCAATACTATGGGAGAAACTTCACAATTACACCTCTTAATGGCTTCTTTAACACACCTTCAAAATGATGGCTTCCTTTACACACTTTCTCATACAATATTTCTCACTACTTCTTTCTATGCTAAATGAGGGGGGTGGCCTCTTTATTTATAGAACTTCTAGGCTTATCCATATTATCTCTAAGATAGGATAAGAAATCCACTCTGACAAATCATATTCCATACCTTAACTCTTATATGTACATGTAAGTTTATCTTTTAAGATAAGATAAACCTTATCATTTCATATGGGTTCCACATTTTTAGAATTTTTACAAATAAAATACACAAAATATTTATGACCTCACTCCTTGTCCTTATTACCAATATAATATTTCTAATTTCTAATCATGTAGACCCTACTTCTCTACTTACCCCAACTTTGACATTTTAACATTACCGGACCACTTACGAAAAATATTTACTTTATACAACATTCATATTGTACTTTGACTGTTACCATACTCTACATTATTGGCAGCACCGTACTGATGGAGTCGTTATCTTCTATTAGATGCCACTACTAATTATACTTAACAACATCATATTCCTAATACATACATTAATAAAATAGAAATTACGGACGAAAATTTTAATGTTGATAGGACTCTGAGAAGAATCCGTGGTTTTGTTCCAAAATTCTTCCATGTCAATGTTACCAAACTCAGTATCTCATATGTCATAATTGCAATCTATGTAGGAAGGGGATTCCATTTTCTGGTACTTTTATTTCATCTTTCTTGACCTATCTAATTTATCCTTACATGATCCAGGATCCAACATGAGAAGTCCTGGAGAAAGAATGCCTAGCTAACTCCTGTTTGAACAATTGGACTTGGAACTTGATGAGCAACCCCACAGACCCACCACACCAACCAAACTTTGAGACCTGTTAGAAAATTTGTGAAACTCGACACACTATAGAGTATAATCAGAAACTAGGTTGTGTTAGACACTTCGTAAAACTTGACACAATGCAGAAATTAGGCGGTGTTAAGAACTTTACAAAACCCGATGGTCTGCAGAATTTGGAGGATGCTGAACACTTCGTGAAACCTGACACAAGTGAAAGTTGGAAGATGTCAGGAACCCTGTAAAACCCAACACACATGTGTCAGGTTTCTGGGATGTTAGAATAGGTAAAATCTCCACCACGCTTGTAAGTTACATTTTATTGATTATTCCCAAAAACCACAAGAGTATATCCATGAAAGAAAATAAGAGAACACCCAAGATTGATTTTTAAACAAGGGTTTTCATGGAAATTCAACAAAAATGAAGAATTCAACCCTAAACCCTAAACCCTAAACCCAGAGGAAAGAAAAAGCAATGAGGAAATACACCGAAAGAACGCTTCAAACACAAACCCGAAGATCACAAAATGATAAGAAGAGAAAAATACCTTCAAAAAAATTGAAAAATGATCAAAGATGGATCACAAAATCAATTGAGAAGTTCAATTGGGTTTGAAGGTCGAAGGAGCATGTACGAAAAATCCACGCAACAAAAATATGTCAAGTAGAAATGACGTGTAAAATCAGAGTATTTATAAAGCCCTATCATTTATTACACCTCCTCCGACACGTGTGCCAACTAACGAACAACTCAGCATTAATGGCATGTCATCATGTTTGGCACTTCTGAAAACCTGAAACAAAGGTTTTCTTAAGAAATAAGGTTTCGGGAACCAACCGACATGAAGCATGTAAAAGACATGTCTGGAAGCTATCGGGTTCTGAAAAACCCAATACAAAGGATCATTTCGGGTTTCAGGTTTCAGGAATCAAGCAACATGTAACATATTTTTGTAATGTATGTTCTGATGCTCCTGGGTTCTGAAAACCTGATACACTGGCATGTAATCGAGTTTCGGGTTTCAGAAGACACTCGACATGAAGCATGTAAAAGACATGTTTGCATGCGATGGAAACCCGAAAACCTGAAAATCTCCTTTGAAGGATATTTTTAGTAGGTTTTGTCAAAAAAATTCTATGGTTATCTCAATTTTAGCTAGAATCACTAAAAACAAGATAATAATTTACAGCACGCATAACCATGGAAACTGGATCTTGAATGTATAAAGATTCTATTTTTTGAACTATTTAATATAATGGAGCATATTTGTTGGATATTGGTATTAAATGTGACTATGAATGGTTCTTGCATGGTAAATCGTATTATCATAATTTTTTAGTCAATATTTCATATGGTTTGGATCTAGAGCTAGTTCATGCATTGTGGTTTACTTAATTATCTATTATGAATCTGAATATATACATGTAAAATAATGCTAATATCCTAGACAAGAAACTCTAAAGAGGGACCTGGTACCTTTACGTGCTTTGGGTGAGTGCTCAGTTTAGGCTGAGTGATGTGCCAACATGCCTTGGGTTATTCAGAGTGAATTCTAGTCTACATAATTGGTTCTATTATTGGGACCTCTTTCTCAACTATGTTTCAGGATGTTGTGTGATGAAAACATATCAAATGACCTTGGCTAGTATTAAGGAGTGATTAGTAGATCTAGAAGAAGAGTATGCTCATAGATTCAACACTAGACCTACTTTTAATGCACATATGTGGGTCGAGAAGAATCTACATGATTGCTTATATGAGAGTGTATTTTCTATCTTCCTGATAGACCTATCTGAGTGGCTGGTTACTTATGCATCTAAGAGGAATTGGAGGTTTCACATGCTTGTTTAGATGCAAGAAGAATTACAGGCCTTGTATGATGTAGATATGATTTTTACGTGCTCTATGGATGTCTGGTTCCATGGTGTTTTGATTAATTATATTCTAAAGTATGTAGTTTCAAATTATTATTTCCCATAGGTTGTTGAGTTCTAGTTCTTGTGTGATCCCAGAAGATTGTATTTACATGGTATTCCACTTTCAATTAAGTTCTTGATTGTAACCTTGGATTTGGAAAAAAAATATATGGTTAACTAAACCCCATCATGCAAGGGGGTAGGAGCATGTTTGGTAAGGATGGAGGACCTAGTGTTAGAGAGATAGAGGGAAGAAAGGTGGATTAATTTTAATGAGGTGATCAAGGGGGATTTAGAGAAGCAACGTGAAGTTGTAGAATGGATGGCATTGTGGAGAGAGATGGATCGTGAATTAATTTTAGCTCATGTAGAGGACATGGAGCCAAAGCATATGGACCTTCCCCATTTGGGAAAGCATGGTAGGGAACCCTCTTCATCCTCAAATGAGATCACGTCGATAGAGACGATAGGGGTTGTAAGCGCTCATTTGAATCTGCTTGACAACCTAGCCCTTTCACTTGGTTTTCTATTTTCTATGACAGTAAATGAACAACAAGATAGTATGAGTAGTAGATCTGTAGTAGATAAAGTCAATTTATAGTCAAGATTAGGAGTTAATTAGGGAGCTTATTCATCTATGGTGTAATTTTCATCTATTTTATTTAGAGTACCTATTGGAGGTATATTTTCTAACACATCTTTAGCATAGAACATAGTTACACAAAACCTATTCATCACATCTGGAAGTCCTGCAACTTCACAGACTATGGGCGTTCAATTTAGCACAACCATCGAAACACATGATAGTTCATCTTCTGGTCCATTACCTACTAGAGGGGGTGGATCAAGAGGATCAGGTGGCACAGGCACTAGAGGATGTGATGGATCTATAGGTAGTGGAAATACAGTAGGAAATATTGGCTTTGGATCTAGTGGGCAAGGTCTGCACAAACCTCAACAAATTTATATGGAGATGTCTCTCCATCTCCCAGAGTATAGAGGGATTGAAGATGAAGCTGAGCACATGCATATATGTGATATTTTGTGGCATACAAAGGGGAGTATAGCTCCAAAGTACAAGTAAATCTAGTTCGTAACAATGTTACACGGATGTGCACACAATTGGTATAGAAATTTTGATCTTGATCAGAATTGTGTGGACTATACAACACTGCCAGATGATTTCTTGAAGGAATTTTATATCCCTGAGTTTGAGTAGAATAGCATAAGCATGCTCAAGGATATTAATCAAGGCACTACTGAAAGTGTTTGGGAGTATGATTCACAGTTCAAGACTCTCCTATCTAAGTTATCCTATAACATCCATGTAATCCAACATGCACAGTGGTTTATTGGAGGACTGATCATGCCCTTTAGGAGGGCGATCTAATACAAGACTTCTACATATCTGCATGAGTATCTTGAAGCATCTCTATGTACTGAGGTAGTAAGAAGTATGGACAAAAAAGTGATCCTATTCTTGGAAGCACAGATAGCAACAATGGTGAAATAGTTGGAGAAATTATTTTCTAATTCAACACATGAGATGCACAATAGGATTTGGTGTATAGATTGAAAAGTAGAGGGGAATACTCATGATAGTTTTCCTCAGAAATCAGTGTGCTCCTTGTGATTGGATTGCAAGGTATGTCACTTGGACCATAGTTCAAGTTGGTGTCTGCTATTGCAATGTGTGATAAGAAATAATGTGTCCAGTTAGTATAAGATTTGCAGGTCCTTGACTCATGATACTAAATATTGCATGTTGATTGATCAAATCCATTATACCATTGATATTAACGTACGACAGAATGGTGTTGCAAATAATTCCAAGGAAAAGGGGTGAGCATCATGACTATGATCACAGTGAGGGGTGTTCTGATGGAGGACGTGGTAGAGGTTGAGGTTACAGAGGTGGATTCAGAGGTCGAGGTCGCGGAGGAGGAAAGAGTGATTTCCCTCATGGGACTTGTTATACATGTAGATCTTCTGACCACTACAAGCACAAATATCCATAGAATATTGTATGTTCTTTTCTAGTAAGAATCATAGTTATGAAGCATGCGCTAACTTGTATGAACACTTAATTAAGAAACATAAATAGTAAAAAAAAAGGGTACAAGAATGGTTAGAGTACAATGTGCCATGGAATACCAATGGATGTCGATGTTAGCATTGAATCCTGATTTGGTACCTATGAAGATTACTACATGCGTTGAGGTAGTGTGTGCCAAGGAGACCCTTCAATAGAAGCCTACTATTACTAAGGAGGAAGTCCCGTATGCCAAGTATCCAAATTGCATGCATCAGAAAGAGGTTTATCAAGAAATTATGGATGTAAATCAGAATTTACAAGGTGAGATATAGTGTTTGAAGGAACAGTCATGGAAGTTGGAACAAATGAAGGCACCTAATATCCATCAAAGAGATGTTGATGACATGATTTTTTTTTTCAAGATTTTGTGCCAAGACAACATTATTCCTTTGTTGGGGAACTGGTTGAAGGGAAACACTCCACGTGCATGGATTGAGCATGATAAAAAAAAATTCATGCTAATCTTCCTCTTGATAGATTGGATTATGACAAGGAGATTACTTTAAATTTTGTTGTTGATGGTTGGCTCTTGAATAACATCTTGATTTCCATGGGTGCGAAGGTGAATTCGATGACTTTGGATGCATGGATTCAAATGGGTAGAACTCCATTACAACCATATTATAATGTTTTTTTCATGGGAAACCAAAATAAAGAAACAACCATTGGAGTTTAAAAGATGTATCCATTAATATAATAGGGGAAATGTTCACTGGGGACTTTCAGTTCTTAGTGCTTGCAGAAGTAGACAATTTTTCCACATTACTTGGGTGCCCTTGGTCCTATGCAAACAATGTTGACTTGTGTTTCAACAAGGGGTATATCAGCTTTGATAATAAGGAAGAGCATGTCATCATACCTCTGACAGATGGGAAATCTATGCCTTATGTAGAGCCCTTAAGAGAAGAAAACTTGAACATAATTTATGTGCACACAATTTGAGATCTAGAAGTGCTTGAGCCATCAAAAAAGGATTTATCCAATGGGATGATGCATAGTCAATGAGAAATACTACAAGTGTTGCATGTGACAATTGGGAATATTATACCTATGAAATGGTTGGGTGCAATGTACGAAGTACATCTACGCTTGTCAGTAAGCCATGCGAGTACTAGGCATTTAGGCAACAACCAGGTACCAAAGTATACAAGTGAGGAGAATCTAGAAATATTCCTTCTAGTTATAGAAGGTAAATGGTAATTGTCAGTTGGAAAGAAGGAACATGCTAGTATATACTTTATATGGGATGACAATGCACTGATGTATGGTTCACAGGGATAATTGTTCAGAGTGGAGAGAAGTAACGATTGCTTTATCTACTCAGTTTCTAAGAAGAAATGTGCTTATTCATATCTATGCATTTCATGGTAATGATCCTATTCATCAACACGTTCAGAAGTGTGATAGAATCTAGACAACAGGGCAAGAAGCTTTAACATCTTCGTTATGGGTCCACGAGTTTTATTTCACCTTGCGAGGTTATGCGTGCACATGGTCTTTCTACGTAGAATTGAATAGAGTGACTAGAAATTGGCAAGAAATTGTTAAAGGTATGATTTAGACCTTTGATTACCTTTCTTCTAAACCTCCTATAAATGAGGTGTTGCAGGTTATGAAATGTTTAACCATGGGAGACACTGCAAAGGCTGAAGATTTACTTCAGGAGTTATTAGGAGAATCAGACTTGGTGGCGCATTCTGAAGAGGAAGAATCATATGTTGAACAACTTGAGTGCCCCTTCCTAGAAAGAGCAAGAGGTAAGATGATTTATATGTGTTATGATGAAGAGGTAGGGAACCTAGATATTGAGCACACAGAGGGTACACATGAAGTATTGGATAGTACAGATGAGAAGGCATGTGCCTACTATGACCCTATGAAGAAAAAGAAAGTGAACATTGGCACAGATGTTGACCCTAAGGAGGTTATTATAGGAGATTACTGGTCTCAATCTGATGTTTCTTAGATCATTGAGCTATTACGTGACTTTTAGGACTTTTTCTGTAGAGGCTATCATGAATTAAAAGGTGTACATGAATCATTGGGAGATATGAAGATAAAGTTAAAACAAGTTGTGTGCCTAGTTTGGAAGAGGCCTTACAGGATGAATCTGAACTTGCACGTCAAGGTAAATGAAGAAATTGACAAAATGTTATTTCTTGGAATTATTGTGCCGATTGAGGAGTTGGAATGGGTAAGTCCTATGGTGATCAACATCAATAAAGATGGTAGAATCAGAATTTGTGTGGATTACAGGGATTCAAATGCTGCATTATGATTGATCCCTTTCCCACATCCTTTACTGAGGAAATATTAGAAGGCGTTGTAGGGCACAAAATCTACTCCTTCACTGATGGATTCTATGGATATCATCACTTGAGGATAACTATTGAGGATTAATAGAAGAATACTTTCACCACCGAGTGGGGGAAGTTTTACTTACATAGTTATTCCCTTTGGATTAAATAATGCACATGTAGTATTTCCGCACATAGTAGTATAAGAATTCCAAGATTTTATTTACAATTTCTTGCAAATGTATATGGATGATTAGATAGTCTATGGGCTCATGAAAGATCACTGTGATAATTTGAGGCCGATTTGTTATAGATGTAGGTAGTTGATCATCTCCTTGAATATTAAGAAGTGTATATTTTCCACCCCCTTTGGTGTTTTGTTGGGGCACATCATCTGTAAAGAGGGCTTGCTAGTGGATACTATTAAATTAGCTGTGATTTTGGGCTTGGAGGAGCCTACTAGCCAAAGAGAGGTGTGTGGATTCTTGGGGCACATAGGTTATTACAGAAAGTTCATTAAGGGACATTCCAAGATTGCCACACCCTTAGAATAATTACTCATAGGAAAAGGAAAGTTCGATTCGGGTCAGGCACAACAACATGCATTTGAAACACTAAAGGAAAGGCTTACTACATTGCCTATTTTGCACTTTCCTTCATGGTCCAAACCTTTTTATGTTCATATAGATGCCTCTGACATGGCCATTGGTGTCATCTTAGCTCAACTTGGAGAAGGGATTGTTGATCATCCTATTTGCTTTACTAGCAGGAACTTAAATCCAACACAACATAATTATAGAACAACAGAGCATAAGGCCTTGTCTATGATCTACATGCTCCATAAGTTTTGATAGTATTTTTTGGCTACACCTTCCATCTTCTATATAAAACACATGTCATTGAAGTACTTGTTGAAAAATCTCATTTTGTAGGGGCGCATATGTCGATGGGTAATTTTGTTTTAGGAATTCAATTTTACAATTTTGGTTAAGCCCGGTAAGAGAAATTTTGGTTCAGACCATTTTATCAAGGATTCAATCAGAAGAGGATGCACAGAGCATTAAGGACACAACGCAAGATGTATAATTGTTTAGGTTGAACCATGTGCCCTCAGAATTAGAAGATATTGTTGTTTTTCTACACATAGGTGTGGTGCCTGAAGGAATAAAGTCGTTAAAAAAGAAAACACTTTCTTTCCAGGCCGCACCTTACATATTGATCAGTGGATACTTGTAAAAATTAGGTTATGATGAATTTTTGTACTGGTGTGTGCTTGATCATGAGCATGACGTAATTATATCCGAAGCTCATGGCGGTATTGCAGGTGGACACTATATAGGGGATGTCACCGTGCGTAAGATTCTACTAGCTGGTCTATGGTGGGAAATAGTGTACAAGGATTACAAAGCATATTGTAAGGCTTGTGACTAATGTCAGCACCTTGGAAATCCTGGAAAATGAGATGAAATACATTTGAGGCCTATTACTAGTGCATAACCTTTTGATAAGTGGGAAATTGACTCTGTGGGCCCTATATCCCCAGTTGCACATAGAACGAGATTGCACTATATTATAACTTGTACATATTATCTTACAAGGTGGGAAGAAACAATTCCTACAAAGGATTTAAAAATAGCCATAGTGACAAGGATTTTGTGGGAAAATATTATTAGCAGGTATGGCTACCATTTAAGTTTGACAAGTGATATGGGTACTTATTTTCTTAATGAGACTATTAGAATATTATTGGATGAATTCCCAGTTTCACACCATAGGACAACCCCTTATCATCCTCAGGAAAATGGAACTATTGAGGCCTTCAACAATATATTGAGCCATAATTTGACATAACTTTGTGATGTTGGAAGGTGAGATGACAAGGTTTTTACAGTACTTTGGGCATACTAGGAAACCTACAAAAGGTTGAATAAAGCAACACTATTTTAGTTGGTGTTTGGTGCAGAATAAGTTCTCCCCATGGAATTCATGTTACCTTCCTTGTGTATTGCATGCATAGGAGGTCTAGCTGATGAGAAATCACGGGAAGAACGGATTGACAAGTTGATGCAGCTATATGAAAGGTGCATCATAGCACGATGGAGTCAAAAGAAAGAAAAATATAGGAAGAAGGCATGTCATGACATGCACATCAAAGATAAGAAGCTTAAGGTTGGGAAAATGGTCCTTTGGTATGATTCAAAAATTTTATGCCAACCTAGAAATATGAAAGTGTATTTGTTTGGTCCGTATGTTATCACTCATATAATTGATTCAGGTGCTTGCTAGTTAGAGGAACTAGATGGAAGAAGGTTTCCCGGTTACTTTAACTGGAGTAGGCTAAAGCCCTATTATAAATAAGTCTTCTTAGTGTTTGTAATAAAACAGTATTTCAACTTATCTTAGGTTTCCCTAAATACATTTTCTTTAGATGTGTTTCCTTCATTGTTTCTATTCTTTGTCAATTTAGTCGAGTGTTTTATGTAATAAGCACGCTTGCACGCCAGAAGCTAATTCTAATTTAAGTGTTTTCATGTACATAAGACTGCACATACCCTTAGTGTGGGTTGGTTTACATATAGGGTTCATTACCAAGTTGGATATAGTTGATTGTTAACTGAAGATGGGTATGCATAAGGAAATTTTTATGCAGGTTCTTTTGTGAAAGGGTGTAGAAAAAAATTATTACCACATATGGAATAATGGACACATAGTATAATGCGAGGTAGACTCTAGCAGTAGAAACTAATCAGAAGAATGTGCAGTGGATAAGTACTTCAGTGCATATGAGTGTGTGAGAGGAGGTCTATGGAAAAGAAGTAGGAGTCATTCTAGAAGGTCATGACTATGGCATAGAAATGAGTAGCACATAAACATTAGCAAACAATGTATTAATGTTAGGATATGTGGTAGGTAAAGGAGCAATAAATGTGATAATTTTCAAAATCTATATAAGGATGGAATGGGAATTCATTTTTACCTTTGTAATTATGGATTTTCTAATGATCTATTTGTGAATGAGCTAGTGAGACATTGTTGAAGTGTAGAGAGAAGAGAAACCAGGCATTATGATCAAATTTATGCATGGGATTGACTTGCGCTCCCATTAGAGAAGGGTTTGAGCGAAGTAGAGGTGTGCGGGGAAGAGAAATCAATCATTAGGGTTTGAATTGGAGCTAGGGCATGAAATTTTGAGTGACATAGCTTGAAAGAGGTAAAAACCATGCATTTTTAATTGCTATGGCACTAAGGAGAGTACCTAGAGCATGGCGAAAGGGGAAGAAGGTGGAGGTCAAAGTCAAAGTAGAAGATACCCCTAAAGGAATGTTTTTAGAAATAAAATACCCAAAGGGAGTTCTTATGGGGTGTGACTGGGATTCACATGTCTATCGTTACAAAGTCAGTGATTACAACCACAGAACCAAGGATACGAATGAGGATTTGGAAAAGTTACTTGTAGTGAAGATGACAAAGAGGACAATAGATGACATGTTAGTTTATGATGATGTAGGTGAGAAATTATTGGCCAAGGTAGGAGTGTTACAATTGAAAGAGCTCCCATACTTCAGAAAACCTGAAAAAATATAACAATGGCTCATGAGTCGAGAGCATGAAGCTTTCTTTTACTTCATTGGGCGCCAAATGAGGAGTACAGTACCATTGATTACTATCTTTATAGGGTTGAAGAGATTAGGCGTAGATATAAATAGTCACCTCACTAACAAGGAGGCCATATAAAAAACAAGGAAGGATTTTGCTTACACTAAAGGTGGGTGTAGGATGGATATCCCCAAGTTACAAAAGTACCCAATCTTCCAGGAAGTGAACCATCTACTAACAAAGCTCAATAATCAAGAAAAATGGCATCAAGTCAAAAGGGCATGGCTTCATGTCTTGTGTATAATGAAAAAGGGGGTTGTCTACAACATCTCCAACTTTATTACTGAGACCATCATTTAGGAGGTGAAATAAGGTGAAAAGATAATTTTTGGCGTTATCCTTTTATCCTTAGTTTTTATGGAAATTGGTGGTGCCTGATGGGCTAAAAGAAAATATATGGATGTTCTATAAATCAAAGAAGTTCTTGGTAGAGAGATTTACAAATTACGCTTGTGATAGTTTAATGAGCTGAATCTCCAAACAAAATTCAGAGATATGGTATGATCAGTTGCGCGTTGTGTTTGAGGAAGACTGGAGGATCCCCAAGGAATTACCTTCAGTTGTGGGTAAATAGGTACAACTAGTAGTATACCAAATGGTTTGCATTGGGTGCTTCACAATGAAATATGGTAAATGGATCCCCTACTGAAAAGTGCCTTATGATTTTACTATGCACTATTTCCAGACATCTATTCACAGATTTTCTGATGCATGCCACTTGATATTTAATGCAGACAATGTAGATTATGACTACCATACACTGAGGAAAACCTATGTCTACCCAGGTAAGACTACTTATATTGAGTGTTTAACAGTATATGACATTAATATGAAGGTTGTAAGCTTGGCGATTGGCCAGTTGGGCATGGCTTTGGTGTATGTATACTTAAAGCCTAAATTACAAAATGGAAAGTATTTGGAAAATGAGTTTGAGTTACCTGGGACACCTAAAGGGAAGCACATGGTGGTTACCTTAGAGGAGGAAGAGAATTTTATGCCCACTGTGGATGAAGAAGAAGAAGAAGAAAGTGAGGATGAGGAACTGCATGAAGACGACGTGGGTCTAGTGTACAGGGGAAAGAAACAACCAACTGTTGGAAAGAAAAGGGAGAGTGAACCAAGTCCCCCACTGTAAGAACAAGATGAGAAGTCAATCATGGTGAAGATAGACATAAATGATACTCTAGAAGAGCCACAATACAAAAGGGTGTTCAGGACGACAAGGGATCAGAGCATGGAGATGTTACAACCAGTAAGGAGATCACCTAGGTATTCACTACCTAAAGTAGAACTTAAGAAGAAGAGAAGGTATAAATAATGGCATGAGGAGAACTGTGTAGAATTGGATAAGGGTGGGCCTTCAGGTGCACTAGATGATATAAAGAAAGGTAAAGATATTACTTTGGACTCGGGTGCCTTTGTTCCCAAAGGTACAGGGACAAAGAAGGAAAAGTAGGTGATATTTACGTAACTCCTGGACTAGGCTATGTAAATGATATAAGTAAAATCATACACACCCGATTTCAAAGAACTATAGAGAAAAATGATCTATATGGCTGGGAGTTAATGGTTGCATATATGGCCAACGCGGTGAACCAGGAAGAAACTATCTTGGTGCATGTAAACTCACATGGAAGAGCTATATTTTAAAGTATGTAAAGAATGCTACATATTATGCCAGATGAAAAAGTCTCCACATCTCCGACACATGAATACTAAGCCCACATCTATGTTAGATGAGTAGGTAAGCAATTCCTTAGTAAAGGTATCGGCAGAGGTTGTGCGCAGGAATGTTGATAAAGTGAAAATTGTTAAAGCATTAATCAAAGACATCAAGGAGAAGGACAGAGAAATAGAGCACCTGAAAAAATAGAAAGAACAAGAAGAGGAAAAGAATGAGGCATTGATCAGTATGGATGAGGAGATTGGGGATGATATTCTAAAGGTAGGACCTCATCCAGAGTCTCAAATCCCTCAGAAATTTTCTTCTGCAATGCACTATGTCTAGAAAATTGTTAAACTGGTAATAGATGAAGGGCCTGTGCATATGTCCATGAGAAAATATCCTACAGAGGAGGCTACAAGAGTCAAGGCCACCATTTCCAAAAAAATTATAAGTTATATAGATTTTCTATAGGCCTTGAAGGATGAGCTTAAGAAAAGAAATCAAGCTCTAAACATGTGCACAGCTCTAGGTGCAATAATTAGGATAAAGACACTTAAGAAAGATAATGAAGTCCATAAGGCCATGAAGGATGAGACAATTGGGCATCTAGATAGACTATCTCTAGTAAAAGAAAAGTGTGAAGCCCTTATAACAACCTAAGATCCACACAAGGATAGAATAGACAAAATTGGGAAGCTTATTACACAAAAAATGGACTCCATGGAGGGAATAATGTCAAATATGGCTAACATTGTTAGGGTTCAGCAAAGTGAGAAAGAACATATGACTCAAGATGAACTGGACACCATTGTGACTAATATCCTAGATAAGATAGGTGAGGCATTGAGTGACTGACATACCTTGGAGGAAGAAATTAAGAATGAGTACCCAGAGTTAATACTGACAATTGAGGAAGAAAGCACTGAGTGATGTCTCACTCTTTTTGAACAATTCTTTATTATTTCATTCATTATTCTTTACTTTGGAGATATAAGTGGGATTTCCCATTGTTGGGGATGTCAATGTAGTTAGTGTGGGGTAATGTTGAGCACATGGAATATAGCTCAACTATGAAATCGGATAAGGATTGGGAACGCAAGGACCATGCGTGCAGGAAGGTGTGAAATCATAGAGGAACATGAGCGTACCAGAAGTCAAACCCTTAATCATAAGATGTGTGAGAAGTGGCAGATTTTGGTGCATCATGAAATTTGATGTCCCTCATGTCCCTTTGTGTTAGGGGACATCAAGGACAAGAAAATGTGCCCAGCCCCCAGGGAGCCTCCTAATCACCCATGTGACCCCTTCAAGAGTGGTTTTCTAACCTTGGGAGCTAGGGGATCTTGAATCCTCAACCATCATATCACTGCCACATGTTATCACCACACGCATTGTGAAATTTTATGTCCCTCATGTCCCTTTGTGTTGGGTGCCATGAGGGACATGAAAATTTTCCTCACTCCTTGCTTTGAAATTTTTGAAATATTTCAAATCCTTCTTGCTTCCCACTTCTAACTTCTAACTTACTCTTCATTCCTATGCAACTTGCTCTGTAACTTCTTGCCACCACTCCACCATTGCTGAAACTTCAAACCATCTCCACTATAGAAACAAAACCTCCAAATCCATGAGAATGCAAATCTTTCAAAGGAGAGATTAACCAAAAGAGTCATAGGAATGAAGAGTGAAGAAGAAGCCTGAAAAATCCTCCATTGTCGTGAAAAAAAAATTCAAAGAGATCTAGGAAACCGGTGCACAAATTGAAAATCATTTTTTTCTATGTTCTTCCATATCAAAGGCCATAAAAAACACAACTTCAAATCTCCCATTCATGGAAATAAGTGTTCGCAGTGGAGAAATCCATTTCTTTGCACAATGGAGAAAAAAGAATTTTTTTCCATCAACTGGTAGTTGGATCGAGGAAATATTACACCAGAATCAAAGAATAAAAAACAAATAATGAAAAGGTGATTCTCATCACTAATGGAGAAGTAAACTAGACGTGTAATTTTTGAGGTCCATTAATGGCTACAGTGTTTAGAGGTGCCGCCAGGTAGAAAATTTAAAACTTTAAAATCTCCCAAACTGTTGATCGGGTAGATCCAATATTTCAAAAGGGAAATATTGGGCAAAAACTCATATCAAGAAACTTCGTTTTGTATAAATCCAACCACAAGAATCCTAATTTCTAAAAATAGTAGGTCTTCTACATAAGTGATAGCTATTTTTGTAAAATTATCAAATGAACAACCTGCGAAGGAGACGGTGAACATAGATGATGTATTGCAGTGGAAAATTCATCGAAATTTCATCTTAGTAAAAAATTGACACTTACTAAAAATAGTAAGTAGTCTCATGAACACCTGACAAAAAATAGAAAATTGGTCCAGAAGGTAAGAAGAATGCAGTGTGAAGAAGGGTTTCAAGCTACCATAATCATTTGAGGTCCAGAAATGCTAATTTGTGCACTTTCCAAAAATAGTAAGTTTCCCTATAGACAATTGCTAAAAATAGCAGGTTATTCCAAGGGGTGGATTTTATAGAGGGAGCATACTAGGAGTTTAACATCCAGGTTGAACACATTGCCACTTTCACCACATCATGCGGGATTCTTAGAGTTGAACATGAATATGTTTCCATGAGATTTTTCATGGAATATCTCCAAGAAAAAGTAGCAGAATGGATCTACCTCCTACATGACCGATCCATCATTGGTTGGAAATACGTCAAGACTACCTTTGAGGAAATATTTAAATCAACTGAATATTGTCAGGACCTCTTAGTGCACTTAGCTCAAATGAAAAAAGGAGAAAGTGAAACTATGAGATACTTTGTGGCTCATTTTGACTGATTGCTTCACAAGATACCAGAAGAAGATTCACCATTTGAAAACAATGTCAAGAGGTTCTTCATAAATGCTCAATCACTGGAGGTAGGATTTTTCATATGAATATTTTAACCAAGGAATATTGTAGAAGAAAAAATAATGGCAACTGAACTTGATAATGATCTCATACTCTCTAGAACGATAAAAAATACCTCAAAGGGTAAAGCCCAAAATCTTGGAGATAAGAGAACAAATTTGTTGCTCCAAAAATTAGCAAATGAGATGGCTTTGTTGAAGAAGGAATTTTTTGAATGAGTATATTCTCGAAGAAACAACAGAAATAAAATTTTGAGAGAACCCCAAAGGCTCACCTTGAAGGCCCCACCCACTAATGCAAGTTGTAGGATTCAAGAAAATGAAGAAGAGATTGAACAAGAAATTGAATATGATGATCTCCTAGAGGTTGAGGAAGTAGATAACGACGCACAAATCAGACTTTTTGAGTACTCTAGAGGTGATGAAGATGATAGTGAAGATGAACCTTGTTTCTCATGTGCGGTATTCACTTGTTCCTACCTTGAGAAAGGAGCACCTCCCTCCACTGCCGTAAAGAAAAAGAAGGTTGATGATTCTACTGTGGAAACTCCACAAAATAAAATAATCAATTAAGGATCTCCACTCCCACCTTGTATGGATTCCGCACTAGAAAAACCTGATCCTGTAGTAATCATGAGGTCACCCGCTTTAGCAAGCAAGTCTTCCAGTGTTTCTTCCAATTATAAATCTAGTCCTCTAAAATCTAGTGCTTCAAAAGTTCCTAGTGTGCCTTACAAAATACCTTAAATTCCCAAGAAATATACCACTTCTTCCAAACCTATCCTAACTCTAAAAGGAATCCCTTCATCCCCCTTTTACGTATCTTCTCCCTTTGACTCCATAGAATATGTAAAGAAACCCAAGGTGCAAAAACACTGAAACTAAATATTTTTTGACTCATCTCGAACAATTTGAGAGATTTGTTCAATATATCAGGAGTGGTAGTTTAACACCCAATGTTGTAAATCATAGTGCAAAAGGAATAATACCAAACCCACCTACAGCTCCATCACAAAACATGATTCCTTTGAGTGCATACAAGATGGATAAGGTTGAACCTTTCTATGTCTCCCATCTCATTGGAGAATATGTATTGAACAACTACATAATAGATTATGGTGCCTCCAACAATGTAATTCATGTAAAGGTTTCCAAGGCTCTCAAACTCAACATGACTCTACTTGGTGGCTCTTGTTACACCTTTGAGTCAAAAGAGGTCCCACTTGGAAAGAAGGTCAAAGATGCACAAGCGTCTCTTGCCAAATTTCTAGAAAAGAAGGTTTCAGTGATGATTTTGGTAGCAGACATTCCAACTTCATTTGGAATTTTTCTAAGTAGGAGTTTTTATCAATAGTTGGGAGGTAATGTCTAGATGAGCTTGTCCTCTGCAACCATTTCAGTTAAGGGAGACATGGAAAAATTACTTCCAGGTCAGGGTCAGGTTCTAGGTTGTTTTGGGTATTGGGTGGAGGTTTTAAGCTTTGTTATTGGTCTGAGGGTAAAAACATAGAGACAAACGTCATACTGGTATGACGAATGTCAGTTTAGGTGAATTGGTGATGGTTGTGGGTAACCGGCGATGGTATGGTCAGGGTACAGGAAAATAAATAAAAACTTCAGGTGAGGGCAGATGTAAGGCTAACTGGAAATGTAAATGGAAATGGAAAGGTCTGTGTGGGTCTTAGGTATACTCAGGGGTAATTAAAATTTGGGTATGAGTAGTTCAATGGAGTGGGTGAAGGAATGGTCAAGTTTTCATGAAGGAAAATGGTGGGGGAATGGGAATGGGAGTAAAAACTAATAATAGAAGTAAAAGAGTCTACCAAAATGACAATGGAAAAGTGTTGGTTAACAAAACACTTACTGTTGTACGAGTTTGTTGTCTAGTTAGCAATAGTGGGTGATCAAATGAAAGGAACTTGGTGTGGTGTTGACGCTTCCTCGGATGCTCCTGTGAAGGTAAATGGCTCTGTGATTGCTTCTAGTGCTGGCTGTGGATGCTCTGATGCATGTATGAATGCTGATTTTGCTTGCATGCAGCTCTAGTTTCGTCTCTTTCCCTTAAAAGATGTGCCAACCTTGAAATAAGGTTAATTTTGGGATTAAATGGTAACTCGATGATGGTTACTGGGTTGACCAGCGGTGGTTTGGGGTAACCGACGTCAGTTAGGGTGGGATTTCCTAGGTTTTCTAAAATGGGCAGATCCCTTTGATTTTCTTAGATCTCGTTCATTTTCTTCCGCGGATTAGAATGGAAGCTTCCTTTCTAACGGGTAGGAATGTGGCTAGAGGGAATGTAGGCTTTGATTTTTAATGTTTAGGTAGGTCTTAGTTAGTTATGGCAACATACTAAGAATAGGTCTTAGGGTGAGGTGGTGTATATGTGTGGGCATTATCCAATTAGGATATTTAAATAATAGATATTTGTGAGATCATAAATTAATTTAATCAAATTAATTAAATTAATATTAGAGTGGGGTGAAAGGGGCCATGGTTAGGTGAGTGTGTTTGAGTTGGTTATTTGTCAAGGGACCTAGGGAAGTGTGACCCAATTTTGGTGTCTACATTTTTCCCCTTTTTGTTGCGTAGCTTGTATTGGTAAGCGACGCTGACAAAAATAAGATGTGGTTGCCCCATGTGTGGGTGAAGGTGATCCCCCTCAAACTAGGAACTGATGAGGAAAAATCTAGAATCGGTGAGTTGTTTGATAAAAGGTGAATGTGATGAAGAAGAAGGTGGGCAATGGGGGTAAAAAAGGGAAAAAAGGTCTACTCGGGTAATCCAGGTAATGGGTCAGGGTCAAAGGTAGTAACAATCAAACACATGCACACGTATAAACTGCAGCACAATACCAGGTTAAAGAGCAGGAAAACTCTACATTATCCAAGGTTGATATGTTTATCCAAACAAGGTTGAGGTGATTCTGGTATCCAAGGTATAGGATATGGTCAGGAAACATGAAGTAGGTCAGGTGTAGGAATGTTTAGGTATGTTCTGGTACACCAAGGGTTGGGTCAAGATAAACAGTCACGGTAGCAGGCAAGGTAAGGTTAGTATGTCCATCAACATAGGTAACAGTGCCACAAGGAATAGTGAACACATGAGGTCACAAGTCACTAGCGATGTTCCAGGTCTAAGTATCTAGGTCACGGCATGGGTAGGGCCGAGGTATGGGTAAAATAATGAGTCCCCGAATGAGGACGAGGTGAGGGGTTAAATGATAGGGTCAAGAAGATAAAGTGAAGTGTCCAAGTGAGGTGTGGGTGAGGTAAAAAAGGATTTAGGTCAAAAATTGGGGGTAGGGGGTAGGATAAAGACTAAGCAGGGTAATCGATGAAGGTTTAAAGGAACCAATACCGGTCATGATGGACCGACCATAGTAAGCTAGGGCATAGGACTGAAGTCGGTCAAGATAAAACCATCGCCAATCAAGTCGGGTAGGTTATAAAAAAGAAAAATTGCCATATTTTTCCAATCATTTGTCTTTTACAAAAGAGGATAAAATGAAAGGAGAAAGAGGAAAAGATGGAAAGTGACAAAGTAAGATGGAGGACTGAGTTGGCGAGCCATGTGGTTGGTGATAGTTGGTCGATAGGTGGATCCACGAGTTGGTTTGGATCGATTTGATTGGTTGGAGAGTGAGAGGTCATTCGGTGATGGCAGAGGCATGAGAGGGATTGGGGGGACCACTAGTGCAGCAACTAATGGTGCCACCACATAGATGGAAACACGATGAGGTAAGATTCAATATCCCTCCTTGTTTGTTAAGTATATTTATAAAAATTTGGGTAGGAGAGAGATGGGTTTTGGGGGGGAATGAAATTTTAATTTGTGAAAGATAGTGGGTAAAAGAGGAATGGGGGAGGGTAGAATTAGGTAAATGAGGGGTGGGAAGGGGTTTTATGTAGGGATTGGGGTGGGGACTGAGGAGAAATGTGAAATTTGGGTAGAAATAGGGCATGGTGTCATCGGGTTGTCGCCAAGAGAGTGACTGATGTTGGTCGAAGGTTGGCCAATGTTGGTGGGGTATAACCAAAATCAGTCACGGATGAGCTGACCGATGCCAGTTATGGGGATACCATGGTTAATTGGTGAGGATCGGCACCAGTTAGAAGGTAGAAATACACTTTCTCGAAAAAGGGAAATAGGAAAGGGTTGAGCTTGTTAGGGGGAAATGTATAGATGTGTGGGAAAATAGGTAAGTTCAGGGAGTGAGTCAAAACATAAGTAGGTGATGGGTTGGGGTGTGTGTAAATAGGTAAGGTGATATTGGGTTGGGTAGCTTTAGGGTAGGTGGGTTACTTGGTTAGGGTTAGGTTGGGTAGGTAGGTAGGTAAGGGTTGGGTTGGGGTGGAGGGTAGGTCATAGGATAAATGGGTAAGTAACAAAGTAAAATAGGTTGGGTAATGGGTATGGGTATGTGTGAATGTAGGTATGGTCATGTTTTAATAATGTGATTGTGTTGTTAGATGCAGGTAACAGATAAGTTGAGGATGTGAGACAGGGTGTCACCCCTTCTCATGATAGTTCATGGGGCGGAGACAGTCGAAGAGTGGAGGCATGTCACAGATGTTGGCCTTAGTGGGGTCAAGTGCTACCATCATGTAGTCTAACAACCAAGTCTGATGGTTTCTCTCAGTGATAGATGGGATTTCGTGACCAACACGTTCCACCTACCAATGGGGGAGATGACCATCACCCTGGAGGATTTGTATAGGATCCTGTGATTACCAATATTGGGGACGTAGGTATGTTCAATCTCCTCAGAGGCATCTGAGGAGTTGATGCTGATGGTATTTGGTGAGGAACTGACAAAGATGACCTTCCACAACACTAGCTTGAGCTATGGAGAGATGTACCTAGCCTGTCTAGAGGAGATGAGGCTAGTATTATTATTGATGGAGGGAGTCTGTTATTTTTCACTGCCAGATGCAGAGGGTGGGATATTCCCACGATCACTGATGGGGGTATTACATGATATGATTATGGATAGAACCTACTTCACATGGGTGCCAACATTCCTAGTGAAACTATATAAAGAGATATGGGCATATGGGCGGCTCTGCAGGTTCAGTCTATGCTGCACATTTATTCTTCATCGTTAGGCCTACGAGAACATTATTTGTGTTCATCTAATTGGTATGCCCAGGAAGATTCATTTGAGCCTGGTTTTGTTTGGGTGGGGTACAGGAAATGGGTGCCTATGATAGGAGAGCACTGAGCAGGTGGGGTTAGACATGATGTGGCCTATTACAGGTAGTTACTAGAGGGATTGTCTGACATGGACATTATTTGGAGACTTTATATGGGCTATCCCTCATAGAGATAGATGGCTGATGAGTTAGATGGCAATCAGCTACTCAGATGGATAGAAGGGCATTGTGCAGGGGAGCACAAGATGATCCTAGTTGACAGGGTCATACGGTAGTTTGGGCTGCCATAGGATATACCTCCACCCTTCCCACAGTACAAGAAAGATGACGTGGAGATGTCATTGCCTCTACCATAGCCGACGATGCCTACAGAGAAAGAGGAGCAGGTTATAGAATGGAAGATCGATGATGCCAAAGTGACAGATAGATATAAACAGTGGTGGGCTGCCCATTTACGAGTAGTACCGTCCAGGCCGGGGCATCCAAATTTAGCCACTATCACGGTGCAGAGAGATGCCCTACAGGGGCAGTTGGTGACCTTGATTACCCAGTTAGGGATGGTACAGGGGTAGTTAGTAGGTTTGGAGGTGGAGGTGGCTACATTACATGCGCAGGTGGTCAGTCTTCAAGCCTAGATGGCCCATGGTGGAGATGGAGATGGAGATGATGAGTAGGTGGCTGCTCTATAGGCACAGGTTACAAGTTTGTAGGACTAGTTGGCCACTACACAGGTGTAGATTGAGGCACTATAGGCTTGGGTACAAGCATAGGGTGCGAGGTCGATGGCACCAAGAAAGGGTCCTAGTTCACAGGTAGGGATGGGATAGGGTCCCACAGGATAGGTACAGGGGTAGAGGCTAATGGGGCCACCACATACAGTACCCATATCTAGGTTACATGATGCATTAGGTGAGGCCAGGTATTACCAGGATCAGTTGATGGTGATGGGGATAGATTTTCTATCCTATGGAGAGTACTAGGCACAGCAGGCCTCAAGTGAGAGGACAAAATCCCATACCCACAGCGCAGAGAGCACAGGGGGCCATTGTGCTCCGAGATAGGATCAAGGTAAAGGCCACCAGTTCATGGAGGTCAACTCCAGGTGATGTATCAACAAGGACCTAGCCACAACCCATGGTGGGCGGTGAGATGTTATCAGGTTGCCGGATAAGAGCCGAGGAGAAGACAAGAGAGACTGATATGGAGAATATCCTGCAGGATGATGTCTGATGTACATCCCTCCATTTTGATGTATTGTATTCATTTTTGATATATGTTGGCCTGCGTGCTGAAGAGAGTGAGGATGTATACGAGAGTTTTGTATATTTTTCTATCATATATCAGCCTGCGTGCCAAAGATGGTGAGGCTGTATATGAGAGTTTTGAGAGATTTTGTTATATACACTGGCTTACATGCCGAAGATATTTGAGAGTTATGTATATGGATACACATGTTTGGATGTTTTTATTTATAGAGATGATGATGATTATGGTCATTATGTGTATACATGGTTGTGGTTATCTTACTATTTTGAGTTGTATATGTGATGGAAACCAAGTAGTGTAGGCATGATAGAGTTAGGTCATATGCATGGATCGAGTTAGGTTTTAGGCATGGATGGAGTCATGATAGGTGTGTTAGGCATGGTGGAGTTAGGTCATAGGCATGGTGGAGTTAGGTTTTGGTCTAGGCATGGATTGAGTCAGGTCATGGTGGAAATTGGATGAGTTTGTAATTCATTAATTTGTGTAATTAATGATGATATGGGTCATGTTTGAGATGTTTTATAGTAATATGCATGATAATGGTAGAGAAATGGTAGACATAATGAATGTATGTATGATGATGATAAAAATGTGGAAAGTAATTTGTTGTTTGTTTGGTTTAATTCCCAAGTATTGATATAAAAAGAAATCTAATAAGGGTAGATTATGATGTAGGGAAATGAAAGGTGAATTGGTTAGGGTAGAGAGTGGTTGAGCTAACCTCCAAGGGCCCCATGCCCTCGGAGTGCATTTCCTACATAGTCCTAGTGAAAAGGGACCTTAGGCCAATGTACTTCTCCCATAAGCTAGGGAAGAATGCGAGGAGGTATGAGTATGGGTTGGTAGGTTATAGGCATGATTGGTTCTAGGTATTTTTAGGTATGGGTGAATTGTGGGAACATTGGTATGGGTGATGTTGAGTTGGTTATAGAAAAAGAGGAAAATTACCCAAAGATAAGCGTCGAGGATTGAGTCCTGTATAAGGTAATCAATACGTAATGAAGAAGGTTAAAAGACAAGAGGAGGCGAGGAAGCCACCTAATTGGTAATGATCATAATGAGTAGGTCATACCTTGGATAGGTTGATGAACGTAAGACCCTAAAGACATTGCATGATTGATTATTCCAAAGGTGAAGAGTCAGATCAAATTGCATAGTTTCAGCAGGTCCCTTAAGGCGGTAGGAAATGAAGGTGACAAATGGTGAGAGGGTGAAAAGTGGGTAGTTTATATGGTATTTGGTAGCATGCGTTTGGGCAAGAGATCCAAGATCACAATGGGAAAGTCCATGACAAAAAAAAATTATGTGTGACTTGTATTTGAGATAGCTTGGTCAATGCGGGAAGTCTATATGGGATGAGGAAATTAACTCCTTGAGGTCTTCGAGAAGCTGATCGATGCGGGAAGCTTCAGATTCTCTCTCTCCTTCTTTTTTTTGAATCAGGCTTTACATAGCTATCCTTCGAGGGAGTAGTCTATTTTAGCAGCGATGTAGAGAGAAAGATGTCCTTTTGAGGGATTCATCCATTTATTAGAAGTTTCACTCAAGGATTTGATTCCCATGTGAGGGCTTTGAAGCCATAGACAAGAATAAAGTGAAGAATTAGATTCTTGAATAGAAGGCAAGGTGAATTGACCATGGGATCTCATCTAAAAGTAGATGAAAAGTATCCATGAGAATCATGCCATGTGCAGTGTCATGGTACACATATTTAAGAGAAGATAAAAGAGTGACGGATATGCACATGATTCGTATTTAATCATTGGTGATGGCGTAGGAAGTGGATAGTGCTCAAGGGATGAGCATGGATAGAGGTAGAAGGTGAGGTAGGACTGAAAGTCAAAAGTAGAATGGTCAAAGATGCAAGGCATTGAGGGGCTCAATTTCAGGTTTACCATCTAATGAAGATAAATGATAAGCACCTGATCCATAAGTATGAGTCACGATGTATGGTCCAAGCCAATTAAGAGCAAATTTACCCCGTTTACTTTTTTCTGCTTTGGTTACATGTTGATTTTCTTTCAGGACAAGGTCACCGACTTGGAAGGTTCATTCATGGACACATTTTTCATAGGCACATTTTATACATTTTTAGTAAACATGAAGATGGTCAAGAGCATTAAGACAACGTTCTTCTAATAACTCAAGTTGTGTTAAACGGTCTTGGCGAAAGTCATCGTCGTTGAGCATGTCATGGAGAGAAATGCAAAGTGAGGGAATCTAGACTTCGAGAGGCAGAACAACCTCTATACCATAGACCAGAGAAAAGGGTGTGGTAGTAGTGAAAGTGTATATACTAGTGCGGTATGCCCATAGGGCGAAAGGAATATACATATGCTAGTCCTTCCCAGTATCGTTAACCACTTTCATGAGAATTTTATTTAAGGTTTTATTAGTGGATTTTTATTGGTCATTTGTCTGTGGGTAATAAGGTGACAAGAAACTTAACTGGATGTTGAAGGTGTCACAAAGTTTTCACAAGGTTTTTTTTTTTGAATTGTTTTCCATAATCAGTGATGAGGCAATGGGGAACACCAAAGTGACAAATAATGTGATGGTTGATGAACTCACATATTTTCTCAGCTTTTGTGGAGATGAGAGGTATGGCTTCAACCCATTTGGTGTAATATTCGGTAGCGGTGATGATCCATTGATGTTGTATTGAATAATGGGGATCGATCTCTCTGATGAGATCCAAACCCCATTGAGAGAAGGGCCAAAGGTCACGAGCGACCTATAAGACATGACTAGGTGTATGATGAAGGTTGGCATGTTGTTGTCATTTTACACAATGTTTAATGTCAGTCGCAACAATCATGGTTAAGGGTCAGCCAATAATAGCCTAGGTGAAGAATACGCTTAGCAATAGCAAGGCTACTAAAGTGACCTCCACATATGCCATCATGAACTTCCTTAATGGTAAAAGGAATTTCAGAACTTGTAAGGCACCGTAAGAGAATTACATCAAAGCCGTGCTTATAGAGGAGGCCACCCATGATAACGTAATGAGATACCTTTTTAAGAAAGGCACGTTGTCCATTACGAGTGAGGTTGGGAGGCAAGATGGAGAGGGAAAGGTAGTCTGAATATTGTTTATACCAAAGGTCACTCGGGTCAGGGGTAGTGGTTCTGATGGAGTAAATTTCATGAGGTAAATAAGAGGGTGATTGGAGTCTTTGTACGGTGACAAATATTTTAGAATTGGTGGGTGAAGCGGGGATTTGAGAGGCTAAGAAGGCCATGGTATATGTAAATTTTTTGGTTGAACGAAGGACGGTTTGAAGGTCATAGCGGTCGAAGGTGGTCAAAAGTATGTCCACATGATGTTTATACTTTTGAAGTGTCTCATTACGACACTGGTATATACCATTGACTTGGTTTATGACCAATTGAGAATCACCAAAGATGTTTATTGACTTAATATCTAAGGCATAGGCAGCTTAGAGACCTAATACGAGCACTTCCTATTCGGTAATATTGTTTGTACAATCAAAATCTATTTTGAAAGATAAAGGCATGGGTTCACCATCAAGTGGAATGAGGATAACACCAGCCCCACCCCCACACTGACACTTGGAACCATAGAAGAAGAGTTTCATTTGGTAAGCGGGTTCGTTGAGGGAAAGGGTAGCAATTGACTCATTTGGGAAGTCAAAGTTAGAGGGTTGATCCCCGGAAATAGGTGTGTCAGCCAATTGGTCAACGATAGCCTGGCCCTTGATGGACTTTTGATGGGTGAATTTGAGGTTGAGGTCAGCCAAAAGCATAAGCCAATGTGTGGCACCTTGATTTTGGTAATTTTTGGCATACATGAAGTGTAACGGGTCGGTATTGGTCACAACATAGGTTTTGTGGTTAAGTAGGTAATGGCGGAGTTTTGTGTTAATGAAAACTAAGGCTAAGCAAATTTTTTCCACATGGGTGTATCGCGTTTCGTAGTCTAAAAGAGTATGGATTATGTAATAAATCACCTGCTCCCTATGTTTTTCATCACGATGAGCGAGCATGGCCCCCAAGGAATGATCGGTAGCTGAGATGTATAGGTAGAAGGGTTGATCGTCTTTAGGTGGAATGAGTACGGGTGGTTGGAGAAGGTATTGTTTTAAGGCCTCAAAAGATTTGTGGTTGTCATCATCCCATTTAAAGGAGACATCCTTCTTGAGAAGATGATGAAATGGTTGACACCGATCAGACAATTGCGAGATGAAATGGTGAATAGAGTGCAACTTACCTTGTAGGTTACAAAGTTTCCTAAGGTTAGTGGGTGGAGGCATTTCAAGAATGGATTTGACCTTAGTAGGGTCAACCTCTATACCACGTAAGGAAATGATAAATCCCAGGAGTTTTCCCGAGAGAACCACGAAGACACACTTCTTACGCTGAAGGCTGAACATGAAATATTTAATGAGGCGGTCAATGATGGTTTTTAGGATGGCCAGGTGTTTGGAGAAGTGTTTGGATTTGGCAAGGAGGTCATCTACGTAATCTTCCAATATACGATGTATGATGTCATGGAAGATGTAATTCATATCCCGTTGATATGTAGCACCAGCATTTTTAAGGTCAAAAGGCATGACCTGATAGCAGAAAGTCCCCCAAGGGGTGATGAATGTGGTTTTGTGTTGATCCTATGAGGCAAACAAGATTTGGTAAAAACCCGAGAAGCCATCCATGAGTGATAGCATCTCGTGACCAGTGGTAAGGTCAACCAGTTGGTCAATACTGGACAGAGGGAAAGTCATCTTTCAAGCAAGCTAGGTTGAGGTCATGGAAATCTGTGCAAATGCGAAGTCCCCCTGTTAGAAATCCATCGAGGATAATCAATGGGTAAGATGAAGGATACGGAAAGAAGACGTTGAAGTTCTTCTTTGACCAAAAGATTAATGCAATGGTGCATTTTCCTCAGCTTTTTTTACATGGTTTGGCATCGGGAATGGTTATGATATTGTGGACCACTATGGTGGGGTCAATACCGGGCATGTCTATGTAAGACCAAGAAAAAGCGTGGTTATGATCTTTGAGAAAAGAAGTGATGGCTTCCTATTCAACAGTATCTAAAGATTGGCCAATATTTAGAATGTGTGGGTCATCCTGAGTATGGATGTTGGTTTCGATAGTCGATTCATTCAACATGGTTTGCATCTCAGATGGTAATGAATGATGAATATATGAGTCTTTAGCACCAAGGTAGGTGAGTATAGATTCATCATCCTGACATTGAATGACGTTAATCGAAGGTGTATCATCATCGATCATTTCAGGGTATAGGAAGGGAAGAGAGGAGGGAGCCTCGCCCTCATGTTGATAAGTCAGAGGCCCCAAGGAAATGTTGTTTATGAAAAAAAAAATTAGGAGGAATGGATTCTGGATCCATCGACTGTGTCGGTGAAGGTGGTGAAGAAGGTGGAGCAGGTGAAGAAGGTGGAGAAGGGCTTGATGTCCTCAATGAGTTCAATGTGGGCCTTCTTGGTAAGTGGTTTAGAAAGCTGATACCACTACAGTCGTTATGTTTACGGGTAGTACATGGAATAATAGTGTGGTGACCTTTCTCGTAAAATCAATAACCAAAACCCTTCCATGCACATCAGTGTAGGAAGGTGTGGGTGAAACAGAGATTGGTGAGTGACTGGAGGTTAGTAGAAAATGGGTGGGTTTTTTATGGTGGTTCAGGTGTATAAGTGGTAGTATCAAGTCCCCCATAGGTGAGATTGGTACAAAGGTGGGGAGGACCATAAAGGAGGCGCTCTCCTATATGGTGATCATAGCAAGGGTGTTGGTGAAGACTTGCATACTCTTGTAGAGTAAGGAATGTGTTGACACTATATAAATGATACTCCCCTAGAGTGAGGCATTGAAAAATACCTTTTAAGGGATCGGTGGTCGATATGTGGGTAGCTGGGATAGAGGATTTGTTAGAGGTTTAATCAGAGGTAGAGACAACTAATTGGGAGGCTAACAGTTCAGCTGTGGAGGTTGTGGCAGTGGTAGGAATGGAGGATGTAGGTGTGGTTGAGGTAGTGGTAGAACTGGTGAGTGGAGGTGTAGGTGAAAAGGTAGTGGTTGTGGAGGTAGATGCTTTAATGGGTATAAGCATGTCATTGGGTCAGTAAAGCATGTTGCAGGTTTTGAAGGGTGATGGGTCAGCCAGAATGGTATAGGTGTGTCCTTCATGCTCAAACTTTACACAACGATGCAAAGTGGAAGGGATACAACCCATGACATGAATACAGGGTCTACCAAGTAACAGGTTGTATTGAAATTCCCCCTCTAAGACGTAATAACTCTAGAACAGTACGGGGGCCCACGTAGACATGGAGGATGACGGTGTTAAGTGTGCAAGTGATAGCGTCATTGAATGAACGCAACATGACAGGATGTTTATGCATGTAATTATCGGGTATGCGCATTTTGGTGAATGCATGGGAGGAGATGATATTAATGCTATCACCCCCATCGATCATAACACATCGTACATGTATATCATCGATGTGGATAAAGATGAAGAGAGTCAGATCTGGGCCATTGGTATGGTGCGTGTACATCTCTTCATCTAAGAAGCTAAGTGTGGCTACTTGGTGAGTAAGTGGAGGTGTATATGAAGGTGGTAATTTTGTGAGAGAGGCTACATGATGGGGTGTAATAATGGAGGCCACGGGTGTAGGGTCATTGGGTAAGACCTCAATAGGCTGAAGAACCTCCATGAGAGCTTGATCGATGGTATTACGAGGTTTGGATGAGGTCATATAGGGACATTTTGAGGGGGATTGGTGTAGTTGTTTGAGTATCGCTTGATGTGTAACCCCATTAGAAATAGGATATGTGGGGCTGCAGATAGTGATTTTAGGTGTGGGTGTAGATGGTATGTTGGGTATAGGGTTGGTCAGTGGGTCAGTTTCCTTTTCCTTTCCTTTATCCTTCTAGGCATGGGTAGCAACATGGATCATGTTGATCTGAGGTGGGGAGGTTAGGTGAAGTAGGTGAGCCATGAAAGGTATAGTGACAAGAAGGGAAAAAATCCAAGTGGCAGGAAGGAACCTTGTGAGATGATCTGGGCACACCAACATTTGGGTGGAGGTTTGGCGAGTTCTCTGATACGAACCATGTTAATTGTGAATCTTGGGGGTGGTTCTAGGAGTTGTGGGGGTGGAGGTCTTGGTCACTAAGTAGGTAATGAGGGAAGACCTATGGGAATGGGTGTTGGTGAAATGGGGTCCTCATTGAGAAGATCATCATCGTCAAATTTTTCTTCAGGAGGACACAACTAGATAAGAACGGTTTTCAAATCCTTACAGTTCTCTACATCGTGTCCTGGCACACGATGGTAGGCACAAATTTTGGTATCGTCAAACCCCTTTGGTTTGGGTTTGAGAGGGTCATAAGGTCTGAGAGGTGGTAATGTGATGACAAAAGTTTCAAGGAGGTTGGTTAAGATTTTGGCATAGGATCCCACTAGTGGATCACAATGGGAAGTGAAAGTGGATTTGGGTGTAGGTGTGGCTGACTATAGAGGAAGGGTATTTACATGAGGGGGAGTAGGTCAAGCCATGGTTTTAGGTGCTGGTGTGGTCTTAGGTGTTGGTTGTGTTTACTTAGGTAGGGGTATGATAGATGAACTGGCAAGAGAGTGTGTGGTTAGTTTGACTACCTTATCGGAGGGTAGCAGATTTTTGTCTTTAGGTTACACCTTCTTGGGTAAAGGTGATATGGGCACACATGAGATCTAGAGGGAAAAGTAGATGGTGGAAGAGGGTGAGATACCCATGGGGATAACTAAGGTGTTGTGAAGGTAGATGGCGCGGGTCATGCAGGAGGTGTGAGGGAAAGAGATTGAAGTGTCGTGGGTTGTGAAGAAGTTATTGATGGTATTGGAGGTATGGATGGTAAATATGTATCAGGTGTGGGTGGAATTCATGTTGGGTGCTTGGGTATGTTAGAGTTCTGTGAGGGAGGAATGGGCTACTGTGTTTTTAGTGTACCGGTGGGTAGAGGTTTCTTAACCATGTCGGAAGGGTGAGGTCCTAAGACAGACGATCGGGGGTGAAGGTGATGGAGGTGTGATCAGCGAGGTTAGAGTATGAGATTTATGGGATGGGTTCTTCTATTTGGGTGCCATATTAAGCTTACTATCAGCTATATGGAGGATGTAGCTAAATCTAATTTGATGGGTGGATGAGTAAGGCTGACAGATGGGATAACCCCCAAGGTAGTATTGGGTTTAGGCGAGGAAGATGATGTAGGTGTGAGCTTGGATGTAAATGCATGTTGGGCTATGGGTAGGGGTGTGAGCTAAGCCATGAGTGGTATCGTGGAAGAATTTTTGATAGTTGTGGTGTTGTTTGGTTTGATTGGCCGAAATATTTTTGGGTAGATAATGGAAGTGTCAGCAAGTGACATCTGCATTTGTGTTGAGACAGGAAGTAGAAGACGCCCCCAAAGTAAATCTCTATCCACATAATCTAGGCAGTCGGCTAAGCGTGAGAATGGAACTATAGTGGGTGAGATTGTTGTGGTTCTAATGGTGATTCCCGTAAAATTTGTCTTCAAAATGGGGAATTCGCTAGCTTCAAACTCTGTGGGTAAAAGAGCCAAAAGTAAGTCTACGTGATCTTGGGTGACTAATAGAGAATGGTCACCTAGAGGTAACAACATTTCTACTGGGTCTTGGATATGTAGAGGAGATGATGGGCACTCCTCTATGGGTGGAGGAGATGATGGGTGCTCCTTTGTGGGTGGAGGAGATAAACAAACATCTTTCTTAGGTTGGAGAGGTACTGCAGGTGATAGATCTCTGGGTGGAGAAGCCAAAGCTGAAATGGTTTCAATGTTAATAGGAGTCTCCTTCATGGGTGAGAGAGGAGACGAAGGGTGTTCCTCTGTGGGTGGAGGAGTAGGTGAAGTGGGTTCAAGTGTAGGTGGAGGACTTCGGGCTAATATTTCCTCTATGGAAGGAATATGAGGTAATTGGGAAGCAATGGGTGCGTCATTGAAAATAGCATGGACCTCGTGGGTATGGCTATAATGAGTTGAGGTCTATCCGATTTGATCAGAAGAAGGGGTATGATTAGGAAATGGTTTCTTGCATATGTGTAGGTTTTTATTGGCAGGTGCATTAGGATTATCCAAGGTTAACTCACCTTTCTTGAGCATTTCTTGGAAAAAAAAAATTGAAAGTGATGTAATTTCCGTCACTATGACCTTTTACTCAATGATAGTTACAGAAGTCATGTTCTTTGTACCATGCAGGTGTGGGGCGAGCAGGGTTAAAACCAGTGTGTGGTTTTATGGGAGAAATGGTGATGGCCCCAGCATTAATGAGCTTTTCTAAGACATAAGAATAAGGTTCCCCAATTGGGGTGTATTTCCGTTGTTCTTGTCTAAATTGAAAAGTCTAGACAGGAGAAAGATTAGATGAGGGGCTAGCCTAATTTGATGGATGAGTTGGGCTAGCTTTGAGTGCCACTATGTTAGCGGTTCCCTTGGATCTTAAATAATTGTTCTATGGTTTTGAAAAATAAGAGGTATCATTTGACTTAAATTCTAAGTTTTTATTGCGTAGTTGGATTTTCTTTTCTTCGATGGCCCAAATCTCTCGCTTTCGTGCCATGGTGAATGATTCATCGAAGGTTCAAAAATTCTACACCTGTAGGGTTGGTAAGATATGTCTAGCACAATCCCATGTGAAAATCTCTATGATTTTAGTCTATGGTAGTTGGAATGTGAGTTGATTGATTGGGCTACACCAACGAGCGACAAAATCTACAATACATTCATTGTCATATTGACACATAGAGTAGAGGTAAATCATGGTAACCTTTCTAACAACATTAATGGAGAAGTGATACAAGAAGGCTTGGGCTACCTGATTGAATGAGAAGATAGAATTTCTAGGTAACCCACTACACCATTCTAATGCGGACCTAGTCAAAAATGTGGGAAAGGTCCTCAGGAGCAAAGCTTCATCATGGGCATTCGGATAACAACCATTTTTGAAAGACCGCAAGTGTTATTGCGGGTCCTCTTTACTATTGAAGTGGTTAAATTTAGGCATTTCCTAATGCATGGGATATGGATGGATAGAAATGGATGGGTGGATAGGCTCATTACAAATCTCATCATAGGTGAGAGAGTTACGTGTGCCAAAAACTGATGCTTCCAGTGTCTGCATCTTGTCCATCATTAACTTAATTAGGTCATTGTTAGGTTGTGATGTATAGGTACCTCATGTAGCATAAGGAGGTTGGTGTTAAACATATGATGGAGGTGGCATTCCAGTATATGGTGTTGCCATATATGTAGATTGAGAAGGAGGGAGTGAGATAGGGGGTACGTACCCAGAATGACTGATAGATGAAACGAGAGGCTGCTGATAGTACGTATATGGAGGTGGAAGGGTCATGGTGACCCTAGTATTAATGGGGGCTAAGGACTGTGGAATAAAAATGACAATGTTTTGCAAAGGGTTAGGGGTCATCGACACCGAGGGTGGTTATGTAGTTACGGGTATATGTGAGACAATAGGCACATATGAGGTTATGTTCTTGGTGATTTGCGAAGGTATAGTGGATGTAGCGGGTGCAATAGATATGGAAGACACGGCGGTCATAACAGGTATAGAGCCCAGCTACGAAATGACTAGGGGCAAGGTAGATGCGGGCAACATAGAGCTAACAGAGGCTAGAGCAAAAGTAGGAGCAAGTTTCGGGAGGATAGATACGGGGCATGCCATATATCAATTGACCTAAGGCATCTTGATTAGATTAGTGTGACAAATAAAACTACAAGGTGGTAGGGTTTTGGTCAAGGATTCATGTGAAATCCTCATCCCTTGTGGTGATAGTGATAGGTTGGGTAGGATCCATGGGTGATAAAAGAGAAGGTGGTGTAGGACTAGGGGGGAGTGGTTGAAAACTAGTGTGGAATACAAGGGCATTTTCTTGGCTACACGTCAACACTATGTGAACAAGTACTAACGCGGCAAGACTATTTTTGTAAATGACACAAAAATATAGCAGAGATAGGAGAAACAAGTGGTGGTAGGTGGATTTGGGTTAAAATGTTAGCTAGAGAATTACACAGGCTAACCGATGTCGGTTAGGGTATCACTGTGGAAAATGGATAGTTTGTCAAAATAAGGTAAAAGGCCAATAATTTGCCAAGTATGCAAGATTCTGATGGAATTTACCTAGAAAGTGAATATGCTGAGAGTGATAGAGACTCTGAACAGTAAAGAAGGTGAAGCAGGTGTTGTTTTGGGTAGGTTAACAAAAAACATGGTAAATCAACGCCGTTTGGGTAAAACCAATGACGGTCAGAGGGTAACTGACAACGGTCGCTGGACCGACACCGGTTACTATGAAATTGAAACAGAGATGAAGAAAAAGTGGTTGTGAGTTAAAATCAAATATGAAATCAAACCCAGAATTTTGAGAATGATGAGAATAGGGTCTAGGCACACTCAGATGAAGTTAGAATACACCAACTATCATGAGGAGTGTGCAAGGGGAAATAATAAAATGAATAACATGTCCTCTCACCTCAAAATACAAGCCAAGTAGATTTTTATATTATGTTTGTTTAGCTTATGCTATTTAAGGACTGACTCATGAACTTTAGAATAGAATTTTTTGTGAGGATGGCTTCCTATGGAGGAGATCTACAAGGAAAGGTTTTAGGTATGTTATGGTGGGGGTGGGCCTTCCTCTGAAGTATGACTCAACAAAAGCAGTGAGCTAGGTGCCTGTAGTGCCGTGATTATGTGATCACCTATAGTTTCTTCCAGGAGAGATGTTGTTTAAGAATGTGTGTATTTTCAATTTTGTGATGTTTGGTAAGACTCAAAGAGAGAGAAAGACAAAGGAAGTGATTTTCTATGATTCGTTTGTCAACCATCAGCTGGGAATGACTTCTAGCATATAGGTTACCCTCAATTAATGTGAGCTAATGCAGAAAAGTAGAATGAAATGAAATGATTTTTAAAACCCAAATCGAAATGTTGAAGTTTATGACAAAAAAAGATGAACAGGAGAAGGGATTCCCTTTCACTAATGCGATATTAATGAAAGGAAAGAAATTTTCATTTTAAAGCACCAAAATATGATTGCTTTTAGACAATAGAAGAAGAGAAGGTTCCATGGGAGAAATTTAATGTGAGAACCTTTTATAAAGGAAACAAACATGAAAATTTTCACCTACAAATGAATAACTGCAAAAGAACCCCGAATGGGTCCCATCGGGCATGCCAAAATGTTTCACCTAATTCTAGATCATTTCTTCAAATGTTGATGAAACAGGTAAGGGTAAAGGGCTAGGAGGAATACCTGTCAAAATTTTGATTATAGGTTGTTGTGCGTGTATGAATTTTTGATCCACATCTGATCGTGAGAGCTTCCTTTTGGCTAGGAGAAACTACCTGAAATAGAAAACAAGACCACCAAATAGAAGTTAAATAGTATATGAAGTGGACTACCTAGCGTATGCTAGATATGGGAAGTATGATACTCCCTAGAAGGTTGTCAATCCACTCGTTTAAAACAACTTCAATGTTAACAATAAATAAAATCCATACTGTAATTAAAATGATTTAGGTATCTCATTCGACTACAGTAAGTAGATTTTTTCACAATAGGCTAGGCTATGATTGAATCTGAAGGTCAAGGTATCTGTCAAGGTACTGGTACTGGTCAAGGTCTGGTTCTGGGTTGTTTTGGGTATTTGGTGGAGATTTTAGGCTATGTTCTTGGTGTGAGAGTTAAAACATAGAAACCAACGTTGGTACTGGTATGACCGATGTCAGTTTAAGTGAACCGGTGATGGTTGTTGGTAACCGGCGTCAGTATAGTTGAGGTAGAGGAAACTTAATAAAATACTTCAGAGTGATGACAAGATCTAGGGCTGAACTGGAAATGGAGAGAGGCAATGACAAGGTATGTGTAGGTCTTAGGTGTGCTCGGGGGTAGTTATCAGTAGGATATGAGAAAATTTAATGGTGTGGGTGAAGGAATGGTATCAAGTTTATATGAAGGAAAATGATGGGTGCATGGGAATACAAGTAGAAACTAATAACAGAAGTAAAAGAGTCTATTAAAATGAAAATGGATGAAGTGTTGGTTAATAAAACACTTACTGTTATACGAGCTTGATTGCTGGATGGAAATTGTAGTTGATCATATGGATGGAGTTTGATGTGGTGATGGTGCTTCTGTGGAATGCTCCCGTGAAGGACAAATGACTCTGTGATTGCTTCTGATGATGGCTATGGATGCTCTGATGCATGTAAGAATGCTAGTTCTACTTGTATGTAGCCCTAGTTTTGTGCTCTTGCTCTCAGAAAATGTGTCAGCCTGTCGAAATAAGGTTGTTTTTGGGATATAAATGGTAACCGACAATGGTTCCAGGTTCATCAGTGGTGGTTTAGGGTCCAACCGAGCGTCGGTTAGGGTAGGATTTCCTAGGTTTACTAAAATGGGCAGATCCCCTTGATATTCTTAGATCTCGTTCAATGTCTTTCCACATACGGATTAGAATAGAAGCTTCCCTTCTAACATGGGAAGGAATGTGGTTAGAGGGAATGTAGGATATGATTTTTAGGGTTTAGGTAGGTCTTATTTAGTTATGGCAACATACTAAGAATATGTATTAGGGTGAGGTGGTGGTGTGGGCATTATCCCAATTAGGATATTTAAATAATAGATTATTATGATACCATGAATTAATTTAATTAAATTAATTAAATTAATATTATAGTGGGATGAAAGGGGCCATGGTTAGGTGAGTGTGTTCGCAGTTGGTTATTTGTCGAGGGACCAAGGGGAGTGTGACCCAATTTTTGTCGTCTACACTTTGGGATGTGTGTTGACCTTTGGATTAGATCTTGGATGAATCAGCAGACAGGGCACTGGAATTTGAGTCTGACAAAGCTTCATCTCTGCAAGGCTATGTCCAAAGCAAAGAATTATCAATTTAGATCCAAGTGGTCAGCCTACAACATGGACCAAGGAGTATGGGTGATATGGCCCTTTTGTATGTTTTTTTTCCCTTTATGCTAGTCATATCCCTATAAAGAATGTCTGTGAGATCTGGAAATAGACTAGCTTCCTAATTTTTTCATGTATGCAGATTTGAGACTATTAATCAACAATGTGATGATTTTTGTATAACTTGATTGAGAGTCTATCAAAACCCTAGATGGTGAAGGGAGTGCCTATAATGGATAAACATTAGCTGGGTTGTGGAGCACTCCCGATGCAGTCAGATGAGATAGGTTTTCCACTGCTGGTCGAGAGGAAGGCTCAAACCGCACTTCATTCTTTCCTAACGTGTGATATCTAGAATGTATACATACTATGGGTTGATACTCATGAGCTTGCAGACAATGTGATTGTAATATGAAATTTTCCCTAGTTTGACTTGAGATGATGTGCTCTTTGTGCTTACAAATTTAAGATGGAGGGGACTCCTTTATGGGTAAATGAATCAAATGACAAGTATATTACAACTCAAGGGAGTCTTGGAGCTAGCTTTGCTTGTTATTTCTTCGATAGTATTTTCTCATTAGGAATGATATGTCCAATGTATGATAAAATTCCCTCCTTAATGACAAGATGAACCTAACTTGACGTTATGTTGAATGCATTCTAGATCTAAAGGTTCCTCAGTTTGGTAAGATCCGAATAGGATATGATTTGGGAATGGATTTTTTAAGATATGTAAGTTCTGATTAGCTGGTGCATTAGGTATTATCCAAGACGATATCTCCATTATCTAACATTTCTTGGACAATTTTCTTGAAGGTTATATAATTACCATCGCTATGACCTTTAACGTGATAATAGTTGCAATAATCATGTTCCTTATACCATGCAGATGCATAGGATGAGAGGGGTAAAAACTAGGTATGTGGTTTTAAGGGCGAAAGAGTGACTGCTCCTAGGGATTTTAGAATTTTTTATAAGACTGAGAATAGGGTTCTCTGATTGGAGTGTATTTACATTTCTCCCACTTGAACTAAAAATCTTGAACGGACTAGAAAGGTTAGAAGAAGGATTTGATTGATTGGATGGGTGAATATGGGCCAAATTTCATAACTACCACATGGGTAGATCCTTTTACTTTGGAATAATTGTTTTGAGGTTTGGAGGAAGAAGAGGTATCATTTGATTTAAAGGTCTAATGTTTTTGTTACTAGGCAACTACTATCTTCTTCTCTTCAATGCCATAAATTGCAAGTTTTCTAGCCATGGTAAATTCCTCGTCAAACATGCGGAAGGTTTGAAATTGGAGAGTTGGTGAAGATGTTCTTGGAAAAAACCCTAGTAAAGAAACTCTATAAGATTGGTTTGAGGACCCCAGTTGGAATGTTAGCTAGTTGATGAGGCTTTGCCAACGAGTGACAAAATATGTGATAGATTCGTCTTCGTTTTGTCGTGTTGAGTACAAGTCGAGTCATGGTGACCTTCTTGATGATATTGATCGAAAAATGGTCCTGAAAGGCTTGAGCCACAAAATGGTTGAATGAATAAATGGAATATTCAAGGTAGACCACTATACCAATCCAACGACATGTCCTATCAAGGACATTTGGAATGTTTGTAAGAGTAAAGTGTCATCATGAAAATCAAATATTGCACCCATGTTTAAAAGACCACAAATGTTGTTGTGGGTCTTCTTTGTTGTTGAACTTGTCCACCTGAATTTGAGTCATTTCCCAATGCATAGGGTATGGATTTAATGGGAATACATGGATAAATGGTCTCATTACATTTTTCATTGTATATCAAAGTGGTACATAAGAGTGAAAACCGATGTTTCCAATGTCTGCATCTTGTCCAACATCATTTTTATAAGGTCGTTGGTAGACTTGTGATGAATGGGAACCCCCTACAATATAAGGGGGTATATTGATGAATGTCTAATGAGGATGGCATCCTAGTGTATGGTGGTGTCCTTATTGTATGATAATTATGATGGGAGGAATTGGATGCAGGTGGCAAATATCCTGAATAGGATGACAGATGAAACAAGGAGGCTCTTGGTGATAAGTATATGTAGGTGGAGTCGATGTAAAAAATCTCTCTGTTAATTAAGACAAAGAGATTGTGGGATGGAAAGGATAAATATTTTGCATAAGTGAGTGTGGGCTGGTGACACCATGAGTGGCTGAGATGCAATGGGTAAATAAGAGATGGTGGGTGTAGATAGGCCTACTACTCAAGGGGGCTTTGTCATGAAGGAATGGTTGGTACCATAGGAGTGACCGACACTCAAAAGTGTGATAGATGTCCCCATGTAGGTGCAGCATATATTGATGATGTGGGGTCAAGTTGGGATACCACGGGTGGTAAGGTGGAAGAAGGTAAGACCAAGCTAGTACTATTCTGATGTAGAAGTGGGTGCGAGGGTAGGAGGAATGGACAAGGGCATGTTGTATACTAGTTTTCTTGATGAATCTTAAGTGGATGAATGGGCAAGATAATATTATAAGGCTAGCGAGGTTTTGGTCAAGGAATTCCATTTTGAACTCCTGATCACTAGTACCTGATGATAATGGGTATGAGTGGGATCCATAGGTGATACGATGGAAGGAGGCTAATTCAGGACTAGAATGGGAATGGATTAAAGATAGCATGGAATACAAGGGAATTAGCTTGGCTATTGAGTCAAAACCATGTGAGTTATACATAGACCTAGTAATATGCTCTCTGTAAATGACACATTAAAATGTGAAGAACATGGAGAAAAATAGTTCTCATTAAGGTGAAAACTGATGTTGTTTTAATTGAAAAACTTAAAACAAAAGAACCAGACGGTGGTTTAAGAAACCGATGGCGGTGATAGACGGTAACTAATGACGGTTAGGGTGACAAGATATAGTTAATGTGGAATAATGCAAAAGGTTTGATAAATGTGGTAATAAGTGATGAAAATGGTAGCCCCAAATCTAGATTTGATAGTAATTTCAAAGACCCAAAGGTATGATGATGTATCTGGGGAACCTCAAGAAAGAACAGAAAATGTGGTGAGTGCTATTTTTGAGTAAAATGACCTTGAAAAAGTAGGAAACTGACAATGGTCATTCATGGTCACATTTGAATTACCAACTGATGATGGTCATTGGACTAATGCCAATCACTATGAAATTTTAAAATATGGATAAAAATGGGATTTAGTGACTTAGATCAAATAAAATACCAGCCTATAAACCTAAGTATGGAAATATATGGTTCCTAACACACTCAGAAAAATTTAGAATACACCAACTATGATTATGGAGTGTGAAAAGAATAAAAATAATGGAGACATATACCTCACAACTTAGAACACAAATCAAGCAAAAACTAAGAAACACAAAATCCTATTGGTGAATTTTATGTTTCAGGCTTATGGAGTAGGGTAGGACCTGACTTGTGAATATAACAGGGAAAATTTGGTTTGATAGAAGGTTACCCTATGAAAAGCCAAGATCTAAGTATGGTTTCAGGTAAAATTTTTGTGGGAGTTGTCCTTTCTCTGAGATAATGATTGGCCAAAGAACCCAGTTTGGTGCCCACTATTAATCCTATGTATCGTGTGATCATTGAAAGCTTCTTCCAAGTAGGATGTTGTTTAAGAAGATGTGTAAATTGTTTATGTGGTTTGGTATAGAAAATGTGCAAAGTGAAGGGGCTATGATTGAATTATTCAACCATCAACTGGGCATGACTTCCAGCATATAGGTTTCCCTCAAATTAATGTGAGCTACAATGGTAACATACCAAAAGGAAATACAAATGGTTTTGAGCCCAAATCCACAATTATGTTCGATGTATAAAATAGAGAACAAGAAGAGGAATGCTCTTTCACTAAATTCAATATAGTAGAAAGGAAGATGTGTTCTTTTTAGAACACCAAAAGCACAATTTATTTTATGTCAATACAAAGAAGGAGAATACTCCAGAGAAGAAAATTAATGTGAATAGTTTTCAAAGGGAAATATGACACACAATTCTTTTTACCTAGGAATGAACAAATGCAAAAGAACCCCCGATGGGTCCCACTCGGGCTTGCCAAAATGTTTCACCAAATTATTTTAGATAATGAAATAGATAAAGGTAAAAGGATAAGGAGGAATACATGTTATTACATTGGTTGAAGGTTGAGTGTGACGTGTTTCTAATTTCTGATCCAATACTGATTGTGTGAGATTACTTTTGGCTAGGAGGAACTACTTGTAATACAAAATAAGACCACAAGATATAATTAATAGCAAAGGTTAGTGGACTAGCCTAGCATGAGCTAGATCCATAGGAAGTGTGATACTTCCTCTGAAAGTTTTCAATCCACTGATATATAACTCAATATAAAATAACTGAACATACAAATAAAATAATCTAATGCTAGTAGTTCTGATTTAGGTATCTCAGATTAATATTAGTGGTCAATCCAATTAAATGCTTGATAACTAAATTGGTGAAGGTCTTGGGTCAGGTTGCAGGCTGGTTAAGTGGTCTGAGGGTCACAGAGCATGGTCTGGGTAAGCTTTGGTGCAGTTTGGGCTAATTTTGGGTGATTAGGAATTTTTTTGGTCTAAGGAAATTTTACTCAGGCACAGAGACCGACGTGGGTCAGGGTGACCGATGATGGTACATATATGACCAATGATGGCTTCAGGATGACCAATACCGAGTTACTATGAGTAATGGAAAAATGTTCAAAATTTAGGTGTCTAGGCTCTCTTTATGTCTACACAAAGAGTTGGGAACATCTGTTGTGAGGTTGTAGGTGGGGTATCATGTTTGGGTGAGGTTTTTGAGGTTTTGGGGATGTTAGGGGCAGTTTAGTGCAAGTTTGACAGGGGACACAGTAACCAACGTCAATCGGGTGACCGATTCCGGTACAAAGGGAAGACCGACGATGGTTAAGGTAACTAGCAGTTGGTGGGGGCAATTTGGTGCTAATTAAATAAAAGGTAGATTTGGATACTTCTCAGTGATTACACAGAGAATGGAGGAAGGATGGTTGGGTTCGTAATAATGTCTAGGAAGGCCCGGGAATGCCTAAGGGCTAGATACATAGAGGGGAAGAAGGTGGTGGGTGGTAGGTTAGGTAGATTGGCAAGAAGGTGGGAATTGAGGAATGTGGGAAAGAACAAGATCTAATATCAAAGACAATGAACCTACACTTTAAGTAAGTATAGAATGATGCAAATCTAATACACTTACTTGTATTTGCAGGTCTGGTTGAGTGAAGGATGGAAATGGTTGATACTTGAAGAACATGGTGGTCAGTTTCATGGAAATACCTCCTGGAATTTCTCCTATTATTGTTGCTAATTCCTTTAGACGAGTATCAAGTGATTTGTTATGGCCTTGTCATTGAGTTTATTTCATTGTTTGGATGATCGAGAAGTCTCTAGTTTGTGCTTCAGTGCAGTAGATCTCTCAAAAATCAGAATGACCAACCTAGGTAAAAGGTTACAAAACTATATATAAGGTAATTGATGACGGTTAGGGTGGCCAGAGTTGGTTGAGGGTTAATCGGTGTCGGTTAAGGTAGAAATCCTAGGTTTTCCAAAAATAGGCAAATCCTTGCTATTTTTGGCGTGCTCCATTTGTCATTCTGGAACTCAAGTGAGGGTAAGCATTTAGATAAGTGGGAGTATTGTTGGAGAAGGAATAAGAATTTATTTTTAGGGTTAGACTAAGTCCCAGTTGGTTAAGATAAGTGGAGACTCAGTCTTAGTTAATTAATAGACTAAGAGTAAGTCCATGATGAGGTGTTTAGGTGACATGGCTAGGTGAGGTGTAAATTAATTTAATTAGTAATTAAATTAATTAATAGTGTGAGGATGAGCATTAATTCAATTGTAAATAATTAAATTAATATGAATATGGCATAAGGGGTCATGTTTAGGTGAATATGTTATGTTAATTAATTAAAGGGGAGTGTTACCAAAATTTGGTGTCTACACTAGATCCTGATTCACGTTTCCTCCTCAATCCCCAATTTGAGGGGGGGAACACACCCTCACCATAAGATTGGGGGTAACACATTCTTTATAGTTTTTTTATCATGATTTTTCCTTACAATGCACTTAATAAAAGGGGGAAAATGTAGACACTAGAATTGGGTCACCCTAATTCATACTTACATTTACACATCTTATAAACACCCCTCTGTAAATATACATGAGCACTTTAATATTTACCAACCCATATCTACACCTGAATTCACTATTTTACCTCACCAACCACCCCTAACCACATAAAATAAAACAAAAACAAAGACAACAACCCCAACCCCCTAACAAATGCCCCACGAGATCAAAACCACACCAAAACCATTACAACTCATATAAACCTCAAATGGAATGTGTTTAGAAGCATGTCTAACCAAATTCCTAGAAAAAACTAGGATACAGTACTAATTCCCTGAATCGACATTGATCCTAGTGATAAAAGGTGTCAATTCAGTTAGACGGAATCGACTCTATATAAACTAGCATAGGCCATTTCCAAAGGATCCGATGAACATTCAGGTGGCAAGGTTGTTTACCTAAACCTTTAAATAGATTGAATTGAATCTCCTTATTGGCATGAAGAAGTGAAGACACTCTATTGCATTATTCTCCCTTTGGAGAAATCATTTTCATCAGTTGGCCATCTAAGTCACCTTCACCAAAATTATATGCCTTTCATTTGATTTTGTAATCCATTATTTTCAAATTCAGTAATAGAATTATGAACGTTAGCCAAGCATCCAAGCATGAAACACCTTCATATAATCACCCTCCTATAAAATTTATGTTGTCAAGCATTTTTTATTACAAACACATCAATCGGCACTAATCATACAGATCGACATTGATCGGCATCAATTCCTATTTAAAATACCTAATCTTGAATTCTTAGTACATTTTGATACTTTTTCTTCATGTTTTGAGATCATGGGTAATTTTGCCTTGTGTGTAAGCATGGTTCTCTATTAGGTGACTATTCCAAGAGTATTTTATAAATCTAATAACATCTACGACCTTCCCATTATTTTTAAAACTTTCATATGGGAGAAATTTGATATCAAATCACGAATTAAGTATATGCGTCATCTTCCTTACACCCAACTTGGAAGACATTCTTGAATATCTATATCTTCTTCTTGAAGACAATGATGAAGCCAATATTTATTGAGATGATCACTTTAACCCGCCTTAACCCATCATTGAAGATGATTAAGTCAGGATTTCTAAGAATTGTGTATTAGTAATTTGTTATCCATATTTTCATACATTATTGGTTTAATTCCATCATTTTTAATATCTCTATCTTGATTTATTAAAATAGGGTTGACTTCCACAAAAGGAAGAATTTTCTTTCCTAGGACTGGAACTTATCAGGAAACTTGCCTATTACCTTTCTAATATATTTTCGTCAAGTTTTTTCACTTATGTACAAAGTTTTCCTTCCCAGCCAAAAAAGGACTTCCTATGTCGCTTGGAGTCAACACTGTATATTATTCATCCCACTTATAGCTCTAAACCTCATCATCATTATAAGTTTTAGTGTTTCATTTCTTAAAGGAATTAAATCAAGGTAAAATTACTAAAACACCATGATATGTGAAATAGTTGGTCCTGAAAACATTTGGTATCATGATATCTACACCTTCATCCACGATAAAAAAAATTCCTAAAACTATGAATTCCCAACACAAATGGGCGTTAACATAACATGTTTTGCATTACAACCATCCTTACCAACACATTATATTGAAGAGGCTATGATGGGACTCTCCTAAGATATATCATCCAGGATGAAGCACACAAAAATCTAGTCGAGGTACATATTGGTATCTGTGGTGTACACACAAGTGGCATGGTTTTAGTAAAAAACATTTTTTGTGTTGGTTATTACTAACCCACTATAGAATCAAGTTCCTATAACATTTTCAAGAATTTTTTGGTTTCCAAACAAAAATTCAATCTCATTCATGAAAATTCATAGGATCTTCCACCGATCACCGCACCTTGTCCTTTCTCTCAATGGGGGATCAACCTTATAAGAAAAATCAAACCCACATCCTCTTATGGCCATACTTTCATTATCACTACAACTAAATATTTTACCAAATGTGTAGAGGCCATGCCTCTCACTTATGTTACTAGTACTTATATTTCCAAGTTCATATCCAACCATCTCATATGCCATTTCAGTATCCCTTCCTTTATTGTTAAGGATAACGATACGTCATTTAAAAATGAAACCATTAAAGAGATATATAAACACTTTCATATCTACCTTTGTTTTTCCACTCCATATTATCCACAATGTAAAGGCCAAGCTGAAGAACTCAATAAGAAACTCAAATCTATCCTAGAAACTATTGTCAATAAACATGGTCGCAATTGGCATACACATGTATATCCTGCCAACTGGGCCTATGGGACATCTTACCGTACTCCAACAAGAGTCACCCCATTTTCACTTTTATATGGATTTAAATTTTTATTACCCATAGAGTTCGATCTCCCATCACTTTACATATCCATCAAATATTTGATCAATGAGGAAAAATATAGAAAATATCATCTTGTTGAACTTGAACTCTTATATGAAAAGAGGCTTAATGTCTTAGATTATTTAAAAGTGTATTAGAATCAAATTTTTTACAGCTACAGCAAAAGGATAAAACCAAAATATTTTGAGATTGGTGACCTTGTACTAAAATATAATCATAAAAACATAATCAAAGAGTGTGAAAACATAGGAAAATTTGAAGTTAATTGGTTGGGTCCTTATGTTATCACTACAAAATTTGGATTTGGAGCATACAAGTTATCCACTAAATATGGCTGAGAGCTTAAGGAACCAATGAATGTGGTTCTTCCAAAAATATTCTACTCTTGAATCATACATGGGTATCCCTTGTGCTTGGGACATTTTGGAACATCCAACTATATAGCTTTTTCATCACATCCATTTTACCATATCATACGAAACCATTGTTTTTCACTTTTTCCTTATATTTATGAATTTTTCATTCATTATAATCTCCATATTTATTCATATACATCCTTAATCTTAATAATATTTTACAGTCTTACATATTCGTGGATGTAGACACTAAATCACGCACTTTGGTGCATTTCTAGGTCCTAATCACATACCACTATTCATATGATTCCTAAGTGAGAAAACTAGCAATTGACATCTATCTTTGGCCTATTTCTTTTCTTTCTTTCTTTTTATGTGGTATTTCACACCCCACTACCTAGTTTGACTTTCACTGACTTATCTTTCTTGGCTTTGAACACCAATGCCCAGCTAGGATTCCAGCACCCTCATCCCCCCTGGGCACCCCCGGCCTCTTTGTATCTTACTCCCCCTTTTGGGCCTCTTTTATCTTTTCAGCATATTGTTTTCTTGGTGGTCAGAATTTTAGATGTTAATTACAAAATTCAAACAAGGGAATCATAGAAATTTAAAGCTATGTGACCATAATAAAGGTAAAGCTCTAAGAATCTATTACTATTACCTAAGGTTACATCCAAAGGAACTTCAAGAGCATCAAAGCATCCATCTAGCTATCATCCAAAGGGAAAAGGGAGTGCATTTTTCTACATACATTTCATAGAAGGGGAAGTTCATTTTGACATCCATACATCTACTTACGTTTCTACATCTAGCATATTGCTTGTTATTCAGTGCATCTTGCACAAGAGACACCTTGGGAACAATTCTTCACACACACACACACACACACACACACACACACACACACACACACACACACACACACGTAGAAATACATGGAGTCTCAAAAGTAGTGCAATGCTCAGTTGTAAGTTCACTCTATCAAGTGACCATCAAGGTCAATCTAACTCCCCATTTGTATTTTATTATTAATATTTGATGTGTTTTGGGGTTTTGCAGGAGGTATTTTATTTTGCAAATTACATGAGAATTTTTTTGGGTATAGTGCAACATACAGATGACAGAAAGTGAAGGTTAATGAAATTAGTGCAACACAAGAAAAAAAAAGGTCCTGCGCAGACACAAGAAGTCTAGAAGAAATCTATGGGGCCTAGGCTCCCCTAACCCAATTCAGGCACTCTAGTCTAGATTATTCCAATAGTTTTAAACAAATTTCTCGAGTGTGGTTGTCATAGATTCCTCCTCTTGTTCAGCAGTTTTCCAGCCCAACACACTTTAGGATTATTTTAAAATCAGCTAAGTCTCTTATTCCATCTCTTACACTTAGGGTTAAAATTTTTTAATTTCTTATTACTTAGGTCAAAGCTATACTTTATTTTTTATCATTACATGGTTACTCTATAATTAGGGTTTTACAAAATTCCATATTTATTAAATCATCGGGTGGGTCCTAGATCATCTAGTATACTCTCATTGGCTATTAATGTTAGATCAAACCTCCACCTACATGTCCATATATTTACAAAAAATATAAAACACTACAAAAATTCTTCTAAAAATACCAAAAAAATTTAAAACTAGTTAAAAATCTACAAAAAAAAAATGAAAAAAACATCCAAAAATTCTAAACAAATTAGAAAAACCAAAAATCCCAACAATTAACACATTTGACTCTTATCCTGGTGTCTGTTCCAAATATCCAATCAATCAAAACATCCTAATCAAAATTCCCTTGCGTGTATCCTCGTTTGGGGAAATCTCGTCTCTCATTTTCTCCCTTGCATGTATCCTTGCTTGGAGGTAATGACCCAATCAATATTGGCTCTCATTTTCTTTGTCATATGTATACATGCTTAGACATAATGACCCAATCAATCCCAAATCATCTTACCCCTTGCATGCATTCTTACTTGGGGGAAATTTTGGAGCTCAAAAGTGTACCCATTCTAGATTAGGATGAACTAGGGATTTAAGAAAACATGGGATTATCTCCAAGTTGTGGGACTTGTGCTTGAGATAGACCTCTGGAGAAGGTCAACTTCCTCTATCTATTTCTACGTCTAAAACTACTCCTAGGAAGTAAAATGTAGCTACCTAACACTACTCTATGATTCCAAGGGACCAAGGTGAGAAGAAACATGCATGAAATGGGAACCTAGACTAAGGGAAGGTGATAATCACCAGAAATAAGGGGATGAACACTCCCAGCTGAGTGAAAATGAAGGAAAATGCACACAAGGAGGGCAGATAGATGTGCAACTGACTAGAACAGCACTCGTGCACCCACTTTCATGGAGAAAAATAGAAAAGTAACTTGAAAGATACATGAAATATCATAAAATATTGTAACTCAAGGGGAAAGGTAAGAAGATGCAATAAAAAACAAGCTAGGGAAGAGAATAAACTACGAAAAAAAACTTTTATATACTTCCAAAAGATACACAATCGATTACAATGGTGGAAGAGGAAAGTATGCACATGCAGAAGACCAGATCTAAGGCATGCAACTCAAAATGCAAAGGAACTAATCTGAATAATACTCTTGAAAACCAAGAGAACCAAACCCTTTGCAATGAGCATTTTTCACGAATTTATAGAATAATGGGAGAGAAGGAAAGGGAAAAGGAGAGGAAAAATCATATTCAAACTTCCAATCACCAATAGCAAGTAATGAATTCCTTAAAATTCACATCCAAGGATGGTCATATCCACATCCATGTTTCTTTTTAGCTTGTGGAAGAAGGAAGGAGGCATGATCTAATCAAATATGTGTGGTTGAGCTAACTAAATTTGTGCATTAATGTCCTGAGATGCTTTTCCCTATTTTCCACTTACCAAATCCCACAAAAATATAACTTTAAATATCCTAGACTGTATCTTACATCAGCATCTTCCCAAAAAGACTAGGCACGTAGGAATCTGAGCTTTGTAGAAAAAGTTATGACAATCTAAAGATCTATAGTATAATTTAAACATGCAAGACACGTGGAACACTCTAATTGGTTGAAGGATTTAGCTGACTTTTTGTTTTTCTTTTTTTTCTCCCACATGTCATTGATTCATTTGATGTGAGGATTTGGCACGCAGCTAGCCTATTCTTATAGGTTGCATATTGTACACTCCATTTGATAGGTTGTACACATGGCACTTGATGACTTTCATGGAGGATTGCACTTGGCGCATATGAAAGAGAAAGAGGAATGAGAGGGGAGAATGTAGAGGTCTATAAGTGCACAAAATAGGGTACACTAGGAATTGGGAAATAAAGGTGCATATCTACAAAGGTATGCAAGCATGCACAGGAGAAAGGGAGTGCAAGACAAGGCACATGGAGGAAATTATGCAAAGGAAATGCACAAGGTGGAAAGTGAAGGATAATTGAGTGCATGTAAATGGATTTTTGATACTCAGGTAGGAAAGACATGAGCAAGGAAATCATGTCATGGAATTAGCAAAATGCAAAACGTGCTTCTAAGGGCATGCGCAAGGAATGTGCTGCCACAGGGAAAAGAGAGTCGGGTGCACAAGGAGTGTGTGCAAAGGGAAATGGAAGGAGATAGAATATTAAAGGAGAAATGTGGATGCATGTGGAAGAAACTAAACGGAAGAGAGAGCACAAGGAATAAGTAAGAATGGTGTGTGAGGGCATGGGAAGAACTACAACCAACAAAATGTGCTAAGGTATACAACCAAGAGTGCGTGTAAGCTGAAAACTTGATGTCAGATCTAGAATGAAACTGAAAGTTATATAAATAACTCGGGTGGTTATTTTGGACAATAGTTTGGAAACTTTTGGGGTCATTTTCCTACTAGATGAAATATATCAGTAGCCTTAGAAGCATCCATTAGGCATGGAGTCGGCCTAGAAAACATGAAATTTTGATCTGTAATTTTAAGAACACCCCTGAAGTCACTTGAAATGTTTCTTAGAGTCTGAAGAATTGTTTCTCTCATATGAATATTTTCTAATATAAAATTTATGAGAGTGGGAAATTACACACAAACTATTGGGTGATTCCTAAATTGTTTGAAGATCCTTAATTAAACTACTATCTTATAAGTAACAAAAGAACATGTGCAGAGGAGCACGTGAGAGGAAAGAACTATATAAAAACAAGAGGATGTGTGCAGAGTGCACTTGGATTAATTGAAACCAATCTAATATATACATGATGTAAAAGAATGACTTAATGGAAATGCTTAAGGTAAATCCCACTGACTGGGAATGGCAATGCTTCTCCCTCAAGGTGTGACAGATCAAATATTTAGCCTCCTTACAAGAACTGATGATATATGGACCACTCTGCATCAAAATTTTAATTGTGCTCTAGTTTAGATCTATAAGCATCCCATTTCAAGACCAAACCACACACTTTGAAAGCATAAACTCTATCCTTTTTCCCAAATCACTGCTTGGTTGATCTTTGATGTTATTCTAACTTGATAATAACAAAGTTCCTTATTTCTTCAAGTTCAACTAGCTCTGTCATTTTTGATTTCTCTTTGGTATATTCCCTAAAACTCCAGCTATTGGGATATCTCTAATGAAGGTAACTCAAGTGATAGAGGAATTCTAGCCTCCTTACCATAGACAAGTTTGTATGGTGAAGTAACAATTTCCTTCTTCACCATGATTTTGTCTTCCCAGAGTGCATGTGAGACTTTTTTATGCCACTGCACATGGTTAATATTCAATGTTCATTTCATGATTCTAACTAGGTTCTTAGTAGTAGATTTTATCAAACCATTACCTTGAGGGTAGTAGTTGGAAGAAGTCTTCAAATATATTTCAAGATAAGAGACCAATCAGAAATTTTTGTACCAAGGAAGGTTTTTGCATTATTATAGATAATGGTTTGAGGAACACCGAACCTTTTTACAATGCCCTTGAGAAAGTCAAGGATGACCAACTCATTTGATTCCTTGAATGCAATAGCTTTTTTCCTTCTTATGAAGTAATCTGTAGCTGTCAACACCCATTTATGACTAGCACTCGAAGGATGATTGATCATGCCAATGAATTCAAGACCCCATTTCAAAAAAAATTGATTCACTTGGATTGGTCAAAGGGGAAGTGCAACCAATTTCTTCTTTCCTACAAAGAAAGTGCATTCTTTGCACCTTTTGACCTACTTGTGTGCATATGCAAAGAGGGTATGCTAAAAGTATCCTCCTTAATGATATTTATTATTGTTTATTTTTCAAAGAAGTGTACACCATAGAATCCATCGTGAAATTTTGCTAAAAAAATTCTAACCTACATGCTATCGATACATCTCAACAACACGCCATCAAGATTTCTTTTGAAGAGAACACCATCAATTAGTGCATATGGAATAGACCGCAACCTCATATGTTATCTCTTATCTTTATTCAAATTAGGAGGGTATGCACCAGAAGAAAGGAATGTTTTCATGTCCTTCATCTAGGTGCAGACATCAGGATCTTCATTCCGCTCAAGTTCAGTGCATGGGAGTTATTCATCAAGAAACAGTGAAATTTCATGTTCATGATGTGTATCCTCAACAATTTACCTGTAGAGTGCATTTCCTCTAACTATTTTAGTGGATTTTATAGTCACATAAAACTCCATGATTTTGGTAGCCCATCTATCTCTTTTCTAATTGATTTCTACTCCCATGATGAATTCCCTTACACCTAAGTGTGAAAATAAAACCTTGACATGATTTTTGGTGAGAAAACTCTTGAACTTCTTTAAATCACGCATGATGGTGAAGACCTATTTTCCATGTGACTATATTTCAATTCATATTGCTTCAATTTTTTATTGAAGAAAGCCATTGGTTTCTCTAATCCTTTTCCATTTTCTTGTGTTAGGATAGCAACAACACTAACATTATCTCCATAAGCATAAATGATGAAGTCCTTGGAATAATCTGGGTTGATGAGTTTTGGTGAAAAAGTAATTTCTTTCTTGATTTTTTTGAAACTTTATTTTCCTTTTTTTTTCCACTTGAAGATGTATACTTCATGAGCATGAGGGTGATGGGCCTAACCAGTCCTGCAAAGTTAGGAATGAACCTCCTAAAAAGTTATTTTTCCTAGGAATGATTGCAAGTCCTTCTAGTGCACTAGAAAAGAAAAAGACATAATGGTTGAGACATGTTTAGGATCAATAAAAATTTCATCCTTCAAGACTACATGACCCAAAATATTTCCTTGTGCAAAAAAAAGTTACATTTCTTGGGGTTGAGAGATACCCAAAATTCTATGCATATCTCAAATACTTTCTTTAGATGCATCATGTGGTATGTGCATTGCTTTGAGAAGACAATTATTTCATCCATGTAAACTACAATGAAATAATTGATATATCCTTTGAAGGTAATGTCCATCACTCTCTGAAATGTTGCACCTGCATTTAACAAACCAAAAGGTGTTTTTGATAAGCATATGTTCCCCATTTGGTTGTAAATGTTGTTTTTAATTGATCCTCTTCCTTGACCATGATCTAATTGAATCCAAAGTACCCATCCAACATAGAAATATTTTACGCACCATCTATTTTCTATAGAATATTCTCCATAGAAGGAAAAGGATAATGATCCTTTAATGATTCCTTGTTCAAATGTCTAAAATCAGCACAGAGTCTTATTTCACCATTATTCTTGCACACTAGAACAAGATTCACCACCCAAGTAGAGTATTTGATAGGAAATATAATCTTGGCCTCAATGATTTTGGATAACTCTTTCCTCATGAAGGGATCTACCTTAGGATTGACCATCCTATGCTTTTTTCTAGTGGGCTTGATACTGGGATCAAGGTTAATGGAGTGTTGAACAACACTTGGATCAAAACCTTTGAGATCTTCATATTCCCCTGAGAAGATGTCAGCATACTTTTGACATAGAGAGATGAAGGCATAATTTTCATCTTACACATATTCATTACCAAGTAATAACTCTTTACTACGCGCAATAGTGTCTGGGAGGCAATATTCTTACACTGCGCGCATGTGCTTTTCTTCACCCTTGAACTCATCATCAGGGCTGAATATGTGCTCTAAGGTGACTAATCCTTTAGGAAACTTATTTTTCTTAAGTTTAATCACTTGGTCACCATATTTTTCATGTAATTCAGATTGCATGTTTGAAGAAAAATGGCTTCATTTTGAATGAACTGGACAATCTGTGCATCGTTGTTAAACACTTTCTAATTGGTTTCATTTTCTATAATAGATTGCATTACCACTATCTTGATGTGTTTCATGTTACCTTGGACAAAATCCTCAGTAGGTGAGAACTATGAACCAAGGGATGCCATTTGATCTGCTTCTTTGTTCAAGTTCCTTAGCATTACCTACAAATTGAGAACTTTAAAGATATCCAAGAGGTCCCAAACTCTATGTTTGTAAGCTTTCAAAATATTATTATTTTTTGCACACTTGTTGTGACATGGTGGATAACCAATTTAGTTTCTCCAGAGATATGTAATGCCTTTATCTATCTCTTTTCAGAAATAATAATACCATGCACTAACGCTTCATATTATGCTACGTTGTTGGAGTAGGAAAATTGCAGCCTATGCACGAAGAATAATTTCTCATTCTTGGGAGAGATGAGAACAACACTTGTTCTTGTGCCATTTATGCTTCTATAACTATCAAAATACATCTTCCATATTTCAGATGTTTCATTGTTACTTTATTTTTTAGGTATTGTAGGTAGCACAACTTCTTCTTCAAGGATGTGATAATTTCCAAGACTAGTTTCAATATATGTATCATAAGGATAAAATTCATAGTTCTCTCTATCCCATTAGTCTAAAAATAGATAAGGTATGGATGGTAAAATGGGTTGCTATTATAAAACGAAGTATTTTTCTTAGTATTCTTGGATCAAACAATTGGATTGGAGAAGGGATGGCTCATATGACTCAACATGATAGGAAAAGATAATCTCAACTTATATGGTAAAGTGACTACCATACCTTGTTCTTAGGATCATATGGGGCCAATCTGAAAACAAGTAACTACCCACCTTGGAAATGAAATATCTTGATAGGAAAAGGGAAAATAAGGGAGGTAAGTTAATGATGGACACTGTTATTGTAAATCAACAGCACCCCTGGATGCAAATCAGGTTTCTAAGTTGATGTTTTAGGCATCCAGTGTGATTGCACAACATTGAAACCTCTCTCCAAGTGTGGGACTTATAAAATGAGAGAGGAATCTCTAGATTAGAGGCTGGTTCCTAAAACTCCTCTGATTAGATCCATTATTTGCACAACTACATAGGTTTGAATCCTAATCTACTCTAAATTTCAAAGGGAAAAAGGTAGAAGAGTGCAAAAATTGAAACTAAACTAATGCTAATGATGGTGATGCAGCAAAGGAGTTGTAGACACCTGCTGCTACATAAAAAATACACAATCCATAAGAAAACATAGCACAAAACATGCACAAATTTCTCAAAATGTAATGAAAGATCAGGAAAACAATGATAGATATACGATAGGATTGAGGGATTTTAATCACAGAACATATATTAACATTCCATGTCCAATACAATGCATTACAGTGATCTAGAGGCAAAATAAGGTGTTGTATTACATGGAAAGGTAAAAATCTTCACAAATTCTGCCAAGGAGGAAGAAAAAGGAAGTTGCAGAGCTGAAAAGGTGTCTCTCTTTGCAAAATGAACTCATTATGGCTTTTACAATGCATGAGTCAAGCCCAGGAGAGAGAAAATGTGAAAAAATGTGGGAGCCATTACCCATTGAATGAAGATGCATGGAGGTCCTTACAAACCCATGCCCTAACATTTTTGACCATACTGAAGAAGAATGCGACCCATTTTGCATTAAAACTAGTTGTTGAAACGTCATTTCTGGCCATGACCACATGCCAGAGGTGTTTCTCAATTTTCTCTCTCCAAACTGAACCAAAATTCAAAAATGACCCCGGAATCTTGTAGATAATTTCACCAGATTTTCATTGATATAAAGAACGTGAAAAACTAAGCTTTGGATCGAAAGATATGGCAATTTGAAGTTTTAGGTCAAAACAGGACCAAATCGGGTCGGTGGGAAAATTTGAATTTTTGCACCTTTTTGGTCATTTGGAAAATTTTCCAAAATTTCCCCGCACTCCACCACTCTAGGTGCCACGTGGTGGCATCTCATTGGCTGCGGGCCTTTCAGGGGAAATTTTTTCCAAAAAACTCCGCCGAGCCATAACTTCAAAAATACATGGAGTTAGGAGGAAAACTTTACCTTTCTAGAAAGCTGAGAAAGAGCTCTATCTAATGGTGCCACTTCCAGAAGGTTTTGAGTGCCTGAAAGGAAAATTTTGTGACTGAGGCATAAGAGAGGGAAGAATGGGAGGAGTTAGCCACAAAATGAGCAGAGGGCACATTTTGGATAACAATTTTGGCAACTCAAAGGGGTCATCTGCCTGCTAGATGAAGTTACCAGTTGCCTGAAGCATCCATTGGGAATGGAGTCATGAGTTGTAACCTGTAAACTGATCTAAACTTTGAAAACCTCCTCTCTGAACCACTTGGAAACCCACTGAAATGGAGTTGTTCTCACCAAAATGCCACTGAAATGGACTTTGCAAGAGCAAAACCAGCACCACAAAAACTATGTACAGAACTGAAAATCATACATGCTCCAAATGGAACATGCAGAGTGTGCACAAGCACTTCTTCTGATAAAATAAAACCTACCTACTCTACTCTAACTAGAAGCAAAGGCAAGCTAAACAAACCCTGCAATTGGTTATGAGAAATAGCTTCCCTTTCTCAAAAGTGGCAGCCATGCAATTGATTTGGAGCTGATCATGGCTATGAGGATGAGTGGAAAATCAACAAGAAGCTGGTCTCCCACCCAAATCATCAAGGTATCAGCTGAAGGTGAATCCAATACCTCTTTTAGTTGCTCTACATTTGGATTGAAAAGGTATGATAGCTGATCCTTGGTACTTTATAGCTCATCCTCATGCTTAGAAGCAAGCATGACTGGTTGTGACTTCTCCTTTGATTCCAATGAAGTCAAATACCTTATTGGGAAAGGTATGATCCATTTGATATGCCCATAGCTCTGATTTTCAACTCCAAAAATGGAGTCTTCTTGTAAACCCTCTTGAATGGATGGTGTGGAAGAAATGGCGAAATTCCTTTGTCCTTTCTCTTCCTCCAATGAAGAACATGAAAGATTAAAATCTTCCAATCTTGATTCCAAAGATCTTCTATAAGATGCAGGCTGCTGCAAATGAATGTTCTCCTTCATGACAGTAGACTCAAGTGTTTGGAATGTGGATGATGAAAGAGAGAATGGTGGAAACTCAACCGGATCTTCTCCATCAAAATAGTCCTCCAAATATGACAGATAAACTGCCTCATGGCTATCCTGCTGTAAATGCTCCACTTCCTCCATGGTGTCTTCTTGATCTGTAACTTGACCACCATGGTTTCTTTCACCCTCTAACATTTATTTTGAGAGATCAAACTCCTCTTCAGCACTAGAACTCGGGGGAGATGAAGTAGAAAAAAGAACTGAAGGTTCTCCCATAGCTTGTTTTGTGCTCAAAGCCCTTGGATCTACAATTTCCTCCTCCACAACTAGAATGTGCTCCTCTTCTTTTGGATCTGGAGCAGCTTCTCCTTTCTCTACTAGTTGAACACAATCTTGCTCTTGATAGAACTCTTCCTCTAGCATGAAGTTCGTCAAGTCAAACTCTTCAATCTGCTGCTTTAGAGGACAAGTTGGGACTGCAAGATCTTCTTCTGAGCTTTCTTCCTCTATGGCTGATTGTGCAACTTGAATTGAATCAGCATTCCCTTCAAACAGAGTGCCAACATGGACACTACTTTTTGAGCAAACTGACTGCTAATCTGCTTCTTCTTTTTGCTCTTCTTCTACTGCCACAAAATCAGTCTTAACCACCACCTGTTCTCCAACTCCAACCTCTTCTGAAGGCTTAACCATAAAGGGGATCTTTTTCATCCCAAATTTGGCATCCCAACTCCTCAAGTTGTTTGTCATTTCTTTTCTGTTGGGGTCCTCTTCTTGCTGTCCTTCATGGCTGATTTTTGCAATTTCTTCTTCCCCACATGGAATTGGGAATGCAAGAGGAGGGATGGGTCGTAACTCAATTGATTTGGCAATTTTTTGTGGTGGTAGAGGAGGTGAAACCTCTTGTTTCTTTGGAGGAGAGCATATTTCTTTTAGCTCTTGTGGAGGGGATGACTATTTGGAAGGAAAAGGGAAAGAAGAATTGAGGTGTGGTGGAAGGCTAAGAGGTGGAGACATGGGATCAAAATTTGGGACAGCAGATGGAGAGTTTAGAATTTACAATTCCAAATGAGATGATGTTGCTTGAGTAATGGGAAGAGAAAAACCAGATGATGGTGTTGAACTTACCCATTGACAAGGTTGTTCAACAACAAGTGTATAGGCCTCTATTTCTACTGTCCATTGTGCAAGTTGGGGCAGCATCTTTATCATGAAGTCCAGCTTCTCCTTAGGGCTGAAGTGTCTTGGAAAAGGGCCTCCCCATGGACAAGGAGTCCTGCAACCAATTCTGAAAGCTTTCATTTGAGCTGTTGCTCTTGATTGCACCATATTTACCTCCATCTTTTGGATTTGTTCCAGCAGATCTACATTTTCTTCTTGACTTCCCTCACAACCAGCATACCCTTGTGCTTGACATGCTTCATATCCAAACTGACTTTGGCACTTCTGCTCATATGGGTATGCATACTGATCTTGAATCTGCTCAAAATGTTGATTTGAAAGAGTTGTAATGCATGTTGGAGATGGAATATACTGCTGTTGTTGATGTGAATTCCATGATGGAAATGAAGTCATGATTGCAAAACTTCATGGAATGGAAAAGAATGGAAATGATGGAAAGAAGAATGGATGGAAATGAATGGAAAACAGGGCTGCAACTTAGAGAATGAGTTATTTACCATATGGAGTCGCCAGATGTGCTTTTGAAAGTGCCTCCAAAAGGATGAATCTTTAACAGAAACACACCAACCTATAAAATATAAAGTGGAAGACCTCTAAGGTCCCACCGGGCATGCCAAAACTGTTGTTGCAAATCAGCAGCACCCCTGGATGCAAATCAGGTTTCTAAGTTGATGTTTCAGGCATCCAGTGTGATTGCACAACATTGAAACCTCTCTCCAAGTGTGGGACTTGTAAAATGAGAGAGGAATCTCCAGATTGGAGGCTGGTTCCTCAAACTCCTCTGATCAGATCCATTATTTGCACAACTACAGAGGTTTGAATCCTAATCTACTCTAAATTTCAAAGGGACAAAGGTAGTAGAGTGCAAAAATTGAAACTAAACTAATGCTAATGATGTTGATGCACCAAAGGATTTGTAGACACCTACTGCTACATAAAAAATACACAATCCATAAGAAAACACAGCACAAAACATGCACAAATTACTCAAAATGTAATGAAAGTTCAGGAAAACAATGATAGATATATGAAAGGATTGAGGGATTTTAATCACAGAACATATATTAACATTCCATGTCCAATACAATGCATTACAGTGATCTAGAGGTAAAAACAGGTGTTGTATTACATGGAAAGGTAAAAATCTTCATAAATTCTGCCAAGGAGGAAGAAAAAGGAAGTTGCAGAGCTGAAAAGGTGTCTCTCTTTGCAAAATGAACTCATTATGGCTTTTACAATGCATGGGTCGAGCCCAGGAGAGAGAAAATGTGAAAAAATGTGGGAGCCATTACCCATTGAATGAAGATGCATGGAGGTCCTTACAAACCCATGCCCTAACATTTTTGACCATACTGAAGAAGAATGCGACCCATTTTGCATTAAAACTAGTTGTTGAAACGTCATTTTTGGCCATGACCACATGCCAGAGGTGTTTCTCAATTTTCTCTCTCCAAACTAAACCAAATTCAAAAATGACCCTGGAATCTTGTAGATAATTTCACCAGCTTTCCATTGATATAAAGAATGTGAAAAACCAAGCTCTGGATCGAAAGATATGGCGATTTGAAGTTTTAGGTCAAAACAGGGCCAAATCGGGTCGGTGGAAAAATTCGAATTTTTACACCTTTTTGGTCATTTGCAAAATTTTCCAAAATTTACCCACACTCCGCCACTCTAGGTGCCACATGGTGGCATCTCATTGGCTGCGGGCCTTTCAGGGGAAAAATTTTCCAAAAAACTCCGTCGAGCCATAACTTCAAAAATACATGGAGTTAGGAGGAAAACTTTACCTTTCTGGAAAGCTGAGAAAGAGCTCTATCTAATGGTGCCACTTCCAGAAGGTTTTGAGTTCCTAAAAAAATTTGTGAATGAGGCACAAGAGAGGGAAGAATGGGAGGAGTTAGCCACAAAATGAGTAGGGGGCACATTTTGGATAACAGACACATCTTGAGTTATAATAATACTTGGACATGCATGGATTATTAACTCAATAACCTTGATAACTCTTATAGTATTAACAGTTGATCCATCAAGTTGCAAGACTCCTTTGGACATAGGGTTGTACTTAAGACCTATGACATCAACAGTTTTTTTAGGCATGATAGAAGTACTAGCCCCTGAATCAATCATACAATTGTGAACAAGATGTTTTCCTATTACCAAGACATATAAAATGGCGGGGTTTTAACAAATTTTCTTACTTTCTTCTCCTCTACTTGAAAAAGATTGAAAAAATCTTGAGGTATCTGGATAGCTGGATCAGAGCATGGAAGTTGTGCCTGAACTTCATTTAACAGGTCACACTGAGATGGAATGGCCATGGCATCCCACATTTTCACATCCACATTTGTCTTCTTCATCTGGTCCATAATGTTTAATGGAAGGCTTATGGACTTGTGCATTTGAGGCATTGCAGAATCCTTCCTTGATTGTTCTGTTGTAGATGCAGGGATCTTATCTTGCATATAGGATTGACCTATTAAAGGATGATTTCACGCCACTTCATTTGGAGCGTTGCACAGGACCTCATGCACAGAAACTTGTGCGCTAAAACTGTTGGGATGATGAGCTGTGTTTCTTTACTTATGAGGATCGGCCTGATTGGTAGGAGCAAGGATCTGTGTGTTTAATTATAGAATTATCTTCTTTTACTTTTTTTTGTCAACAACCTTTGCACATGTTTTATTCGAGTTATCCATAGCTTGGTTTATTACACAAAAGTCCTCAACCCCAAAGAACATAAGGTTGGTATCATGAACAACCTCTAGCACTTCTTAATTTTTTGGTTCACACATGCTAGTGGAAGGCTCATAACTTGAATAATTATGAATCATGTAGGCTTGAAAATGCAAGGTATTTGTGCAGTTGTAATAACTGTGTGGAAATTTGCAAGGAAAGTACCATTCTGTCTCTTGGACCATGTTGTTTTGTTATGGAACTAGTTTTTTTCTTATGTCAGGTGCTAGAAGGGGTTACACAGGAGCAACTGTCTGAACAGGGATGTGCATGTTATCATTTCATCTATCATTTGGTTAGTTTTTCCCATATCTTTGATTTGTGTATTGATTTATAAAGGGCTAATGGATTTGATTAAATCTTTGATTATAATTGTTTCTGAAGGCCTGCATCTGTTTCTTTTCTAATGATATGAATTTATAGGAAAAATTTCTAATCAAGGCATTCATTTATTCATCCTATTTTTACTATTGGGGAGAGTAGGATGTGGAGGCAATGGGGTTAGATCTCTACTCAGAAATGGGAGCAACAAAGGGTTGAGGCGCTTGAGGTATTTCAGGAAACAATGGCATATGTGGTCTAGGGGCTATCTTGCTATCTTGAATAAGATAGTTTTCTATCCTAATGGCTACAACATTTCCATCAAGGAGTTACATGCCACCCATATAATGTATCATTACCACAATGTCAAAATTCAAGGCTCTTAAAAAGTAAAGGAAATCACCTTGAGGAGTTTGTCTTAAAAGGGATGGAATTTTGTCCCATGTCTTTTGAAATCTGAAGTTGAATTCAGCCATGAGCTCATTAGGATCTCTTTTTATCATTGTGAGTTGTTCTAATAAGGTGATATTATCATATTTTTCCTCAAACTGATTACAAAGTGCAGTGCCAATTCCATCCCAGGTGGTGATAGAGGTAGATCTTAGGATTTTATACCATTGAAGTGCTTTTCCCTTGAGTAAAGAAGAAAGTATCCTTACAGCTACATCATCTTCAGTAACTACATGAACAGAGCATACATTTGTAATGTCTTAAATGTTCTCAGCAAGGGTAACTTGATTCTCACTAGTGAAAAATGGTATACTTTTGAGCACAGCCACTGGTATATCATGTTGCGCAAAAAGAGCTAAAGGACTTCCACCATTAAAGCTGACAAAGGGAATATTTCTCTGCACCATGGATAAAAATGATCTAAATACCCTGGTAGAGCACGTTGTAGGTATTCCAAGAGAAAGGGTATATACTACTCTGTGTGTAAGAGATGGAAACACATTTTTGGAAGTTCTTCTACTTCTTCTTATTGGAGACAACTAAAGATATTCAAAGGATTCTTTGGCTGTAGCACTCTATCTGGTATGTATTGTTCTCATTAAAATGGTGCATTAACGGTTGAAATCAGTAGATTTGGATGTTAGGGAGTCACCAGATGTGTTGAAACAAGCCTATAAAGGCTGGAAATCACTAAGTCATACATCAAAACTCAGCAACAATGAAATTTTAAGTTTTCAATGCTTGTCCCATCGGTCATGCCAAAAAATTATTGGAGCTCAAAATTGCACCAATTCTATATCATGATGAACTTGAGCTTTGAGGTAACATGGAATTGTCTCCAAGTTGTGGGACTTTTGCTTGAGATAGACCTCCAGAGAAGGTTGGCTTCCTCTACCTATTTCTATTGCTAAAACTTCTCCTAGGAAGGAAAATGCAGCTAGCTAACACTACTCTATTTTAAGGGTGAGAAGGAGATGCATGAAAGGGGAACCTAGACTAAAGTGAGGTGATAGCACCAATAGGGAAAATTTTAAGGGTCCCTCTAAAAAAATCCTTAAAATATTTGGCAAATATTTGAAAATTATCTTTCTCACGAATGGCGAATATCAAGATATCACGACATCACTATTAAATGCTACCAAATGGTAGCTTTTTTATATGCTACTGGTAGGTAGCATAGTTTATGATATCGACTAACAACATAACTATATATTTTCGATCAGTAGCATAAAAATATGCTACCAATTGGTAAAATTTTCTATGCTACTAGCTGAAAACATATTATATGATGTTGATTGGTAGCATAAAAATATGCTACCAAATGACTGTATTCAGGAAAAAAAAATTGAATTCCTATTTCACGGGAATGGAAAGTTAACCGCTAAAATTGACTTGCACCCAGAAAATTTTGGTGAACCAGTCCTAACTGGTACCCTAAAAAACTCACCAATTTCAAATTCCAAAAACTATAATATTCATGAATTAACAAATATTCACCACTGAAATTTTCCCTGAGCACCAGAAAGAAGGGGATGAACATTCTTTGAGTGAAAATGAGGTAAAATGTGCACATTGAGGGTAAACATGTGTGCCACATACTGGAATAGTACTCATGGACCCATTTTCATGGAGCACAACAGAAAAGGAACCTACAAGAGACATAAAAATGCACAAAAAAACCAGCAATGCAAGGGGAAACAAAAGAAGATGTAATAAAAATGAGCTAGGGAAGAGAATAGCCACCAAACAAATATTTTGTTACTTCCAAAAGATGCACAATAAATTACAATGGTGGAAGATGTAGGTATCTGCATGTAGAAGACCATATCTAAGGCTTGCAACTCAAAATACAAAGGCACTACTCTGAATAATACTCTTGCTAACCAAAAGAGTCTAACCCTTTACAATGGGCATTGTTCACGAATTTATATAAGAATAGGAGAGAAGGAAGGGGGAAAAGAGAGGGAAACTCATATTGGAACTTCCAACCACTAATAGCAAGCAATAAATTCTTGAACATGAACCTGTAAGGTTGTCAGATCCACCTACTTATGTATGTTTAGCTTGTGGAAGAAGGAAGGAGGAAGGATCTAATCAAATTTGGGTGGTTGAGCTAATTGAATCTATGCATTAATGGCCTAAGACACTTTTCCCTATTTTACACCTACAAAACCCCACCAAAATCTTATTTTAAATATATTAGACTGTATCTTATGTTAGCATCTTTCTAACAAGACCATGCACACAGGAATCTAAGCTCTGCAGAAAAATTTATGATGATATGAAAATATTTAGTAGAATTTGAACACACAAGACACGTGGCGCACTCTAATTGGCTAAAGGATTTGGCTTATTGTTTGTTGTTGTTTCTCTTATACCACGTGTCATGCATTCATTTAATGTGAGGATTTCACATGCAATTGGCTTATTCTGATAGGTTGCGTATTATAAACGCCATCTGACAAGTTGACATGTGGCACTTTATGAATAGTGACCTGGCATGTGTGCAATAGCAAGAGGCACAAGATGGGATAATGCAAAGGAATGTGAGCACACATAAGAGGGTGCACAAGGAAGTGGGAATAAAATTTACATATCTACAAAGGTATGTAAGAATGCATGGGAGAAAGGGAGAGAGAGACAAGGTGCTTGAAGGAAACTGCACAAAGGAAATGTGCAAGGTAGAAAGTGAAGGAGAAATGAGTGCATATGAAAGGATGCACGAGACTCAAGTAGGAAAGGCATGCATAGGGAAATCATGTTAGGGACTTAGTGAAATGCAAACTAAGTCCAAGGGCATGTGATAGAAATGCATTGCGATCAGGAAAGGAGAGCGGGTGCATAAGGAGTGTGCAAAAAGGGAAATTGAATAAGATATAAGAGTAAAGGAGAAAGGTGGAAGTGTGTGGAGGAAATTGAAAGGAAGTGTAGTCATTTTTGTACCCCTAGAACAACAATCTAATCCCATGCGCATCAGCGTATCACCCAGTAGGCATTGGGTGCTCACCTGAGGAATGTGCAGGCGCCAAGCCCCTCCTTTATACGAGTCTTGTGAGAATACATCCTTAATGATAGATTTATATGTAGGAAAAGAAAAGAACCATGCATTCATTCTAATAGATTTGGATGAGTTATCAAATTAATGCATCCATTCAGATAACAAAAGAGAAGTATCAAACAGAAAATAAAACTTATTCATATCACAAAGTAAATGCACTAGGTTTTATGCTCATAAACAACATATATCCTTTAGAAAAGAACCTTATATTCATCTTGACAAGTTCAATAATCATATTACATTCATTACGACCATAAACAAACCAACATAATAATGCAGAATCAGATTCATGCATCAGGACCCTAAACTATGCTTTCCACATTACAAAACTGGTTATAAACCCACCCCTCTAAATATGCCATCCCTCCTACAACTCTCTTAATCCCAACCCAAAGGATCCTTCATTATTCCGACAGAGCTTCACCTATCCAGTGCTTTATGATGCCACTCTCGGTGTGTCTCTCTCTCCCTTTCCTCTTACCTGAGCACCTCGATATATAGCTTTACTCTCCATTGACATGTCTTCCTAAGATAACAAATCGGTTGCTAAGTGTCCATGTGGTCACCCAATGGATCATGCTTCCTTCGATCTGAGATCTCCACTCTTTGTAATGATGTCTTTCTAGATCCTTCCATCGTATACATGGAATATTCCATTCTTGACCATACAGTTGTCAGGCTAGCACCTTATCCACTCCGCATGCTAGACGGGTCATGCTTTTCTCATGTGCTTCTTAGAACACTGAATATGGCTAAGTCCTAAAACCCATCTTTTCTTATGCATGCGCATTATGTGCTCTACTAAACCCTACTAGAACCCTTCCTTACACACCTTCACCTTGCATGCCCTTCTTCATATAGGCCTTGCACGTCCATGTGCCTTCTTGCACTTAGCCAATATTCTAAAGCCCAACATCACCCCACACTATGCATGTTCTCTGTCCTCAAAAACACTTCCCTTGAATGAATAAAGAATGGCAGGATTTGAATAGTGGGGAAAAGAATGAAGGAATGAAGAATTGGGAGAAAGAGTGAAAGAATGGGGAAAATGAAAGAGAACAATGCTTATTTTTAAAGGAGGAGAGGGAAATCTTTCCCTATTTCTACCTCTAGCTTTTCCCAGGTGTCAACCTCACTCTGCACTTGTTGAAAGAGGTCTCTGACTAGGGAGCTCACCTCGTCAAAAATTAAGTCCTCCCCTTTGGCACTCATTATCTCAACAATACCCTCCAATTTTTTACCCAAGTCATTAAGTTCATCCATCATGTGGGTGATCTAGGGGTATAATTTATGTTGTTGGCTTTTGATCAAGCCTCGCAAGGTCTCAATAGCTTCTTACTTCTTTTCTACCTTGGCCAGTATTTTATCCCTTTCTACCTTGTTCCCTTATTCTTCACTTGAAACTCCATCGAGTTCTATTTCATGTGTAGTGACTAGGATGTTTGTCACTCTATCTCTATCAGTGAAATTATCATATGCAGTTGTTATCCCAAATTCACCTCCTCAAAAAAATTGGTTAGAATGAGCCCTACACATGAAGAAAACATGAAGGGAAATGATTCAGACCCATGAACTCGAGTTCTAAGAGATAGGAAAAGTGAAAACAGAAGCCCGAGAAAGTTAAATTCAACCCTGCACAAGAAGAAATAAAAGAAATGGTTCTTTTGAGCATTTCCATGTCTTAAATCTATTTTGCAAGCTTCAGGTAGACTCAACAATGAAATTGTAGGGTCAAACAGAAAGGAGGAGATGGTTTCAAATAGGCAAAATGTGAAAAAACAAAAGAAACGGTGAACTTTTGAATTTTTCGAGCTCAAAACAGTTCAGGAAAAGGTCTAAAATCAACTAAGTATGAAGGAGCCATCGGAGAGAGCCACGTGTCCTTGTAGTGCTTCTCCAAAGATGGATCCAAATAGACAGGCTCAAACAAAAATCGTATCTCTGTGTGTCCCAGGGTGGAAGGGAGGAAGGATCAAATGGTCAAACAGAGTCAAAGGAAGACAGGGCAGGGCCTCAAAATTGGCTAAGTATGAATGTGCTAGAGGAGAGTGCCAAGTGTCAGCATGGCGCATCTCCAAGAGTTTGGTCCCCAAGGTGAAGACCTAAATGAGCACAAGCTCACCACGTAGCTCAAATTCTAAAAGTAAGAAAGACTGTTTGAAAAGTCCACATATCAGTGGAGGCCGACAGGTGTCAACTCGGTGCTCCTCCAAAGGAAAACTTTAGGTCAAGTTTGCAAACAAGCACGGTGCCTTCCACATGTTCTATCAAGGGGGGGCAGATTTAGTTGAATAGTCAATGCACAAACAGGTCGGCAGATGCTGCCAAGTGTCTCAATGGTGTTGATTCAAGGGTCAAATAGAGAAAAAGGTTTCCAAATGAGCTGCCATACTAACACGTGTCCCGGAGGAAAGTGGGTCGTCGGGGAAAAATTTAGTTTTTTCACCATTTTTCCCCAAAACATGTAAAAGTTGTAAAAATGGCCCGCAACTCTACCCAAGGGAAAAGTCAACATTTAGACCTGAAGTCAAAGCCAAGATGGAGAGTTGGGGAAAAAAAGTAAAAGTTTTCCTTTCATCCAAAAATCATAAAGGTAAAAATGGAAGTGCATTTCCTAGCCAACCAAAAAGAGCCACGTGTCCAAGCAGAGCTATGGGGCCACGGGAGTTCTCTAGATTTTTCCACTCCTCTTGCTTTCCCAAGCCCATGTTGGGAAGAGACTCAAGAATCTAGTCAAGGAGAACATCAAACAGAGGAACCCAATAGAGAAGAAATGATAGAAAATATGAAGATTTGGGCTGCTAAATTTGAGTTTTCAAAGATCCCCTTGTTGGTTAATCCTATAGAGGAGGCCAAGGTTGAAGACTCAATGGTGGTTAGGACTGATTTTTTTGCAGTAGAAGAATAACAAGGAAAGGAATAAGATCATTTATCAAGTTACTTGGAGTGTAGTGTCCACAATGGCACTTTTTCTAAGAGAAATGTTGATCCAATTCAAGTTACACAATCAGCGAAAGAAGAGGAGGAACAATCAGTCCCAAGCCCCATGTAAGAGGAGAAGATGGAAGAGATCATATCAGTGTTGAGGCCACTCAATGAAATAAGGCATCATTGAAGATTGTTTTCTTTCATTTCAAGGGCCTGATTTGATTGATGAACCCATGATGGCAGAGGACCATACAGTTTCAAGTTGTTCATCCCCTAATTTGATTTGGAGGCTACAAAAGAACCTTCACTTCTTCCTCCCACTTCATCCCCTTCAAGCTCTGATGTTGAAGAAAAGTTTGATCTTTCAAACTTCATGTTTGAGAGTGAAGGGATCCATGGTAATCAAGTTATAGATCAGGAAGACACCATGAAGGAGGTAGAGCACTTGCAACAGAACAAGGAGACAGGTTGTCTGTCAGACTTGAGAGATTGCTTTGACCAAGAGGATCCCATGGAGATTACATCATTCACTCCTCCATCCATATTCCACACACATGAACCTGCTGCCATGAAGGAGGATATTCAAGTGCAAAAGTCTGCACTCCATAATGGCCCTCTGGAACCAAGGTTGGAATATCTTGATCTTCCATGTTCTTCAAAGGAGGAGGAAGATAAAAGGTAGGAGGGTGTCATCATCTCTCTCACACCATCCACTCAAGAAGTTCCACAAGAAGAATCCAGTTTTTGGAGTTTAATTTTAGAGAAATGGGAACATCCAGAGGATCAGACCGTGCCCAATCAGATACTTGGCTTCATTAGAGCCAAGGGAGAAGCCAAACCCAGTCATACCTACTCCAGGGCATGAAGATGAGCATCAAAGTACTAAGGGTCATCTTCAACACCTCCAGAAGTCCAATGCAAGTCAGCTTGAGGAGATATTTTCCATTAATGTTGATACCTTGATGATTTGGGTGGAGGATTGGCTTATTGTTAGCTTTTTCACTTCATACAGGTAGTTATATTTAGAGTCAAATAATTTGCATGCCTGCTCCTCTTAAGAAAGGGAAGCTATTTCTCCCTTACTGTAGCAGGCTTTGTTTAGCATTTTTTTCTCTCTGGTTAGTGTAGGAGTAGGAGTATACTTTGTTTCCTAGTAGAAGAAGTGCTTATGCACACTCTGCATGTCTCATTTGAGGCATGTATGATTTGGTCTTTGTATATAAGTTTTGTCCACATTGCTCTAAAGGTGCACAAGGTCAGGCTCTTCACCATTTATAGAAGAAATATCCATAGTTCCCTGTAACAGTTGAAAATTCTAAAAAGAAAACAAATGCAGAGCAACTAAATTCATTTCAAAATAGTCCATTTAGGGACAGATGAAAGTCCCAGAGTTAAAATAATTTTCTACTCTCAGAAATTCCATTTCCAAGATTTCCTTATGAAAATTGAGAGTGCAGACTCAGGGTCAGACAAAACATAGAAAAGGAATACAGTCAAGCTCATAGTGGCTCAAGGATCATACCTTCAAAGGTTTAGATCAATTTCATATTTATCAGGCTAGACTCCATGCCCAATGGATGCTTCAAGGCCACTAGTTTCTTCATCTAGCTGGCAGATGTCCCCGTGAGTCGCCAGATTGTTATCCCAAATTCACCTCCTTGGAAAATTTGGTCAGAACAAGCCTTACACATGAAGAAAACATGAAGGGAAATGATTCAAACCCGTGAACTCAAGTTCAAGAGCCAGGAAAAGTGAAAACAGAAGCCCAAGAAAGTAAAATTCAACCGTGCACAATAAGAAATAAAATAAATGATTATTTTAAGCATTTCCATGTCTTAAATCTATTTTTGCAAGCTTCAGGAAGACTCGAAAATGAAATTGCAGGGTCAAAAAAAAGAATGAGATGGTTTCAAAGAGGCCAAATGTGAAAAATATAAGAAACGGTGAAGTTTTGAAGTTTGCGGGCTTGAAACAGTTCAGGAAAAGGTCTAAAATCGACTAAGTATGGAGGAGCCAGCGGAGAGAGCCACGTGTCCTTGCAGTGCTTCTCCAAAGATGGATCCAAATAGAGAGGCTCAAACAAATGCCACATCACCACATGTCCTAGGGCGGAATAGAGGTAGGATCAAATGGTCAAACAGAGTCAAAGGAAAACAGGCCGGGCCTCAAAATTGGCTAAGTATGAACGTGCAAAGCGAAGAGTGCCAAGTGTCAGCATGGCACATCTCCAAGAGTTGGTCCCAAGGTGAAGACCCAAATAAGCGCAAGTTTTCCACGTAGCCCAAAGTCTAAAAGTAAGAAATACTGTTGAAAATTCCACATATCAGCGGAGGCCGACAAGTGTCAACTTGGCACTCCTTTGAAGGCAAACTTTGGGTCAGGTTTGCAAACAAACGCGGTGCCTCCACATGTTCTATCAAGGGGGGCAGAGTTAGTTGAGTAGTTAATGCACAAACAGGTCAACAGAGGCTACCAAGTGTCTCAATGGCATTGATTCAAGGATCAAATAGAGAAAAGGTTTCCAAATGAGTTCCAAACTAACGTGTGTCCCAGAAGAAAGCAGGTCGTCAGGGAAAAAGTGTAGTTTTTCGCCCTTTGCCCCAAAAGGTGTAAAAGTTACAAAATGGCCCGCAACTCCACCCAAGGGAAAATTCAACATTTAGACCCAAGTCAAAGCCAAAGTGGAGAGTCAGGGAAAAAAATAAAAGTTTTCCTTTCGTCCAAAAATCATAAAGGTAAAAATAGAAGCGCATTTCCCAACCAACCAAAAAGAGCCACGTGTCCAGGCGGAGCAGTAGGGCCACGGGAGTTCTCTAGATTTTGCGATTCTTGTGAAAAGGGGGGAAAAGTTAAGTTCTGAGCCTGCAAACCTGATTTTTGTTCTGACCTGGCTGTCATGTGTCCCATATTAAAGAGAGGAACCATTTTTCAAATTGGTTTTCCCTCCCATTTGTACAGACCCAATGCAAACTTCGAAGAGGCATATCTTTCAACTCGGGGCTCGAAATATAATGAATCTGATATCGTTGGAAGCATCTCGACATCCTCTATGCCATGGAAGGATAGAAAATAATTTTTTGTAGGCCTTGGTAGGTGAAAAATGAAGAAAAGTATTCTAGGCCATTAACACATAATCCAATCTATTCAACTACCAGATCTAATTCAATTTGATCCGTTGGGGAACCAAAAGTGACATATTGTGGGCGGATTTGCAGAAGGCATTGATTTTCAATGGTTGAGCTTTCGAAATGGGATTCAATTTGTATATCAGAGTGGTTGGAGTAGGATTCGATTCTTTCCTTCTTCTCTCTCCCATTCTTCTATATATTGTAATAGATGCATCATTTCAAATGGTTAATTATTTTTTGTCCATTCTTCTTCTCTACCTCCCCATTCTTTTCTTCCCCAAGGTTGAAATGGAGTTTGAATCTCCTCCCTCCTCCTCTATAAATGGTTTTTTTTTCCTCTTGCTCATGTATGATTCTCTGTGTAAATTTCTGAAGCAATAAAACTCATTTTTGTGATGTGTTTTGTCCATCCTTCGCTTGTTTTCATTGCATCTTCTTACCTCTCATCGTTCTGGAGTATTCTGTGCATGTTTTAGACATTTCATTTATAGATCTGGGAGTTGTGTTCATTGGGTTGAAACGTTTCCTATGTGAAATCTGATCTTTGGTCTGTGATGTTGTTTTCCATCCCTCTTCATTGCTCACCTCGATTTGTTTCATGGCGGTCTGGGTAGATGATCAACATTTCCCTTTTCTTGGTGCTATCACCTCATTAGTGTAGGAATTCCCTTTTCATGCTCTCTCTCTCTCCTTGGTCCCTTGGAACCATTAGATTAGGACTAGATAGTCATATTTCCTTTCTTAGAAGTAGTTTAGCATTAGGATCAGGAAGAAGAATCCAGTTTTCTCTGGAGGGCCATATCAAGTCCCGCAAGTACCATAGCTTGAGAGATGGTCCCATGTTATGAAAATCACACCAAATGAGTCTACCTTAGAAAAATAGATTTTTAGAGCCCATTTGGGGGTGCTGTGATTTTGCGCTTACAGTAGCTTCAAAAACTTGTGTGGTGGCCTTTTCCTCTGCAAGGAGTTTGGTATATCAAGAAATTATCTCGAAAACCTTCATCTTCTCTTCTCTCTCTTGGCACACCAGCGCTTCTTCTGTAGTCTCTAAGGAAAGTTGTCACCTTTCCATCCTGAGGATGCGAGTCAAATCCTCCAGACACTGCAAGGTTGATTCATATTTTTTCTTGGGCGGCACTAGGTCAGGATGCTTTAAGACAATGGCATTTGTAATCATATCCACCTTCTTAGAGACTTCGCACACCTTTTCCTTCTCTTGATTCATTTCACACCTTAATTTCACACTAATAAGTTCTTCTTGCTTCAAGTCCTTACTCTTCTCAACGATCTCCTCTTTTTTATTCTCCAATTCCTCCTCTAGGAATCTCACTCTATCATTCCTTCCGAATAGTCTGGCCTCAATCTCAACTGAAACTTTGTTGAGCACATTGCAAACCTGCTCATCTAAAAATTATTGAGCATTCACCAAGGGATTTACTCCTTTTGTCTCTGGTACCTTCATTAGCACTCCCTGACTTACTTCAAACTTAGGTTCATCCACCTGGGACTCGAATGCCCAAGATAGCATCTTTCTGGTTTGGGGATATGCACCTTCTTCATCAAACGAAGTCATAGCCAGGAGTTGTTCTGTTGGTATGGTGCTTTGGAAGCACATGTGTAGCACCTTTCTTGGATCATTAATGTATCCCATTCCTTTCCCTTGTGCTACCACTATGCCCTTCCCACCTATTCGTGTAGCCTTTGGGAAGCTTACTGCCAAATTGGGATTCCCACCCATGCTGCCATATTCTTTCCCAATGCTCTCTTCTTACATTTCCTTCAAAATTTCATCTATGCTCCACTCCAACTCCTACTCCACCAAATCCTTAATGATTCCCACCACTTCTCTTTCCATGGATATTTTCCACTTGTTCCTTGGTGAGGCTTGGGGTTCCCTGATTTTTAGTGCTTACCTCTTTTCTCACCCCCTTGCCTTGATCCTCTATCTTCCTCCTCATCATTCTTCTCTTCTTATTCCTCCTCTTCATTCTTCTCTTCATCTTCCTCTGAGATTCATGTATATTATATACCAGATGGTCTTGACCTCCCTCAGGCTCATTCATCATCCCTATTGCCAATGTAGGCCTCTAGGCTCTCTGTTTCCTCTGATTCTGCCTTTTCTGCCACCTTCTGCTTCTTCCTAACTGGTGATTCCAGTATAGGAGATTCTTCCTTCTCTTTCTCCTTAAAGGTGACATCTTCCTTGGTGATTCTTCATGTGTGAGGGGTTCCTTCATGCTCTAGTGCCTCTTCTTCCGGGGTCTTTTCCTTGACCAGGGACTTCTTCCTATGCACGTGTAAGTGCTAGGCTTAGCGATTGCTTCCGGTGCACCCACCGATTGTGTGGTTTGCACACTTGGTGCCTTCTTCTCCTTGCACCTCTTCTCTTTCCCTCTTCTTTGGCATGGCATTTTTCCAACTTGTGGGGTCTTCTGGAATGGAGACATCACTCTCTAGATAGGATGCATTTCTCAAACTTAGGCCTTATGCAGACATACCCTGTGTCTGTTAGCCCTTCCGATGATCGGAAGCATTATCGGCTTCATCATTTGTACTTCATGGGAGACATACTTCTCCACATTGTGTGCTTCTTAGGGTATACAAGCTTTCAGCGTAGCTCGTGGTGGTCTTGGTCCACCTCACTAAGGTCGAACCTTATCCTTTTGGCCTCCTTGAACTAGTTGACCCCTTCTTGGAAGTATTGCATGGTGAAGGAGAAGGGTAGCTTGCACCATGGGCTCTTAGTCCCATTTGTCAATGTAAACCTGCCAATGTAGAAATGTTGATAAACTACAAACTTTGCCTCTCCATCCATGAGCATGGGAAACTACTCAAATATCCTCCATTCTACCCCAAATGCATCGCGCATTTACTTGTACCACTTTTCTAGGCAACCTTGTGAGCGACCGTCATGGTTTCACAAGTATACTTTCTCAAACCTTTTCGTGGGTGAGGGATTGTCTTCTGGATACTCCCAAATGAAAAATTCTTTGGCCCATCGGGTACTCCAATATCTAAGAAGATGATGGTGAGGAGAATTTTTCTAAATAGTATATTTTCTCCTTCATGCGCACTGCTTATGATCTCATCCACAATAAAGGTGGACAAGTTATAGATGGTCCCTTCTAAGATCTTCCGGCATACATTTAACCATGCCTTGTTTACTTGTGTCCATCTTTCTTGATCATTAAGATTGGTGACCAAGCATGTGCGGCCATCCTCATTACAAGGTCTGGAATTTTTGTGATGTCAAAGTACTGTGAACCCTTTTTGTAGTCATAAGCCTCCACAGTTTCCTTGATGGCCTCCTTATCATCCAAGTCATCATCTATGGATTCTCCTTCACAATTCAGGCTAGTGAACTTGGATATCAACTGAGGTGTTATGCACATCTTGTGGCTTGTAAATTAGAAGTAGTCTTCATGCATGCATGACATAAACCACTGATATATCCGACTCAGGCTTGCCAAAATAAGGCAACACATACAGTTGTAATAGTCCTCCTTCTCCAACTTTACTTTCACCTTATCACTATATATTGGCATTCCATCTAGTGTCCTCTTGTTAGTTGGATGAACCAATCCAACACATTTATTTCTCTGTAGTGCTCATGTGATGGTTATAATCACTCATGGCCATTTGTCTCAAATGTGACACCCACTCTTTTCCCAGCAATACTCCATCGGGGTACTGCATTTGTGAGTACCATTCCTCATTGGAGCTGGGGATGGCAGTGGCCTATTTTCCTTTTCCCTTTCCCTTATGTTTCTTTGGTGAAATAGTCACTTTCTTTGGTGTCATTCTTCTTGTCGGGTTAAAATTTAAAACTGCTTCTCTCTGCTCTACTACTCTGCTTAATTCTAAGGCTTAACACCATGAAGAAATCCTTCTCTCTCCATGCCCTAGCTAAATGAAAACCTAGCTAGTAAAACCATTCCACAAGACAGTGTACTTCAAAAAAACTCTTCCCACACCCGTGTACTCCTTCCACTCTAGTTTGCACATCCACCCTAGTTACACACTTAGATTTCTATAATTCTTCTTCCTTCACACAAATCTTTTGGACGCCCTAGTTTGCAAGAGTGCTTCAAATTTGTAATAGCAAGGTAAAATAATGACTTTTCCGACCTCATATTTATATTTTTTTCTCTTCTCCAACAATAAATGGTATAGTACCTACCAATGTACTATAGCATTAAATGTAGATTTTTCCAATAGGCTGACCTTAAGTTCCCTTACCCACATGCCCAATCATGCGCGAAAAACCTTCTACAACCTTTTGGCACACAAAACTCCAATCTAACCAAAGACTCTTATGCGCACGTCTACAGCACCGAAGGTACTTCTTATGTCCTTTACCTAATTTTATCCCTCGCCTACCTCATGTTGTTCATGCACTCTTCATTCTTCCTATGTGGTATTTGTTACAGCCTTCTTGACACCACAATTCATTATCCATCATTTCCCCATGCACTTTGGCTTCTACTAAGACACTCAAATTTTACTATTACACTACTCCACCCCACACTAAAACAGATGCATGGTCCTCTATGCATACACAACTTTAAAAAATAATGTGGTTACCAGCGCATAAGGAGCAAAATGAAACAAAAAGAAAGGAACAACAATGTAGAAAGGGAAAAACAAGAAAACAAAAATCATAAAGAGAAAATCCTAAGCTAACTGAGCAATACTACCTTATTTACAAACACCAAGAAGACTTATTTATAATAGGGCTTCAGCCTACTCCCATTAAAATGACCTAGTAATCTCGTCCCATCTAGTGCTTGTAACTGGAAAGCACATGAATCAAGGATGTACGAGATGATGTAAGGTCCTAGCCAATAGAATTTCAACTTCCCTAGATGGCACAAAAGCTTGGAATCATATAACAACACCATCTTCCCAACCTCAAACTGCTTGATTTTTATATGACAATCATGTCATGCCTTTTATATTACATTTGTCTGTCTTTAACTCCATCTAGCAAGTGATCACCTCTTTTCTAACTACATCAAATTATCCATCCTTTCTTCGAGTGCTTGTTCATCAGCCAATCCTCATGTGCACGCTATGCATGATGGTAGCTGAATTCAACTGGAAAAATAGCCTCCGCACTCTTTTCAGAAACACTCCAATTGGGTAAATGCATTTCTGCATACCATTCCTCATTGGAGCTAGCGATAGAAGTAACCTGTTTTAGGTTTTCCTTATCCCTTAGTTTATTTGGTGATACTTTGTCATCCTTCTTTGGTTCCATTCACATTCTTGTCAACGTTAAAATTTTAAATTTTTTTCTGCCTCTACTACTCTACTCAAAATCTAAGGGTTAACTAAGGTGTATCCATCTTGTCCATGCCCTAGCTTCCAAACCCTAACTAGAAAAACCCTTCCACAAGACGGCGTACACTTCAAAAAAAACCCATCCTCATGCCTGTGCTACCCTTCCACTTTGGTTTGCAGATCCACCCTAGTCACACACTTAGATCTCTATGATTCTTCTTCCTTCACACAAATCTCTCTAAAAAGTCGATGCCCATAGTTCAGTGCAAGAGTCCCGAGGGAATTTCAACTTTTCTAGGTAATAGCAAGGTAAAATAATGACTTATCTGACCTCATATTTATAGTTTTTTCTCCTCTCCAACAATAAATTTTATACCACCTACCAATGTACTTAGCATTAAATGCGCTCAGCTTTTTCCACTAGGCCGACCTTAAGCGCCCTTACCCAAATCTCCACTAATCAACTACGTGAAAAACATTCTACAACCTTCTGACTCACAAAAATCTTCAATCTGATTGAAGACTCTTAAGAATACATGTCTACAACACCAAAGGAACTTCTTCTATCCTTTACCTAATTTTTTCCCTTGCCTACCTCATGTTGTTCCTGTTCTCTTCATTATTCGAGTATGTGGTCTTTGTTATAGCCTTCTTGAAGGTTATACCACAATTCATTATCCACCATTTCCCCATGCTTTGCTCAATCTTACGTGCTTCCTTCTACTGGCCACTCAACTTTTACTATTAGCCATTATACTTTACTTTGCAATACTCCTCCTCTACACTAGTAAAATATATGCTACAGTTCCTTCGCATATACAACTTTAGAAAATACTGTGGTTACCAGCACACAAGGTGCAAAATGGAACAAAAAGAAAGGAACAAGCAATGAGAAAGGGAAACACAAGAAAAGAAAAGTTGTGCCTTGGAAAACCTAAGCTAACTGAAATACTCACCTTATTTACCACCAAGAAGGCTTATTTATAGTAGGGCTTCAACCTACTCCCATTGAAATGACCTGGTAATCTCAAGCCCATCTAGCTTGTAATTGGAAATGCCTAAATCAAGGATGTACGAGATATGTAAGTGTCCTAGCCAATGGACTTTCAACTTTACCCAGGATGGCACAAAAACATGGTGCCAAATCATATAACAAATCACCATCTTCCCAACCTCAAACTACTTATTTTTGATATGACATTCATGTCATGCCTTTTGTCTTGCGTGCATTTTCTATCTTCTGACATCCATCTAGCAAGTGATAACCTTTCTATCTAACTGACACATCAACTTATCAATCCTCTCTTCCAATGCTTATTCATCATCCAACCCTCATGGCAGCACTATAATGCAGTGATGGTAATATGAATTCTAACTAGAAAAATCTTTGCTCCAAAAACCAATTGAAATGGTGTGGCCTTATTCAACCTCTTATAGGTTGTCATGTATGCCCATAGAATGGATACTTTTTCATCCCAATCTTGTCTTCCAACATCATAGATCTTGGTCAACGTTGTGACTTAGTATTTTGTTAAATTCCTCAGTAATTCCATTCTCTTTAGGGTGATAGGGGGTAGTCTTATGATGGGCCACCATAAATTATTGCTATAGAATCCTGACATTTGTTTCATTGAGGAAATGTGTACCTCTATCACTTTTAAGCTTAAAGGATAACTCCATACTTGCTGATTATGTTCTCCCATAAAAATCTAGCAGCTTTTTGCTACAGTGTAATCCTTTGTAGGTGTTGCCTCTTCCCATCTTGTTAGGTAATCTATGCAAGTAATGATATACTGTGAACCAGTCCTTTGCGCGGGTGGAAAAATTGGCCCTACAAAGTCATTACCCATTTTTCAAATGGTTCATTGTTGTGTTTCTATTGGTCAAAGGGGAATTTAATCCCTCTTTCTAGGTTTTCCAAGGTGTTGGTAATGGTCACAGGCCTTACAAAACTCAATACAATCCTGGTAGATGGTTTCCCACTAAAACCCTGCCATTAGAATCTTCCATGTGGTAGCATTTCCTGCATAGTGTCCTCCTATAATCCCACCATGCATATCTTCCTCCATAATTTCCACACGCTCATGTTCCAATACGCATTGACATAAATCTCATCATTTCCTAACTTATACATATCTCCACTAATCAACATGTAGGGTGTAACAGTATTAGAAAACTGTTTTCTCTCTAAAGCCTTCATCTAGTCCGGCCACACACTAGTTTTCAAGAATACTGCGATATCTTCCAAGTCTGAGGGCATGCATGCTGAACCTAAACATATTGTGTGTCTAGCATGGTATCCTCAATGCTTTTACGCATTCTCCCCTGAGTCAATCCTTGATAAGTGGTCAGGTCCTGAATTTCTTTTTCCTAGTTTTACAACCACCATGAACTCAAAATCTTAGAATAATAGGACCCAACGACATATGTGCCCTTGAAAATGGGATTATTCACCAAGTATTTCAATGCCATGTGGTCCATATAGAATATAAAGGGTGTTTCCAACAGTAATGTCTGAACTTATGTAGCACATGTAGATCATTGATAGTGCCTTGTGCTCAGTAGTTGTGTAATTCTATTCTACTGGTGTCAACTTCCTACTTGCAAAACACAAGGGGTGATCAAAAATCCCCTCACCAGGTTGTGCTAGTACTACTCCCATGGTTGTTCCTGAGGCATCAACATGTACATGGAAAGGCTTATCCCAAGAAGGAAAACATAGTATGGGCACAGTGACAAGTCTATCCTTCAAAGTGTCAAATGCCTTCTAATGTGCCTCTCCCCAATGAAAGGCACTCTTGTGTTTTAGTAATTCCTCCAAGGGCGTGTGATCTTGGCATACCCCTTGATGAATTTCCTGTAGTACCCCGTATGTCCAAGGAATCCATGCACTGCACTTTGACTAGTAGGCTCCCCCAATCCCACAATAACTGCAACTTTGGCGAGATCCACTAGTAAGCCTTCCTTACATATAATATGTCCTAACAGGGTTCCAAATGGAGTAGCAAAGACACATTTCTTAATGTTGAGGGATATCCTCAATTTCTGACATCTCTCAAACATCAGCCTCAAATTGTCACAATGGTCTTTTACCAGCCCATACATAGTCCAGTCATCCAGGTAAAATTGAAGAAATTTATGGATGAAGTCCTGAAATTCTTGTACCACAATGCACGAGAACACAGCAGGTGCATTCTTCAATCCAAAATACATAACCATGTAGGAAAAGCTTCCCCATTCAGTGGCAAAAAGTTTTCTTTCTCTGGTCTTCCTTTGCAATCCTGACTTGGTGATACCCATGAGAACCCATCCGTGAAAGAGTAGACCTCACTTCCCTGTCTACTCCCTCCAGAATTTCTTCAGTAAAGGGGGTTGGGAAAGGATCGATGACACATACTACATTTAGGTCCCTGTAGTCAACACAGATCCTTATTCTTCCATCCTTCTTGATACTGATGACCATTGGGCTTATCCATTCTGATTCCTCCACAGCCTCAATGATACCAGATGTTATCATCTTGTCTATTTCTTCCTTGACCCGTACACAAATTTAGATTCATCTGATAAGGCCTCTTCCGATCAGGTGCACACCTTCCTTCAACTTGATCTTCATCTCCCCCAAGGAATGGTGGATGCCTTTGAGTTCATGGTACCCATGAAGGGAACAAATCCTAGAACTCGCACAATAGATCAATGACCTTTGAAACTTATTTTTCGACCAATAGTCCCCAATGATAGCTTCCTTAGGTTCTGTCTCTGTCCCAATGTTAACCTTATTTATTTTCAAGGGCTCATAGTAGGTACATGTGCTCACTCATCAGTGTTATCTATGAATTCACGTGTACCTTCAGAATGGTTAACATCCAAACTTTCCATTCTTCACCATCTACTACATAGACCATTTTTCCTTTTTCCTTTTCAATGCACGCATGCTCAAGTTGTATTTCTTCTCTGATTCTTCTTCATCAAAACTTGTCTCTAAACCAGGTTCACCTAGTAGCTCTAGTATTCTATCTTCCATCATAGTGTTATCTCCCATTGTAAGGAACTTGATTACTTGTAACGCCTTATCCACTGATGGCTTTGTACTCCTATACTCGAAATATTGAATGAGATCAGCCACCAACTCCTGCCAATTACCTATTTGATGACACATCTCTGAATGAATATACCATGCACGTGCACAACCTTGTAAGGTGGAATATAACTTATGCACCCATAATGAAGGTGGTAAAGCTTCTGTGCTTCCCATCCAGGCCTTTTCACACAGCTTGGATATGAAATGAGGCGGGTCTCTTTACCATGGTAGTCTTGATGACAATGGGCATGTTGCTTCTAGAGAACCTTATAGAAAATGTGACTCTTACCTCGCGCCATTCTAGGAGGCTCTCCCGATGAGTTTCCCACCAACGCGTTACTGTAGTTTAGAAGGTTATAACTGAGCATACTTCTCCTTTCTATTATTCTCATTCTTCCATTGAGCCTCCATTTCTTGTAAGAAGTCATCAGGGTATGATTCTCCTCCAGAGTAACTTGGTAGCTTCTTCCCTCCTAGGTGCTTGACTGAGTGCACCTTCATTACCCTTGTTACAGATCCTCTCAACTATCACCCAATCAACTCATAATTCCCATGCACCCAATTGTCACATGAAATGCTAGTGGTATCACTCAAGGACTGAGCATCTTCAAATTGGATAACTCCCTCCATGGGATGAATTATCTCAGGATCTCTGATGGAGCACACATAGATTCTATCAAGGAATTCCTCTCCTAAGGGATCAGTATAGGGAATTGATTTCCCATATGTTAAAGGGATAATCAACCTTTCTTCCTTGTTCTCGAAACTGATATACCCCTTGTTAAACCATAGGTCGACATTATTCTTATAACACCAAGGGCACCCAAGTAATGCCAGGAAATTATCCACCTCAGTGAGCACCAAGACTTCAAAGTCCCCAGTGAACTTGGCCCCTTGAATAGTGATAACCACATCTTTCAAGACTCCAATGGGAATTTCCTTTGTATTTTTCACCATATACATCACATTTGAAGATGGTTGTAATGTGGGCCTTCCCATTTGATGCCATGCATCTAAGGTGAGAACATTGACCTCTCTCCTGTGTCAATGAGGATATTACTTAGAAGCCACCCATCAACAATTGCATTCAATGTAATCTCCTTATCATAGTCAAGGTTGTAAGGAGGAAGGTTTGCATGTAAAACCTACCTTTCATGCTCTATCTCTGGTGCATGGTACCTTCTCCCATAGCAATTCTCCTAGTAAGGGAATAATATTCTCTTGCCTTAACATCTATATACTTCCTTAACTTCATCCAGGTCCTCCTTTAGAGCCTCTGCATTATTCCTTTAATCTAACTGCTTTGAATGCTCCTTTAGACATTGGATTTCCCCTTGCAAACTCCTAATCACATCCATAGTCTCTTGATATACACTTCCTTCTGATGAGTAGGATTTAGATACTTCCCATGTACAATTTCTTCCCTAACAACCAATTTCTATCTTGGCATCTCCCTTGCGCACGTAGTCTCTACTCACATTGTTACCAGTACAACTTCTAATCCTGAAACATGCACCACTCTTGGCATCCACTAAGGGCCAACCTTGTTTATACTCACCATCCCAACACCTTTGTCTTTCCGGTGTTTTTGGCTCATGTTCTCAAAAAAATCAGGGAAATCCTCTTACTTATGTTTTTTCTACACCATGAGCACTACAATAGGTTAGGGCACTCACACTTATAATTCTATGTAGACCCACAATTATAACATGTTCCTCATGTAAACTCACTTCTTCCTCTACTAAGTTTACTGTGACCACGAAATCCTCTGTGAAATCCTCTTCCATGCATGCTCCTTCCATTTTTTTACCCTTCATAATGATGCTCATCATCCTTAGAACTACTTGCAAGAGTATTCTGGTGCACACCAAGATCAATAGCATCATGAATTTGGTCAATCATCCTACAAGCCTTGGTATCATGGGTCGTAGAGGTACATATCTTGCAATAGCAAGATTTTTTCTTGTACATTATTGCATGTTGTAGTAGAGGACACCTATTTGCATCATGATCCCCATGGAAAATCTCATAGTCTACCGCCATGACACATACAGACTTCTGAGGGAAACTATCCTTTGCATGCCCTTCCACTTCACAGTTTGTACACCACAGACCACTACGAACCTCATGTCACTAAATTCACAGATAAAGCTTCTCCAACTGCTTGGCCATTACAACAATTTGAGCCTCTAGAAAAGGGCTAATGTAAATATCAATTCTCCCAATAGCCTCAGCATGTAGGGAAGCTTCCAAGGCCTCGCGTGGGTCAATGAAAGTATCTTGTGTGACAGTGCCCTTCTAAATGGTGTTATTAATCCTCCAACAAACCATTGAGCATGTTGAGAAGGGTGAATGTCATAGGATAGTTTTGACAAGAGAGTCTTGAACCATGTGTCATACTCCCGCGACACTCTCTTCCATTCCTTGTTAGATCTCCTTCAGAGGGTTGATGCTCTTCTGCTCAAATTTAGGGATATAGAACTCTACTAGGAAGTCATTCTTCAATGGAGTGTAATCTACCACCATTTGATGGGGGTCATAATTTTGATACCAACTATTTGCACACCCTTTAAATGTCATTGAAAACTTACTTTCTTTTTGCTTTGGGGTAGTGATCCCTTTCACAGTGCCATAGTAATTCACATTTGATGGACATGCTATGTACAACATCCTCACTACCCGTGTAGTCTGGTAAGTGCAAAGACATATAAAAAAATACTTGTGGGGGTGGCTGAGGCCCTTTTCCTCCTAATCCAGATCCTTGGTTCTCTCCAGTGTTTCCTCCTTCACTAGATCCACTAGATCCACCAATTTTTGTTCCTCCTGACCCACCAAATCATTTAGGTCTGTTAGGTCCATAAGGTCTTGAGCCCCTATATGACTAGATCCACCTCTTGTAGCCAAAAAATGTACTGACAGTAGTTACACCTAGTGTTTCCAACATCCCATTGAACTTCTTGTCGATGGTTTGTGATATTTTCCCACTGCCAGTTATGTGTCCTATGCTAGTTCTAGACGTGATACCCAAACCTTGCGTATTTCACCTTGTCCAAAAATTCCTCTAAATACCTGAAATGGATTGCGTGGCCATGGATGTCCCGAATGAGAAATTATATCTCTTGGGTGCAGATCGATTACTCCCACCGATACCAACTGGGTTAACAATACTTCTCCCTTGATCTAGAAAACCAAGCACCATGGGTTGGTTACCAAGGTGGGTTCAGATGCACGTCGATGGATCTCCTTTCTCTATGCAACAAACTCTCATCAGAAGCTAAAGGGTCTTCTCTCCCATGATTGCCAAGATGGGGTAGCACATACTTCTCCAGTTCCACATCCTTTGCGTGAACCTCAACTCCTTCCCACAATGTCTTCCTCTATAGATCCATCACACTTGTAACCTCACATTTTCTAGACATCTCCCTTTCATGATCTTAACTATATTTGAGTCATCTCTCCTCCCTTTCCTTTTCATTCAAATGTCCATGCCATCTTCCTCCACCCAAGATTCCTCACCCAACACTTAGATAATCTTATCTAGCCATAAGAAATGCCTCTAAACTTAAGGTAATGATCAATATATTCATAGCCAAAAGGATAGCATGTAAAAATGATCCTCTGGGCTCCCTCAGAAACTTGAACTCAACAACCTATAGGCAAGAATACATAGATATGACGTATTCTAGAGTATAACTAGTCAGCACTCCTTTCAACCAGTGATTAACATCATGCACTTCAAAGTTAGATCTGCATCCTTTATCCTCTAGTAATCATCTTGGGTCTATACACGTGGTCTATGGTACCATCTCAATTTGGATGCATATGCTGAAAGACATTCATATAGTTCTACTAGAAAACAAAAGAAGAATTTCTCATACAACTCATGGTACAAGTTCTCTTCTACCCATCTATGTGCATTGAAATGCAGGTCTTGTGTTGGATATTTGAGAAAACTCATCCTCTGTGCTCTTGAACCTTGCTTCAACACTTTCCAAGGTTTGGCGTTTGGTCATCATGCATCCCAAAGACCAAGATGTATGCCATTTCTCATAACAACTTTGAAAAGAGGTCTCAGTAATGGAACTAAGATGTAGTCATTTTTATACCCATAGAACAAAATTCTAATCCCATGCACATCAACCTATCACCCAGCAAGTGTAGGGTGCTCACCCGAGGCACGCGCATGAACCAAACCCATCCTTTATATGAGTACTTATGAGAATACATCCTTAATGATAGATTTAGATGCAGGAAAGGAAAGAACCATGTGTTCATTATAAGATCTTAGGATGAGTTATCATATCAATGCTTCCATTCAGATAACAAAAGAGAATTATCAAACATGAATACATAAATGATTCATAACACAAAGTAATTGCGCTAGAATTTATTGCTCATGAACAACATATATTATTTAGAACAGAACCTCATATTCATGTTAACAAGTTCAATAACCACATTACATTCATTAAGGCCATAAAAAACCAATATAATCAATGTAGATCAGAGTCATGCATCAGGACCCTAAGCTATACTTTCAACATTACAAAGCTTGTTACAGACCCATCCCATCTAAATATGCCATTAATATTACAATTATCCTAATCCCAACCCAAAGGATCCTTCATTATTCCTGTAGAGCTTCACCTATCCAGTGCATTCATGTGAGGTTTCTCCTAGTGTGTGTCTATGCCTCTCCCCCCTCTTGTCTCCTACCCGAGCATCTCTATATATAGATCTAGTCTCCACCACAATGCCTTCATGAGATAATAGATCAGTTACCAAGTGTCCATGTGGTCCTCCTAATGGAGCATGCTTCCTTTGATCCGAGATCTCTCCACTTTTTGTAATGATGTCCTTCTGGATCCTTCCTTCGCATGTGCATGGAATATTCTATTCTTGATCATATAATTGTTAGGCTAGCACCTTATCTTCTCCCCATCCTAGATAGGTCACTACTTTTCTCATGTGCTTCCTGGAATGATCCGAATATGGCTAAGTCCCAAAACCCATCTTTTTTTTCACACACGCATGCTAGTGTGCTCTGCTAAACCCTGCTAGAACCCTTCCCTATGTGCCTTCACCTTGTGCACCCTTCTTCATATATGCCCAGCGCGTCCACACACCTTCCTGCACTTGGCCAATATTCTGAGGCCCAACATGAAGAGAAAGCACAACGAAGGAGGAAGGGCACGTAAGGGAAATCTTCCAAGGTATACAACCAAGAGCATGCGCAACCTAAAAACTTGATGTCATAGCCAAAATGGAACTGCAAGTTATCTAAATAACCCAAGGGATTATTTATGACAACATAAAATAACAAGTCAATCAATCTTCATTGTGGATCGCATTAGGAATGAATTTAAATGTCTTATGTACAAGTTGTGTTATATTGTTAATTTTCTTAGTTAATTTTTTGACCAATTACAAGTTTATCATTTGTCACCTTAGTTCATTTATACACACTATGTATACATTTACTATGTATATTGGACTTTTTTACTTTTTGTTTATTGTGTGTTTTTTATTACACACATAGTGAGTTAATCATCTTGGTTATTTAAGAATCATTTTACAAAATCTATTGTACAAAATTATGGAAAGTTTATATAAAATACAAACTCTAGATGGAAACTAAAGCTATGAGTAGTATTAGTCATATCATCATTACATTCACTCATGCATCTCATTCAAAAACCAAAAACATCATATCAACATAATTCATTAGTCACTAATGTCACGTCATATGTCTATCGTATATCATCTACCATCATCAACACAAACCACCATTATATTCAATCCTTCTTCCAATCCCTAATCCACATCCCAAAATCCTATTTTGGCATTCGACCCTTTGTTTCTCCTTTTCTGATTGTGTTTTTCCTATTTCTCATACGAAAATTTTATATTCCTCTTATCAAGCAAATGTCCACCGCTTTTTCCCACCACCCATCCGTTCGAGGGGTAACTCCCTTAGCATAATCAAATTTTGTTGCGACATCCAAATGCTTCACTAGGGAAAATCAAGTAGTCCACCACACTTATTCATCATTTGTTCAATGATCCACATAAGTCTACTATCTTTAAATTGTTATTACTTTATAATAGCACTTTAAATAGGGGTAAATGTAGACACACTAAAATATCACATCACACATTTTAAACCTCTAAGATTATCATGCAATCACTTCACGATACATTATGACCATTTCCACCATATTATGACCACTTTTGATAAATTTTTCTACTTTACGACCCTTAACGACATTGTCACGAATCACACTTGTATCATCTCCACAAATTCCCTAACTACCTATATTACTCGTACATAGTACCAAATCATTAATTATTCACATTACATATCTTATTGCGCTCATACTTCACTCCTAGGATTAATTAATTAATCCCATCACTCTCATTATATACTCCTTATTCCATTAGCTAAACTTCATTGGCTAATTTAATATTTTAAATAAATAAAAATCAATTATCTACTCACCTTTCATTTCATCTTTAACTTGCTTCCACTTCACTAATTGACATCTCAAGTTGGATAAAGCAAATTAAATCATAATTAAGGCTAAAAATCATTAATTATATTCAAGAGGACAATTTTAAATTAAATCAAATCATAGATTTGAGTTAACTAAAACATATCCCTTAAATCATGGCTTTCCAAAAATTAAAGAAAACCTCTCTCCAAGATAATACTCACATCACTTTTTGGGTGAATAAAACAAAAGACATGAAATGTTGATTAAAAAAACCCTTTAAATATTCAAAAGAGATGCCACATTTTTCAAACTCAATGAAAACTCACTCAATCAAGCTCAAAATAGTATTTTATCTTCCCAGTCAAATTGGAAACTCAGACAAATCATTCAAGTCATGCTTTAGTTAGCCTCATATCAAAAAACCAATCACACAAATCAAGGCTTTGGGATTATCTTCCCTCATCTATAAATAAAGACTCATTCATCTCCATTAATCATCTTCGGAAGCTTAATAATCTACATTGTTATTGTGTCGAATTACCATCCAATTTTACACACCATTATGTTGTCCATTTGATCAAGAATATATCAATCACATCCAATCATTCATCTGTATTTCTCTTAGTTGAAATATACTTCCACTCTAAACATTTTTGGACCAGCCACATCCATTTGATCATAGAGATTCAACATTCTCAGTGCTTCATTCCAATATTTATACAATATCATCTGATTACAAGGAGATACAAATGAAGGATTGAGTTTACACATTATGTTTGTTTTCTTCCCTTATTTTGTATTTTCTCTTGTATACATTATGCAACAAGATAGAAATGGAAAACTCTAGAACAACTAGGGTTTGAGCAAGGCTAGGGACTCGATCAACAAGAAGGTTCACCAAATGAATACACCCTATGAAATAAATATGGTTTTGGATTAGGATGGAGTTACTATTTATTTATCTTAGGATTTAAGGTTAGTAGTAGGAAATATGTATTCATATTATTAATTATAAAATGACATGGAGATTTGAAGATACTATTATTAAAAAATCATGGTAGAATATTATAAATGTAGACACAAAATCATGCACTTTAGACATTATTTAGTCACAGTCTCAAACTACTATTTAGAAGGTTTTTGAGTGAAGAAAGTACTAATTAACCCTTGTCTTTTGGCCATCTTCTCTTATTTTATTTCGTGATTCCCAAACTTTTACGCCTACATTCCCATTCATATTTCATCATTTTGAGTTATTTTAGCCTCGACTGGGGCACCCATGATAGTACTAGGGTACCCCTGGGCCCACCAGGGGCACCCCAATTCTTTTTTCACTTTCTCACCACTTTTTGGACTCTTTCTAGCCATTTGAGATCTTTATGTTTTTGGTAGTCAGGCATTTTGGGGTTAATTACGAAATTAGATCAAGAGAACCCTATAAATATAAAGCTATAAGACCATAATGAGGGAACAAGCACTAGTCACTACTATCATCCACCTAGAGTTGCATCCATTTAGAGATTATTTGCATCCATTAGCTCCATCACAAGGAAAAGGTTGGTTCATTTACATCACACAAGCATAGGGGAGGGATTTTATTCTTTTCCATGCACACATTCTATTATATTTTCTACATGTAGTTATCACTACTTCACAAAGTGTGACTGGCACAAGAGCACCTAGGGCACATGATGTGCACGCACACACACACACACACACACACACACACACACACACACACACACTAGAACTACATTTGGGTTTGAAATATAGTGCAACACTCAATTAGTAAGCCCATTATTGTGGCAACTGAGGTCAGTCTAACCAATTCATTTTCATTTTTATTTTTTTAGGGTTTTGATACTCCTTTTTAGTCTTTTACATGTCTTCTTTATATCTTGGATTATCAGCGACACCTGGCGTAGTGCAGCAGATTTGATGCAACACACAACAAGGGTTTTAGACCACCTGTTGGACCTGTGAAACTCAGTTCCTGATCTTTTGCATAGACCAAGGTGCCCATTTTACATACCAAAGCACCCGTAGGCACCCCAGTCCCTCTCCAGGTGCTCCAGTCTAGCTAGACAACTCAGATCCTTCCTTTTCGGGACCTCTACACAATCGTTCTTGTTTTCTATTCCTCTAGTCATTCCTGCAACACAATCCCACAAGATCACAAAATCAACTGAGTTCTTTCCTCTTCTCTCTTGCACATTAGGGTTAGCATTTCCTTTTGCATAATTTCTTGGGTCATTTACATACTTCTTTACTACATTTATTTATTGCATTTACATGTCATTCTAGATTAGAGTAACTATAGGATATTTCTACATTTTAATTAATCAATAAATCATTGATAAGAAGGTGAAAATATAAGAAAGAGGGTGTACTTAGTTACAGAAATAGAAAGTTGATCAATAAGTAACAAGAGGGTAAAAACCCTAGAAATAATATGGAATTGCTTTATCCCTAAATTTAAGGGTGCAAAACTAAGCAGTTACAAAAAAATTAGATGCACACAAAACCATTTGGTGGTTCCACACATTTTTGAAATTTTTGTACGGATAATTGTTGGCTTCCCGAGAATTTATGTTCCTATGTGAATCTTTGAAATGTGCTTTATTGTGAAACCCTATGTGGCATACATGTATGAAACCCTCTATATGATCTCAAATAGATTCAAACCCTAACCATGGGTTGGAGACCCTATATAAAGGTTTGTGGTTGGGTTGAAGTGAAATCCATACACCATCTATGCTATCAATACTTTGAAGAGGCCTGAAACCACATTTATTTCTCCATCTAGCATTTGATATCTATATGAATGTAACTAGATATGACAATTTGATTACTTGATAATCCAACAATGTCTTAGTGTTCTTAGATTTAATTGGTTTGGATGGTATCTAGCTTCAGAAGCTCAACTATATAACCTAGTTGAGTGTGATTCAAACCTATATATGTGTTTCTCCTAATGTGTGCTTTACTTTATAGGAATTTAGGAGACTTTGGAGTTCTTTAGGTATGATATTGGCAATGAGTGCTCTTGAAATTTTTAGGTGATTAAATAAATGCATTTGACGTGATTATATAGTGGTTCGTAGGTATTATTTCACATTAAATCCCACCCACGAAGAAATAACTAACCCTTGGAAATATATCAAATTGAGAAATTGACCATTGGGTGTCTAACGATGAAACTACCAGTTTTGGACCAAACTGTTTAGTGGTTTGGTCAATATTTGGTGATCTTGCATAGGTAGGGATTGAGGTGTGTGAAAAAATTGGGCATGAAACTTGGAGGTGATAGATTGTTGTGGATTAATGCAAGTAATACCATAAACAACTGAGTAGTTTTGTTGAGGAGATTAAGTCGTGTATGGGACTAAGGACACACAATTAAGCTTCAATTGTGTGCATAGCTCATGAACTGGTGATAAAGCTAATGCTTTCATAACCAAATTTAGGCATCTATAAATATGAATCATACTAAACTTTTTAGCCAAAATGAATAATCCATGACCTGAACCGTAACACTCCTTAAGGGAATAACAATAATCATAGTATTATGGATATTGCAACAATCATCAAATGTAAAATCAATCTGATGGTATTTTTTTTTATATTTTGGTTCTCCAAAATATTTACTTTCTTTTCTAGAATTCACTGCAAGTCGTTAGAAAATATGATCCCCTTCTTTAGAACCGTAATATGCCCGCAACACCTTGCATATCTATTGAAAATGGATAAATTTGATGGGGGGTTGTATTATCCCCACATTATTTTTAGACCCTTATTATTTTGAACAATTTTTTAAAAAAAATGACTCAAGTAAAATGTATCTCAACAAGAACTCAATTGCAATTCAAGTGTCCTAACCTTTACCATTTCACTGCTCTAATCTTGATGCAATACATTAATCTTAGTTGTTGTTCTCTATATGCTAGAATTATGCTTTTGGCACGAAGTCAAAATAAATAAATACATTATGATTATATTTTGTTTTTCCTAAATGCACTTATGTATTTATAAACTTCTTAAATTCAAAGTAGGACCATATTGATGTGCAATAGGTAGAAAAAGCTAACAAAGAAAGATAAGAAACCCCAAGGATATGAAACAAGGGTCAAAAGGGCCCATAAACAAAGTGAACAAACATGAAATGGTACATTTCTAACATACTAGAACCATATTGGTACGATTAGAACTGAAAAAAAATTGAACAACCACAAACTAGGGGAAGAAAGAGAAAACCATGGAGGAGATAATAAACACAAGGAAGGGGAAGAAGATAAGATCAATAAAAAATGAGTAATGAGTCGACAAAAGAAAGGTAGATTCGAACATGTCGAAAATTGAATAAAATACAGGGGAAGATGTCAAAATCCAAACACAAGGAATACTTGCCAAAAAGAGTCAAATTAGACTAATAATCAATAAACACAGTAACACCATAACAATTAATCGATACCATACCAAAAGTAGATGCTTACAAATTATTAAATATGTACCACAAGAAGCGAGCTATTTCTTTCGTAACAAGGAGTCCATCAAACTGTCATGTTACATGAGTGGGACTTGAACATAGGCTACATTTTATTGCATGTACCCCTTTGTAATAGTACACCACCATTCAATAGACTCTTTCGAGAATAATTAAATTAAATTAATAGTATTAACATTATTTGTGGGATGTTTACTTGGGGAGGGACATCAAATATAATCCATTGCTTGGAGCTTCTTACCCTTCATATTCACCATCCCTCGTGCTACTAACAAATACTTATGGTACTTGTGTGTTAAGTGATACAATATGGTACTTTACAATTATTATTAGCAATATATGACATCAAAAATGATATTATATTAAAACTCAATGATGATAAATTAAACACACAGACAAAAATATTAAATAAGAATAATCATGTTTAAAATATTAAATAAGAATATTTAAATTTTTATTTTTTATTTACACATATTGCATGTAATCGTGAAACTTACACCCATGACTTGAACCACCTAAAATTATGACTGAGACTGAAAAAACAACCTTAAAAATAAGAATATTTTTATTTTATCAAACAAATAAAAATTATATTCTATTTGTGAAAATGCAAACCCTAATAAACTAACCGAAACCACCCATAAAATTCCCATATTGGGGTCACTCTAAGGTGTACTATAAGTACCGGATATATGACATGATTTGAAGTTAGGAAACCGACCCTAACCACCCCAAAGACAAAAAGAACCCATTACCAAATCTATCTACCCACCAAAGATATTTGTACCTTTACACTTTAGACTCGAATTGTTGCCTAAGCTCTAAAATTTCTCCGAGATTTTTGCAATTTTTGCAACCTTTATTCGTTGGATTGTATTTGACTCCACCCTTTTGTTTTTTTATCGTTTGCCCAAATGCAACCACCGCCATAACATTGAAATTCCCTAAAATTTGTGCTTTATTGACTAGTATGATTTAAAATATCAAAATCACTTTATTGAAATAATTGAATGGAATGAGGGCGTGCCATTTATGGTAGAAATATTGAGGGATTAACGAATATTCAATTAGGGGAAATTTTTAATATAAGGTGAGCATTGTTGATCAAATATGAGTAGAATCAACCGGGATCTTAACATATGTTGTGAATAAATCATAGGATATTGATATTTTTGCTAATGTGATGGAGAAGATAAATTAAATATAACGTGATGAATAAGCATCTATTTATATCAAAGTTTTCCTTTAGTTAAATAGTGATAACTTTGATCTCGGGTTAATTAATTTGTAAATATAAGTCCACTCTAAAACACCAAACCGAAATGTTTATTAAGGCACTTACAAATTTTCATGACATATAATAACCTCTCTCAAGCGGAAGTCAAAATCTTAAAGATCGTCGAGGAAAGATCGTAACCCATCCAAAGATAACTAATATTTTTTTAAAAAGGCCCGAAATAGAAGGATATTAAATTTGTATTGAGTGAATCGAATTTGATTTTCCAAAACTATGGCAACTAACTACTTAGATTAATATAATCATATTTAGTTTTTTGGTCTAGTGTGTACCATACCCTTAAGTCGTAAAAGGAATAAAATGTACAAATTTAATGATGAGCCGTCCATTACGATACCGTGAAGAACCGTTGGTCCCCCACGTGATATGGATGGCCCACTTGACCCCATTTGACCACGTCATCATTATGTCGGTGACACGTGGAGACTCCCCGCAGCATTCAACGTGGTCCAACACGCTTAATAATATTGGCCTGCTAAAGTCTTTTTCACCCTACTTGATTATTTATTTCTCATGATTTTTTCGTAAGGTGGGGGTGGACGTTAGGATTTTTCTTTTTCCAATTCACCGTGGGGACCTTCACCTAACGAATCTAATAACTACGTATAATAATCATTCATTAGACATTATCAACCTCGAGATCATCATTGTCAATATAGTTTTATTTTTTTCTAGGATTTATGAGTTCCTTGGGTTCCCCCTAGGTTTGGCAATACAAAGGTTAGCCACGGTTTCTAATTTTACAAGTGTTGTATTGTCAATGGGGGACAAGTGAAGATAAGGCCTTGCAATTATCACCCCCTTTTGCAAATTGGGAGGATGAAGGGTCAAGGAAAGAGTATTGATTGATGGGAGCAGTTTAGGGCAATTATGGGCATTTTTTTCCCATGATTTGGAGCTTAGTACAACTTTTATGGACTCTGCACTTGATTGCATGTCATTGCTCTATGTGGAGGTGTGGAATAAACAAGGCATTACATGTGAAACAAACAAGGAATTAAATGTATATGTGACATCCCTTTAAAGTTGTTGTCATTGTAGTGGGTCAATAGTAGAGAGGGATGATGTGGACTTCGGACCTTACCTAACCATTGAAGAGCCATCATAAGGACGTGCACACTTAAATTTGAATATATTTCTTTGAACTCTATGTCACTCTCTTTCAATCCACATAAGTCTAGATCATAGCTTTGGTAGGGAATAGTTTGTAATAATAAATAGTTAGTAAAGGATTGTATATTCTAGAATACAAGATTAGATTGTCTTAATATCATTATTATTCTGATATGATTACTCGTTTTATAAGTTTGTTTTTATGAGTGTTCAGTACTCAATGAAAGAATTTCATATATATATAAAAGTGAATATATATATATATATATATATATATTATATATATATTATATATAGTTATTTTTTATTTTTTATTTATTTTAAAATACAATGGACCATTATATTATATAGTTACATAGTTTTGTTATCATCTTATTAATAATTATAATATATTTTTGATATTGTCTTACTTACATAGTAGCTTAGAAAAGTGTGTTAAACATGTCATATAAATATTCTACGATGACTATCTTTTAATTTAAAAAATAAAAATTAAATCATGATTGTCAAATCTAACCAATAAAATTTATCAAGATCATTTATTTCAATAACCGTAACTTAATAATTCTTATGAATACATATGATTTCACCTTAATGATAGAAGTCGAATAATATATGTTTTATTATTCAATATATATTATAATTAAATTTAAATTATATAAAATTTGGTTGTGAGGTTATATATAATACAATATATATTTTATATATAAATATTCTTTTATTTTATATTTACTTCAAAATAAAATGGACCATTATATAATTAAATAGTTTTGTTATCATTTTATTCATAATTATAATATGTTTTTGATATTGTCTTACTTTACATATTAGCTTAGAAAAGTGTGTTAAAGATGTCATACAAACGTTCTACGATGACTATGTTTTAATTTATTTTTTAAAATAAAATCACGATCGTTAAATTTAACCAACAAAATTTATCAAGATCATTTATTTTAATAACCACAACTTGATAATTCTTATAAATATATGACTCGATCTTAATGATAGAAATAGAATAATATAGGTTTTATTATTCAATTTGGTATAAGTTAATTCATCATTATTCTTGAGAATGCTCGTGTGAATAATGTGCTCAATAGGTGGCATTGTAATAGTCTTGTACTTATACTAGGTTGTTGACTCATCTAGAGAGTCGTCTTTTTTTGTTTAACATCTCTCTTTGCTAAACTCGCCACTCTAATTTTGATGATTTTTTATACTTGTTGTAAAGTATTTTAGTGTTGTAAATGACTTGTAGTCTTGTTAAGTCCAATATCTATAAATATCGCACTATGTTTTTCATTATTGTAATGTTACGATTTGGTGTGTAACTCTATTTATGTTCCTGTATTCATTTCATTTGGTAGCAGAGTAGAGTTATGCTACTCAAATTTTGATCTAGAGTGTGTTCAGGAAAGTTTGGGGAGGTTTTAGAAAGATTGCATCACAGAGATGTTCAAGAGGAAGAGCTATATGGTCGCCTCACTCTCAAATCTTCTCCTAGCTCAAAACCTACACAAAGTATGGAAAAAATGAAAAGTATCATTTTTCGCACAATTGCAATAAGGAGTTACATATATGTGAACTAAATAGAGTTTTTGCAAGTGTTTAAGGGCCCCGCTCGAGTCCTTAAGCTCTTGTAGAGCTCTATAAGTTGAAGAGTTGAGATCCATAAGGATGTGTTGGAGAGATATTCATATTCAATACCAAACAATTACCTCAGCCCACTGAGCTACCTGACTTTGAGCTTGATTCCCTCCCCTATGCAAACTTGAGTTGGCCCTTTTGTATTCAAATCTAAGCTCATTGCACATATCAATTGAGCTATATATTCTATGTTGATTTGATATCCAACTTGAGCATATCTCCTAGTATGGCACCAGTCACTTCAATACCAATAACAATTTAAATTTATGTTCCAAGGTGGGATCTCTTCAAATCGTATTAGCAGATCCTTGCAACGTTCCCCAATTAACTGCAAGTTCTAGATCATTGCATCATGACTACATAAAACCCATGCTTGAGTTCACTTGGTTCTATGCTTTCTTAAATACATCATCCCAACAAGGTGGATTACAATAAGAAACAATAATTATATTCTATAAGGCATGATGGTAGGCGATCCCGAGCTCATCCTACTCTCTTTTCCCTTTAGTGTGTTACTTGGATGACGCCTTCACATGACCATGTTCGTGTTTCAACTATCCATCTCATCACTCCTTGCTCGGCCTTGAATACCCTTCTCTAGAGCACCTTACGATAATGATAAAAAAAGTGGCTTGAGCTAACAACATATTATAAGGTTGGGATCCCTTTTTAGGGTTTGTTTTATTTTATTTTTTAAAATCTTTACACTGATTTTTTACAATATAAAAATCATATCTCCCATATCACAACCCAACTAAGATCTCGACACTCTTAGCTAGTCCAACTCGTCTAAAGCACTTCCCAAAGGGAAAATTCATGAGTTCAACCTTATCCTCAACCCCTCCCCTTGCTAAAAAATAATCTACATATTTTACCACATAAAACAAATATTTCCTCCTATATAATCAAAACATTAGAGCTCGCTCCTTTAGCAAGCTTGTTTGCTCCAAAGATATTGCAAACCAAGAGGTTGGGAGTTATATTCCCAACATGACCAACACGTTTTAAAAACTTATCTTTGGCCCTTTCTAGACCTTAAATATAAGTTATTTATTTTATATTCATAAAGTGACAACTGACCAAGTGGCAAGATGAAACAACTAAGGCATTTGGTGAGGAGCGTTCTAGGGTTCAAACCCTACCCAACCACCCCATGTGCTATTTCACTCCAAAATATTAAGAGGGAAAAATAAAAATCAAAAGGGAAGCCAATTTATTTTACAAAAACTAAAACACAAGGGGGTGGGGGTAGGGAGAAGGGGGTGGGGGTAGGGATTAGGGGAATTATTTATTTTTTATTTGTATTATTTTGGTTGGAAAAAATAAAAAATCACACCAATCTTTCTACTTTCCCAAAAAATTAAACAAATATATTTTTGAAAACTCTCTAAGACCCACCTAGGAAAATTGATATTGGGAAATTTTGATGCTTTATTTTTTTCATAAACATCCATGGAAGGCTAAAAAGGGCTAAAATTGTGCTTTTTGGTTGTTTTCAAAGGGGGGAGAAAAAAATTACAATTTTAATTTTTGCTCTAATTTATGTAATATATTTCCATTTCAAATTGTAAATTGTGTAAAAAACTTAAAAAATAAAAAACACAAATTTGATATTTTTTAATCTCAGCAATATTCCGTATTAGTAGTTCCTCTAGCACAATACCACACTTATGGGTAAAGTCATCGTGCTTTGGTATGTTGCATCCAATGCCTGATATAGATGCAACCACAAAGTTTTTGACATCATCATTATATATTGTCAAGGAGAAATAAGGCTACCTTTTTTGGTCTTTTAGCCATCTCTTTGTAACCCATTTTCCATGATTATTAGGTGTAAATCCTGAAATTGAGAAATTCCAATAATATAGGGATAACACCCATGTATGAGCATTCCCCTTCAAGTAGGTGGCATTGATTAGATGAATCATTTTCATGTATTTTCTAAGTACGCATAACACTTTTATTTTTTGTGCATTAACATCTCTCTCATGTATGACCATGTATATTGAGATGACGAACTTATTTCCTTAGTGATGTGTATATCGAAAAGGCACATGCGTAGGGAGGTTTAGTATATCTATTTGAAGGTATATATAAAGGGGATCCATTTTTGGAGTAAAAACAAACTAATCCATCACCTTGATACAATTTATGCATAAAAACAATAGAAGATGGTATCCTACAAGATTCACAACTCATATGTAGAGAAAACTATGATGCATGGAAAATCAAGATCAACATTTTTTTGAAATTTTATTATATATGGAATGTTGTGGATGGGTATTTCAGTAAGCATCCTAAAAAAATTGATCAACAATGCATGTTTGATAGAGCTAACAAAAAATAAAAGCACATCATTATGATTGGTGTAATAGATGAGGTCCAACCTCACATAAGAGATGTAGAAGCAACCAAATTAACTTGGTATAAACTAACAATAACATATGAAGCACAAAATCATAATACAATCATCCATGTCATTGCTCTATGTCATTTTGATTATGGATCTCTACACTTGATTACATGGCATTGCTCTATGTGGAGGTGTGGAATAAACAAGGTTTTATATGTGAAAGAAACAAGGAATTAAATGTATATGTGACATCCTTTTAACTTAGACATATTTGTTGTGATTGTAGCGGGTCAGTAGTAGAGAGGGATGATGTGGACTTTGGACCTTACCTAACCATGAAGAGTCATCATAAGGACGTGCACACTTAAATTTGAATATATTTCTTTGAACTCTCTCTCACTCTCTTTCAATCCACATAAGTCTGGATCATAGCTTTGGTAGGGAATAGTTTTTAATAGTTAATAGTTAGTATAGGATTGTATATTATAAAATACAAGATTAGATTGTCTTAATATCATTATTATTCTAATATTATTACTTGTTTTAGAAGTTTGTTTTTATGAGTGTTCAATACTCAATGAAAGAATTTCATCTGATTTTTTTAATGTATTTAAGATTTGGTTATATATATAAGTTCTTTATTTTAAAATAAAATAGACCATTATATTATATAGTTACATAGTTTTGTTACCATCTTATTTATAATTATAATAAGTTTTTGATATTGTCTTACTTTACATAGTAGCTTAGAAAAGTGTGTTAAAAATGTCATATAAACGTTCTACAATGACTATCTTTTAATTTAAAATAAAATAAAAATAAATCATGATCTTCAAATCAAACCAATAAAAATTATCAAGGTCATTTATTTCAAGAACAACAACTTAGTAATTCTTATGAGTACATATGTCTTTACCTTAATGATAGAAGTAGAACAATATAGGTTTTATTATTATTATTATTTTACACACACACACACATCATAATTAAAATTAAATTATATATAATTTGGTTGTGAGGTTATATATAATACAATATACATTTTATATATAAATATTCTTTTATTTTATATTTGCTTTAAAATAAAATGGACCACCAGGGTTCATTTTAAGACACCCCTATAAAATTGAAGGTGGAAAATACCTTGCGAATATCCCCGTAACCAGTTTCAGCGAAAGGTGAATTTGACAGTATTCAAAAACAAAATTTTCACCTAGTTTTTCATGGCTCCATCAGTGACGTGTGATAACAAGATGTCAATAACCACTCTTGACACGCGTCAATGGAACGTCAATGGTCTAGACTGACATGCATCACTGGCGCGACACTGGTTCGTAATGACGCACGATGTCTGGATCCCAATGACGCACGACACTGGCTCGTAATGACACGCGACATTGTCTCCTACTGTCGCGCGTCACTATCCGGTAATGACGCGCGACATTGCCTCCTACTGTCACGCATCACTGGCCCCTAATGACGCACGTCATTTGCTCCTACTGACGCACGTGTCAGCTTGGCTCCTATTGACGTGTGTTAGCTTGGACTGTTGTCGTGCGTCAGCTAAGACATTTGACGTGTGACACTAGGCTTCTATTGACGCGCGACACTATACCCTAATGACGCATGTCTCTGTCTTCTATTGACACGCGTCACTGGAACCTGTTGACGCGCGTCAAAGGTCTTAGCTGACGTGTGAAAATAGAAGGAAGTGACGCGTGTCAGTAGGGGACTGTGTCGAGCGTCACTAGGAGCCAATGTCGCGCGTCAAAGGTCTTAGATGATGCGCGACAACAGTCCAAGCTGACACGCGTCAATAGGAGCCAGTGACGCGTGTCAGTAGGAGCAAATGACACGCGTCATTAGGGGCCAGTGATGCCCTATTTAGCTTATAAATACCCTTCTGCCGCTCATTTTCTCATTTTCGTTCTCCCGTTCTTGAATTTTTGCAGGTCTAAATCGTTGTCAAAGACACAATTACAGCTATAATGTCGACTTCACATGCTTCCCAATTGCAAGTTCAGCAAGAAAATCAAGAGAATCCAACTCAATCGATTTCCAAGATCAACTACAGGAATCCCTTATGCCCTCACATCCATACGGCTTTAAAGATGTCTTCAGAATATTAAGATTTGATGGAAGAGTGTGAATTTATAGGGCTCATTAATATGCCCCATTTCGAAACAGATCCGGATATTTTGAATTACCTTTTGTCATGCTACAATTCAGAGGACAGGTATTTTTTATGTGACTTTGAACGATGGCCAAATGTTCCAATTCACTATTGAGGCAAATGACATCCATCGGTTTACGGGCCTTCCTTTCAGAAATTTACCAATTGTTACAACCAAGGCAACACTCCTGGAAGAAGACAAGAAATTTCTCGAATCAACGTACGGTTTCCATGTTGATTGTAAGTATAATTCGTTTTAATTCATATTTTTTATTCTGTTTTTTATTCTAATATAATTTGCTGTTATAAATTTATAGTAATTTTCACTGTTTCACATTTGCAGCCCATGTCAATAAATCCAGGTGTGGTGTAGATACACAATCAATTGCACACCACTTTCTTGCTGCACTTATTTCATTTTTTCAAGCCAGAATTGTTTTGCAGGGTCGCCAAACAGATATACCAAATTGGGCCATTGCATACATTTGTGCCACTATCTCAAAATGAAAATTCGATTGGTGCACATATCTATCCAAAAAAATAAGAATTGACATAACAAATTCAAAACTCTCAGATAAACCTTTCATTTATTCAACAAACTATCTCCTCGGCTTCTACTATGAGGCAATTTTAAATTTAAAAGATAAACAAATTCCTACTTGCTCTGATGAGGCTTTGAAGAAATTCTCAATTCCATTTGAAGAACAACAGGTATAAACTATTTAGTTTGTAATTGTATTTCAATTTTCGACATTACAGTGCACAGTTATTAAAACTTAAATTTTAATGTTTTGCAAAGAAGATATCTTGAAGCCCTTCCCCGAAAAAAGAAGTTATCGAGAGGAAGAGGCCAACAACACGCAGAGGCTTCGGGGGACTCCCAATCTGAAATGGAAGCTCACTCCTCTCCAAACCCTCAACAGTTTGAACTCGTTAAATGCCAGAGAAGTAATACATTCTCATATATTATTTACAAATTCCAAAGTTGCATATTTATTTTTCAATTTAAATTTTAACCAAATGAATTGACAACATTTAATATTGATGAATTGCAGGGACTTTGGAACCTTCTTCCCCAACTCACTCCATACAGTCGCATGCATTCATATCTTCTGAACAGCCACTGAGTACAACTCCTACAAGGCCACCCGTAGCACCGAGAAAAACAACCCCTCGACAACAAGGTACAACTTTTCTATAGTACGTTTAATTTCGTAGTTTTGACTTTATGAATTGTTTTAATATTTTTCATTTTTTTCTTGTACTTTTCAGCACATGTCAGTCATGATCAAACCACAGCACCGACACCCACTCAACCATTAATTTTTAAAATGCCAACCAGAGGAACAGTGAAAAAGAACATTGGTAAACGCATGCCTTTTGCTCCGGCCCCTAGTGGGACACTAAACCTTGCCTCCTCGTTTCGAATTCCAACTCTATCACTTGGTGGCTTGCCCAGTGCAACTGGCATATCTGTTTTGAACAATATAAATTTAGATGAAGATTATTTGGGCATTGATAGCAATGACCCAACTGGTTTTTTCGATACCCGCGAGATGATTCAAGGCCAGCAGGTATACTTCAAATTTCAATTTTAATATGCTTTACAATTTTGAATTACATTCTGATTTAAATTTATTTATCTAAATCTTGATTAATTTTTTCAAAAACAGGATCAGCCCACCCAAAGGCAGAAACAAGGAGCAGTTGATCTTGGTGAAAGCCCCCATTCTTCTCCAGCAAGATCGTCTGCATCAGATTCAGATAGTGAACAGTTGCCACGTTTTCCTTTGGAGAACTTAATTGGTTATGATTGTCAATCCCATGTCAGTGAGTTTATTATTCCTCATATCCAACAGCTTATAGAATGGGAGAGAAGGGCTAAAGTTCTTATCAATGAGATTATTAGTCGTTATGAAAATTATTGGCAACGGGATAGTTTATACGCTGCAGTCCAGAATCAACCTGCGAAGATGGATTCCTTACTTACCCAAGTAAGATGTGGGACTGTCACGTTTAACAACAACTATAAAGACGACATTTTAGATAAGGCACTAAACAAATTGGAAAATATTAGTGCCGAGGCCCAGGCATATTTTAACAAATGGTCCAAGGACAAGGATTTGGTATCAATCGCAAATGCCGAAAGAGATAGAGCGGTTGTAAGTACTATTACATTCAAACAATCATTCTTGTTAATTTGAAATTTTGAATTTACATTAATATTTTGAATTGACATTACTCTTTTTGTGCAGTTGAAATATGAAAATTTGAAGAGTCAGGTGAAGGTTTTGCAAGTTCACTTGGAAACAACAAAGAACAACTTATCCGCAGCAAAAAATTTGAAGCAAAATATTGTTTTGGTTAACAAACAAAACAATACACTAAAGCGGATAATTAAAGAGCATGGTCTCGACCCTGACATATTATTCAAAGCCAAAGCAGCTGCTGATCCAAATTTGCTGTCGCATGGGAGATGCAACAAATCAAGAAGAAAGAATTTTAAAAAATCTGGAGAGTGCTACAGAAGATCTTATAAGTTCAGGGGTTATTTCTGGTGTTGGGGAAAGAGGTACAGCCACAGTGGAAGAAGCCGTTGGGGAAGAGAGCAGAGTAGAATTGTATAAAGAAAAAGAGGGTTTTGAAAATTAGAAACTTTTATTATTGAGGAAACTTTAAATATTGAATTTGAAAACTTCTGCTATTGAGTATGTACTATGGTATTTGAATTTAATTATATGGTGATTAGATGGTGATTATCATGAATTATATGTATGTTTCTTGTTTACTTGCATTGTCATGAATTGTATGTGGACGTAGATGATGAATGATGATAATTGATAATTAATGATAGATGATGATGAAAGACGATGATCAATTTAATGTGTATAATGTAAAATGTAGTGCCTAAATATCTTGTGGGACTTTAATTATCTTGAAAATTATGTCTTTGGGAAAAAATAGCAACTAAGATTTGAAACAGATCTTTAGGATTTCTCCTTAATAGACTTATGGTGTAGGAAAATTCTATTTTAAAGAGATTCACCTCTATATAAGTGCATAATCTCTCATTAGAGAGGTTGTTTGACATCCAAAATAGTCAAGACCATTTGTCAGAAAATAACGTTTTGCTGGAAACAATCATTGATGTAGAGGCTAGATTAGCCAATTATGAAATAGTTAAATTCCAGGCCATAAGAATTAGAGCTTGGGAAATAATCAAGACCATGGTTTAAAAGATATGGTTTTGTTATCATGGATATTGTTTTGTGTAGAGTAGATTGACAAGTTGCTGTAAATAGTCAAGGTTATGGAGGCTAGATTAACCAAAGTTGGAATAACCATGCGATTAAAAGATAGGTCAAGCTCGATATAGAACTTTGAAGTTTAATGTAAAACATATAAGGTTTTTATCATGAAGATTAGTCTGTATAGATCAAGTTCATAGGTTGAAGAATCCTATCATTTTTTTATATTTGATAAGGGTGAAGAATAATTGTGGATTAGAACTGGGAGGCTATAAGTTGGAATAATTTTGAGTGTGTAAGAAAATATTGAAGGTTGTAAACTAGATCATAGTAAACTATGTGTGTAAGTATTTATGTAGAGCCTTGAAGAAGGCACACTACATTTGCAGGATAGTTTGAAGTTAATAGAATTATCAATGTTCTAGTCAGTTTTATTACTAGAAAGGATTTTTATTAGATAAAGACTCTGTCAAGTTGATTTAAATAGTTGTGATTAGTGTAGATTTGGGTGGGTGACTATAGGATATGGAAGATAGCATTAGAATTGAGTTTGAATAACTTCGTGTTAGAGGATGATCATTATAAGTCTAAAAATAGATCTATTTCTTCATGGAGAAATCTGAAGAAGTGATGGATCTATGACAAAGCAGGGAATTTTAGGAAGAGTGTCAGGACTTATATTTATAATAGTATAATGTATTGTTTAATAGTTTATCCTGCAGTTAAAAAAATATATCAAAGGATTTTGCACATATAAAAAATAAATTAAATATAATTCTAAGAAATCAAGAAAGAATCATCACTGGTAAGAAATTAAACATAATTGCAAATATGATAGGGTTTAGCTTACCTCTTGCGTATTAGATTGCTGTGAAATCATCAAGGGTAACGTGCTAGATCTTTGTTTTACCTGACATTGTAGATAGAGGGGTGAGTTGCCTGACATTGTCAGTCCTGAGAAGTGCCAGCAACATCTTTAAATATATAGACCAACAATATCTTTAAATAAATGATAACAAGAGCTGAAAAAATGTAAAGTAACAAACAATAAGATGATGTTGAAGAAGATACCTATTTAAAATTGAAATCATCCCCGGTAATGTGCTAGATCTTTGTCTTAAAAAAATTCAAAACAAAAAATGGATTAGTAGATAGATGGGTGAGTTGCCTGACATTGTCAGTCCCCGAGAAGTAACAGCTTCCTCGGACGGATGTCAACCCACGTTTTCAAAAAATAAAATATTGTATTTAACTAAATGTAAATACATAGACATCTTTAATGATAACCAGAGCTGAAAAAAATGAATAGTAACAAACAATAAGATTAAGGGGAAAAAGATACCTCCTTAAAGTTGAAATCATCACTGCCACTGGTAATGAGCTATATCTGTGTTTCAAAAAAACCCAACATGAGAAATGGATTAGTAGATAGATGGGTGAATTGCCTGACATTTTTAGTATATAGACCTGTAACATCTTTAATGAAAACCAGAGCTGAAAAAATGAATAGTAATAAACAATAAGATTAATGGGAAAAAGATACCTGCTTAAAGTTGAAATCATCACTGCCACTGGTAATGAGCTAGATCTGTGTTTTAAAAAAACCCAACACGAGAAATGGATTAGTAGATAGATGGGTGAATTGCCTGACATTTTTAGTATATAGACCTGTAACATCTTTAGGAAAACCCATGGTTAACCAAAACATGAAATGTGTATAGGAGTGTCTTTTAGTGCTTCATGCCAAATTTAATCAGATTTTTAAATGAGTATTTAAACTTATTCAAGTTTTTATAAAACTGGATCGCTTAGAAATGCAGACTAAACAACCTGTCTTCTTAGCATCCAAGAAAAAATACAGTGCCTTCTCCAGATAAATCATAGAAGTTAATTTTGTATAGGATTCACATCTTGAGATATTGTAAAATGTTTTGGGGAAAATGGATCAGTATCAAAATATGTTGTATAGGATTCACATCTTGAGATTCTCTCTTCAGGACTGCTTCTTGGAGTGGTTGAATTAAAATATGTCTCTTTTTTTTTCAAATTTTTAAGGTGGTGCATATGATCATAGCTCAATAAGGTTGTTTACATATCATATTAGTTACAAGAATGAACTTGAAATCTTTGATCCTTTAGTAGATTCATCTCATCCTATGTAAGGATATTCAGGCACAAGTATGAGGTTTGAAAGATACAATAAGGGTAAAGTGATCAAAATTGTTGTGTGTAACGGAAAGTTGTTTTTACTTTCTTCTAATTATCATTATTGAGCTGATGAAATACTTGGTTGACCCTTGCAATGAGTATCAAAGTATAAAATTCCTGCTACAACCTTGTTTTGTTTTCCTTTGCTGAAGATACAATGTTCAAGTGTATGTTTGAAGACAATTTTCTTGAAGCTCCCCCATTTCTATGCCTTGAATTGATTAATCATGATCTTCTTGAAGTACAATTGATAAAATGAAGTGTCTCAAATATTGAAAAAAAATTTACAGCTCAACATAAAGTTCTCTGTGCAAGGTTGGATCATCTTAAAAAGGTAACATTGTGTAAATTTTGTCAAGAGTGCCTTACTGGTACCTCATCTCAAACTCAGTCTTAGCATATATCATGAAGTTTCTTTTTGAACTTATCAAAGAAGACCCTATATCATCATCAAGTACACACCAAACACTGTTTGTTTCTTTGGTCTGGGGATAAATTTGAAGGCTTCATCTCAATTGGCTGCATTGCAAACATGAAGGGAATTTCCTCTAGTGCAAAAGAGGTGAAAACTTCGAATTCCATTAAATTTTGGATAAGAAATCAATTATTTGGTAGTCTCAGGCTTTCTCTGTGCATAAAGAGATCCATCTAGTCACTCATCACTCCTGACGCGCGTCAATGGAACGTCAATTTTCTTGACCGACGCGTGACACTGGCCACTATTGACGCGCGTCACTGGCACCTATTGACGCGCGTCACTGGCACCTATTGACGCGCGTCACTGGCACCTATTGACGCGCGTCACTGGCTCCTACTGACGCGCGTCGGGACCTGACTCCTATTGACTCCTACGCGTCGCTGACTCCTATTGACACGCGTCACTGGCTCTTTTTGACGCGCGTCACTGGCTCCTACTGACGCGCGTCACTGAATCCTATTGCTGTGTCGCTAACTCCTATTGACGCACGTCACTGGATTCTATTGACGCGCGTCACTGGCTCCTATTGACGCGCGTCGTTGACTCCTATTGTCACGCGTCACTGGATCTTATTGACGATGCGTCGCTTGCTCTTATTGACGCGCGTCGCTGGATCCAATTGACGCGCGTCAGCTAGGACTATTGTCGCGCGTCAGCTAGGACCTTTGATGCGCATCAAGTGAAGCCATTGACGCCCGATTTAGCCTATAAATACCCTTCAACCGGTCATTTTCTCATTTTCACCTTCCAGCTCTTGAATTTTTGCAGGTCTCAATTCTTCCCAACTGCAAGTTCAGTAATAAAAATCAAGAGAATCCAATTCAATCGATGTCCCTTATGCCCTCACATCCATACTGTTTTAAAGATGTCTTCAGAATATAAAGATTTAATGGATGCGTGTGAATTTACAGGGCTTGTTAATATGCCCCATTTCGAAACAGATCCGGATATTTTGAATTACTTTCTGTCATCCTACAATTCAGAGGACGACATTTTTTATGTGACTCTGAACGATGGCCGAATTTTTCAATTCAGTATCGAAGCAAATGACATCCATCGGTTTACGGGCCTTCCGTTCAAAAATTTACCAATTGTTACAACCAAGGCAACACTCGTGGAAGAAAAGAATTTTCTCGAATCAACGTTCGGTTTCCATGTTGATTGTAAGTATAATTCATTTTAATTCATATTTGTTATTCTGTTTTTTATTCTGATACAATTTGCTGTTATAAATTTATAGTAATTTTCACTGTTTCGCATTTGCAGCCCATGTCAATAAATAAAGGCGTGGTGTCTAATATGTATCATTTCTGAGTACATGTAATTTTTGCAATGCTAGTGTCTAAGATGAGCTTTGTAACTTTGTTTGACCTGATGAGTGCAGTGGAAAAGTTTAAACAAAAAAAAGATCTTAAGAAAACTGATGGAACCAAGAAGGGGAAATTAATTGATGTTCCCAAACTTGATGATGCAAATCAAGCAGGGGGGAAGAATTCTGATCAATGTACTTTAATATTAACGGAGGGTGACTCAGCCAAGGCTCTTGCTGTAAGTGTTTGTGCCTTGAATCAGGGAAATGTGAATACTGAATTTGGTAGTATTGTGACATGTTTCGACATCACTTTCCAATTTAATTTTTTGTTATTTTAGTTATCTTTATCCTGTCAGGTGGCAGGAATATCTATTGTTGGTCAATATTATTATGGCGTGTTTCCTCTCAGAGGTAAGCTGCTCAATGTCAGGGAAGCTACCACTCACCAACAAATGGAGAATAAAGAGATAGTAAATATAAAAAAAATCCTTGGTCTACAGGAAGATAAAATATATGACAGCATTAAATCTTTAAGATATGGCCATCTGATGATAATGACAGACCAGGTACATGATCTTTGTATAGCGCTGTTTAGTTTCTGCTTAATTCTGACACATCCTTTCTAGTGAGATCCTTTTTGACTTGTCCTTTGTCTCTTAAAGGACCATGATGGTTCCCACATCAAAGGATTGCTGATCAATTTCATACACCATACCTGGCCATCACTGCTTAAAATTCCTTCATTTGTTGTGGAATTTATCACTCCTATTGTCAGGGTAAATGTTCACCCTGTATATTTGGTTGAGTGTATTGAGACTCTTTATATTTGTTTTTAAGCCTCCAGATGTTATGTATCTCCATGTCTAATTTTGGCACATGTTGATGTAGGCAACTCACAAAAATGGAAATGTGTTATCTTTTTACACAATTTCTGAGTATGAAGCTTGGAGAGAATCATTGAGTGGATCGATAACTGGCTGGACCATATAGTACTACAAAGTAATGCTAGTTTGTTTTCTCTTTATATGTTTTCAAGTTCTGGTTTTGTTCACTTGCTGATTAGGTATCACTTGTTGCTTGGACCATACAGGGTTTTGGCACAAGTACTTCTAAAGAGGGCAAGGAGTATTTCATAGATCTGGACAAGCACAAAAAATATTTTGTGTGGGTTGATGAGAAAGATGGAGATGCTTCCTCATATCAATCAGCTTATAGAATGGGACAGAAGGGCTAAGGTTCTTATCAATGAGATTATTAGTCGTTATGAAAATTATTGGCAACGGGATAGTTTATACGCTGCAGCTGATCCAAATTTGCTGTCGCATGGAGATTTCTGGTTTTGGGGAAAGAGGTACAGCCACATTGGAAGAAGCCGTTGGGGAAGAGTGCAGAGGAGTAGAATTGGATAAAGAAAGAGAGGGTTTTGAAAACTAGAAACTTTTATTATTGAGGAAACTTTAAATATTGAATTTGAAAACTTCTACTATTGAGTATGTACTATGGTTTTTGAATTTAATTATATGGATTTATATACAATCTTTAATTTTAATTGCATTAGATGGTGATTATCATGAATTATATGTATGTTTCTTGTTTACTTGCATTGTCATGAATATATAGAACAACAATATCTTTAAATAAAAGATAACAAGAGCTGAAAAAATGTAAAGTAACAAACAATAAGATTATGTTGAAGAAGATACCTATTTAAAATTGAAGTCATCACCGGTAATGTGCTAGATCTTTGTCTTAAAAAAATTCAACACAAAAAATGGATTAGTAGATAGATGGGTGAGTTGCCTGACATTGTCAGTCCCGAGAAGTTACCCACGTTTTCAAAAAATAAAAATATTGTATTTAACTAAATGTAAATACATACACCTGTAACATCTTTAATGATAACCAGAGCTGAAAAAAATGAATAGTAACAAACAATAAGATTAAGGGGAAAAAGATACCTCCTTAAAGTTGAAATCATCATTGCCACTGGTAATGAGCTAGATCTGTGTTTTAAAAAAACCCAACACGAGAAATGTATTAGTAGATAGATGGGTGAATTGCCTGACATTTTTAGTATATAGACCTGTAACATCTTTAATGATAAAGATAAAAGATAGATAAAGAAGATACCTATTTAAAGTTGAAACAATCCATTATCAATAGCTTCATCAAAGTCGATGTTGTCTTCTGTAGAATGTGACGAAGAGCCAATTACACTCTCAAGGTTGGGAATATTTGTACTTGTAGCTGTATTATTCACACCTCTTCTTTCACAAAGGGAATTCCAGTGTGCAATTGCTCTGTCGAACGGAAAGGTTTCGATGGAGTATCGAGAAACATAACACCTCATGCAACTTTCCAGATTTTTATCCAACCTGTTTCTCAGTTTTGATTTTATAAATGACAATGCACTGAAAACCCTTTCATCCTCCACAGACCCCAAAATCATTGTTTGGCATAACTCATATAATCTGAAATATTCACTGATATCTTCTTGTAAAATAGAACTTTGATAGATTCCTCGCCACAGCCTTGTAATAGCACCACTTTCAGAAGGTTGATCTAAATTCTTATATTGGTTCCTCATTGTTGTTGCAAAATTTGTTGACTGAAACTTTAATAAATCGGCATTCAGTATACCTTTGATTTCCACACCCTTGAGCTCTGACGTCTTTGTAAATTGTTCCATTATTGTACCCATTGATTTATGGAAATGCTTACTGACAAAGTCTGCACGGCCACCTTCAGTATTCCAAAAATTAGGATTCATCACACCCATGGCTTCCAGAATTTTATCTTTACAGAAACGTTCCCTAATTTCTGATGACAAGGTTTCTGAAATTTTTTTAAGCTTTATTCTTGTTTCAACTATAACAGACTCAAACAAATTACGTGTCACGGGAACATCTTCTCGTTCCGATCCTGTAATATCTTGACGTTTTTGCAAAATGTGCATAGGTATTTCCCTCCCATTAACAGTGATGCAGAGGTGATCGTGGATATTAAATCTCAAAAAGGTGTTAGGATTTTTAAGATCTAATAAATCTCTCCAATTTTCAAAAATAGGTGCATCAAAACTATCATTGGAACAGTACAATATATCAAGACTTTGACATACCATTTTCCTCATCCGTATAAAATCCACAATATAGATTAATCTGCCCTGTGCATGCTTCATCAGTGTATTGATCTCCTTTAACATTGGAAGAATACCAACCAATGTAAGCAATGTCTCCAAATCAGTTAAACGGAACAACAAGTCCCTTGCCCTATCAACTTCATGACGGTATTTGTGCATGAAACCAACCAATGAAGGATACTCCTCACGAACTCTGCATGCAGATTCATACAAAGAGATCCATCTAGTCTCCACATCCTTCAGAAGTTTTTTGCCATCTGTAATTCCAATTGCAAATTTTTTGAACTCGAGAAAACGCTTTGGGCTGCTTGACATATAGGCATGAAGTTCTCTTATAAGGTCTTCTAATTTAGCAACATTTTCGTGGTTGCTTACCATTTTATACGCTAAATTCATTCTGTGAGCCATACAGTGAATTGGTAGCATATATGGGGCCACTGTTGTTTGTAATCTAACACAGAGCCCTGTTCGGTGACCTTGCATGACAGATGCACCATCTGCTCCAACGCATACCAACTTCGTAGCAATTTCATAATCAGTCATACCAGCAACATCTTTCAAATGAGAAACAACTATTTTATATAGGTTTTCGGCATTGCAGTTTTCAACCATTTTCATAACACCCAACAGATGAGGTGTCCTTATATGATTTTCTAAAGTATAGATGTGGATACATACCCATGCGGTGTTGTCGACTGCTGTCACTTCATCAATTGAAAGAGAGATAAAGTTTGTTTTTTTTTACATTCTCTTTCAAATCTTCCTTCTCTATCATCGAGAGGAATTTTGCCATTTCCCATCCACTACTCTCAGACCAATGAGACTGAGGTACATTCAGCATTCCGTTAAATTGATACAAAACTTTGAAATCGAGGAAATCTGAAATCGCTCTTCCTTTTTTAAGTATTTGAAAAAGAGTAGAGAATTGTATGAATTTTGCATGTAGATTTGTTTCTTTCATCTTACCAATATGCGATGTGATCGTTCCTCCCTTTTCCAACAGATGTCTGTGTTTTTTCTACTCTGCCTCATATTCCGCTGCGTATCTAACATGCATGCATTCTTTTTCAGTTTTCCACCTATGTGTTTTGATTTTCTGGCCATCCGCCCCCGTTACAGTTAAATATTGTTTTCCACAATGTTTTTCTATAGTGTCCAGCTTCAGTTGCATTTTTTGTTGCTTTCCCAATTTCCACGTACATATTGTACATGTACATTCAGATGGGATTTCTTCAGAATTAGATGATTGTACAGGTTCAATAAATGGAAATTTAGCTGCCCAATCAAACTTGTATGTCCTGCCAATGGTCCACATATTCTTGTTCGTTTTCAATGCTTTACTTTTTTGAGTAGAATTTTGAGCAATATCACAATCACCTGGTTTCCTCTTTCTTGGACCAGAGTTTGATTTTGATTTCTGTCTTCCATTTTGCTGAGTGTTTGTATCTGTGATATCTAGCTGCACTTCTGGTTGCACCCCAACAGGAACAATATCTTCAAGATCTGGCATATTATCGTAGGTTTCATTTGTTTGACTTTGATACTATGCAGAATGCATGTCCACCTCAATAATACCTTCCACACAGTCAGTATTCTGATTCTTTGTGGTGGCATCTATATGATTGGTATTTACAATATCTGTATCCGCAGAGTTTCCAAAATACTTGAAGAGTGATTTCTGAGATTTCTTACTTACTTTTAGGTTATTCGTATTCTTTGAGCTGGCACCTTCCATTATTCTGAAAAGAGTCCTGCGTCAGCAAAAGAACCAAGTAGCGACTCTGTCCAGTGTCTGAGGTCTTGTCGCGCATCCACTGTCTGAGGTCGTCGTGTCAACACTGTCACACATCAACAACCCTTTTCTTGTCACGCGTCCACTGTCTGAATACTGTCGTGTGTCAACACTGCCCAAGTCACGCGTCAACACTTCCTCTGTCGCCGTTAACACTTCCTTTTCGCCAAGTTCCTCTGTCACGCGTCAACACTTCCTCTGTCACGCGTCAGAACACCTTTTTCGCACAGTCAACAGCTTCCTCTGTCACGCGTCAGTACAGCTCTTGTCGCGCGTCAACAATGCCCTTGTCGCGCGTCAACACTGCATTTGTCGTGCGTCAACAATCACAGGCTAACAGTAATATGAATCTCTGGTGCTCAAGGGTATGCGAGTTCAAATTTCATAGTATTGGTAATTTGGTAAGCTACTTGAGGTATACTACCTGGTGAATCACCTAGGTTTTTATAGGAGATGTTTTCAAATGAAGGCGAAGCCGACCCCCCAAAAAAAATATACTATATATTTTAGGCGAACAGGACACCAACCCACTCCGAATAATTCACCTTTTCAAATTTTCCTAAAATGAAATTTTCGCCATATTACGAATATTCGCTGCTAAAATTATCCCTAAAACTAACCCTAGATTACCTTCCTCATGTTGCTACACTGAAGGTGAACTCTAATGAGATTCACTTTAAACACTTTTCCTTGAAACAATGAACTTCTGCACTTTGCTTGAATACACCGAGAAGAGGAGTGATGAACAATTAAGAAGGAGGCCACTAATGAACACCAAGAAATAATTCTAAGAACACCAAGAAATTTATTGAGAACACATTTTGACCTCTGCAACACTTAGAATGGCCCTCGATGCAAAATTGACAATTTCTTCATTTTGGAACTTTACACTCATTGCATCAGGGAATGTGGTAATCTAATTGAAAACTGAGCAAGAAGAATATATGAGTACTTGGACTAATTGGAAATGTGTGAAGTACTAAAATTTGACCACTTTCAACCTGCTTTTCCCATTTACTATTTTTAGTATGTTCACCATAAGTACCGATTCTGACCATTTTTACCATTTTTGTCAGTTTCACCAATTTTTGAGTGTCTCAATCATGTGGGAATGGAATGAAGAGTGTGAATGCACATTTTTATTAGGATTACTATTTTTAGTAGTCTCTCCGACAGAGACTTACTAAAAATATAAACTTCACTTCCTAGTGTCGGATTTAAATGGAACCAATTGTAGAAGTTTACACTAATTCGTCACAATGCTCTAGTAAAATTTTCAAGAGATTTTTCCCACTGGAACCCTGAGAAATTGAAAAAGAAATTTTCCCTGGTGAGGATCTTGAGCACGAAGCTTCCACTGACATCCATTAATGGATTCCTTGAGTTTTGAAGGTTCACTTTTCCACCTCATATTTTGATGAAACCAACATTTTTGAGATGGGTTTTTTTCTTCTAATCTCATATATGAATTTATGTTGCAAACCGATCACTGGAGTGACGGGAAAAAATAAAATTTTAAAATTCGGTGCAAGGAAATGAGGGTTTCTTTGCTGAAAAATATATTTTTTGTGCATGTTAAATCCCCCACCTAGGATTTTATGGCCTTTGAAAATGATGAAGGAAGTAAAAATTTTCACTTTGATCTATGCCCTAGTTTACAAGTTATGAGGTTTTCTTCATTTTGCAGACAACGGAGTCAATTTGGAGAAAAATCCCCCTGTAGCTTTAAGTTTTTTGATTTTTTATGAAATATTATATTTTCATGAGCATGGAAACTTATGTGGAATGGATGGGAATGAAAAACGGAGGGTGGAGGAATTCTGGAAAAAAATCGCTAGAGTTCCGAGAGGAAATGGAGATGTAATGTGGGGGGAATGGAGAAAATGACTAAGCATCAGTATTTATAGGCTTTATTACCTTGAGGGAAGGGGGATTGAATTTTTTTCCCCCCATTTTACCCTTTGGAAAGGGACAAGGGGACACCAAAAGTGCACCTTATCCCCTAGCTGACCCTTGGCATTCATGCACCAGTGGAGGAGGGGGCTGGAAAATTAGCCAAAGGTGCTTAACGGAGGTTTCCAAGGTCATATGACATGTCTATGGGCTCAAAGGAAAGAGGGGCATAATTTATTTCCACCCATGTTCCCTTGGAAAGGAACAAGGGGACACCCAAATTATGCATTAGCACCATGTTGACAAGTGGCACTCTGTACAAAATTCTAACTGTAAGAGCGTCCTTGGGAGTGAGCTTGAAAACAAAGTTTTCGGAGCTCCTGAAGGTATTTTTTAGAACTTCTATATATTATTTTGACTAAAAGAATCATTTTGAGAACAATGAGATGGGTGCTAACGTTCTGTTTCTTCCTAAAACCCCTTTAAAAATTACCTTCTTCCTTGGAATCACAGAGTGTACCCTCCAAAAATGAGTTCCCTTGAGAACCGCCAAGGTCTTGTGAAAAAAATGAATGTTCCATCTTGTAGAGGATCTTCTTATATTTCTAATGAGTTATTTTTTCCATCCTAAATCATTACTGAGGTCCCAGAATCATCTGTTGAAGATTGGGTACCTATTTTGACTACCTTCTCTTCACAAGGGTTGATATTAGGTCATATGAAAAACCATGTTGAAGCAAGGGAGGAGGGATAATTTTATTGCCCCTCTTGTCCCCTTGGAACAATACATGAGGACACTAAAAATCTTCCTCAACCTGGTGAGGAAAAGTGGCACACATGCGGAAGTTGGAGTGGGGGCTACAAATTTGAGGAAAGGTGTTTATTCGGGCTCCCCAGGGTCATGTTAAGGGTTCGTGAGGCTTAAGGTGGGGATGAATTTTTATTCCCCCCTTGTCCCCTTTGAGAGGGAAAAAGGGACACCAAAAGTGCACCTCAGCCTCATGTTGCCATGTGGCACTAGAGAAAATGACTAAGTATCAAACATGTACCTTGGGCGGAGACTTGAAAATGGCATACCTTGAGCTCCCAAATGAATTTTTTGACACTATATTTATATGATATTTACTTAAAATTACCTGTGTAGAAGTATGGTATGGGTCTCATGCCTTTATTCTTCTTTAAATCCTCTAAAAAAACCATTTTTCTCGAGATCACCAATTGTGTCTGCTAAGAAAGAGTTGTATAGAAAAATGCATGGGGGTTCAGAAGAATATGAGATTACCACCATGTAGAGGACTGAAATATATTTCCATTTCAAATTGTAAATTTTTTAAAAAAATTAAAAAAATAAACAACACAAATTTGATATCTTTTAATCTCAGCAACATTCTATATTAGTAGTTCCTTTAGACCACACTTATGGGTAAATTCATCGTGCTTTGGTATGTTGCTTCCAACACCTAATATAGATGCAACCAAAATTTTTTTGACACCATCACTATATATTTTCAAGGAGAAGTAAGGTTACCTTTTTTGGTCTCTTAACCATCCCTTCGTAACCCATTTACCATAATTATTAGGTGTAAATCCCAAAATTGAGAAAATCCAATAATATAGGGATAAAATCCAAGTATGAGCATTCCCCTTTAAGTAGGTGGCATTGATAAGATGAATCCTTTTCAAGTATTGTCTAAGTATCGCATACCAATTTTCTCTTGTCTACATTTACATCTCTCTCATGTATGACCATGTATATTGAGATGATATACTTATTTGACATAGTGATGTGTATATCGAAAAAGCACATACGTAGGGAGGTTTGGTATATCTATTTGAAGGTATATATAAAGGGGATTAATTTTTGGAGTAATAAAAAACTAATCCATTGCCTTGATACAATTTATACATAAAAACAATAGAATATGGTATGAAATTCTTCTTACAGGATTCAAAAATCTTATGTAGAGACAACTATGATGCATGGAAAATAAAGATTAATATTTTTTTGAAATTTGATTATATATGGAATGTTGTGGATGGGTCTTTCAGTAAGCATCCTAAAAACATTGATCAGTAATGCATGTTTGATATAGCTAACAAAAAATAAAATCACATCATTCTGATTGGTGTAATAGATGAGCTCCAACCTCACATAAGAGATGTAGAAACAACCAAATCAACTTGGTATAAACTAACAATAATATATGAAGCACAAAATCATAATACAATCATCCATCTGCAAATTTAACTACACAATCTCAAACTCAAGTCAAATGAGATAATCTAATCTTTTTTAGATGTATTGCAATATTAAGGGCCTCAATCCTAGCATTAAATGAACATGTGGAAGATAAAAACACGTACGTATAGTATTGAGAGGATTTCTACAGTCCTACAAAGTGTTTGTCATTGTTATCACAAAATTTTCCCCCTAAAAATTTGAATAACCCATTCAAAATCTGGACTTAGTCATTTTATATAGGCTTTATACTTGCAGATAGCTATCAAATTTAACACCCAAAGTCAATTTGCAGCGAGCTCAGTGAGGTGCAGAAAGGTGGGTTAGGAAGAGCGAGCTAGCATGTTGACTCTACCGAGTTGGTATTATCTCAACGAGCACGGGATGAATTGGCAGGCCGTGGGAATTTAATCCCCGCTAGTAACATCAAAAGATGCTACCGGCTGATACCATGTTAATATGCTACTAGTCGGTAGAAAGTACGGATGCTACCAGCCAATAGCATGAATAATGTTACCCATCGGTAATAGGAGAGGGAAGTGACGAGGAGAACAGATAATAGTAGGAATGTTAATAGCATGAAGTATGCTACCAGCCAGTAGTAGAAATGAATGGGTCGCGTGAGCAGAGCGATGAGTTTTCAATGCAATGTATGGTGGTAAAGACGCTATCGGTTGGTAGCATGGAATAATGTTACCGACCGAAAATAGAAATCAAAATGTCAATCATTTTGTCGGCTAACAATTGAAAGATGAAGCTACTGACCAAAGGAAGGAAAAGAACACTTTTGATCACCCCCTCAAACATTAATGAACATTGTATAAAGTAGCTCAACTACCTATCAGGAATTTAATGCATGGTAGATGGGAGCTCAATTTATGTGTGTGTGTGTGTGTGTGTGTGTGTGTGTGTGTGTGTGTGTGTGTGTGTGTGTGTGTGTGTGTGTGTGTGTGTGTGTTTGTGTGTAAAACTTGCCCATTTGAAGGGTCTTGTTCATCTTTTAACTAAGCTTTGAGTGCTCTTTTTTGTAATGGCACCATGCCAAATGGTGGATGACTTCCCATGAGTTCTAGACCTCAAATCTAGTCCCTTGCAATGTAATCTTGCAACTTCTACCATGAATATTATAGAATTGTGCATATTTTAAGTGGTAGATATATTTTGTGGCATGTTTTATCTTCCCTACTTTTTTTACTTATAGTCTTATCTTTCCATTCATTTTTGGCATTTTGTGTGTATATTTTCTTACATGTTCCATATTTGTTCTGTTGTCAATGCGTGGGCGAGTGAGGTTGCATGGCTCTCAAATTTTAGCACGTTGTCTTCGCTCTCTCCCATGTTCTCTCTCTCTTTCCTTCCCCTTATGGAGAGATCTCAACCCCCTTTCTCTAGTGCTATCACTGCCCCTTTTAGCCTAGGATTTCCCTTTTGCATATCCTTTTATCACTGGTACCTTGGCATGTTTAGTTTAGGATTTTCTTTCTACATTAGGAGTAGTTTTAGCATTAGATTTAGGTAGAGGAATGATGTAGCCTAGAATTTACCAATGACACCCTAGACGTGCTGACACATCACTCAACCTAGACTGAGAACTCACTCGAAGTGTGAAAAGGGACCAGTCCCTCTTTAGGGTTGTTGTTATAGGTTGTTAGCATGATGAAGACTAGCACATGCAGTTCCATTACTAACACATCATTCTACAAAGCATGTTAGATTTATATCTAAGGGAGAGCAGATTTTTAAAAATAATCATGATGAAATCAAGTACATGCAATATCCAATTACACACAAGAATACACTCAGATTCAACCAATATCCTCCATTTAAATTATTATATAGAAGCTTCATTACAATAACAATAGTATGCGTGTGACAGATTTAGCAGCATAATCTCACTATATCTCTCTATGTATATTCATCATCATATATATACCTACTACGCAGTTCACTACATATATATAAGGGTGGGGAATTTCCCTTCACCACTTATCTAATCCCAAAATAGGTCACATGCTATTATTAGTCACGTTCTATTACAAAAATAGCCACACATGCAAGTGCGCTAACAATAGACTACTGGTAGTTAACTGAAAGTGAGAAATCTATTTTCGGCCTGTGTCTATACAAATCACTTCGTATCTGATCATCCAAAAATAGTCAATGCATGGAACGTATGTCTCTACCTTGTTTTTGTGCTCTGCACACCATCTCTAAAAATATACCTTCATGAGTGAAAATGGCTAAGTCCTGAAAGCTGAACTTTTACTCCGCACGCGAGTTCTCCCTATCTGTTCATTCCTTTGAATATGACCTGTTTTCTTGTGCAGACTTCTTATGAACTTTTTGTCAAGTGTTCCATGATAAAAATTACCCCACACTAATTGCATTGTCACCCTGACAATGGTTATCTCCAAAAATGAATCAAAGAATAGAAGAATAGAAAGAATTTGAATGAATGAAGAAATTTTCTTATCATGCGGTTTCTTCTTCTATATCTTGACAAATCAATTTAGGATAGTCCTCTTTAATCTTGGCCTCTAAGTTCTGCCACTCAATGAGTGATTCCTCTGCTCTATCTGGAATTTCCACAGCAATAGACTCTAGTTCCTCCTTCACAATTTATCCTTTCTCATTCTGCAAGACCAACACAATGATGGACATTGTAGTCATCCTTCCCTCCAACAAATCCATCTTCTACGCGATGAGTTTCCCAAGATCTTCTAGATGATTTCTATGTGGTTCTTGGGATGCTTTTAGGGCCTCGTGCTTCTATCTGACCAATGCTAATCTATCTGCGTGGCCCAATGTGTAGTCTTTCATTACTTTCTAGACCTCATTGCTCTCCTCCAGGGTTTTTATGTTGATGGGCACCGCTGGAGCTGTACAGATGTTCAGGGCTTGGTCTTCCTTCTTTAGTACTTCCTGCAACACTTGTAGCAATCCCTCATATGATGCAATCTTCCACATCACTAAATCCTTTTATCACTCTGCATCTTGGGTTGGATCCTTTGGTGATGGCATGTGCAAAGGTTCATCTTCAAGCACTAGGTCCACTGATGTACCTACATAGTGTATTGCCGAAGGAAATGTCTTTGGTAGTGTGGCCTAGATCTTATGACATTATTCACCAATTTCCTCTATGATGTTGATAAATACAAAGTTCTTTTTTTGCACTAAGCTTTTTCTTGTGTTAGGCACACTATCGCCTTATCCTTAGTTTTAATTTCTTCCCTTAGTGCCCTAATTGTGGCAGCCTTGTCCATATTCCACCTTTCCACCTTTGTTGAGACTTGTTGTCCCCTCAAAATTTCCCGCTCTGATAAGAGTAAAATTTTAAAATTTTGAGTCTTGAGTGTCTTTCTCGGAGGTGCCTAAGTCGTGAAACCAAGAAAATCCGCATCTTGGGTCATTTTGTAAGTATTTCGGGTCTGTCGGAACTTTCTGTCCCACCTTGTCCCAAGTACGAAAGTGCAAGTTGTTCCCCGATCGGCCGAAATCCCCTAAACTGTCCCATTCTCGGACCCGTCGGAACTTTTTGTCCCAAATGTCCCAAAGTTAAAAAGTGTGAGCTTTCCCATTTTCGGCCGATTTGCCCAAACCGCGTCCGTCGGAACTTCCTGTCCCAACTGCCCCATTTTAAAAAGTGCAAGCTTTCCTAATTTCGGCCGAGCCAGTCAAGTCGCGTACTTCGGAACTTTTTGTCCCGAATGTCCCAAGTCCAAGTGGGCCCGCTGTTCCAATTTCGGCCGAAATGCCCGAATCGCGTACTTCGCACATTTTCGTCCCATTTGTCCCAAATACATTTGTGCGTCCTCTCCCTGTTTCGCCCGAACCGGCCGAGCCGCGTGTTTCGCGCATTCGCGTCTCACCTGTCCCAAGCGTACCTAGTATCATTCACACTTAGTTTTTCCCGCTCGCTCCAAGTATGTTTTTTTTTTTTTAAGTTGGCGGTTGTGTATTCAATGCGCATTAAAGTCATTTCTCTCTCCAAACGGCTATATAACGAGCATTCCCCTTTGCGTTTTTGCATTGCTTCCATGCTATCTTTTGCTCGAACCCTCGCCATTTGAAAACCTGCGCGATTCCGCCTCCATTTGCAAATTCCTTCCAGAAGTCCAGGTCGCAGCTCCAAATCTATCAATATGAAGATCAAGTTTCAGGGACAGGAGCAAATTTCTCCACTCGAGTCTGCCGTTAGCAATATCGGAGACAGTGAAGCTCGTCATCTCGACTTCGGCGATTTTTGGTCAAGAATGACAGATGCAAACCCTACGCCAATGGCACAGATGATTAACGATAGCGGTTTGGCTTTCGCCGGAGGATTCCCTATCTCAGTGCAGTGTGCTGACACTATACTTTCATGCGGAGCTCACTTCGACCCCGCTACAAGCGAATTGACAAACGTACACGGGGAGCTCATTGCCAAGCTGGACGCTGCCGCCATTGGAGCTGCTCTGAGGATTCCGGAGATGGACAATGCTATAGTCGTCGTCTCTCGTGATCAAGCACAGCCATGTTCGACCAAGACAGTGACAAATATAAAGCTCGAGTGGCGAAGTCTTGGTTGAAGAACCCTAGGAAAGGTGCTTCTCGCCTAACCAAAACCCTATTCCGAGCAGATTTCAATGAAGAATTGTCAGATTTTATAATCTTGCTGGCACGGGTTATGGGTTTTTCCCTCCACCAACGAATTTCATTTCTGGATGTGCCCGCTCATCAGCATGGTGTGTGAGGGAACCCAAAAGTATCAACTGGGCAGAGATCATCAGTATGAATTTGGCTGAGCAGCTATCTAACGTCCGACAAACAAAGAAGTTCTACATGACTTCATATCTGATGTATACCCTAGCAGCATCCAGGCAGTGGTTCGGCTTCTCCTATGTAGATACACACAAAGATGATCCAGTGTATGCCTATTGCCCGCAGTTCACCTTGGAGACCAGCAACCGCAATTTCAGAAGGGTCAATGACGCTTTCACCATGTACGTGGTCAGATTGCTCGAAGGAGATACTGCTAGAAGGTTTTCGGATGAAGCCATGAACTTGATATCGCAGTATGGAGCCTATTTCATTCAATTCAGGAAATTCTCCTATGTCAGGTTGGCTGGCTATGAGAGCACCCCTCTGCGGCTCCCCATGTTCTGCAACGACAAAATGGCCCTGATAGAAGTATGCAGGCAACTGGACAAGTTGCACAGAACTTGCAGAGACAAGAAGATTTCTGGCGTACACTTTCCCATCTCTCTGGGAAACTACACATGCAAAACAGCTCTGGACGCCCAGAACATAGAAAGAGCCCTGGTCCCTATCACTGTTCATTTTCTTCAAGCCAAGAACCTGTTTTGACTTGAAGAAGTTCATTGAAAGGAACATCAAGATAGTCTATCATCACAGGCAGATACAGAAGACTACTGGGCCGACTGTGCAGATGATTTTGAAGCTAGAAGAAGGCATTGTGGCAGGTTCTCCTTGCAATTGATCCAAGAACTCAGTCTATACCAAGTTCCTGAAGGTCTCCAGGATGATAATTCTGAGCTATACTCTTATGAGTATGAAAATGTGATTAAGCACACCCCTCTGGAGGACCTAGATTGGAACAGGAAAGAGAGAGATGATCTGGCTGAGATCCTTGCTCCAGTATTGATCAGAACTAGGGTCTGGTTCAGCAAGAAGATCCGAGAATTCAAGAAGCACTCAGGAGAATCCAGCTCTAAAGATGATTCAACACCCATAAGGGAGGCATCGGTTCCAGAGTCTGGAACACCAGTGAAAACCCCTTCTACCTCAACAACTCAGGGACCTGTGGAATCTACTCCTTCTCCATCTACCCAGGTATACAAGAAGAAACTCAAAGAGGTAAAGAAGGAGCCTGCAGAGAACGATCCTCCAAGAAAAACGGACAGAGTTGCCTATAGGGCCAGAGAACATCATCGTTCTCAGTGAAAGTGAAGACAGTGAGATGCCAACTCCTGCAAAGTGTTCCTGAAGATCCAACAGATAAAGATAAGGAGGTCCAGAGCACCGAACTTCCGGGTACTACTGATTCTTCTACCGCCATTACCTCCAGGGTTCTACCCCACATCTCAGCTTGAGTCAGCAGCTTTTGAGCACAGACCTTGAGTGTCATGAGCTCCCTGTCTCTTGGACCCCTTGCTTCTCCTATCCTCCTGCAAATTCTTCTTCCTCTTTTGCTTGGGTGCAACCTCTGGTCGACAAAAGGAAGAGGAAATCCACCTCTCAAAACTTGGGACCAAATTTTGATGCTGTAGCAGCCTTGTTGGGCACCACTCCTTCGCGTGCCAAGAAAGCCAGAACTACTTCCAGGATTGTGTCTGATGCTCAAGGTCAGCAGTTCTTGGAGATTGCCAAACCTACAGTGGATAAGTTAGAATCAGATTTGTTGACATCTGACTTGGAGCTTTCAAGGATCCCTATGGGAGAGTCTACCCCTGAGGGCGAAATTCATAACCTCCAGGAGACAGTCACCAGAGTCATTGGAAGGGTTGAGAAAGGGCAGCAGACTATTGAACAACTGGAAGAACAAGCCCAAGTGCTCACAAGTTTTATCAAGTCACTTTTGTCTAAGGACAAAGTTTTAGACCCTACCCCCCTTGACTGCTCTACCGCCTCCTGTAATTCTAAGCCAAGATGAAGTGCAAAGTATTAAAGATATGCACAAGTATTCTGTCTATGGCAGAGCTATCGAAGCCATGGTGGATGACATGCTTGTTGCTGGGCTAAACTTCATCGATGAAGCTTTTAAGCTGCATGGAAAGGTAGAGAATTTGCAACAGAGACTGTCCTCTACTATTGGGGTAATGGATAAAGAGCTTAAGCTCTGGGGTAGTTGCATCGTAGACCTTCGCCTCATGGGCCAAACTGATGAGAACATCTTGCTGGCGAACAAGATTTTCGATGATGCTAAGGACAATCTGTCAAAACCTTGGGTCTACAGCGTGGAGTGGAAAATCAGAGTCCTGGAGGAAGCTGTGGGAGAAATGAAGAATAGCTGGCAGAAGGGAGAAGCTTTCAAGACACTGGCAGCTGCTGCATTCAAAGATATGCATTGTCATCTTCAGGATGAAAACTCTGGCGTTCTCTTATCCTTGCAAGAAATCAAAGCTCAGTTCAGAGCTTTTGTCAAAGATAATCTTTTCAAGGAAGACTCCATCTCTAAGGACAAGATAAAGGAAATTTGTTCTCTCCAGTCTGCCATCGAAGAAGCAAACAAAGACTATCATACTCACGTCGAGTTTGATAAAGAGATGGAGAAATGCCTGGGATTTTGGACTCAGTCTGCAACTAACACGTCAGTCCCTCGTGGCAGAGATATAGCTGAGTCATTGAAGAAGTTCAGGCAACGGATTCTGAAGACAGTGGGTCCCTCCCAGTAGCTGGCCACCTGTCTCCTTCTTTCTTTCTTTTCCCTTCTTCTCTGTCTTTTCGCATTCCTTGTATTTAGTTAGGATATTGCAACCGGAAATACTTAACTATTCTTTATTTAAAAGAAACGGTTACAATACGTAACTGAATTGTAATCTATATAATGGCCTTTGCTCGCCATTTTGAAGAGGAGGAAGAACTTGGCATACTCTCGAAATTGTAGATAGATCTTGAACGTATCAATACAAAAGGGCTTTTCTTTTCATTTTCTATCTGAATTCTCTGTACCTCTGTGTTTTCCTTTAGTATTGTGAAGATTATTTTGTACTTAATTTGTTAGTCTCGCTGATTGCTTTTGCAAATACAGTGATCTTGCACAACCAAGAAAGAACTTTGTGTCTTTGATTAATGAATCTGAAGAAGGTCGTTTGAAGAACTTTGTGTCTTTTTGATCATATTCAGCCAATACAAATAATCTTTTTCCAAATTCCCCTGCAACTTCGCACTCGTAAAGAATTATTCTGTTATCTATAATTCCAAACGTTTGCTATTCTGCTTATCTTCGTACCCTCTTTCCTCAGTCCGTTTGTAACTGATGATCTTTGTGGAAAACATTTTCGTGGTATCCAAGTTCGACCATAAAATGACATTCTGTATATTTGTAAATAAGTTCGTGTCTCAATAAGGGAACCTCTCCCATTAAAGAGGAGGGACTCTCTTGTCCCCTGACTGTTGCTCTTCTAAAAAGTCCTATTTGAAAACCAACAAGACTTTAACCAATGCATTGCTCACCTGTTCATCTGACATAACAATAGGCTTTAGTGTTATATGTCTAGGACTAAGGTGTCTCTTTCAACCTCCTCAACACACATAACTCTTCACACACATCAAAATCTGGTTCATCCATGTGTGTGTGCATCGACCATGATAATTGCTTCCTAGTGTGCACACTGTTGCCATATCTTCATCCATTAATTCCCAGCCATATAAGTTCTTTTGTCTTAGTGTCCTATGGAAACAGGCGCAAATATTTTTTACTTGTGTCCTTAGCATAACCCCATGGCTGGTGGAATGTGCTCTCCACTTGTTCTTCTTGACCTAGGCTGCTTAAGAAACTTGAGCCTCTAGATTTGGAACTTATGTTCCCATGTTCTGAGCAGTCTCTGTAATTGTCTCATTTGTTTCTCTTTTCTTCCTCTTCTCCTTCCTTCATTTCTTCACCTTACTGTCCTTCAACGTTCTTAGGAGGTGTAGGAGAATTACGCGTGCTTTCCTCTGACTCTTCCACTTCCTCATTCAATTTTAGTTTCCTTCTTTTTTCCATGGTTGTCTCCTTATGTGGAGAGAGTCTGGGTGATCTGCGCATTACTTTCGAGGAGTTAGAACCTTGGGTCCTTATTCTCTTGAGCACTCTCTTAAATCTATGCTCTCCTTAGACTACATCCAAGTCCTCTTCATCCCCCTCTTGTGGTTGAGGTGGTGTTGTTACGCGCTCAGCTTCATCCTTATTTAGTAGGATGTCTTCTACCTCTATGCTCAAAACCCCCACTATCTTCGCGCTCATCCTCCTCATCATCCACTTCAATTTTCTTTATAGCGAGCTAAGGTGCTGGAATGTTCTCCATAGTATGCTTACCCTTCAGCAGCCCTAGGAGCATGAACTCATTCTCCACGTACTTGTTATTCTCCAACTTGGGCTTCAGTTGAAGGTACACCAATGCTACTCCAATATCTCCCACAACTAAACTTACTGGTTTAATGCTCAATACATCTAAAATGAGCCTTTCAATATATGTAACCCGTCCTAGATACACATACTTATTCCTTAGCATGTGGTAGTCACAATCTACCTTGTACTGCATTAAACCTTAGTCGTTACATGCATCTGAGAACCTATGTACTAACACCTGGAAGTACCTTACTATGAAGGCATATGGTAACTTACACCAAGGGCTCCATGCTCCATCTATCATGGTGAACCACGCTATGCAAAAGTGCTAGTATACAGACAAACTGAACTACCTTTCCAACCACTAAAGGCAAGTCCTTGGGGATGCGCCATTCTTCTTCAAAGGCCGCACAGAGCCTATCATACCATTTCTTATCCCTTTTCTTGACTGGTTCTATCATGGATCCTTCACAGAGGTATTTGTTGAAACCGCTCCGCTGGTGACTTATGCTCTATGGGATACTCCCATATCTTCTCTTTTGGTCCATCAGGTACTCCGATCTCTATGAACACCAGCGATAACAGAACATAGATCCAAAGCTGATCTTTCCTCCTGTGCACACTTCTTCAATAATAGTTTCTGCAATGTAGCCTGAAATATTGTAGACTACCCCTTTGAGACATCTTCTTCGCAACATGCAAATCCACATGGTGTTCACTTGTGACCACCTTTCCTAGTCATTTAGCTTTGTCACAAGGTGTGTGGCTGCCTACACAACTGGATACTTCTTCAGTTTATCGATGTCCATGCCGCATGGACCCTTTGTGTACCCCAACTCCTTTCTGGTCTCCAAGATTGTGGCCTTGTCTGTTAAATCATTCTTCAAATCTTCTCCCGTGCCCTTCAATCCTGTTACCCTATGAAGATTAGTGTGGTTGAAATTCTAGCTCTACATCCTGCAAAGTAGAAAAAATCTTCTGTGCACTCTACTCATGAGCCACTAGTACAAGGGCTCATATTTCCCAAAGTAAGGGAGCTCGTATAGCTGGTAAACTCCAATCTTCTTCAAGAGCTTCTTGCTAGCATTTTCGTACACTGACATGTCTTCCACTATGCATTTATTCATCTTTTTGTTCAACAAGGCATCAAAATCCTTCTTATTATCTATGGTACGGTGGTTGTATTCACTCACCTTACTTCTCTGTATGTGAGAATCCCACTCCTAGCCTATTGATAACCCCTTTTGGATATTGCATTTTAAGAAAAATTACTTTTGGGAGCCATCTCCTCTTCTTCTACGACCACCTTCTTCTTTCCCCTTTGTCTCCTGCACTACAACTGACTTTCTTGGGTGCCATTTCGACCTTGCAATCCCTTGTAAACACTCACCTCTTGAATTTTACAATGTGTGAATCAAACCCTAGCTCGATTCAGCATGCCCTAGGTGAAATTACATGCCCTTGCTCCTCTCTGTCACCTTGCTTCACTCAAACCCTTCACCACCAGGGATGCAAGCTCTTTCTGTCGCACAGATCTCTTTGTCATGACTGGCTACACACCTTTCACACCTCAATTCGATCACTCAGACTCTTCGCACTTAGCTCCTTTTCAAATACTCTTAATCAAAATGGTAAAAATGAACTCGCATCCCATCCTTATATATATTTTCAAAATTTTGATGCATTTATTGCTCTTCACCTACCAAATATCCTCTCATTAATTGACTAATTCCATTCTTTCTGTGTGGTACATCTTCATGCCCCAGCTATAACCTTCTAGCGTGCCTTCCTACCATTTGGTCACATAATTCTCTTCAGCATGCTTCCTTGCGCTTGAGTACCTCATCACTGCACCTTCTTCTGGTAGTTGTTATGGCCTCTACTTACCTCATGCATTATACCATCCCTTCATTCATCTCCATCTTTGGTCATTTTTTAGAGGCAATCCTTTGACTTGAAAAAGCACTCTTAACAGCTTATTCCTTTCACCTTTAAATTCCCACAATATTGTACCTGGATATCGACAACCACCCCACACTAAAAGTATGTGCAGTCCTCTACGCATAAGCATGCTTCATATAGTAATTAGTTTCATGCGCGCAAGCGTGCTTATTACACAATAGAATAATAACTAAATTGAAAAAGCATAACAATAAAGAAGGAAACACATTAAGGAAATACAGAATTGAAAACCTAATCTAAATAGCAATACTGCCTTATTACAAACACCAAGAAGACTTATTTATAGTAGGGCTTCAGCCTACTCCCGTTAAAGTAACCGGGTAGCCATGTTCCATCAAGTGCTTCTAACTGAAAAATCGCATATTTCAAGGATGTAAGTGATAACATATGGCCCCAACCAATGTACCTTAAGTTTTCCTAGATGGCACAAGAACTTAGAGTCATAGAGAAGTACCATTTGTCCAATCTCAAGCTTTTTATCCCTGATGTTCCTGTCATGCCATGCTTTCTGCCTGGCCCTTTTCTTACTTTTAACTCCAACGTGCTATGGCTCGTCACTCATCCAACTTAATTATCTTTTCAATCCATTCTTCTAAATATTTCTCATCAGCTAGACCTCCAGCGTGCACAATACGTAAAGAAGGTAACATAAATTCTATAGGAAGAACTGCTTCTATGCCAAACACTAACTGAAATGGTGTGGCTTTGTTTAATCTCTTATATTTTGTTTGATATGCCCAAAGTACTGCATAGATATTTTATCATCCTAATCCTTTCTTCCAACATCACAAATTTTTTGTCAAGGTCTGGCTCAAAATTTTGTTGAAAGCCTTAGTAATTCCATTTTCCTGAGGATGATAGGGTTGTAGTCTTATGGTGTGCAATCATGAACTCATCCAATAAAATTCTGATTGTCTCATTAAGAAAATGTGTGTCCCTATCACTGGTCAAACTCAAAGGACATCCATACCTTGTAATAATATTTTCCCATAGAAATCTAGGTTGTTGTAGCCACTGTACAATCCTTTGTAGGTGTTACTTCTGCCCACCTCGTTCAGATAGTCTATGTAAGTTATGATGTAGTGTGATCCAGTTCTGCACGTAATTGGTGAAATAGGACCTACCAAATCTATAGCCCATTTCTCAAATAGTTCTGTGCTAGCAATAGGTCTCAAGAGGCATTTCATCTCGTTGACCTGGTTTCCCAAGACGTTGACAATGATCACATGCCTTAACAAAATTCCTTACAATCTTTATATACAGTCTCCCACCATAATCCATCGAGTATAATCTTGTGCATTTTGGCATCACTGACATAGTGGCCACCTGCAATACCACCATGAGCTTCTTCCATAATATCCATGCGCTCATGTTCCAATACAAAATAGTGCAATACCTCATCTCGGCCCAATTTGTATAATTCACCACTAATTAACATATAAGGTGCGACACATATAGCAAGTTGTTTCTTCTCCAAGGATTTCATTCCTTCTAGTGCCATCCCTGCTCGTAGAAAGACAACAATGTCCTCTAGTTCTGATGACGCGCATTGTAACCTGTATAACTATGCATCTGGCAGGGTATCCTCAATTGCATGTGATTCTTCTCCTGACTGTATTCTTGATAGATGGTCTGGTCTAGAATTACTTTTTCCTAGTTTTACCACAACTGTGAAATCAAATTCTTGAAATAAGAGCACCCATCGACATATGCACCCTTGTGAAAATGGTTTATTTACCAAATACTTCAATGCCATGTGATTTGTATAAAAGATGAATGGTGTAGCTAGTAGGTACTGGTGGAATTTATGTAGCACATAGATCATTGACAAAACTTCAGTGCTCTATAGTTGTGTAATTCTGTTCTGCAGGAGTCATCTTTCTACTAGCAAAACAAGATAGGATGATCTAAAATACCTTCTCTAGGTTGAGCCAACACCACACCAATGGCCATGCCAGAGGCATCAACGTGTACATGAAATGGTTTATCCCATGAAGGAAAATGCAGAATAGGCACGGTAGTAAGTTTCTCCTTCAATGTCTCGAATGCGCGACTGCTTTTGTTCTCCCCAATAGAACACACCTTTCCCTTTCAGTAACTCTTCTAATGGTGTGGAAAATTTGGCATATCCTTTGATAAAATTTTTGTAATATCCTATATGACCCAAAAATCTGCGCACCTCACTTTGACTGGTAGGCTCCCTTAGGCCTATAATGACTGCAACCTTTGCTGGATCAACCAAAAAACCCTCCTTACAAATTATGTGTCCTAAAAGTATCCCAAATGGTGTAGCAAATATGCACTTCTTGATGTTCAAAGAGATACTCAAGTGTCTACACCTTTCAAACATTAAGCACAGATTGTCACAGTGATCCTTAACTAATCCATACACCATCCAATCATCTAAATATACCGGTAAGAAGTTGTGAATAAATTCCTTAAATGCTTGGAAAACTATGCATGAAAATACAACAGGCACATTTTTCAGACCAAAAGGCATGACAATATAGGCAAAGCTACCCCATTCAGTAGTAAATGTAGTCTTTTCCTGATCCTCCTAGGAAATTCAAACTTGATGATACCCAAAGAACCCATCTGTAAATGAATAGATTTCATTCCCTGTAACACCTTCTAGTATTTCCTCAGTGAATGGCGTAGGAAATGGATCAGTTACACATGCAACATTCAGCTCCCTATAGTCCACACATATCCTAATCCATCCATCCTTCTTGATACTGATCACCATTGGACTAACCCATTCTCACTCATCAAGGGGCTTGATAATCCCAGACTTCAACATGTTATCAATCTCTTCTTTGACCTTTTCACACAAATTGGGGTTCATCCTGTAGGGTCTCTTTCTTACTGGGTGCACACCCTCTTTAAGCTTTATTTTCATCTCTCCTAATGATTCATGCACGCCTTTAAGTTCATGGTACCCCATAGGAAATAAGTCCTGGTAATCCTTTAGTAACTCTATGATTTTTTCCACTTCAGAGTCTGACCAATAGTCTCCAATTATGGATTCCTTAGGCTAAGTATCGGTTCCAATATTCACCCGCTTTGTCTTCATAGGTTCATGATAGGCACGCACATGGTCTTATCCACACTATCTAATACCTCACGCCTCCCTATTGAATGGTTTACATCAAGATTATCTACTTCTTCGTCATCCACTAAATAGACCATTTTTCCTTTCTCTTTCTCAAGGACAAGTGCATTGAAGTACTATTGCATCAGCCTTTGGTTCTTCATCAAGACGTGCTCTGAGTCTTCTTTACCTAATAACTCCTGAAGGAGTTCTTCATCATTGGCACTATCTCCCATAGTTAAGAACTTTATGAATTTCAATGCTTCCTCCACCGAAGGCTTTGTAGAGAAGAATTCAAATGTCCAGGTCATCCCTGCAATTAAATTATGCCAATTTCTAGTTTCTCTATGGATTTTTGCATACACATACCAAACATGCGTGCAACCTTGTAAAGTGAAATAAAACTTGTGCACCCATAGTGAAGGTGGTAAAGCTTCCTACCCTTCTGTCTAGAGTCTCTCACACTTCTAAACATGGTGTTGAACAGGTTGATTACCGTGATAAGTACTGATTTGAGTAGGTGCATTGCTCCTGAAAAACCTAGTAATAAGAGAAATCCCAATTTCATTCCACCCAACAAGATTATCCCTGTGGGTCACCCACCAGCGTGTTATTATCCCACGTAGTGTATATGCTAGCATAGTTCTTCTTTCCAGTGGGTCTATCCACTGTTCTTCCATGGCACGCAGGAATACCATGGGAACCCCTTCTCCTATGTAATAAGGTACTGAGTTGTTACCTATCCTCCTATGATATAACGCAGTTTTGTGCCTCGAGGGAATATGCTCTTTACTTCGCACCCTACCAACTCATAAGTTATGTGAGCCAAATTATCACAAGCAACACTTGTAGTATCGCTAATAGAATGTGCATCCTCCCACTGAATTAGTCCTTCTTTGGTTGGTTCAATCATCTCTGGGTCTCGGATGGCATGTACATAAATCCTATTCATATCTTCTTCACTTAAGGGCTCTACATAGGGTGCAAATTTTCCATCTGTCAAAGGGATAATAACTCTTTCCTCTTTGTTTTCAAAATTGATATAGCCCTTGTTAAACTAAAGATCAACATTATTTACATAGCACCAAGGATGCCCCAATAGAGGTGGGAAGCTATCTGACTATGCCAATGCTAAAACTTCAAAGTCTCTAGTGAACTTGGCTCTTTGTATGGTAATGGATGCATCCTTCAAAACTTCGACAGGAGTGGAATTAGTCTGATTAGCCATGAATAATACATTAGAGGATGGGTGCAATGGGGGTCTTCCCATTTGTACCCATGCATCCAAGGTAAGAACATTGACTTATACACCTGTATCAATCAGTATATTACTCAATAGCCACCCATCCACAACAACATTTAGAGTGTTTTCCTTGTCATAATCCAGACTATGAGGGGGAAGATTCACATGCAGGATATGCCTTCCCATCTTAGTACTTACACGCGGAGTGTTTCCTTTTAACCAACTCCCTAACAGTGGAATGATGTTTTCCCGACGCAATATTTTACACACCTCCCTCAATTCATCTATATCAATTTGGACCGTCTTTGATGATTTATTTTGATCCTTTAAGTACTATATCTCACCCTGAAGATTCCTTAGAACTTCCATGGTTTCCTGATAAACCTCCTTTTGATAGGTAGAATTTGGGTACCGTGCATAAAGAACTTCTTCTTTAGTGATGGTTGGTTTCTGTTGCAATGCTTCCCTGGTGTGTGCCGCCTCAGCGTGGGTCATGATCTTTACTTGTAACTCTTCAGACTCTTCCGCTAACTTGGGCATCCATTGATTTTCCACAGTGCATTGTATCCTAACCATCCCCGTGCCTTTGTTTTCTTGTTTATGTTGCTTACTCAGATGCTCATATAAGTCCGGGCACTCCTCATAGCTATGGTTCTTTCCGCAGAAAGAACATGCAATATTATGGGGGCATTCACACCTATAGTGATATGGAGATCTGCATGTATAACACATTCCACAAGGGAACTCACTTCTCCCACCACCATGGCCTCATCCTCTAAATCCACCATGATATCCTCAGCCTCTGCCATGACCTCCTTCAAAATGCCCCTCATTCCTGTCATAGCACGGTTGATTGTGATCCTAATCTTGGTGCTCATTATTTTTTTTAGAACTATATGTTACACTTGTCTACCATACCCTAATGTCTATAACATCATGGATCTGACCAATCAATCTACAATCTTCAGTATCATGGGTTGTGGACCAGCAAATTTTTCAATAACAGGATATGTTCTTCCTTATCACACGTGTTGTAGCAAAGGAAAGTGGCTAGCATCATGATTCAAATGAAAAATCTCACAGTCTAACAACAATGAATGTATGGAACTGCAAGGAAAACTATCCTTGGTGTGTCCCTCCACTTCACAATCTGCACCAAATCCCTGAGCACATTTCATGGGCTGAATTCGCTGATAATTTCTCTAACTGCTTTTCCATAGCTAGAATCTGTGCCTCTAAGAATGGGCTAATGCCAGTGTCAATACTCCCAACTACCTCAATATGTAAGGCTACCTCCAATGCCTTGCATGGATTAGTATATGTCTTATGTGACAACACCCTTCTAAATGGTGTAATCAATCCTCCAACAAACCATTGTGCATGCTGGCTTGCGTGAATATCATAGGAAAGCTTAGACAAAAGCATTTTAAAATGGGCATCATACTCATACAAAATCTCAGTAGTTCCCTTGCTTGATTTCTTTGAGCGCACTTATACTCTTCTACTCAAATTCTGGAATATAGAACTCTTTCTAAAACACATCCTTCAGTGTTGCATAATCTACCCAAGTATGATTAGGTTCAAACTTTCTATACCAGCTGTGGGCATGTCCCTGTAATGTGGTAGTGAATTGGCTTGCCTTGCACTCAGAAGCCGTGATCCCTTTTGCATGCCATAGTATTTCACACATATGCACATGTTTAGGAGTATCTTCTATGCCCCTATACTCTAGAAGATGAAGAGACATTTCCATGTAAATATTATGGGGTTGGTGCGGACCTTGCCCACCTGATCCAGAACCTCCTATGTTTCCCCTGCCTCAAGAACCTCCAGATCCACCTGAACCAAAGCTACCTATGCCTCTTGATCCCAAACTTGTAGCTAGAATAGGTCCTGTAGATGTACTCCCTTGTGCTCCAACAATAGTACTATACTGAACCCCTATGGTCTATGAAGTAGTTCCACTTCCAGAGGTGAATCCAACATTCTACGTGCTCATGTTTTGTGCAGATGATGCACCTGAAAAAACACCTCCAAATAACAATGAAGTCGTCTGACCTACCATTGATGTAATTGCTATCTTACTTCCCAAACTTTCTTGTTGATTACTTTTCATACTAGATACTAGAAAACCAAGCGCAAGGGCTAGGTTATCAAGTAGGTTCAGATGTGCGCCTGCGGCCTAGGTCATCTCTACTGGTGCATTCCCTTGTGAGGCTAAGGAGGGTTCCCTGTCATGCTTTCCCAGATGGGGGAGTTCCCTGATGCTCTAACTCCACGTCTTCTTCATAAGATCTAAATCCTTCATGATCCATCTCTCTCCTCAACTCCATCCACTCTGTAATGTCACCTTGCTTCTCTATCTCCCTCTCGCGTGCCTCATTATACTTGAGCCACATTTCTTCTCTCTGCCTTGCTACCACTAAGTTTGCCATCCTTCACCAATCCTGTTCTTGTCCCCACACATGGTGGGTTTTAGTTAGCCATCGGTTTACTCTCCAAATTCAAATTTACCATTAAGATCTTTATAGCCAATGGAATGCCTTACAGGTAAGTTCCCCTTGGATATCGTAAAAACTAGAATTTAGCTACCTCTGGACATGAATAAGTGGAAATTGAGTATTCCAAGATATAGTTGTTCAAGACACCATGGAACCACGTATCCACTGCTCGAGTCCAAATCAGATCAACATCATAAAGGGCCTAAAATTCTTCCTGCATCTAAATAAGTGCACAATACCTCCAATTCCACTTAGATGCATAAGCAATCAGCCACTCGTACAATTCTATTAGAAAGATAGCGAAAAATCTCTCATATAAACTATCATACATATTTTTTTCCACCCACATGTGTGCGTTAAACTCGGATCCATTGCTGAACCACCAGGCGTATTATTCTTCCATATCATGTATCCACTCCTCAACAATTGCTAGAGTTAACCGGTACATCTTCATGACAAACCATCCTTGAAACAACTGAAAAAGAGGTCCCGACAACAAAACTAATGATGTAGTCGGCAACGAAACCAATGATGTAGCCTAGAATTTACCAGTAACACCCTGGACACACTGGAACATCACTCAGCCTAGACTGAGAGCTCACCCAGAAGTGTGCAAAGGTACTAGGTCCCTCTTTAGGGTTGCTATTGCAGGTTGTTAGCATGATGAAGACTTAACACATGCAGTTCCATTACTAACACATCATTCTACAAAGCATGCCAAATCTATATCTAAGGGAGAGCAGACTTTAAACAATAATCATGATGGAATCAAGTACATGCAATATCCAATTACACACAAGAATACACTCAGATTTAGCCAATATCCTCCATTTAAATAAGTATATAGAAGCTTCATTACAATAACAGCAGTATGCACGTGATAGATTTAGCAACATAATCTCACTATATCTCTCTTTTTATATTCATCATAATACATATACCTACTACGTAGTTCACTACATGTATATAAGGCTGGGGACTTTCCCTTCACCTCTTATCTAATACCAAAATAGGTCGCATGCTATTATTAGCCACACGCTATTACAAAAATAGCCACACATGCAAGTGCACTAACAATAGACTACTGGTAGTTAACTGAATGTGAGAAATCTATTTATGGCCTATGTCGATGTAAAGCACTTTGTATGCGATCCTCCAAAAACAACCAATCTATGGTGTGCACATCTCTGCCTCATTTATTTTCTCTACACGCCATCTATAAAAATAGACCTTCATGAGCGAAAATGGCTAAGTTCTGAAAGATGAAATTCTGATCCACATGCGTGTTCTCCCTATCTGTTCGCACCTTTGAATATGACCTGTTTTCCCACGTGAAATTCTTATGTGCTTTCTGTTAAGTGTTCTTTAATCAAAAAGTAACCGGTCTTCTCCAAAGGTCTGTCTCATGTCGTAAGGTTCCACAACTTGGAGATAGTCCCATGTTGTGGTAAAATCTCGGGTTGTCTATGACTCAGGGAAGGGTGCAATTTTGAGCTCCAACAATCAACACATTAAATCTCTTGAAAAATATACAAACCTTAGAAAAAATGGCCAACATGTTATAACAAGAAGAAACCATGCATAATGAGGTAGATAATGAAGACCATGCATTTTCTTCCAACTTTAAGGGAAAGAATAAACACCAAGAAGACATGAAACAATCAATAACATAGTACACAAAAATCTCAAGGCTCATGTAAAAATAAGTATCCTATTTTTGGAAATGGGCACGACATCAAGGATTGTTTATACAATGGTTTAAAATTTTTTTTACACCCTTATTATATTTATCTAGATTAGTGAATTAAGTACACTAAAAGGATGTAAAATGGAACTACATGAGGTTATTTTTTGGATTCTAGTATTCAACACTTCACAAGGTTGTGCACACTGGAACCTCACCTAGACATATGTCTAAGTTCTCACTTGAAGCATGCTCAACCTACCAATTTCCTCCTTTGTTAACTTGTCAAGATGTGGTTAGCATACTTAGCCATTATAATATGAATGAAGATAAAAACACAATATAGAAATGGAAAAACATATAATAAGGAAACTAAATAACACATATCATGAAAAACATCATTTCCATTTCTAATAACCATAACAATCCACAATTATCTATCATAAGCACAATCCATTATATTACATATACTTGTTGATTACATTCATTCATGCATACATAATGTTCACAGAACTCACTTAACATGCTTCTCATACATAGCATGCATATCTCTCTAATCATCCTTGAAATTCATTACAAGAAAGTGCAACACCTATTTATATGTGTTGAGGGACTTGCCCTTCACCACTTGCATGTGATAATCCTAAGAATAGACATCCTAAATATGGGTTGCATGCCTTTTACAACACTGCTTTAACTCTAGATTTTGTTATAAATAACTCGACCTGTTTCACTGGTTCTTAGCAAATTAATGAAATAGATAAGGGTGGTATGTCAAGGAGCAATAATTTTTTATAACATCGGTTGAAGGTTGTGCATGCTTTTTGATTTATTGATCCAAGTTGACTACAAGAGCTCCCTTTTGGCTAGGAGGAACTACATGTAAATGCAAAACAATACCACTAGATAGAATTAAAAATAATAATGAGTGGACTACCTAGCGAAGGCTAGATCTAGGAAGCGTGGTGCTTCCTGAACAGGTTGTCAATCCATTTTTTATATAATAATATTAATGCTAGTTAAATCATACATGAAGTAAAGATCCTATTGAAATTGAAATTATTTAGGTATCTCACACAAAACAATAAGAAAGGTCAGGTAAAAGTTGATTGAGGTTAAAATGGGTCAGTTAATTGGCTGGTGTTGCATTTCAAGTCTGGTAAAGATTAGAAATGGTTCTGGGATATTAGCTTGTTGGTTTGAGGTATATTTCCAGATGTAGTAATCGATGTCAGATGTGTGATCGATTCTAGTTAAGAAAAATGACTGACGTCGGTCAGCTAACTGATGTCGGTAGGATAAATTAGTAAAAAACACTTGAAACTTGTTTTTTAGACTCTCTGTGATTGCATAGAGCTTGTAAATGGTGAGGGTAAGGTCATAAAATGGTTTTGCATGCTCAAAGATGATTAGAAGGGGGGTGGAAGCATGTGAAAGGGCTAGGTATGGTAAGGATATAGGTTGGTAGGAGGAGGGGAGTGTACAGATGTGGAGAAAGATAAATTATTGAGCTAAATAATAAATCCTACAGGAATAAAACATAAATAAATGAAGAGATGTTAAGTACTTATTGAAGAGTAGATTTGGAGAATGTAGGTGATGAGGATGGTGATGATAGATATTTGGAGAGAAGAGACATTTTTTTCATGTTGCGGTAGTTCAAACCTATGTGCTTCTCTATGTGAATCCGTGATAGTGAAGAAGGTGATGAATTCTAATGGTTGTTGGTAGTGCTTTAGAAATTTGAGTTCTACAAGTCTTTGTTTGTATGAGATCCTGAATCAAATGAACAACCTAGGTAAATTCTTTTAGAAATGTATTTAACCTAACCAGTGATGGTTAGGGGAACGACGTCAGTTGAGATATAACCGGCGTCAGTCAAGGCAGACATATCTAGGTTGGCCAAAAATATCCATATTGTTGCTATTTTTGGCATGATCTCCAACCTTCTTCTGATTCTTGAGTGATGGATCCCAAAAAGATAAGTAGCATAATTTTTAGTTTTTTAATAGGAGTTAAGTCTAGGTTTAGACTAAGTCCTAGTTGGTTAGGATAAGCTAAGACTTGGTCTTAGGTCCTTAATGAGGTTTGAGTGGGTCATTTGAATGAGATGACTAGGTGAGTTGGTTGGGGTGAGGTGGTTAAGTGAGAATATTAATTAATTTAACTAAGATAATTAATTTAATTAACATGTACACTAGGGGATATGAATGGGTAGGATATGGTTAATTTAATTAATAGGGTTTTAATGGAAGTATGACCCAATTTTGGTGTTTACATTTTCCCCTTTTTGTTGCATAGCTTATATTGGTAAATGATGCTGACAAAAATAGGAAGTGGTTAGCCTAAATATAGGTGAGAGTGGGGTTACCCTAAGTAGTGTTGAAGGTGATCCCTCTCAAACCAGGAGGTGATGAGGTGTGAGATGGAATAGGTGAGTGGTTTGATAAATGGGTAAGTGATGAAAGTAAAGGTAGGTGAGTTGTAGGTAAGGATATGGGAACTTTGGATAATGGGTAAGGGTCAAATTGGGTAATGGGTAATGGAAAATGGTCATGTCAGGTAATGGGTAATGACAATGAAATGCATGCACACATATAGATTGCGACCAATTATAGGTTGAAGAGCTTGCAAACTCTAGATCATCCAAGGTCGATAGATTTATCCAAATAAGGTTGAAGTGATTTAGGTATCCAAGGTACATGATGTGGTCCAAAAACACAACTTAGGTTAGGTGAAGGAATGTTTAGGTATGATTCGGTAGACCAAAAGGTTTTATCGGGATAAACAACATGAAAATAGGCAAGGTAAGGTCACTAGGCTAAACAACACAAGTAACAATATCGCAAGCTATAGCAAGTACACAAGTTCAAAGGTCAAAAAAACGTAGGTCAAGGTAGGTTATATAGGTCATGGTAGGGGTAAGGCCAAGGTATAGGTAAAATAACAAGTTCTTAAATGTAATTAAGGAAATGTATGTGTAATTTAAGCTTATGGGTAGGGTGCAATGGGTGTTGGTAATGTCAAAAGGCATTCGACAATAATGAGTTTTGTTTAAAATGGGAAAAAGGTAAGTAAAATGGTACTTTCAAGTGATTGATGCCGGTTATAAGGTTACTGACATCGGTTTGGTATGGCCGCCGTCAGTCATGTCGGGTTAGGGTTACAAAGTTGAAATTCTGTATTTTGCGGAATCATTGTTATCTTTTGACTTTGAGAAAAATATATGTAGACACCAAATTCGTGTCTTACGACCCCTTGTGACCCGCATCCCATTTCGCAACCTAACCTCATTACCTAAACCTTACACAATTATTTATTAATTACCTCATAATTGATAAATCCACATCGCCTTACCCGCCACCTCACTTGGCCACCTCACCATGACCTAGCCCTAACCCTAAACTAACCTAATTAGGACCCATGACTTGGTCTAGACTCACATCCATAACTAATGCCTCCTTACTCGCACCCAAAGCCGACCTTCTAGCCACTTGACCAAGCCCGCAACTGATCTCTCGGGAGAAAAGCAGGGAAGGTGGGCTATTTTACTAAAAATAGCCTACTTTTTCCTTACCGATGCCGGTTCCTACTCGACCGCCGTCGGTTACGCAACCGCCATCGGTTCCCTGTAAATGGGCTCCCCAAACCAAAACAACGGATCGGAATTTCATTTTGGGAGATCAGTCGAAGGATTTTTGAATCAAAGGAGAGTCCAAAGCGATTAGCAGAGTCCAGAACTTCACTTGACCAAGCAGAGACGAGTGAAGAAACCAGAAGAGTTGGCAGCCAAGGAGATCAACTTGCACCTTCATCAAAAACCAGTAAGTTACATCTTGCATGTCCTCCATTATAACATTTCTTATGCTTCTTGGATCTCAGCGCTCCTAAATCCATTTCTGAATCCATTATCCAACGTACCATTGCCTCTAACTATCATTCTTTAGTTTCTAACCATCCCATTTCCTAATACTATCCAAAAACCAGCCATTACAAACACCACAACCAGCCCAGAAGATCCTAGAACCCACCGGTATCGGTTATCAGTAACCGCCATCGGTTATAGGTAACCGACATCGGTTCCTTTTGATCAAAACCAGGAAAAACAGCCCTTCCCCTACCCAGTTCAGCCAAGCAATTTAATTGATATTTTACAGTCTTTTGTGTTAATTCACGTTAGCAGGGAAACTGACCACCTTCGAAAGGAAGTTTTACATTTCCTGGGCCCAAGGCAGTTTCCTCATTTATTGTTTAATCAAATCTTGTGGTCTTGTGTTCTTATTTGCAGGTAGTCCTTCCCAGACAAAAAGGAGTTCTCCGCAGACAACCTGATCTTTCTCTACGGTACGCGCACATCATCTCGACATTCTACAGGTATTCCTCCTAACCCTAACCTTATCTGTTTCTAAAAGGAACGAAGCATTTTCCTAGTGAAACATTTTGGCACGCCCGGTGGGACCCATTTTGGGTTTTTCTTTATTTCTTGCTTGCTTTCATTATAGGGAGCATACTTGCTGTTTTCTTCTTCTAAAAATATTCACGAGGTATTTTTTTTATTTTGGTAAAGGAACTTGCTTTGTTTTTGCGTCTTGCATTAGTGAAAGCCATCTCTTTTGCTTCATCAAATATAATTTTTCGATTTGGGTTTTAAAACACATGCATTGCATTCCTGCCTGTTGTTTTTCAATTCTAGCGAACATAGATTAAGTAACAGGTCGTACACGTGGGGGTGATATCCACGGTATTGACAGGAAATTAACCTTAGTTTCACTGCACAACACATACCGAATCACTTCACAATTAACACAACAGCTCAAACATCCCCCCTTTTCCGCGGTATTCCTCCGCCCGATTGAGGTAGCCTTATAAGCCAAAACAAACTTGACATTTCCCCTAGGTCTTGTTGTTTAGGATTCTGACATCATCTTACGTCTAAAGGCATAAGCCCACGATAACTAAAATTAACCCTAGGGTTAGTCTCTAGATTTGCGTGTGCCTCTTGCTTGTTTTCAAATCCTGTTTTCTCTGTCATACTTTGTCTTCTGTGATCAATAAATTGATAAATATACTCAATGTTGCTAAAAATCAAATTAGCAGCCCTTTGTATCTTCTTATCCTAGATTTTTGACACCGGCATCGGTTAAGAGACCGACGTCGTTTTCCCTGTGACCGACACCGGTTAGTAAACCGATATCGGTTACTGTCTCCATCAGCCCCTGACAAACCAGCAACTTGCCAAATTCATCATTTTGAGGTTGTTTTTGTTCTTGATAGATTGAAACTTTACTGTGAACTGCTGTCCATGGTTGTTATCACTCGAAAGCAAGCCGCCGCCATGGTTTCACACGCTTGCTCTGTTTCTTTGCCTGAATCACCCCCTTCACCTTCTGTGGGGAATCCTACTGATACCAGTGAGGTTCCTAAAATTCCGGTGGGAGATAAGGACTTTGCCAAGTTTCTGGATGCTAATTCCAGCGCTGTACAATACTATTTGTCTCATACCCCTGACCGTACACCTGATGGTCAGCTCCTTGTAGGTATGCCTATCAGTATAGCTGCTCATTTGGCTCCCACTCCGCCTGGTAATACCGCCTTGCTTCCTGCATCTCTAGCCCCGTCTCCCAATCTGACAGCTGCAGAGGTTCATACCACCCCGATTAGCTTTCCTTTTGTTAATCTTGGACCCCACGTATCGTTACCACCAACTGCCCCTACCTCATCTCTTTTGCAGACTGCTCCATTCATGACTTGCTCTCTGCCACCTATCCACACGAGCTTTCCTTCTCAAGCTCCGCCTACCTTTTCATTCCCATACACGTATCCAGTAACCTCAACACCTTATATGGGACATCCCTATTCTGGTGCACCATCATCTCATCCAACCACTGATTTCATCAAACAAATGATGGATAAAATGCAAAATCTGGAGGCTTCGGTTTTGGGAAGTCATAGCGCCTTGACATACGAACAAGTTTGTCGGGAGCCCATTCACCCTTCTGTCCCCCTTCATTCATATCCTCCTCAATGGGAGTTGCCGAAATTTACTCGTTTTAATAGTAAGGAGGATCCTCAACAACACTTGCGATCATTTAGACATGCTTGTTATTTGATTGCCCATAATGACGCCTTGTTACTCCGCACCTTCCCTATGTCCTTATCAGGACCCGCCTTGGAGTGGTACAGTGCTTTAACCCAGCACTCGATCTTCTCTTTTAACCAACTAGCCCAATCTTTCTTGGATCATTTCTCCATTAACATTGCTAAGAAAGTATCTATCACCGACCTTTATGCCATCCGACAATTCGAAGACGAATCTATCGCAGATTTCGTGGGACGATGGCGCGGCCTTATCAACCAACTTACATATGCCTTGCCTCAAACCGAACTTATCGAACTATTTACGCGGGCTTGTGCTAAGCACATCTCCCCTACCCTCCAAATTCAAACTTTCCGTACATTCGACGAGGCCTTTACTATGGCTCGAAAACTAGAAATTCGAGCCTTAGAGGAAGAGAAATTGCGGTTGCGCAACAAGAACTCCACTTTCAGAACTCCTGATTCTACCAATAAACCAAATACCACCACTCCTCACGCGTCCACCTCTTCTAAATCAAAAGGAGCTGTCCACGCGGTGATGGTCAAATCCCAACCACCGTCCAATACTCCACCAAAAACCACTTATAAATACAAAGCCGAGCCCATCAACTACACCCCCTTGGGAGAAACCTATGGTGTGATATTGGAGAAATTGCTCAAAGCTGGGGCTATCACCTTGCCCCCTGTTAAACCTCACTCTGGGTTTGACTCCACCCGCGCAATACCTTCCTGGTACAAAGAAAATGACTTTTGTAACTTTCACCGCGTAAAAGGACATAGTCATGAAAACTGCAAGATGTTGAAAAACATAGTGCAGGAAATGGTTGACGCAGGGGATATAACACTCGATAATCCTAACGCCCCTGCTAACCGAAATCTGAAAATTTTCAACAAGCCATTCCCGAATCACTCGTCCAGCAGTAACGTGAACCAAGATATCTTAGCTGAGGAGAGTGTTCATGAGATCCATGCAGTCTTCGATTCTCAGCCAAAAGCCTCTATTGAAAAAATTTTAAATCAAGCCTCTCCACCAACACAGGAGTTTGAATCTCCTTCACCACCATCAAGCCAAAGTGAAATTATTCCTTTACCCATAGAAGAGTTAACTGCCCGGACTTCTCTTCTCATCAACGAGTCTTCTTACACCACATCCCTACAAGACTGTGAGCGGATGCTATCTAATTTATCTATTTCCCAAACGTCCCCTTCTACCACTCTTGTTACACAAGAGGAAGGCTCACCACTCCTTTTGACATCCTTAGACGAGAAATCTCTTACACTGACATCACTAAATTCTTTAGCCATGACAGACCCTCTCCAACATGCCCTTCTGCCTATTAGTCCCTCATCACCTAAATCTTTTCAACGACCAGTCGACCTCTTAACATCTATGGATACAGTGCCTCATCTACCCCCTGTATCACTCCCACAGTGGACTGGAATCACAACCCACCTTTCTTCCATACCAAAGTTCATATTCACACGTGAGGACTGTCATTCCGCAGAAGATAGACAGGCCCTATGGGAACGTCTGAGCAGGCCATGTTCTACTCAAATGCAAATGACCAATCCCGATGCCTCCACCATATACCCGAAGTGCCTACAAAAGCTTAAAATGCCCATGTTCTCACCTTCACCCCCCTCACCTCTACCGAATGCCCCTTCCACTTCTATTAACTTAGCCAAATCTTCCCCTACGCTTGGGACCTCACCAATGCCCAGTCTAACACACCCGCCTAAGCGACTCGATTTATCCAAAAATAAACCCACCCCGCCACCTAGAAGACGAACGCAATCCGTGCCTCTATCACAATTAAAACCCTCATCGTCACACCCACCTTCCATATTGGGACCTCATCCCTCCACCTTACACCAATATATCATACCTCCTTTGTTTTCTTCAAAACGATCTACGCCTTCTACACCTATACATAGATCAAAGGGTATCACAACATCGTTACCCCGCGTATCCGGTCCACCTATCAACCCTAAACCAATCCCATCATCAAAGGATTTATTTTCTGTCACTCCCCTTTCTCCGTGGTTGTTTCCTGCTACCACGCCATCTGTAGCCTCATCATCTAACCAGCTGAACGTAACTTCTGTGTCCAAGAAACCACGTTTAGTGAAAAACATGTGTCAGCACCCCTCGGCTAAACCACCACCCATACGAACTAACCACGCCCAAACATTACCAAAACCCACACAATCAATACCCTCATCCTCTTCTGATTTTGACCCCCTCAAAGGATCTTACGCCAAAATCCTTGCTATGTTGGTGGAGAATGCGACCATTTCCCTACCTCCACTTAGACCTTATGACCCGTCTAAACCCCGACCTATGGGTTACGATGAGTCTAAAATCTGCGCTTATCACCGCACACCAGGACATGATGTGGAGGGATGCAAAGCTCTAAAAACCATCCTTCGTCAGTCACCTCTCCCGGATAGAAAGATTAAGAAAGACAACTTACGAAGGGAGAGACCTCTAGCGTCAATTCCCTCTACTATATCATCTATCCCTGCCTCACCAAGATCTATCATTATTACAACCCCACCTCTTGAAGACCATGAATTATCCCAACCATCTTCCTCATCTCAGATCTACGAGATTAATATGATTAGTGTCGCTACTCGAGGACAGAAAAACAATGGGAAAGCGAAAGAAAACACACCTGCGGCATCTCTTTCTCCTTCAACCATCCCGATTACACCACCACCTAAAGTGGTTATTCGCGGACCCACCTATCCCGTCTCTAATGGAGTTGCCCACCGAACCATGATCAAACAGCTTCATCAATCGCCCGTAAAAATGACACTATATGATCTCATTCAGACTTCTGAATCTCATCGACAAGCTCTCGTTGAGATCCTTCAAGGGATAGAGGTTTTACCCAATGAAACCCTGCCCGTTGCCTCCATTCTAACACCCAATCACGTTGCCTCTCTCACCAAACAATCCATCTCCCCCACCACTTCTGTCTCAAAACAACAAGCCGCTGCAGTTAGTTTCTCGGAAGATGAAATTATCGACTTTGGTGCAGAAGACCCTGACCCTGCCCTTTTCATTTCCGCTTACGTCCGAGACATTCGAGTACGTCGGGTTATGATTGACGGGGGTGCTAGCCTAAACATCATCTCTTCAAAAGCCTTCCAACAAATGAACATCCCTTCTAGTTGCATGTGTGCCAACCCCATCATGTTACGGTCATTCAATGACGCTATTACTTCTACCTTAGGCACCGTGATCCTCAACATTCGCGTAGGCCCACGTACTTTACCCGAACTCTTCTATGTCCTTGAAGGAGAGTTCCAATATAATATATTGCTGGGTCGTCCTTGGATTCGAGCCATGGGATGCGTTCCCTCAACATTACATCGATGCATAAAATTTGAGTACGAGGGGAAGTCCTACACTGTAAAAGCTGATCCTCCCCCCTTCAAAACTTGCAATATGTTATACCGCCCAAACGATGTGCTTATACCAATTAAGACACCCATACATTCAACCCAACCATCCTCTTCAAATGTACCTCAACCATCCACCTCAACTGCACCTACGCCTTCAACTGATGAAACCACCATCGCACAAACCACTTCTCTTCCCGCAGCTAACATCCCAACCTCCGACCCCTTAGTAGATGTTTTTCATCGCCTCACGCTGGGGGAGTACCGCCTATATAACGTTAGTTCTTTCCCTACCCCGCAGGAGTACGGACAATTACATGCACATCCCACCTACGACCGTCGCGTGGGGGAGGTAATCTCTTACGGACCACCCCATTGTCGCACTAACCTAACGTATGGGGGTGTTGACGCATCCTCCATTACCCCTGAACCTCCTCTTGGGGTGGTTCCCTTCCAATCCGATTTTCAATACCTGACAAATCGTCGCTTCGCTCTCACCTTCTTGACTCGCTGTGCGTGGAAAGGCTTTGGTTTTGGCCTTTACGAACAAGGCCGACATACACTCATTCCCGTGACCACACGCAAACATAATGATCGAAGTGGTCTCGGTTTTTCCGAAACACCTACACAGGAGACACCTCCTATCAGCTGTATCCTGGAAGAAGAAGACGTTGCCCCCACCGAACCATCATCACCCACTTTGCCATCATCACCCACAGAATCGATGGACCCTGAATCTATCCCTCCTAACTTTTTTTTTTCATAAATACCATCTTCATAGGTCCTCTCACTTATCAACGCGATAATGAGGACCCATCTTCCATTCCCCTTCTATATCCAGACATGATCGAAGAAGATTCGCCTTCGATTAATGTTGTTGAGTGCCAGGATGACGACTCCATCCTCACTTACCTTGGGGCGGACGACTCCTATCTTCAACGCGCCTTACCATCTGAAACTCAAACCATGCTGAACGAATCTACTATAGAAATCAACATCCACACGGAGGAAGATCCTCACATAGTGAAGATCGGACAATCCCTTAACACATCAGAACAAGCCGCCTTTACTTCCTTTCTCCGTGCTCGCAACCAAGCTTTCGCATGGTCTTACGCTGACATGCCAGGAATTGATCCTACCATTGCCGTCCATAACATCACCCTAAACCCCGATTCCAAACCAGTCAAACAGAAATTGAGAAAAATGCATCCACGCATTGCTCTCTTGGTCAAAGAGGAGCTCCAACGACTCCTTTCTGTTTCCTTCATTCTGCCTATTGACTATCCTCAATGGATTTCTAACATCGTACCTGTCACGAAAGCGACGGGGGGACTTCGGATATGCACGGATTTCCGGGATCTTAACCTCGCTTGCCCTAAGGATGACTTCCCCCTCCCAAGTATTGATCAACTTGTTGATCTCACTGCGGGTCATGAAATGCTTTCTCTCATGGATGGCTTTTCAGGATACAACCAAATTTTGGTTGCCCCTGCCGATCAACACAAAACCGCCTTCATAACTCCTTGGGGAACCTTCTGTTATCGTGTCATGCCATTTGGCCTTAAGAATGCTGGTGCTACCTATCAGCGGGCTATGACCTACATTTTTCATGACATTATGCACACTATCCTTGAAGACTATGTCGACGATCTTCTCGGCAAGTCTAAACATCGTAGTGAACATCTCGATGTTTTAACCATTATTTTTGATCGCCTGTTACAATATTCTGTCCGCCTTCAACCGAAGAAATGTGTCTTTGGTGTTCTTTCGGGAAAACTTCTTGGCTTTATCGTCTCTTTGCGTGGCATTGAGGTCGATCCATCTAAAGTAAAAGCTATCCTAGAAATGCCCCCACCCAAAAACCTCAAACAATTGCGTAGTTTGCAGGGTAAACTTCAATCCATCCGGCGTTTCATCTCCCAACTCTCGGATCGATGTCACCCTTTTCATCACCTTCTAAAAAAGGACGTTGCCTTTCAATGGAGTGAGGAGTGTCACCAAGCCTTCGAAGCTCTCAAAACGTATCTCTTGCAGCCACCCGTGCTTATCCCACCCCAGGACGACCGCCCTTTCTACCTTTATCTTTCCGCCACTGACCATGCTATAGGAGCTATGCTCGCACATCGAGACTCGGCACGCCGAGAGCAGGCCGTTTATTATATAAGTCGTACCCTCGTGGATTACGAGACTAGGTATACACATGTAGAAAAATTGTGCCTAGCCCTATCATTCGTCGCCACCAAACTCCGACATTACCTCCTGAATCACAAAACTTTCGTCATCACCAACACAGACCCCATTCATTATATGTACGCCAAACCACACCTAAACCAACGCATCGCTCGATGGCTCATGCTCCTCGCCGACCTTGACCTTGAGTTTATACAACAGAAATCAATCAAAGGACAAACTCTTGCAGACCAACTTGCGGAGGCCCCTCTACCTGGGGAACAATTTACCAATTTTACCTTCCCCGACGAACTCATCGCCACTCTTTCGCTCGGAGAAGAGTCGTATCAACTGACCCTCTTCTTCGATGGATCTAAGTGCCAGCGCGGCGGAGGAGCCGGCGTTGTTCTCATCCCTCGTGACGCTGAACCTATGCCTCTTTCATTCCGGCTTGATTTCCCCTGCACTAATAATACAGCGGAATACGAGGCCCTTGTTCTGGGTCTCCAAGTTGCGATACACTTAGGCATTAAATCTATCCATATCTTTGGTGACTCTCAATTGGTAGTCAATCAAGTTATGGGCATCTACCAATGTAAAAATGAGGAACTTCAGAAATACAAACACCACGTGGAATCACTTCTAGCCTTATTTACTCACTATTCTATCCAAACCATTCCCCGCTCCACTAACAAATTTGCGGATACTATGGCTTGCTTAGCCTCGCAGATTCCCGCCGCACCAACTGACTCTGAATTATTCGTTGTGGTCCAGCAACTTTTTGCACCATCCTATTCAACCCCGGTAGTTTGCATGATAAATACTGTGTCTACTAATTCGCAGGATACCTGGTACCACCAATTTCACGACTACCTTACAATCTCTGTTCTCCCACCTGACCTTACTAGTAACGGAAAACGTGCTTTTCTCAAAAGTGTTTCGCGTTATGTTGTCATGGGAGGACTCCTCTATAAACGTGGCTTTGATGGCATCCTCCTTCGCTGTCTGACCAACGCTGAGGCCACTCATACCATCCAACAAGTACACGATGGGATTTGTGGTGGACATTTTAGTGGCCTTGCCGTGGCTAAACGAATCCTTCGCCTGGGTTATTATTGGCCTACTCTCAATAACGACTGCTACGAATATGTTAAGCGCTGTGTCATGTGTCAACAACATGCCAATCTTCAACATACTCCTAGCCACCCGCTACAAGTCGCTCGTGATCTTTGGCCTTTCTCACAATGGGGTTTAGACCTTATTGGTGAGATTCACCCGACCTCTTCACAACGTCACCGTTGGATAATCACAGCGACCGAATATTACACAAAATGGGTGGAGGCCATCCCACTCATTTCAATCAAAAAAGAAAAAATTGTCGAATTCATTAACCATCACATTATCTGTCGTTTTGGTATTCCTCATCGCCTAATAACAGATAATGGTAAATCTTTCAAAAACAAGTTGTTACAAGACCTTTGTGACAACTTTGGTATCAAACTTAGTTTCTCATCGCCTTACTATCCGCAGGCCAATGGTCAGGCTGAATCTTCTAATAAAACTCTAACCAAAATCCTCATGAAAGTTGTCAATGAATCTGGAAGAAATTGGCACGATCACATTCCCTTTGCCCTTTGGGCTTATCGTACTAGCATTCGTACCTCTACTAATGCCACACCTTTTTCTTTGGTATACGGTACCGAGGCTGTTTTGCCTCTCGAAATACAAATACCCTCCCTTAGAATATCTCTTCAGGATATTCTCACCAACGATGATTTCCGTCAAGAGCGGTTAGCCCAATTGGAGCTTCTTGACGAACGCCGTCTTACAGCTCTCGATCACCTTCAAATTTATCAAAAACGCATCAAGCGTGCTTATGATAAGCGACTTCATGAGCGTACCTTTAAGGTTGGTGATCTTGTCCTCAAAGAGAATCAACATGTCACCAAACTAGAAAAGAGCAAACGTGGAAAATTTGCTCCCAATTGGATTGGGCCTTATATAATCACTCACACCTATGGATCAGGCACTTATCGTTTAGCTTCGCTTAATGGTAAACCTGAGCCTGAACCCCTTAATGCCTTGCATCTTCGACCATTCTACTGCTGAAATTAGTGTTATATCACTTCTTATCTACCTACTGCTCGTCCCTTGAGCTCATTTACCGCTACATACACTTTGTTTTCTATATCTCCGAATAAAATCAAAATCACTTCGCACCTCCCCTTGATGATGCCTTCCCCTCTTTAGTCTAGTCCATGACTTCAAAGTATTAAAATAAGCCGTATTCTTAAGGGATTTTCTTGAGTCAAACTTCCTACTAAACTAGATGCTTCATGCCAAAAGAACATCTAGTCATCTAAAATTAAATATAGACTGCTCCCACGAAGGACAGCTATATGCCAAACTATTGCTGCTACTATAAATAGACTGCTCCCCTGAAGGACAGCTATGCACTAAAATCATCTCTGCTACTATAAATAGACTGCTCCCCCGAAGGACAGCTATACACAGTCAGCCTTTATCAGAAGCTTCTCGCATTGATCAGCTTCGTGAAGACCTCAAGAATAAAACAATCAATATCCCTTGTAGACTTCCCGCATCGATCAGTCTATATTCAATAAAATAAAAGCCTCATTCAAAAGAACTTTTTGGGTCATGGACTTGTCTATTTAGGATAGGTTCTCTTTCGTTGTAACAAGTTCTTTGAGCCTCCGCTATATCATCCACCTCATCTCACCATTTGTTTCAATTCAAGGGACGTAACGTACACCTGATATATTGTGATCATACAACTCTTTTCAACTATGGACTTCTCGTCTATGCACGGCATTTAGGGCTTCAGGCTCGTTCTACGTTGTGTGGTTTGTTTAGCTCTTCTCACCTACGGAGCACTCTTTCCACTTTGCCTCGCGTCTAGAATTGTGTGTTGATCTTAATCAGGACACTATTCCCTACTACTTGGGTATGCTAACCTTTGCTTTACCTATACCTACACCAACAACATTATCCTACCAGCACCAACAACATTACCCTACCAACATCAAATTTTTACCAAACGACCAATTGCCTAAACCATACCAAATTGCCTAAATTCACCCCTCCCTGATCCTAAGGGAGAACTACATCGGTCTGAGGCCCGTCCTTGCTTTGTGCAATGGGCTATGTAGGCAGCACTTAGGAGACATGGGGTCTCCCAAGGTTAGCTCGACCATCCCCTACCATAACCTATCATGTGTGATAAATATAAATATTTTTGTGTATTTCTATTTAATTACATTCCTCTTTGATCCTTTTTCAAAACACCGAAAGTCAAAACGACAACATTCTTATTCTTATAACGCAAATCAACATACATATCTCGTTTTAGTTAGATGTTCAACAAATACATCTTCTATATCATCGACGCGCAGGTCGGCACTCTTATTTATTCTTATACCTTGCTAACATTTATTTAGACCCTCACGCCTCATCCCAAACTAGGTGATGATCGTGATCGTCGACCCCTCTCGCTAGGCCTCTCTGTCCTCACAGGTACCACGGCTATTGGTACCGCCCACTGATCTGCCAATCTCTCCTGTAACATCTGAATACGCCCTCTCGCATGGAGAACTCCAGCCTCTAGTCTCGCTGCTCGTGACTCCGCAACCACTAACAATCTTCTTGTCTCATTCACCTGCGTTTGGAGCTGCTGAACCAAACGCTGCAGCCGATCCCTCTCTGCTGTAATCACAGCTATGTCAGGGCGATCGCGTACACCTCGCAACTCTGCTACCCACCATAACCTATAGGCCTCTGTCATTCCTGCATCCATTACACTGCGATCGGCAGCTATCTCCTCGGGCCCTTCTGGAGGTGTTGGCCGGGGTGGTGAGAATGCTGCCTCGGCATCGATCCTCATATATGGTCTATAAGCCTGTGGTATGTCCTGCACAAATCCAAATTGTCGCCGCACGCGATCTATAGGAATCCTCTCATATTCACCTGGCCTGTGCCCCGCGATCCACCTCAATCGCTCTACACCTCTCAACTCCTCAGCGATGGTCTCGGTTACCATATAGTTCCCGTAGGGCCTCCAACAGATATCCGCAACCGTCAACCTCTCCCATACCTGCCTGTAATACTCAATGTCACCCGGCACGGTCTGAGATCTTGCCTCTTGTTCTGTCTGGACCCATCGTCGGAATCCCAACCTCTGTACTCCGGTCTCTCCTGCCTGGATGGATCGGCCTATTGGTCGCACACAAACAATGTGCTCATAGGCCCAACAGTGTAATAAGTATGAGCAATCCAACGTTGTCCTGTGATTTCGCCTACAAGCCCATAAACCCCTGTATAGCTCCGCCAAATATGCAGGTGCCCATGCAAAAGTCACGTTCCTTTCTATCATCTCCCAAATAACACCCATCAATGCCTTTGGAAATCTTCCCCCTTCTGCCCTCGGTAACGCATAATACCCTACCGCTATCATTAAAATCACTGCTAACCTTGTCTCCTCAGGGTGTGCTGCATACATTACCCCATATGTGAATGACAAACCTCGCTGTGTTAAGTCTCGTGCATATGGACCAAACACTTCTGTTATCGCTGCCCGCCCCGCGCTAGGTAGTGCCTGATATACTGGTTCTCCTGTAATAGGGAGTCTCAAAATACGGAACACATCTTCCAAAGTTACTGTCATTTCACCTGTTGGCAGATAGAAGGTATTTGTCTCAGGATTCCATCTCTCAATCAGCGCCTGTAACATACCATGGTTACGTGCGATTCGTGAATAATATCGAATCCCACTTAACCCCAAACGATTTATCAACATCCACTCCGCTGGTGTTACATCCGCTCGGATTCGCGACAACAGCGCTGGCACACTATCATTCATCCTCAACCCTGCCTCCGCCTGCATACACCAAAACAACAAACAACCATTCAATCCATTAGGGTTTTTTTTCAAACATTCTGGAAATTCCTCCAGTAACCGGTATCGGTTATACATAACCGGTATCGGTTCAGTAACCGATACCGGTTCCTTCTAACCGCTACCGGTCACTGTCGATTACATGCATCTTGCCTAAAAACAACCACCTACGACAGTAAATTGATCGTTTATTCCTTTCTATATACACAGACATACCCAAAACCCCGACTTACCTACCCCATAACCCTCACCTCATCTATACCCCTGGCTATCATGTTTTCTTTCTCATATCTACCCACCTACTCTACCCCATCTTATTCACAAACCATGCAGAAATCAAATCACAACCACACCGTTTACCTCTGGGGTTGCAGTAGCTTGAGTTGGCCCCTGTCTTCCCTCTTCTCCCTGCCTGCTGGATGTTTCTCCTCGTCCTGCCATTATCACCACCTTTTTCAAACCTGCCTTTCTGTCTTCTCAATCTCAGATCACAATTCACTTTCCTTGTCTCTTTTCTCCTTCTCACCCAAATCTCTCATGCAAATACCTGTCTCAGTCGTCAAAAAGCGTCGCGTCCGCGTATTTAACCTCTTGCATGGCTCTAAAATTAAAACTCAAGTTGCCACCCTAGCTTTTCTATTTTTAGAAAAACTCATACCTAAATAACCGGTATCGGTCGTGTAACCGATATCGGTCATGGAGATACCGACATCGGTTACCTAACCGATACCGGTTACACACCTTCCTTTTTTGAAACAGGGTTCTTTTCTTCATTTCTCATCTAAATTTTTGTCGCGCCCGCCTCTTTGCCTGCATCCACAACACAATTTACCACATTTATTCATCCACCACACATAGCACCACAATTTCATTAACATCATTTATTTTATACAAATACACAAACCATCAACTACGGATATCAAGAAACTATCAATCTATACATCATTTGGATCCAACTCATCAGTTACATATATCACAATGTCACAAAACCACCAATTCATCACATAACCGGACATTCATATATACGTACAAAAAAAAAAAACAAAAACATCAGCATCATCCATCTATCAACATGTCAATTAAACTCATCACACATTCTATATATTACCAGCCATTAACCAAATATTTCAACACATTTTAAACACAGCATGTGGATCAAAACATCGTCTCTATATATATACAAATTTTCAAAAATACAATGTGCCCTACATCGGGGCCTCTGTGAGCTCATAACATACCAAAGCCGGCACGCAGGACCGCAATACCTACCAAAAATCTCGACTCGGCTCGCAGGCCGGTCTCTCATATCAAAAATATACTCGGCTCGCAGGCCGGTATCAAATATACAACCCGTACTCGGCTCGCAGGCCGGTATATAATAAATAAATGAATCAAAACAATGAATAAGTGTAGGCACGCAGGCCTCTATCAATACAACCGGTTCGCAGACCGGTGCCCATGTCCCTATACAAAACCATGTCGGGGATCTATCAGCTCTCCCCACCGCCCTCGGCACCTCTCCCCGCTGGTCCCTGTGGTGCCTCTCGCCTCCTGCCCGTCACGGACACGCCAGCTGTGGCTGCCCCTCCCTGAGATCTCTGGCTGTGCGAGGTCTCTGCCCTATGCGCTGCATACGCCTGATACTCGACTCCGGTACTATCAAGAATATCCTGATAATAACGGGCCTCTGCTCTAACCTCCATATAGCGATCTCGCGCCACTGAAGGAACTGGGGCTGGTCCCCTGGCACCTAACACCAATATCCCCTGAGCCTGTACCTGCACCTGTGGCTGTGGTGCTGGTGGAGGTGCTGCCTGTGCCTGTACCTGCACCTGTGGCCGTGGTGGTATCTGGGGCTGTGGCTGTGCTGCTGCTGGTACGGCTGCCTGTACCTGTACCTGCACCTGTGGCTGTGCTGCTGGTGGTGGTGCTGCCTGTGCCTGTACCTGAGCCTGGGCTAGCTGCCCCTGTAAGACCCCTATCTGTGCCTGTGCAGCAGCCAACTGTCCCTGTAATAGCTGCACCTGCCCCCGGAGCTGATCTCTCTCTGCCGTAACTGCAGCCAAGTCTGGCTGTGCAGGCGGTACTATCCTGGCTGCTCTCTGCCCAGCCCACCACACCCTGTATGCTCCCGTGCACCCGGCATCATCCACACCCTCACCTGCTGGTCTCTCCGCTGCCCAGTCTGGATCCCAAGGCTGTGGCGCTGGCAGTGGGGCCTCTACATCATCCCTCCTGTACTGAGGGAAGGGAGGTGGCTCGTCCTGTCGCAGCCCCATCTGCCTGCGTACCCTCTCTAGGGGTATCCGCTCGTACTCTCCCGGCCTCCGTCCTGCTATCCAGAATGTATACTGGATCAGGCGCAGCTGTACGCGGGCTCCTCTGCCAGGCTGGTGACCTCTGTAGGGTCTCCATACAATGTCTACTGCTGTAAGGCCCTCTAGCAAGTGTCTATAATAGACCACATCCCGACCTGCAACAACTGCTCGTGGCTGGCCCACGACCCCCAACCACCTCTGAAAGCCATATCGGTATACGACCTGTGGCCCTGGCTGCTGGGGTAGCCCTACTGGCCTGATGCATACGATGTGCTCGTATGCCCAACAGTGCAACAAAAATGTAGAACAAATACCAAATCGCCTCCTCCGGCGATAGCCCCATAACTCCCTGTATAATTGCACCAGATACACTGGTGCCCATGCAAAACAGGTGTGCTCCTCCACCATCTCCAGCAGCACCCCCATCAATGCCCGTGGGAAGCGGCCTCCCTCTGAATCCGGGAGGGCGAAGCAGGTGATCCCTATCATCATCAACACGGCAAGCCGTGTCTCATGTCTGTGTGCGCGGTACATATCACCATATCCAATGCTCGCGCTATGATACGTAAGAAGCGCGGCTGCATCCCCAAAAACCTGCAGTATGCTATCCATGGCAGTCTCTGAATCTACCTGGAAAACGGCCTCTCCCTCGATCGGTAGCCGCAGGATGCGATACACATCCTCTAATGTGACGGTCATCTCCCCGGTCGGCAGATGGAACACATTGGCCGCCGGATCCCATCTCTCGATGAGGGCGACCATCAGACTGTGATCTCTCTCTATCGCTCTGTACCTCTGGACCCCGCCGAGTCCCACCTCGCGCATGATGGCCCAATGCGCCGCAGATATGTGTGGCCTCATCCGACTCAATAGTGGAGGCATCCTATCACGCATCGTCAACTGCTGACGTGCCTGCAAAACCAACCCACATTCTTAGACCCACTCTTTATTATAACATCTACTTTACCATCTAAACCCCCTTTTGTAACACCCAAAATCTAACCCCACACCTCACCCTTCTCCACCCCCAAAACCCCCAACCGACCCGAAACCTCACCCTAACTCAACCACCACCCCACACCTAACCCACCCACACCCCAACACGCTACCCAACCCACCTTCAAACCTAAACCCTAAACTCTAAACCCCACCCCAACAAGCCACCCAACCCACCTTCAAACCTAAACCATAAACCCTAAATCCCATCCCAACTCCACCCACACCCCAACACGCCACCCAACCCACCTTCAAACCTAAACCCTAAACTCTAAACCACACCCCAACAAGCCACCCAACCCACCTTCAAACCTAAACCATAAACCCTAAATCCCATCCCAACTCCACCCACACCCCAACACGCCACCCAACCCACCTTCAAACCTAAACCCTAAACTCTAAACCACACCCCAACAAGCCACCCAACCCACCTTCAAACCTAAACCCTACACCCTAAACCCCATCCCAAACCCAAACACCCAACCCCACTCCACCCACACCCCAACACGCTACCCAACCCACCTTCAAACCTAAACCCTAAACCCTAAACCCCATCCTAAACCTAAACACCCAACCCCACTCCACCCACACCCCAACACGCTACCCAACCCACCTTCAAACCTAAACCCTAAACCCTAAACCCCATCCTAAACCCAAACACCCAATCCCATCCCAACTCCACTCTCAACCTTCCCCACCGATACCGGCCGATACGCGACCGATGCCGGTAGCCCCCAATTCAACCTCACCCTATGCTTTTGCGACCGATGCCGGTCGCCTATTAACCGGCATCGGTCACTGTCTCCTGCCCGAGCCGAACCCCCGCGCGGCCCCCAAACACCATTTTTCACCTATTTTTACCCATCTACCCACCCAAACACCCCCAAATTTTACACACCTAGCCGCCTTACCCTATCTTACCTATCTACCCTCTCTCTTTTTCAAATTACGTCTATTTTACTCCTCATTTCCTAAAACAACTAAATTCCTACCCAAACCCCCAATCTCACTTAATACAACCAAATGCATAAAATAAAGAGTTTAGAACCTACCGGTACGACGACACGTCGTCGTGGTGGGATGGGTGGTGGCGGTCCAGCTGGTCCAGCCCCTCCAGCTCCTCCTGCCTGTGCCATGGCTCCAATCCTGATCTGCTGGGTCCCCGGCCAATCACCTGCTGCCTCCTCAACTATTCAGGCCCACTATCAACTCTCTCCGCCAATCAAATAGCTCCACCTCACTCAATACCCCTCCAAATCAACTCTCCACGTCAGACAAGTCAATTTGGATTGCAAATAACAAAAGTGACAATGACAGGCCGTATTTTTCTTTTTATAGGTTTTTCGACCTTAACCGATGTCGGTTTCTTTTTTGCCCTAAGAAACCGGTATCGGTCCCTTAACCGATATCGGTCACGCAGAATCGACATCGGTTTGATACCCAACTTTCACCTCATTCTTTGCCCTTATTTTCTCCTTGCCTCTTTTTCACCAATATCGCCTCTATCCACCTTGGCTGCGCAACATTTGTTCACTGGTCCAGCCTGACCTAAGGCCTCCACCTACCAATTGGCCCGACCTAAGGCCTCCACCTACCTATTCGGCCCGACCCAAGGCCTCAACCTACCAATTGGCCAGACCTAAGGCCTCCACCTACCTATTCGGCCCGACCCAAGGCCTCCACCTACCTATGGCCTGACCTAAGGCCTCAACCTACCAATTGGCCTGACCCAAGGCCTCAACCTACCAATTGGCCCGACCTAAGGCCTCCACCTACCTATTCAGCCAGACCCAAGGCCTCAACCTACCTATTCGGCCCGACCCAAGGCCTCAACCTACCCATTTGGCCCGACCCAAGGCCTTGCCCTCGCTATTTGGCCCGACCAAAGGCCGCCACCCAATAACTTGGCCCAACCCACGACCGTACCACTTCCATACCTTACCCAAAATCAACACCATACACTTTATCCACCCATCCGGTAGTTTTTGGTTCAATCGAGCTCACCTGTTCGTGTTTTAGCATGATTAGGGTCCTTGACTTGATCTGTCGACCAACTTTGCCTAGACCTAGACCGTGACGTTTATCTCAACCAAACCAATCATTTGGTACTGCCGAACATGCCTAAACGTTCCTGTACCTTACCTGTTATATACCCTGGAGCTACTTCCTATGCCTTGGATACCAGGATTATATCACCCTTGTTTGGATAAACTATCGACCTTTGCCTATACATCGCTGGTTTGCTCGTCAAATCATATACCCTAGTTGTACTGTTGCATTTCAACATGCGTCTGCTTCCTCGGACCTTCCCTACCACGTTACCATCCTCTCTACAACATGTACCCTTTATCAACCCTATCCCTGATTTCCCGTTCACTCCATCTGTGCTAGATTTGAGGGGGATTACCTATATCCTTAACATAAGAAACCACTTCATATTATTGTTCGCGCAGCTTTACAAAACAAGCTACACGACAATAAGGGGCTAATGTAGACACCAAATTCGTGTCTTACGACCCCTTGTGACCCGCATCCCATTTCGCAACCTAACCTCATTACCTAAACCTTACACAATTATTTATTAATTACCTCATAATTGATAAATCCACATCGCCTTACCCGCCACCTCACTTGGCCACCTCACCATGACCTAGCCCTAACCCTAAACTAACCTAATTAGGACCCATGACTTGGTCTAGACTCACATCCATAACTAATGCCTCCTTACTCGCACCCAAAGCCGACCTTCTAGCCATTTGACCAAGCCCGCAACTGATCTCTCGGGAGAAAAGCAGGGAAGGTGGGCTATTTTACTAAAAATAGCCTACTTTTTCCTTACCGATGCCGGTTCCTACTCGACCGCCGTCGGTTACGCAACCGCCATCGGTTCCCTGTAAATGGGCTCCCCAAACCAAAACAACGGATCGGAATTTCATTTTGGGAGATCAGTCAAAAGGATTTCTGGATCAAGCGAGGGCATTGCGAACGAGGAACAGAGTCCAAACCTTCACTTGACCAAGCAGAGACGAGTGAAAATACTAGACGTGTTTACAGCAAAGGAGATCAACTTGCACCTTCATCAAAACTAGTAAGTTACATCTTGCATGTCCTCCATTATAACATTTCTTATGCTTCTTGGATCTCAGCGCTCCTAAATCCATTTCTGAATCTATTATCCAACGTACCATTGCCTCTAACTATCATTCTTTAGTTTCTAACCATCCCATTTCCTAATACTATCCAAAAACCAGCCATTACAAACACCACAACCAGCCCAGAAGATCCTAGAACCCACCGGTATCGGTTATCAGTAACCGCCATCGGTTATAGGTAACCGACATCAGTTCATTTTGATCAAAACCAGGAAAAATAGCCCTTCCCCTACCCAGTTCAGCCAAGCAATTTAATTGATATTTTACAGTCTTTTGTGTTAATTCAAGTTAGCAGGGAAACTGACCACCTTCGAAAGGAATTTTTACATTTCCTGGGCCCAAGGCAGTTTCCTCATTTATTGTTTAATCAAATCTTGTGGTCTTGTGTTCTTATTTGCAGGTAGTCCTTCCCAGACAAAAAGGAGTTCTCCGCAGACAACCTGATCTTTCTCTACGGTACGCGCACATCATCTCGACATTCTACAAGTATTCCTCCTAACCCTAACCTTATCTATTTCTAAAAGGAACGAAGCATTTTCCTAGTGAAACAAGATAATTAATGAATATAAGGTAAATTAGGGTGGATTAGGGAAAATGGAAGGGTAGGTTGTGGTGAATTTTAGGTGAAATGAGTTAGAGGGGATGGGTTTTGGTTTTGGGTTGCCGCGATAGGGACCGACGTGATTGGTTCGGGGATGGTTAGGTGAAAGTTAGATATAGACGGTGGGTACCAGCTGGTGGGTAGTCTAGAGTGACTAGGGCCACCTATGATGTTTTATATTATAGATGGTTATTAGATGGGATTTCAAGGGTCGATATTGTGTTAAGACCCTATATTGGATATCCATCCATAGAGGCATGGTAGAGGAGCTAGAGGAGCTGCAGTTGGAGAGGTGGATACAAGAGTGATATGCTGGCGAGCATGAGTTGATACTGGTGGACTGGGTTAGATGAAATTTTTTTACTACCATTTCCACAATACAGGAGAGATGACGTGGAGAGACCTATGTCTCCACCATGACCGAGTGTGCGGAAAGGGTAGTGTTGTTGCCAAATCATTACACCCTCTGAATGACCAGAATGTGAACATGATGTTTGGTGTGATTGGGACACATGGGATCACCTCTCAAGCTGTGGGACTTGGGCTCGAGGTGAAATTTTTGAGAAGGCCAACTTCCTCTTCCTAAACTAAGTGCAGTATTACTCCTAGTAAAATAAAATGTCTATCTAGTCCTATGCTAACATTTTCATGGGTTTTAGGGAAAGAGATTTTTAGAAAGGAAAATATACTAGGGATGCTGATGCACCAAATAAAGGGTGTTTTTAGACTTAGGAAGGGTTAATTTGAAGAGGGTGTCTGCACCATAGGTCAACTTCACCTACTGCAACTTAGAGAGGGTATAGAATACCACAGACTAGGAAGTAAGTGTTCCCTTTGTTAAACTCAATCAGACAAACAAGTTATCAATCTTCTCGGAAGAAGGATGAAATTGAGAAGGGTGAACAAGAACCACAACTCAACTTCATGCAATGCCCCACCACTCAATAAGCATAGAACTCTAAGAACCTGTAATAGAAACGTAAAATTACACAGTATACCTGCAAGCATGAGAAAAGGCACACGAAAGTATAGAAGGATGAAAGGACTGAGATTAGTCATAAAACACACACTTTCATTGCTTCAATAACATGCACAATGCATCATACATTTAGAAGAGGTAATGGTTGTCATTACAGTCTTGAAAATGAGTCTTGAAAGTTCTCTCAATACATAAGGACAACTTGCAGAAGAGAGAGGACTCTTGAAAAATTGCACTTACCTAAGATGTATAACTTTGCAACATATCTGACATGTTAGAACCCCCTTAGAATGAACTTCCAACTTACATTCATAGAAGAATATGTGAGAGAAGAGGGAAGGTCATAATTACATTCCTAAATTAAAGGCACATGATGTATTTATTATAGTTGGTTGAACCACTTTGGGAAGCTTCCATCATGTGCCATTAATGCCCGATTGACCTAGTTTTGCATAATTAATTAAAAGAATATTTAAATAATAATGATAAATATTATTATTAAATATATTTAAATAAAAATATTACATTAATTAAAAAATAATAATGTGGGACCCCCAATTGACCAGTTTGACTCAAAGAGAAGGGGTCATGAAGAAAAGGCCAAAAATGAGTCCAACTTGGTGGTTGGCTCACTGAGCCAACTCGCTGAGTTGGACTCGAGTCCTTCTATGCCATATCATGTTGAGCTCACTTTGAATTGAGATCCTCCATTGACTGATCTCAAACCATGAGCTGAGTTCCTCTTACCTACACACATCAACCGACTAACGAGCCAAAACACTACTCTGCACGAGCTCACCGCCAAAACTCCTTTGCAAGAATCGAGCTCCTCATCACATCGCAACTGAGCCACCTAGACCAGATTCCATCTAGCTTTGGACTGAGCTTTCCATCCCCCAACTTGGGAAACATATCTTCCTTTTCTACGATATTGATTATTTTTATGCATAACCAAGTCGGAATGTGTCTACGAGCTCTACATTTTATTGCATTAACCGAGTTATGCTAACTCAGATTACTCTCCATGTCTTTCTCGGCCACTGTGTGAGATATCTGCTACGAGATCTTCCTACCGAGCCCCCACGAATCCTCCTGTCAAGGCCATGATTTGAGCCTATGATATGGCTTGGTATTTTACTCCCTGGGAGCTCATCCCGTATGCAAACTCTCTCAGTGAATGATTTAGCTTAGTGGATCAAATTTTTCATGCAAACTTCATGCCCTTTTCATCCATATACAAGTTTGAATTTGGGCTATAATCCTGCTACCTAGCTCATATATTAAACATGGGTCAATGCTTATGCTTTCTCCACTGTGACATTCCAAACCTAACATGCAATCCAAGCTTGGTCTTAACTCAGATCACCGAGTTTAGCCTTTATCACTTCACATGCGTCGTGTCACATTTGTGTTTTCTCCTAACACTCCCGTCCATGTCTCCTTACCCAATAACACGTTATCTTCCTAGTCTGACTCACTCGCCACGTGAGCTTGGAATCATAAAAAAAAATAAAAATTCTTTGTTCCCGCTATTGATTATTATTTGATCGCTCCTCCCAAACTGTCTACTTCAAAAAATCTTCATCAAAGCAATCACAAAGCTCACTGCATCATGGATCTGTCGAGTCCCATGTCCTCATACCGAGTTTGTATTCATTGTGCTTGATATCCAAACTTATTTATTTTTGCATTGAACAAATTGTTCTCACTGACTCGATGAGCTCTCCACAATCTAGTGCCCGAGACTCAGCCCATACAACTCTTCTCAACCTGTCCTTCATGACCTCTCACCTTGTTGAGCTTACCCCTTGTTTGAGTCGTCTTAGCTCCAAACAAATTTTTCTTATGCATGAAGTGATACCCATTTGAATCACTACCATGTATCACTGAATGAGATTTCTCCCGAATGAGCTATGTTAACTTGTCCCACTCTATGAGCTCTTTGTTGTTGTCTTCATTGTCGAGCTCCTTTTATTGACTCAGCCTTTCACCCGACTTACCATCACACGACCCTACCCGAGCTCCTTTTATCAAATCTACATTGGCTCGGAATTGATTCTGCGATGCATGGATTACTGAGACATTTCCTATAGAGTACTTGGAACACCAGGCCAAATTTATCACGTTACTCAACTTCATGAGCTAGATAATTTCAGATGGATAACTTGACCATTATTTTTCCATCGTGATGGGTCATAGTTCACGTGAGCTAGACTCTGAGTTACCTCAAACCTCCCTCTTGTTTCCATTTCCATGTAGAACCAACTGTTGCACTATCATCTCGGTGGATGACCCAAGCATACACATTAATTCTTTCCTCTGAGTTTTCACTGACTGGTTCTATATCACTAATGACTCATCGGGTAACTCAGCCATTAACTTAGGCTTATATTTACACAATCAATTTACGGAACTTTTCCCTTGGCATGCCAAATGATTATCCCCATGTGGTAATGCTCCTCAAGATCCCCATGCCCTTGGAAATTTAAGTCTCAGAACCCCAAGACTATCTTGCCACCACAACATGGCTTCCTTATCATGAAAACCCATAGACCTGAGATGGGGACTCTAGACTTCTTGATCCGTTTTACCAACATTCTAACTTGGCACGATGGATGACAGTCTCCACTTTTCCACCAACTCATCATGCTTTTACGAATTCACCACCGAGTTCCCTCGAGCTATCCATTGAGCTGCTCATGACCGATCAACTTGCATGCTTTTCCTAACTGAACTGACCTGAAGAAATCTCTTCATGATGTCAGAAAATGACCAAACATCAAGTCATCTAGCATTGAGTCTTAAGCTTATATGAAGCACATTCAACATTCAATCACACTAAGCCCACATTCAGTGCATTGAGTTGGGCCATCAATCCCCTGAGCCACTTAGAGAGCTCGGCCTTTGTAAACTCAGTTTCGATGTCTTCTGTGAACTTGCTAAGATGCTTCTCAGCCTTCTTAATCTCCAAAACACATTCCCAAGATCCCTATGTGAATATGAGAATTTTTTTTTTACCTTATGCTTCTGACTCAATGAATATCCTTTAGGACTTTGTGCCTATGATTTTTTGAGTCATTACTTTCTTTTCTCCAGCGAGCCCACGGCCAATTCAAGGTCATTTTCCCCCTTTGTGTTTGGATGAAAAACCCATTATCACTGAGTGACTCAGACTAAACCACTCACCACCATTTTGAGCCTAAACCCAGTTTCCCGAGTTACTTAAGAGAAAATATATTTGAGCTTGAGGTTGAGCTCACCTGTAACAACTAAGCCATCCATATAATCTTCACGAGCTTCTTTCACTTGATCTCACTAGTCTTGACACCAAGATCCTAAAAATGAGCTCCTTCTATACCAAGCTGAGCTGATGATACGATATCCCTCCCCCCGAACCACTTCAATGCATAACCCTTAGAAAAATCTTTGCAGTATGTTAGCCAACTCATTGAGATGCTCAGTGAGTCATTTGGGTTCAAAACCCTATTAGATATTTTCACATTTGTCTCCATAAAATTTTGAATATCACTGAATGTGCTTGAACAATGAATATCATGAAATGAAAAAAGACCCCTTTAAATGTGATTAGTTAATTTTGGTCACATGTGCCCTCGTTAGCTATAAGTGGGTCCCATACAAACAATTCTTCCTATCACGTAAAACTTCAATTTTCAAAACCCCGAAAAGGGAAAAAACTAACCCATGATGATCTTGAATGGTCTAAGAACACTGTGAATGTTCTTAAAACACAAAATTTTGGTTTTTAGGTCTCCAAGTTCTTTCGTGAATCCCTCTTTGGGTCAAAGGTACAATTATTACCATTGTTCAATTTTTCTCCAAGGGGAAAAATTTGATAACATTTTTGGCAACCTCTCGGGGATGATTACCTACTAAGCATAATTCTAGTAGCCGTACGTCATCCATTAGGTATGGATTAAATATTGGAATCCTGAAACATGTTTGGTTCTTCGCTAAGGATCTCAAAATCCCCTTGATCATTGTTGATCTTGGACCTCCCTGGAATGCTAAGCATGAAGTATACTCAAATTGTTGAATGCTTGGCATCTATGGAACACTGTAGAATTTTGAATGAAGTAGATGCATGAAATTCTCATGGAAAATTTAAACCTTACTCTCCTTGACACCTTCGTATGATGAAAAAATGTGCAAGAACAACACAAAAAACACAGCAGCAAGGAAAGCAAAAGAACAACAACACACAATAAAGTGCATAAGCACTTGGAGGAAAACACCTAACTAAACTATATAGGGGGTGGAACACTTCTCAAAAACATGCTTTGAGATGTATCCCATTCACATGAATGGGAAGTTCTTCTCCATTAAGCCTGGATAAACAAAATGAATTCACCTCTTTGAAACTTGTGATAATGTATGGCCTGCTCCAAAGAGCATCAAACTTGGCATGCCTTCCTAGTTTGGCCTTGTATTAATCCCATTTGAGGACTAAATATCCCTCTTGAAAATTCCTGTCGGATGCCTTCTTGTCAAAATATTTCTTAACGTGAGTATGGTGTTTCTCTAAAGTATTCATAGCCTTGTTCTGTAATTCCTCTAACTCCATGAGTTCAACAAACCTTACTATCAGAGGATCACTCTCCATAACTTCAAGTTGATGAGCTAACTCCAAAGAAGGTAACTCCAAGGAGAGCAGAAGTTTTTCTTCCCTTCCATATACAAGCACGAAATGGGAATTTCCTATGGCCCTTTTAGGTGTGATCTGATCTGCCCATAAGGTAGTTTTAAGTTGTGTATGCCAAGTCCTCTTGTTAGTTTCCATTGTGCGCTTAATAATCCTTATGAGGTTTTTTTTACTAGACTTAGCTAATTCGTTTCCTTGCAGATAGTAATTGGATGAAGTCTTGAGGTAGAACCCATTTTTAATATCTCATTCACTTAACTTCACACAAAGGAAAGGCATCACATTGTCTGAAATGACTATAAAAGGAACACCAAACCTTGTCATTATACCTTCCAATAAATCCATAACTACCTTTTCATTGCTCTCTTTCAATGATAGCACCTCTGTCCATCGAGTAAAATAGTCTATTGCAGTAAGGACCCATTTATGTTCATCATTGGATAGAGGATTAATAATTCTCGTGAATTCCAACCCCCATTGAACAAAGGGTTGATCCACTTGGATTAGATGCAGCGGAAGAGCTGCCAACTTCTACTTGCCCATGAAAATGGCACATTCCTTACATTTCCTTACCTAGAGATGAGCATCTTTGAATAAATCTGGACAATAGTAACTAGATCTCACATGATCTTAGTGGAAGTTTTTTGTGCAGAGTAGTGTCCTCCAGATAGACCATTATGAAACTCTTCTAGTATCCTACTTACCTATTCCAGTCCTACACACTGAAGGAGGACACCATTAAAATCCTTTCGAAAGAGAACATTATCTACCAAAACATATGGAATAGATTGAAGATGGAAAGTTTCATCTTTGGTTTTTATCCATGTTCATAGGATATCCTCCTGATAAGAGGAAATTCTTCATTTTTGATAACCAGTTAACTTGCTCATCACTCTCATCAGTGTTTAGGAGTGTAGCATCCTCATCACCTTTTGATTCCATGTCTGCAGCAAGTTGTTGATGCAAACCTTTACCTTTGACAAGTTTGGTAACCTTGATATGCATATCATACTCCATAACCTTCGTGATCCATTCAGCACACTTTTCGTTCATCTCTTTATTCAGCAAAAACTTATTGACACCTAGGATGAGACACCATCAGATGAATTTTTTTGTTTGATAACATTTTCTTGAATTTCTTCAAATCTCGAATAACCACAAAGACTTATTTTTCAACGAATGAGTATTTAAGCTCATAGTCTTTGAGGGATTGACTGAAGAAAGAAATTGGATGCTCCATCATATCATTATTTTATTGGATGAGGATCCCTGAAATACTCTCTTGACCTGCAAAAGCATAAAGGATAAAGTCTTTATCAAACCTAGGGTTTACCAGTATGGGAGCTTGAGAAATTTTTGTTTTTATGGCTTCGAAGCTTTCTCGTCCTTCCTTTGTCCATGATAATGGTATGATTATCTTCAGCATGGCTATCATTGGCTTAGCCAAGATCATGAATTGAGGGATGAATCTCCGCATGATGTTTATGGTTCCCAGAAAACTCTAGAGGCCTTCCCTATGACTTGGAAGAAATAAGGACATAATCAAACGAATCCTGGCTGGATCGATTGACAATCCTTCCACTGAAACAACATGCCCCAACAAACTTTCCCTTATGAACTGCAAAAATACACTTCTTAGGATAAAGTGAAACCCCAAAATTCCCTACACCTTCGGAAAAAAATCCTTAGATGCACGATGTGATCATCTACATGCTTAGAATATAAAGTTATGTCATCTAGGTAAACTAAGATGATATTGTTGATTAGTCCTTTAAACACCATGTCCATGGCCCCTTTAGAAAGTAGCCCTCGACGTTGGACAATCTGAATGGAATTTTTTTTGTAGGCATACGTGCCCCACTTGGTAGTGAAAGCCATTTTTTTGAATTGGTTAGAATCTTAGATGAGAATTTTATTGTAACATGAATATCCATCAAGCAAATAAAATCTTTGAACTCTTGCCACTGTTTGAAGAATTTTCTCCATTGACGGGTGAGGATAATGGTTTTTCACCGAGGCATGATTCAAATCCCTGAAATCTACGCACAACTGAATCTCTCCATTCTTCTTCCTTACGATGCACTAGATTGGCTACCCAAGAGGAGTATTTGATGGGAAAAATAATATAGGCCTTGATGATTTTGGTTAGCTCCTTTCTCATTAGTGGCTCGATTTTGGGATTAATTGGCCTATGTCTCTGGCGAACTAGCTTAGCATTAGGATCCAGTTCGATGGTATGTTGTTCTAGACATGGATCAAAACCATGTAGGTCCTTTTAGCTCCACAAAAATATGTTGTGATACTCTTGAAAAAGTTTTATGAAATCTTCTTTCTCTTCGGAAGTACATACTTTTCAAATCTTTAAAAAGTTCTCAGGTACTACCTCGAACTTCCTCAAAATATTCTTCTTTGACCACCATGTTAGATATTTGTCTTTTGGATTGATCATTTGAATTGAAAATAGATTCCAAAGTGACTAATCCTTTTGGTAGTTTGTTTCTCTTTAATTGTATAATTTGATCACCATATGACTCTTGCAACTTATCCTGATTTCTTACAGCAAACTCTGCCTCTTCTTGCATGAAAAGGACAATTTTGTTGTCACTATCGAACACTTGCTAGCTACTCACATTATTCAGGGACTGCAAGTTGAATCAATATTTTGAAAAAATTCTTCCCTTCTTTCATGATATGAACAGGTATGTTGTATTGTGAGCCGATTGTAGCAATCCTATCAGCATCTTGATTCTGATTTTTAGGAACTGCATGGATCCTAAAAGCTTCGAAATCTTCAATCAAGTCCCAGACTCAGTTCTTGTATGATATTAAAAGATCATTCTTGGATGCACTCCATGCCGTCACTTGATGAACAAACTAACTCACTATCTCCAAAAATAGTCAGAGCCTTGATCCCCTTCTTTTGGGCTAGTTGAATTCCTTGTAAAAGGGCCTCATATTCATCAACATTGTTAGTGCAACTGAAAATGATGAGAAATATTTTATATCCCTCTGGAGAACTTAACATAACACTAGCAGCGGATCCATTCTTACTTCTTGATCCATCGAAGTATAATTTCCCTAGTCCTTTAGAGTCACTTGATGTTTTGACAAGTTGCGGTATGATCATATCTTCTTCATGGATACAGTAGGTAATTAATCATGTTTCTTCCAACAACAACAAACCAACTTCTTCTTCTACCAATACATCATCATAGGGATTATACTGATGATCTCTACTTACTTCATCCAACACAATATTGGGGAATTCTTCAACAAGAGTGGTTAGTTCATGATCAACATCTTTTTCTTCTAGTTCTCCGATGGTAGAATTCCCATTTATAGGACTAGCAGTGTAGGGTTCTACATGATTATGGAAGACTGGTTCCACCCTTATAGTCACTTTCATTCTGTATCAAGTCTTGAGAATCATATGTGACTAATCGGTTGATAGATAACTACCCATCTTGGCAATGAAATCTCGTGATAGGTAGTTAATGAATAGAGGAGGAAGATCAATAAGTTATATGTCTTTCATGAAGGAAAAACTTGGGCATGCATGTATGGTAAGTTGAAGTCCTTTGATAGCTCCAATAGTCTTAATAGTTGTACCATCTAGCTGAACAACCCCTCTTACAACTGGCGCATATTTTATGCCTAGTACATTTGTAATTTGTTTGGGCATGACAAAGCTACTAACATTAGAATCGATCATGTAATTATGCACTAGGTGGTCGCCAATGATTAGGGAAATATAGAATGGTGGTGGTTTTTTATCCTTAGGAATAATTTTCCCTTCCAGTTGACACAAAATCATAGTAGTTGCTACTCTACAACCTAATAATCCATTAGTTATACAAAAAATATTTAGAGCGTCTCACAAAAAATTTCTTTAAGAAGGAATTGAGAGTGTGTCCCACACTATAACACTCAAGTTGGTTTTCTTCATTTTTTCTACTATGCTGAAGGGAATAGCTCCAACTTTGATGACACTTCTTTGGGCATTGCGATCCTCTTTTAGAAAGTGCTTGTTAGATATGCCTGAAGAACCTTCTTTCCTTGCAACTTGGCTAATAGGTATTTATGGTGATTTCTTTTCCACATCTTTATCAACCTCCGCTTGTCTCTGAGGCTGTGAAGTGGATGCTTGATTAGATTTGGAAGTTTGAGGTTACATTGGTCTCTTCTTGGAATGAGTGTTTTTTTCCACTAATGAGGAATCTGTATTTAACCTGTAAAAAACTTGTACTTGCCATTTTAGCAAAGTGGTTTCTTCAAGTGCATGCGGTTTATCTGTTGTTTCTTGCCTAGATGTGTTATCTGTTATCTTAGAAGGGGTAGATATTCTTTGAACCATAAGGGCCTGACAAAGAACTCTATTGGGATAAAGATTTTGATTGTGGGGTTGAGAAAAAGGATAACACCATTTGTAGTTTTGAACTAGATTATTTTGGACAGGTACTATGGCTCTAGATGAGCTAGTGGAAAGAGGGTTCCGAAAGTTTAAAGGACTGACATTTGTAGTTTGATTTGTAGCTGGATTTTGTGACTGATTGTTCCCTTGAAAAGGAGGATGGTTAGCCTGATACTGCTGATTTTGTGGTTGATGTGGACAATTGTATTGAAATTGTTGCCTCTTGAGTGTAACAAGCTCATTTCCAAAAGTTTGTAGCAATGACTTGACTTAAAATAGATCATTTGAAGAGGCAAGGGCAGACCTATCTAGTTTATTAGAGGCTTCTGAAATAGGAGCGATAATAGGTTGAATGTTCGTAAGATTCAAGGACAATGACATTGGCGGTCGTGGAGCTATCTTTCCATCCTGAATCAAGGAATTTTCTGCTCTTATGGCAACATCGTAGGCATCAAGTAATGTAGCCCCTCCCATGGAATGGATCATAACTACTACATCACTATTCAAGGTTTGTAAATAGTACAAGGATGCATTATGTGGAGAAGGCTTTATGAGTGTTAGAATCCTATTCCAGGTCCTATGGAATCGGAAGTTGAAATCACTCATGTATTCTTGGGGAGCTCTCTTCATGGTAGTGAGATGTTCTAAAAGTGATAGGTGATCACTCTTTTCTTCAAACTATTTATAGAGCTTTGCTCCTAACTCATCCCAAGTGGTTATACTGCCAACACTTAACCCTCAAAACCATTGACGTGCTTTTCCCTTGAAAGAGGTAGCAAGAATTCTAACCACAACGTTTTCCTCTGTGATGTTATATATGTCACAAATTCTAGATACATCAAGAATATGTTCCATTCGAGTAACGTGACTTTCCCCTATGTAAAAGGGTAAAATTTTGAGTGCCGCAATAGGTATAGGGTCATGTTTGGCCAACAGAAGAGGATTGCTTGCATTAAAAGGGGAAAAAACTTAGTTTCGTGTCATAGCAGCAAGAAGTTGATTGTTCCTTGGTGGAGGAAACCTTCCTTACGGAGGAGTTGAATGACCCCTACGAGGTAGAGTTGTAATGGGTGATGTTGAAATGCCTCTTCTTCTTCTCTGTGGAGGAGACAAGGAAAGTTAAATATGATGATAATTTTCTTGTTTTGAAGAAGCTCTTGTATGAATTCTTAGCATAAGTTGACGCACTGAGATTTGGAATTCAAAGATATAGAGTCACCATGTACTTTGATTTGTGTAAGTGAGAAGAGAAGTACCGACTTTTTGTCCCACCGGGTGTTCTAAAAATTGTTGTCACCAAATCACTACACTCTCCAAATGGCTAGAATGTGAACAAGATGTTTGGTGTGATTAGGAAAAATGGGATCACCTCTCAAGTTATGAGACTTGTGCTCGAGGTGAACCTCCAGAGAAGGCCAGATTCCTATTCCTAAACTAAGGGCAATATTACTCCTAGTGAAATGAAATGTCTATCTAGTCCTATGCTAACTTTTTCATGGGTTTTAGGGAAAGAAATTTTCAGAAATTAAACTATACTAGGGACGCTGATGCACCAAATAAAGGGAGTTTTTAGACTCAGGAAGGGTTAATTTGAAGAGGGTATGTGCACCACAGGTCAACTTGACCTATTTCAACTTAAAGAGGGTACAAAATATAACAAACTAGGAAGCAAGCATTCACTTTGTTAAACTCAATCAGATAAACAAGTTATCAGTCTTCTAGTGAATAAGGATGAACCTGAGAAGGGCAAACAAGAACCACAAATCAACTACATGTAATGCTCCACCACTCGATAAACATAGAACTCCAAGAACATACAATAGAAACGTGAACTTGCACACTATACCTGCAAGCATGAGAAAAGGCACAAAGAAGTATAAAAGGATAAAAGGGCCGAGATTAGTCACAAAACACACACTTTTATTGCTTCAATAACATGCACAATGCATCATACATTCAGAAGAGGTAATGGTTTCCATTACAGTCTTGAAAAGGAGTCTTGAAAATTATCTCAACACAAAAGGACAACTTACAGAAGAGAGAGGACTCTTGAAAATTGCACTTACCTAAGATGTCTAACTTTCCAGCCTATCTGACTTGTTAGAACCCCCTTGGAATGAACTTCCAACTTACATTTATAGAAGAATATATGAGAGAGAAGAGGAAATGTTATAATTACATTCCTAAATTGAAGGCACATGATGTATTTATTACAGTTGGTTGAACCACTTTGGGAAGCTTCCATCATGTGCCATTAATGCCCAGTTGACCTAGTTCTCCATTAATTAAAATAATATTTAAAATATATATTTAAATAATAATAATAATAAATATTATTATTAAAATATTTAAATAAAAATAGTAAATTAATTAAAAAATAATAATGTGGGACTCCCTGTTGACCAGTTTGACTCGAAAGGGGGGGTCATGAAGAAAGGCCAAAAATGAGTCCAACTCAGTGGTTGGCTCATCGAGCCAACTCACCGAGTTGGACTCGAGTCCTTCTACACTACACTGAGCTAGGATCACTTTGAATTAGGCTCCTCCATTGACCGAGCTCCAACTACGAACTGAGCTCCTCTAACCTGCATGCATCAACCGACTAACGAGCCCAAACACTACTCTACACGAGCTCACCTCCAAACTCTTTACTAGAATTGAGCTCCTCATCACATCACAACCGAGCCACCCAGACCTGATCTCATCTAGCTTTACACTAAGCTTACCATCCACCGACTTGGGAAACATATCTTCCTTGTTTGCGAGCTCAATGATTTTTATGCATAACCAAGTTAGAATTTGTCTACGAGATCTAGATTTTATTACATTAACCTAGTTATGCTAACTCAGAATACTCTCCTTGTCTTTCTTAGCCAATGTGTGAGATCTCTGCTATGAGATATTCCTACCAATCCCCCACACATGCTCCCATTGAGGCCATGTGATGTAACCTAGAATTCAGTAGAACAATCCCAATAAGACCCTAGACGCATTGACACATCACTCAGTCAAGGTCGAGCACTCACCTGAAGCACGTAAAGGTACTAGGTCCCTCTTTAGGGTTGCTATTGGTGGATGTTAGCATGATGAATACTTAACACATGCATTTCCATTACTAACACATCATTCTACAGAGCATACTAAATCTTATACCTAAGGGAGAACATAATTAAGTATTAACTATGATGAGATCAAGAACATACTAGATTCAGATACACACAGAACTAACACTTAGATTTAGCCAATATCCTCCATTATATTAAATGTAATAAGTATACAAAAGCTTCATTACAACAATAGTAGTATGCACGTAACAGATTTAGCAACATAATCTCCCTATGTATGAACACCTATCTCTCTATATATCTACTACACAGTTTGCTACATACCTATAAGGGTGGGGACTTTCCCTTCACCGCTTATCTAATCCCAAAATAGGTCGTATACTATTACTAGCTATGTTCTGTTACAAAAATAGTCACACATACAAGTGTGCTAACAATAGACTATTGTTAGTTGACTGATAGTAGCAAATCTATTTCCGGCTTATGCCTATGTAAATAAATTCGTAGCTGATCCTCCAAAAATAACCAATACATGATGCACAAGTCTTCAATCGGTTTGAGTGCTCCACACGCTATTTCCAAAAATAGATCCTTGTCGTGAAAATGGCTAAGTCTTGAACCTATTTCTGTTCTTTGTGTGTAATCCTTTTTGATAATTTTGTGCCTTTAAATGTGCTTTTCTCTCCCACACAAACCTTCTGTATTTTATTTACTAAGTCCTAGGGTCTGACTGATCAACATTACCCCACACGAGTTTTATTGCCGCCCCATAAATAGTTTTATCCAAAATGAATCAAAGAATAGAAGAATAGAAAGACTTTGGATGAATAAAAGAATGTTTTCAACCTATAGTTTTTTCTTTTGCAACCTGACAAATAAATTCAGGATATTCCTCCTTTATCTCAGCCTCTAAGGTCTACCACTCAATGAGTGCTTCCTGTGCTTTTTCTAGAATTTCCACAACAATGGAATCCAGTTCACCTTCAAAATCTCTCCTTTCTCATTCTGTAAGACCAACATAATGCTGGACATTACAGTCATCCTTCCCTCTAGAAAATCCATCTTCTGCGCAATGCGTTTCCCAAGCTCCTCTTGTTAGAATTTAAGGATTCTAAGAAATACGGAATTTAATCAACTTACATATTATATAATGTTACAATAAAAATTTAAATAAAGATTACATCATAACATAAGTAAATAAAGAAATACTTACAGGAAATAAATAACACAGGTGACACAATATTTATAGTGGAAAACCCCAATAGGGTAAAAACCACTTTGAAAATAACCTTTTACTTCAGAGAACTTATTTTACATCTAGTAAGATCATCTCCTCCTTTGAAACCCTATTTACTAAGGGTAAAACCAAATCACTTGATTTGCACACCTTTGATATATTTCCCGAATATATCAAATGAGGACCTAAAGTCCTTTTTATATAAGGTGATCGGGTATGTCTCCTGACCCACCTTTTCAACCTAAAATGGTTGACACATACACCTAGGTTTATAATATTTAATATTAGAAATATAATCATTTCATGATATTAAATATTTAACCTAAAGTATATACCTAGGTTAGCATATTTAATAATAGAAATATAAATATTTCATATTATTAAATATTAACATATATATTAGTGATGGACCCATATACATTAAGGGTTGGCCAGACCACTTAATCATTATGTTCCAACACTCCCCCTTAATGTTAAGTGGGATAACATAACATATGTCAATAGATTACCTGCCCGTGGTACACTACAGGATTTACAATCCTTAAACCATAAAGGTTTTAGGCTAGCATATCGGTTGAAGGAATTATAACACCTTCATCATACTCAAATTACCTTTTGGTACAAAAGGATTTGGAATCCCAAAGATCATCCCATGATCAGTGGCTAAGTATGATTTGTGAGTTTTACATGTTCTCACAGGTTCTCATAAAAGGTTATTGAACCTAAGCATATAGGATTCTTTTACAACCAAGGACCTCCTTAACAATATGCTTGTACTGGATGTTTACCAGTAAACTCAATAGCACTAAAGAGTTTACTAAAGACCGCCTTTAAGATCTTTCTACACTTCTTTCTAAAAAATAAGCCGAGGAGGTATACATGCCCGAAGGTCTTTTTACACTTGCCCGAAGGTCTTTTTTTACACTTTCCCGAAGGTCTTTTACATATGCCCAAAGGTATTTTTACAAAAACCAAGTTCCATTAGGAGGTGACATTGTCATGCACACTCCCCCTCAATGGAAACTCTGACAATCCAAGTTTTTCACGAAAGTGACAAAACTTTGCAGCACTCAAGGACTTTGTGAAGATGTCAGCAACCTGCTCTTCAGTCAACATGAACTTGAGATTTATCTCATCACTTTGCACCTTCTCACGGGTGAAGCATATATGTATCTCAATGTTCTTCATCCTTTGATGTTGAACCAGATTCTTAATCAAGAGTAATACAACTCTGACCACCACATAGAAGAGAAATACTTCCTTTAGCTTACATGTGTATCTCTACCAACAGTCGTTGCAACCACATGGCTTCTTTACTTCTTCCATTGTACTTCTCTGCCTCAGTAGAAGAAATGGAGACTGTTGATTATATTTGTTGTTCCAAGTAATGGTTCCTACACCAAAAAACTTGAACACATATCTAGTATATTTTATAACACAACATCAGTATGGTTAGAATCACAAAATCTATATAAGATAGCATTTTCATTCTTATTATAATGTAACCCATAATTGATTGTTCCTTTAAATATCTAAAAATTATTTTTGCAAGATTCCAATGATCTCTAAAAATGGTTCCTGCATAAACCTTGAAGTAATTCCTACTTTATAGGAAATATTTGATCTAGTTATAGTTAGATAAATCAAACTATCAACTAACAGCGTATATAAAATAGGATCAACCTTTTTCATATGCAGATTTAGGATCAATATTTATTCCAACTTCCATTGAAGTAGAAAATGGTTTACAATCAATCATAAGAAACTTTTTCAATACAATGGTTGCATATTGTGTTTTGAAAAATAACAATAGAATGAAATACAGTCATACAAATAACATGATGTGAGAGACCTAACTCATTCATTTCAAAGTATTGCTTCAATTTCTCTTTAATCCTATGAATTAAATCATAATTGTCACCAAATATAAGAAAATCATCAACATATATACATATAATGATAATATGTGAGTTTATTGCTTAATGAATATATCATTGTTAGAAGAACAATTAACAAAACCTAACAGTTTAAAGAAGGAAATAATTTTTCACATACCAAGCTCTAAGAGCTTGTTTTAAACCATACAAGGATTTCTCAACTTACAAACATAGTTTTCTTTACCAGTTTCTTCAAATCCTTTAGGTTGAAACATGTAAAGTTCTTCTTTTAAATTGCAATTCAAAAAAATATTTTTCTTATCCATTTGGTGGATTTCCCACCCAAATTGAGTGGTAATTGCAAATAAGGCCCTAACAGTACTCATTTTAGCTATAGGAAATGTCTCAACATAATCAATACTAGGTTTCTGAGTGAAACCTCTAGCAACAAGTCTATCTTTATGTTTGTTAATACTACCATTAACATTATATTTTACTTTGTATATCCACCTAGACCCTATAATACTTCACGGCTTAGGTTCATACAAGGTAATTAATGCATGGTACATATGATGGCTTCTGGTCATTTTCCTAAGGTTAATAGGATTTGAACTTTCTAACATAGATTGAGCCCAATTTAATTTCTTATCTAGGAAGATAAGAGTTTCAGAAACATCTATAACATCAAAACATCATCATGACCATTTACTAAATCAGAATCAAAACCATCATTTAGAAGCATTTAATGAAGTAACTTCAAGAGAAGAAGACAACACATGTAAACTTTTCACTAGATTATATCTAGACATTTCATATAAGCTTCGATAATTAACATGTCCTAACCTTTCATGCCATAGTTTTGAATTATTCAAACTTTGAGATATAAAACAAGATGCAGAAGAGAAATCATCAAAAATATACAGAACTTTTATTTGAATTCCTTCAACTATTATACTCTCATTACTATCCTTGATATACCAAGTATCCTTCATGCATGGATTCTAGTTGTGTTCATACCTCTTTCGTATGTTCGATATTACCAATGTGTAGAAGGTACTCGTCATTCACATTGTGTAAAATCATAGAAATAGCCTCCTGCATTCGTTGCAAGAATGCATTCATGTTATCTACAGTTGTTTGATAACCCGGTGGGAGAAACCTCAGATCCAGAAACAATCGTCTAGAGTTTCCTTGCCATAAATTATGTTTTGACCTAAATGTTGTAGTTGGTTTCATTCAAGATCTAGGTTTTGTCAAGACAGAAATAGTTAGACGCCATTGTTTTCCTAAACTTGTAAAACACACCTCATTATAATATACAATGTACCACAGAGTTAGATACATATTTATCGATAATAAAAACAACACTTTTAATAGAATCAGATCTAAATTTTATAGATCTAAAGAAACTATTTGATCATAACTAATTATGTCATTACAATGCATACTAATTAACCTCCCATGATCAAAATAATAACCCACAATATAAAGGGCTCTGCATTATACCCCAGATCTATATAAAAAATATTTTCTGACCATATAGAAGTGAAGAAGAGACCCCTAAGAATGCATAACAACTTCAAATTTCTGAAAAAATTAATGTAGACAAAAATCCAGCCAGCTTAAATTTGACGTCTAAATGACCGTCATAATGGCTTATTTTTTGGTTTGTCGTGATGGTCATTTGACTGTCAATTTTAACACAATGAAAGTTTCCTAACCTAACCTACGAGTTTAAATTTGACGTCTAAATGACCATCATATTGTCTTATGTTTGGTCTACTGTGACGGTCATTTGACCGTCAAATTTAATGAAGCCAAAACTTACTGTGTATTTCCAGAATGTGAAATTCTATAATTTCTTCTTCTGTATAATATTAGGAAGGTTATATTTTAACACATTATAATAACCTATTATAATTTATAATGTAAAAATATATACTTTAAAAAAAAGGTATATAGTTTATAGAATGTAAATAAAAAACAACATATAGTTCATAAAAATTATAAACTATAGTATATTTTTTTATATATAAAAACACATAACCCTTATTAAAGGGGTTTAAAGGACATAGACCAGGTTAAAAGAATTTTACCAGGTGCAAGTAGATTTATGAGAGTATAGATTAACCTGCATATTTTACAGAGGGGACAGTAATTTCACCCGACCAATGAAATAAATTCAAATCCCTATTTTCATGAACCTTGTCTCCTCCCTTCATTTACTCTTAATTTTACCCCTGCACACATTTAAAACTATGGAAATATTGTACAAAATATTTTATATAATTCCTGCAAGCTAAAAACTTTAAAACTTTTATGTGGCTATAACTACCAATATTTTAATAAATATTTACCACACTTCACGTGGGCCACCAATAAACTATCCCTTTTTTTTAAATTCTCTATTTATACTTGAGAATTCCACATTTATACCTTGAGATATTATCTCATTTTATTCTCCACTCCCACTCTTATATAAAAGAAAACATTTAAATAAGTTTATTTATATAGTTTTTATAAACTATAAGATATAAATGAATGGGGTTGTCCCCTTACATGGATAATATAAATGGTTAGGGACACATGTTAGGTTTTATTTAATAAGTATTAAGATTTAAAAAGTAATCCTTTCATGGCCAAGCAATAAACACAGGCCCCCTTACTAAAAAAAAGTAAGCACTTAGGTTTTTTTTAAACATATATAAACCAAATCTAATAAAATTTATATTTTAACCGGTTTAAACTAACCATATATATAAAATATGATTCAAACTTAGGTTTGTTTCTTTTTTTTAAACTATATATGCCTAGATTTATAAGTTAAGTTTAAATATGATTTAAACTTAGGCTTAGAATATGATTTGTTGACTCTTCCCTCAATCCCATGTAATTTTAATATGGTTTAAGGTTTTTAATATATAGTTTTTTTTTTTCAAAACTATATAAATTTTAATATGATGTTTATATAAATTATTATATAAACCTTATTCTATATTATATATATTTTTATTTAAAAATAATAATATAGTTTTCAAATTATATAGGATATAGTTATAGATTAACTATAAACTATAGTTTTTCAAATCAAATCCTTTTAGAGGGGACCAAAGAACACATGGTATGAATTTACCTTCCGAAATATTTAACCTGCAAACATTTGAAATTATAGAAAACATGAAAATTATTTCATATAGTAATAAATCATTTCCTTTTTTGTATGTGATTTTCACGCAGGTAAATATTTGAAGCCCCTTTCACCTGTGCACACATCAATCTCCAAACAAACATTAATTCCATATAATTTACAAAATGTAAATGAAAGTAAGAATCATATCATATTACATCTCCCCCCCAAAAAAATTAGGGATTTAAAATTGAAAAAACCCTAAAAATTTTACCTAGAGTTTAATTACACAAATGTAATGCCAAAATAAATTGGGGAAAAAAAGAAGGGGACCGGATACTTTTAAATACCCTTTCGGGTTGGTTGAAAAAATCCATAAAAATTAAATAAATAAAATACAAAACATTTGATCTTAATTTATTTAATTTACCTCGCTCTGTTACCATGTTAGAATTTGAGGATTCTAATAAATACGGATTTAATCAACTTACATATTACATAATGTTACAATAAATATTTAAATAAAGATTACATCATAACATAAGTAAATAAATAAATACTTACAGGAAATAAATAACACAGGTGACACAATATTTATAGTGGAAAACCCCAATAGGGTAAAAACCACTTTGAAAATAACCTTTTACTTCAGAGAACTTATTTTACATCCAGTAAGATCACCTCCTCCTTTGAAACCCTATTTACCAAGGGTAAAACCAAATCACTTGATTTGCACACCTTTGATATATTTCTGGAATATATCAAATGAGGACCTTAAAGTCCTTTTTATATAAGGTGATCGGGTATGTCTCCCGACCCACCTTTTCAACCTAAAATGGTTGACACATACACCTAGGTTTATAATATTTAATATTAGAAATATAATCATTTCATGATATTAAATATTTAACCTAAAGTATATACCTAGGTTAGCATATTTAATAATAGAAATATAAATATTTCATATTATTAAATATTAACCTATATATTAGTGATGGACCCATATACATTAAGGGTTGGCCAGACCACTTAATCATCTGCGCTAAGTATTGTTCCTGCGTTAGACACGCTATCTCCTCATCCTTATTTTTGGTCTCTTCCCTTAGCGCCCTAATTGTGGCAGCTTTATCCATATTCCACCTTTCCACCTCTGTTGAGACTTTTACCAGTTCATTGCTCACATGTTCATCCAACATAACATTAGGCTTTATTATTATGTGTCTAGCCTGAGGTGTCTTTTTCAACCTCCTTGACACACACGACTCCTTACATCAAAATTTGATTAATCCATGTGCGTGTGCTACCATGATAATTTCTTCCTTGTGCACATTTTTGTCATATCCTCATCCATTAACTCCCAACCATATAACTCCTTTTGTGTTAGTGTGCTCTAGAAATAGGCGCGAACAATTTTACTTGTGTCCTCAACATAACCCATGGCTAGTGGAATGTGTTCCCCACTTGTTCTTCTTGACCTAGGCTATTTAGGAACTTGAAATTCTAGATTTGGGACTTGTGTTTCCATGTCATGAGCATTCTATGTAGTTTTCTCATCTATTCTCCTTTCTTCCTCTTCTCCTTTCTTCATTTCTTCATCTTGTTGTCCTACATTCTCTAGAGGTATATGAAAATTATGCATGCTTTACTCTAACTCTTTTTCTTTCTCATTCAATTTTAATTTCCTTCTCCTTTTCTCGGTTGTCTCCTTCTGTGGAGAGAGTTAGGGTGACATGCACATTGTTTTTGGAGTAGCACCTTGGGTCCTTGTTCTCTTGAACACTCTCTTAAATCGGTGCTCTCTTTGGACTGCATCCAAGCCCTCATCAACATCATCTTGTGTCTAAGGTGGTGTAGTTGCGCACTCATCTTCATCCTTATTCGTAGGATGTATTCTACCTCTATGTTCCAAACCACCACTATCTTCACACTCATCCTCCTCATCCTCTACTTCAATTGTCTTTATGGGCTTAGGCACTAGTATGTTCTCCATGGTATGCTTACCCTTTGACAGTTATGGAAGTGCGAACACATCTTCTACACAGTTGTTGTTTTCCAACTTGGCCTTCAGTTGGAGGTACAGTAATGCTATTCCAATGTCTCCAACAGCCAAACTTACTGGATTTATGCTCAACACATCTAAGATGAGACTTTCAATATATGCATTACGTTCTGAATATACATACTTTTTCCTTAGTGTGTGGTAGTCGCAGTCTACCTTGTCTGCATTGAATGTTATTCAGCATGCGTCTGAGAACCTGTGAACTGATTCCTGAAAAGACCTTTCTATGAAGGCATACGGTATTTTGTACCATGGGCTCCAAGCCTCATCCTTCATCGCAAATCACGTGATGTAAAAATGTTGGTATGTGGAAAATTGAACTGCCTTACCCACCACTGATGGTAAATCCTTTGGTATGCACCACTCTTCTTCAAACACCGCATGGAGCTTATCGTACCACTTCTTAGCCCTCTACTTGACTTGTTCAGTCATCAATCCTTCACACAAGTACTTGTTGAATCATTCTGCATGTGACTTGTTCTCCATAGGATACTCCTAGAACTTCTCTTTTGGTCTGTCTCACACCTCGATCTCCATGAATACCAGAGATAACAGAACAACCCCAAAACTAATATTTCTTCCTTAACAAGCTTCTTCAATAATATTTTTCATAATGTAACCTTAAATGTTATAGATCACTCCTTCAGACATCCTTTTAGCAATATGCAACCACATGGTCTTCACTTGTGACCACCTCTCTTAGTCATTTAGTTTTGTCACAAGGTGTGTGGCTACTTGCACAACTGGGTACTTTTTTTAACTTGTCTATGTCCATGCCGCGTAGACCCTTTGTGTACCCTCGTTCCCTCCTAGTCTCCAAAATTATGGCCTTGTCTGTCAAGTCCTCCTTGAGGTCTTCACCTTTAGCCTTCAACCCTGTCACTTTGGAGATCAGTGTGGCTGAAATCCTTATGTTGCATCCTACAAAGTAGAAGAAGTCTTCTTGTACTCTGTTCATGAGCCATTTGTACAAGGGATCATATTTTATGAAGTAGGGGAGATTGTATAATTGATATACTCTAATCTTCTTCAATAAATTCTCCCCAGCATCGTCAGAGACCAGCATGTCCTTCAGCATGCGTTTATTTGTCTTTGGGTTCAACAGTGCATCCAACTCCTTATTTTATGTGGTACGATGGTTGTACTCACTTATCTTACTTTTATAAATGTGGGAATCCCACTCCTGGCCTACTATAACACCCTCTACATATTGCATCTCTGAAAAATTTCTCTCGAGGGTCATTTCTTCTTCCTCCATGACCACCTTCTTCTTTCCCTTAACTCACTACAAATGCCTTCTTTGGTGCCATCTCTACCATGTAATCCTCTTAAAATACCCATCTTTTGACGTATACAATGTGCAAGTCAAACCCTAGCTCAAATATTCATGCCCTAGTGGAAATTGCATGCCCTAGCTTGGTTGTAATGCATCTGCTTCGCTCAAACCCTCCTCCTGTGGGAACACAAGCTTCTTCTTCACACATACCTCCTTTCCATGTTTAGTTTCACACTCTTCACACCTTAACATGATTGCTCAGCTCTTTACACTTAGCTCTTGTCAAATTCTCTTAATTGCAATGGTAAGAATGAACTCGCATCCCATCCTTATATAGATTTTCAATTTTTTGATGCATTTATTCCTCCTTCACCTACCCAATGTCCTCTTTCTTATTGACCAAATTTTTCCTTTCTACGTGGTACATCTTCGTGCCCTAGCTATAACCTTCTATCGTGCCTTCCTACCCTTTGGTCACATACTTCTCTTCTGTGCACTTTCTTACACCAGAATACCTTGTCACTACACCTTCCATTAGTAGCTGTTATGGTCTCCACTTACCTCGCATTATACTATCCCTTCATCCATCTCCATATTTGGTCACTTTTTAGAAGAAATCCTTTGACTTGAATAGCACTCGTAGCATCTTATTCCTTCTATCGTTTAATCCCAATAGTCTTGTACTTGGATACCAATGATCCACCCCACACTAAAAGGATGTGCAGTCCTCTGTGCATAAAAATATTTAAATAGGAATTAGCTTCTAACGCGTAAACGCGCTTATTACATAACACACCAACTAAATTGACAAAGCATAACAATAAAGAAGGAAATAAATTTAAGGGAATGCAGAATTGAAAACCTAATCTAAATGGCAATACTGACTTATTACAAACACTTAGAAGAATTATTTATAGTAGGGATTTATCCTACTCCCATTGAAGTAACTAGGTAGCCATGTTCCATCAAGTGATTCTAACTGGAAAGCATCTGTTTCAAGGATGTAAGTGATAACATATGACCCTAACCAATGTACCTTAAGTTTTCTTGGATGGTGCAAGAACTTAAGATTCATAGAGAAGCACCATGTGTCCAATCTCAAACTTCTTTTCCCCTATGTTTCTATCATGCCGTGATTTCTACCCGGCCTTTTCTTTCTTCTGACTCCAACATGCTATGGCTCATCACTCATCCAACTTTATTAACTTTTTAATCTGCTCTTCTAATACTTTCTTATCAGCAAGACCTCCAACGTCTGCAATACACAAAGAAGGTAACATAAATTCCATAGGAAGAACGACTTCTTTTCCAAACATTAACTAGAATGTCATCGCTTTGTTCAACCTTTTATATGTTGTCTAATATGCCTAAAGTACTGTAGATACTTTATCATCCCAATCCTTTCTTCCAACATCATAGATTTTTGTCAATGTCTGGCTCAAAATTTTGTTGAAAGCCTCAGTAGTTCCATTTGCTTAAGGATGATAGGGTGTAATCTTATGGTGTGCAATCATGAACTCATACAATAAAATTCTGATTGTCTCATTCAGAAAATGTGTGCCCCTATCACTGGTCAAACTTAAAGGACATCCATACCTTGTAATAATATTTTCCCTGAGAAATTGGGCTACTGTAGCCGCTGTACAATCCTTTGTGGGTGCTGCTTCTTCCCATCTTGTCAGATAAATCTATGCAAGTTATGATGTAGCGCGATCCAGTTCTGCGCGTAGCTGGTGAAATAGGACCCACAAAATCTAAAGCCCATTTCTCAAATCACTCTGCACTAGTAATAGGTCTCAGAGGCATTTCATCTTATTGACCTAGTTTTCCAAGATGTTGATAATGATCATATGCCTTACAAAATTCTTTATAATCTTTATATAGGGCCTCCCACCATAATCCAACGAGTAGAATCTTGTGTGTAGTGGTGTCACCGACATAGTGGCCACCAACAATACCACCATGAGCCTCTTCCATAATATCTGTGCACTCATGTTCTAATATACAACGATGCAATACCTCATCTCAGCCTAATTTTTACAAGTCACCATTGATTAAAATATAAGGTGCGGCGTGTATAACAAGTTGTTTCTTCTCCCAGGATTTCATTCCTTTTGGTGCCATCCCTGTTTGTAGAAAGACAACAATGTCCCCTAGTTCTGATGGCACTCATTGTAACCTGTATAACTATTCATGTGGCATGATATCCTCAATTTCTTGTGCTTCTTCTCTTGACTGTATTATTTATAGATGGTCTGGTCGTGAATTACTTTTTCTTGGTTTAACCATAACTGTGAAATCAAATTCTTGAAATAAGAGCACCCATCAACATATGTGCCCTAGTAAAAAAAATTTATTTACCAAATACTTCAATGCCATATGATCTGTATAAAAGATGAATGGTTTAGCTAGTAGGTACTGGTGGAACTTATGTAGTGCATATATCATTGATAAAGCTTTACGCTCTGTAGTTGTGTAATTATGTTATGTAGGAGTCAGTTTCCTACTAGCAAAACAAATAGGATGATATACAATACCTTCTCTAGGTTGAGCTAACACTGTGCCAATGGTTGTGCCAGAGGTGTCAACATGTACATGAAATGGTTTTTCCCATGAAGGAAAATGCAGAATAGGTGTGGTAGTAAGTTTCTCATTCAATGTCTCGAATGCACTCTACTACGGTTTTCCCCAGTAGAATGTACCTCTCCCTTTTAGTAACTCTTCTAATGGTGTGAAAAATTTTGCATATCATTTGATAAACTTTCTGTAATATTGTGTATAACCCAAAAATCCATGCACCTCACTCTGACTGGTAGGATCCCTTAGGCCTATAATGACTGTAACCTTTGATGGATCAACCAAAAAACCCTCTTTACAGATTATGTGTCCTAAAAGAACTCTAAATGGGGTAGAAAATATGCACTTCTTGATGTTCAAAGAGATACTCAACTATCTACACCATTCAAACATTAAACATAGATTGTCACAGTGATCCTTAACTAATCCGTACACCGTCCAATCGTCTAAATATACCTGTAAGAATTTGTGAATAAATTCCTTGAATGCTTCGAAAACTATACACAAAAAATACAACAAGCACATTTTTCAGACCAAAAGGCATTACAGTATAGGTGAAGCTACCCCATTTAGTAGTAAATGTAGTCTTCTCATGATACTCCTGGGAAATTTGAACCTAATGATACCCAGAGAACCCATCTGTAAATGAATATATTTCACGCCCTGTAACACCTTCTAGTATTTCCTCAGTGAATGGCATAGGAAACAAATTAGTTACACATGTAACATTACGCTCCCTATAGTCCAGTTATATTCTAATCCATCCATCCTTCTTGATACTGATCACCATTGTACTAACCTATTCTAACTCATCTAATCACAAACATTGAAATTTTATCAATCTCTTCTTTGACCTTTTCATGCAAGTTGGGGTTCATCCTGTAGGGTCTCTTTCTAACTGGGTGTGCACCATCTTTAAGCCTTTTCTTCGTCTCCCCTAATGATTCATGCATTCCTTTAAGTTCATGCTACCCCCTAGGAAATAAGTCCTGGTAATCCTTTAGTAACTCTAATTTTTGCCACTTTAGAGTCTAACCAATAGTCTCTAATTATGGCTTCCTTAGGCTAAGTATCGGTTCCAATATTCACCCACTTTGTATTCATAGGTTCATGATAGCACGCATGGTCTTATCTGCACTGTCTAATACCTCACGCCTACCTATTGAATGGTTTAAATCAAGATTATCTACTTCTTTGTCATCCACTAAATAGACCATTTTTCCTCTCTCTTTCTCAATGCAAGCATGTTGAACTACTATTGCATTGGCCTTTGGTTCTTCATCAAAATGCACTACTGAGTCTTCTATACCTAACAACTCTTGAAGGAGTTCTTCATCATTGGAAATATATCCCATAGTTAAACACTTTATGACTTTCAATGCTTCCTCCACCAAAGGATTTGTAGAGAATAAGTCAAACATCTGGGTCATCCCTGTAATTAAATTCTACCAATTTCCAGTTTCTGTATGGATTTATGCATACACATACCAAGCATGTGCGCAACCTTATAAAGTGGAATAAAACTTGTGCACCCATAGTGAATGTGGTAAAGCTTCCTGCCCTTCTCTCTCACATTTCTAAACATGGTGCTAAACAGGTTGACTATCGTGATAAGTACTGATTTGAGTAGGTGCATTGCTCATAAATAACCTAGTAGTAAGAGAAATCCCAATTTTATTCCACCCAACAAGATTATCCCTATGGGTGACCCACCAGCATGTTGTTGTCTCGTGTAGTGTATATGCTTGCATAGTTCTTCTTTCTAGTGGGTCTATCCGCTATTATTCCATGGTGCATAGGAATACTATGGGATCCCCTTCTCCTAAGTAACAAGGTACCGAGTTGTTACCTATCCTCCTAACATAACGCAGTTTTGTTCCCTGAGGAAACATGCTTTTTACTTTTCACCCAACCAACTCATAAGTGTTCTAAGCCCAATTATCACAAGAAACACTTGTAATATCACTAATAGATTGTGAATCCTCCTACTAAATTAGTCCTTTGGTTGGTTCAATCATCTCTAGATCTCAGATGGCGCGTACATAAATCCTATTCAGATCTTATTCACTTAAGGGCTCAACATAGGGCACAAATTTTCCATCTGTTAAAGGGATAATAACTCTCTCCTCATTTTTAAAACTGATGTAGCCCTTGTTGAACTGAAGATCAAAATTATATACATAGCACCAAGGATGCCCCAATCAAGATGGGAAGCTATTTGACTCTGCCAATGCTAAAACTTCAAAGTCTCTAGTGAACTTGGCTCCTTGTATGGTAATGGATGTATCTTTCAAGACTCCGATGAGAGTGGCCTTAGTCTGATTAGCCATGAATAAGACATTAGAGGATGACATTAATAGGGGTCTTCCCATTTGTACCCATGCATCCAAGGTAAGAACATTCACTTCTGCACCTGTATCAATTAGTACATTACTCAATAGCCACCCATCCACAAAAACATTTAGAGTGATTTCCTTGTCATAATCCAGGCTATGAGGGGGAAGATTCGCATGCAGGATCTACCGTCCAGTCTCAGTACTTTTGCATGGAGTGTTTCCTTATAGCCAATCCCCTAATAATGGAATGATCTTTTCCTAGTGCAACATTTTACACACTTCCCTTAAGTCGTCTATATCATTTTTGACCATCTCCGATGCTTTCTTTTGCTTCATCTTCCGTTATTTCTCTTTTAAATATTGTATCTTGCCTTGAAGATTCCTTAGAAATTCCATGGTTTTTTGATAAACCTCCTTCTGATAAGCAGGATTTGGGTACCATACATGAAAAAATTCTTCTTTAGTGATGGTAGGTTTCTTCTGCAATGCTTCCTTAGTGCATGCTGCCTCAGCGCGGGTCGTGATATTCACTTGTAGTGCCTCATATTCTTCCTCAAACTTAGGCATCCATTGATTTTCAATAGTACATTGTATCCTAACCATCCCTGCACCTTTTTTTTCTTGTTTATGCTGCTTACTCAGATGCTCATATAATTCCAGACACTCCTCATAGCTATGGTTCTTTCCATAGAAATAACATGTAATTGTTAGTGCAAATTCACAACACCCCCAAAATGACCTTTAGATCTGATTTTCTAAGGTAATGTCATTTTGTGTGATTGCACAACATTGAGCTTTCGCAAAGTGTGGGACCTTTGCAAATGGTGAAAGCTCTCCAGAGAAGGTTGGTTTCTCTTCCTAAACTACCCGCCACAAGCTATTCCAGTGTAGGTAAGATAATCTAATCCTAATCTAACTTCCAAGGAGACAGGAAGAGAAAGAAAACTAAAAATTAGATCCTACACTAAAACGGTGATACACCAAAGAAGGAAAGTGTTGATCATCTATCAAAACTGCCATGGAAACAAAGAGAGGTGAGCAATGGAAAGGATGGACAAGTGCATCACAAAACCAAGGATGGATTTCACATAAAAATATTCCAAAACTCCATGAACACAGCTCCAAAACTTGTAATGAACATCCAAACATGCACAAATACTTGTTATGAAGAAAGGTAAGAAGAAAACAACAAAGAAACAAGTAAGGATGGACAAATGCATCACAAAACACATTTTTTATTGCTCCAAAAGTTTGCATAGAACATCATTTCATGGGTAAGAGGTAAAAAATTCCATTACAGAGTAGGGGAGAAGGTTTAAACTCCATTTTGAACCCTAGGGAAGAAAATAAGGGAGAGGAAGAGAATAATGATGAACAACCTTTTGCAAATGAGCCAAATCTGGCTTTTAACGCTCGAACAAAAAGAAAGAAATGAGAAAACGTGGGAAATTTTGATTTGAATATTCAAACACTGATAAGATCTATTTAATTGGCCTACAAAATGATGGGTTTCCATGAAAAATCCCATATTTTGAAGTACATTGCTTCGCAAAGCAAGAAAAAGGCCCATACTTCATTAATTTTGGTGGTTGGGAACCATTTCTACATTTTTTGCATGCCAGAGATGTTTCCCCATTTTTTATCCTAAAAATCTCCATAAAAAATAAAAATTGAACCATCCATCATGTGGATAATTTCAACAGCTTTCCATTGATCCCAAAAACATGAAAATCCGAGCTCTAGATCAAAATATATGGCCCTCTGAAGATTTAGGGCAAAACAGGTGAAATTAGGAAAAAAATCGGGTTCATAAGTGGAAATTTGAACTTTTTCACTCTTTTTTCAAATTGGGAAAATTTCCCAAAATTCTCCATGTCCCGCTCCTCCGATGACACATGGCATCCTCTAGTTATCCCATGGGTTCAAAACAACATTTTGTCTCTTTTACGAAATTGGGAAAATTTCCTAAAATTCTCTGCGGCCCCACCACTCCGAGACATGTGGCATCTTTTGATCTACTGTGGAGATGTGATTGCATTTTTTACCTTTGCACTTTTACCACTTTGGAAAAATTTTCCAAATCCTTCTATCACCCAGACTCCCACTGCTAACTGGACACGTGGCATCATTTCATTTCCTCAGCGGGGATGCGCTCCTATTTTTTCCTTTGAGAAGCTTTGACAAAAAATCCAAAAACTTAGAAGTCCTTTTGCCCCCATTGCTCCGCCCAAACATGTGGCACATCCTAACTAGGTGCAGGACTCAAACAATATATTTTCCTATGTGGGCTTTCGGGCCAAAATTTTCCTTTTAGTTTTTTAGCCAAAAGGCTAAGTGTCAAAAAAAATTCCGTGGGTCCGCCTTGGCAAATTTTCCCTGCAAACTCTGCCGAGCCATAACTCAAAAAATATAAAGGAGTTATGAGGACTTCTTTACCTTTTTGGAAAGAGGAAGAAAAATCCTATCTGATGAAGCCATTTCCAGAATCTTTTGAGTGCTTGTAATGTGTGAAAATTGAAGTTGAAGCACAAGGAAGGAAAAAATGAAGGCAAGTTAGCCAAAATAAGCAGGGGCTCATTTTGGATAACAGTAATATTCTGAGGACATTCACGCCAATAGTGGTCAAGAGATCCACGTGTATAACATGTTCTGAATGGGAACTCACTTCTTCTACCACCACGGCCTCATCCTCTAAATCCATTTTGGTATCCTGAACCTCTGCCATGACCTCCTTCAAAACACCCTTCATTTTGATCATAGAGTGCTTGATTTTGATCCCGATCCTTATGCTCATTATTTTCCTTATAGTTATCCAAAAATCCTATCTGTTGTGCACCAATATTTATAGCATCATGGATTTGTCCGATCAGCTGGCAATCCTTTGTGTCATGAGTTGTGGACCTGCAAATTTTACAGTAGCTTGAAATGTTCTTTCTTATCACACGTTGTAATAATGGGAAGTGGCTAGCATCATGGTTTAAGTGGAATATCTCACAATCCATTAGCCACAATTGTACTATTCTACGAGGACAACTATCCTTTGTGTGACCTTCTACCACACAATTTGTGCACCAAATCCCTGTGCGCATCTCATGTGCTAAATTTGGTGATAGTTTCTCTAATTATTTTCTCATAGCTGCTATTTGTGCTTCTAAAAATGGGCGCACTCCATTTTCTATGCTTCCAACTACCTCAGCGCATAAAGATACTTCAAGTGCTTTGCGTGGATCAGTGTATGTCTTATGTGATAATTCCCTCCTAGAAGTTATAATCAAGCCCCCAATAAACCATTGTACATGTTGGCTTGCGTGTATGTCATAAGAAAGCTTTGATAACAACGTTTTAAACCATGCATCATACTCTATAACACTTTCAGTAGTGCCTTACTTAATATCCTTGAGTGCACTTATACTCTTCTACTCAAACTCAGGGGAATGAAACTCTTTAAGGAATTCATCCTTTAAAGCTTTATAATCTACACAAGTCTGATCAGGGTCAAACTTTATATACCAGCTGTGTGTGTTCCCTTGTAACGTAGGAGAAAATTAGATGGCCCTATGCTCAGAAGCCATAATTCATTTTGTGTGCCATATTATTTCACACATATGTACATGTTCCGCAACATCTTTTATGCCCATATACTATGGAAGATGAAGAGACATCTCCATGTAATTTTTCTGGGGTTAGTGCGGACCTTGCCCACCTGATCCAAAACCTACTGTGTTTCCCCTGCCTCCAGAACCTCTTGATCTTTCTGAACCAAAACTACCTATGCCTCTTGATCCTAAACGTATAGCTGGGGTCGGAACAAAAGATGTACTTCCCTATGTCCCAACAATAGAACTGAATTGTACCCCAACAGTCTGTGAAGCGTTACTACTCCCAAAACTTAGTCCAAAAATTGGCGCGCTTATATCCTATGACGATGATGCACCCAAAAAAGTACTCCCATATAACAACAAAACTATTTTTGATGTCATTATTGTGCCTCTTATAATACTCGCTCCTACTCTTCCATTGCTAGAATTAGGGTGCTGACTACTTGTTGTACTAAATGTTGGAAAAACAAATGCAAGGGCAAGGTTTCAAGGTGGGTTCAGATGTGCACCTGTGGCTCAGGTTGTCTCTGCTAGCGCTAGTTCCCGAGGCTTGGGTTTCATGTATTTTGCATGAACTTTAACTCCTTTCTAAACTATCTTTCTCCACAATGCCATTTTCTCTACAACCTCCCACTGCTTATTGATCTCCTTCCCACGAGCCTCATTATATTTAAGCCACCTTTCCTCTCTCTACCTTTCTGCTACTAGTTCTACCATCCTTCACCAAACCTGCTCCTACCCCCATGCATGGTGAGGTTTAGTTAGCCATTGGTTTACTCTCCAAATTCAAAGTTACCATCAGGATCTTAATTCCCAGTAGAATTCCTTGCAAGTAAGTTCCCCTTGGATATCGTAAAAACTAGAATTCAGCTACCTCCAGACACAAATAAGTGGATATTGAGTACTCAAAGATATAACTATTCAAAACACCATAGAATCACGCATCCACAACTCAAGTCCAATTCAAATCAGCATCATAAAGGACCTAAATTTCTTCCTATTTCCAAACAAGTGCGCGATACCTCAAATTCCGCTTAGATGCATAAGCAATCAGCCACTCGTACAATTCTATCAGAAAAATAGCAAAGAAGCTCTCATATAAATTGTCATATAGGTTCTATTCCACCCATACATGTGCGTTAAACTCAGATCTAGTGCTGAGCCACTATGCGTATTCTTTTGTTGGGGTTAGCACACTAGTTGTACAAATAATATATCAGATCTAAGAATACATGCAAATAGAAGTGGACATTCTACTAGAAGAAATATACAAAACAAGAGATATAAATCAATGCTAGATTTAACGTGGTTCACCCAATGTCGGTTACATCCACCAAGAAACAAACCAATCTATTATCCAAAGCATTCAGAAGATATACAATGAATATTTACAATCTTCCACACCTCTCATGATGTACAATACTTTCTTTCTCTCAAGCTTCTCCTTCATCACCAAGAATTCTCTCTCTCATCAAATTATTCAAGTTCTTCTTAATAATAATTAACTCTCTACTTTTAAACCCTAGATTTATATGCTTAGAAAGTACCTTATACAAACTTAGGGCACTTAGCCATGCAATTACAATTAATAGATCTACTTTAATACTAAAATTCGATCTAATTCCTGATGAGTTAAATAAAATATCTCACACATAGGTAATCGATGTCAGTTATCCCTAACTGATGTTGCAGTTTCTTACTTGCCTGACTGATGCCATTCATAGGTGACTGATGTCGGTCCCTACATAACCGATGATCAGTTACTGTGTTTTCAAGAAAGTTGATAACACTACATGCCAAACTTAAGTAATTGAGCTCCACAACTCAACATATTCTTGCACACCTTTGGAAACACTCTTCAACACTAGTGCTAAGGCCAACCGGTATTTGTCTTCGATTTTGATTCTTTGACAAGTGAAAAAAATGTACTCAAAAGATTAGTATTTTTCCATGAAAACCATAATGTTTATACCAGAGGATGCAAGGTTAGTTTTTAATAGAACAAGATCACTCATTAAGACTCAAGAGAAGAGCATAGCACAACATTTGATCCAAGGCTAACCGCTCACTCAAAGTGTGAAAAACTTAAATCAGGTGACTCATTAAGTGTTTTTGAAAGGATTGATTTTTTAAGAAACTTAGATGATGAATTTTCCACAGTAAACCAAAATGTTAAAAATACTAGATCAAAGTCATTTTTCATTCTCAAGATCACATCCTTGTGCCTAAGTGGAAGTAGAAAGAGTCCTCAGTGTAGACACTAGACATGAGCCATTGGTCACACTCCACGTGGGTCCCTCGACCAAATAATGGTAACTTCATCATAGTTGTAACACCCCCGACATCCATAAAAATCTTGTGCACCTCGTCATTGAGATATTAATTTAACTTGCGATCATTAATTTGTTAGCCTCACAATATTTATTCATTTAGATCTCCTAATTTAAATGATGTCCACACTTACACATGGCCTAGACACCTCACGTGGTTATACTTACCCTAATATTACATTTCTAATTTTTTGAGGTACATGGTTTCCATAACGAACTATGACATACCTAAGGGTAATGCATCTCTGAGTACAATTCTTCGTGCGATTCCTATTTTATCCTCTTATGTTTCACTACCTTCCTTGGCACTATTGTTCAGCTTCTATTTTAATCCGTGGGTGAATGACACGACTATCCTAGACCTATGAATTTTTTCTACCTAAGTTTTGAAAACCCAAGTCATAATCCTGCTCTAATTATTTCCGATTCAACTCATAACCGATCACACGGTCAATCATGAAACCCCACGTCCATGTTACCTATTTCAATTATACAAACCAACCTTCATGCCCTGGAGGTCCTGCCAATAACGTTAGTAACCCTAGCTTCACAGACCCTTCTCCAGATATCTCATATTTTGACCTCACAGTATCCATCAGAACACTCACACAAAGACCTGTAGTTCTATTATGGAGGTTTGCTTCTTGATCACTTTCGTCCAACAACTCTACTCCTTACTTGTCTGAATTTTTTCTCTTATTCCATACAGAGCTATTTCATCACAGCCAATTCTCAAATCATAGGTAATGCACATGCAGCCCATGCAAGAGATTTCACCCATCATTTTGATCCTCAACAACATTGGAATTTCTTATCAGCACCTTAAATGCACTTACATACCACTAGCTTTTAGAACCAAATTTCAAGTAAGTAGTACAATTTACTCCAATTTGGTTAATCCATTTAATGCATTGTATTTTCATCCTTTCTTGATTTTTCTTAGCTACCCATTTACCTCCTTTCCATAAGCTCATCCCTCCACATTGAGTAGTCCATTAAAACCCCTCTGACAACCCAACTAATTTTAAGTCTGTAGACCTCATTTCATCCAATCAAGTACCTTCATGTGTAATCACAGGGAGACCCAAAGCTTATTCTATGCCACTTACCTTGTAGTTTTCCTACAGTGACTGCCTCCGGTTCTCACGTTATATTGGCGTCGGTCATCTTTAATTGGCATCGAGTCTATCTGTATGAGCAATTACACAAACTAAGAAACATTCTTGCCTTATCAATTCTCACATCACAAGAATAATTCTTTCATGTGACCTGCATGAGACATGTTATCAGACCTGTAGAGAACTAGAACCAACTATTTGACCTTCAGATCTGATTTTACCCCATAGCCTATTAGATCATGCACGGTCCTCTTCTCATCAGTCTAGAATAAATGAGATCGACCCCTGCACGCAAACAAGCTTATTACATTACAAAAAAATAAATTGGAAAGGAAAACCTAATCTAAATGGAAAGATTACCTTATTACAATTAGTAAAGGAATGACTATTCGTAGTAGGGATTATCACACTAATCCCATTAAAGTAACCAAAAAACATATTTCCAGTTCAATGTCTGCACATATTGCATGCACTCAGATTCTGGTGGTCTTGTGTTCGACTTTAAACAAGTTCGTCCTAACCAAAAGTACTTTGAGCTCTCACAATTGGGTGGGACGTAAATTTTAGAATTCATACAAAAGTGACATTTTCCCAACTGTAACTAGACTTATTTTTGATATACATGTCATGCCAATCCTTTTGACTCACTTGGTTTCATCTTCTACGCTTCCATCACGCAATTACGCGTTGCCTTCATCTAATTTGTGGTTAGGATTTCTCAAGTCGTTAACTTCTCTTCTTCACTGACCTTCTCATGGCTAATTCAAGTCCTCATCTGCACACAATACGTAGGGAGGGTAGCATGAATTCATTATCACTGAAAAACTCACCTCTGTGCCAAAAACCACCATGTTGAGCCTAAACTTGGTGTGGCCTTAGTTCAACCTAAGTGTAAAGTAATCTTTGAGCTCGAGGTCGAGCTCACCTAGTATACAACTGAGCCATCTTTATCAATCTTCATAAGCTTCATTCTGTTTGCACATCACATATTTTTGTCAATGTGTGTCCCAAAAATGAGTTCCTTGTTGACCAGGATTCTCTAGTATCATTGTGATGTACAGAGCATCATTTTCCCTAGTTTTTACCATACGGTGAAAACATCAATTTTTGCTTCCTAAGATATGTTGATAGGTTTTAGAGGTCTAGTCTAGAGTTATCCAAGTATGTTGAATTTGAATAAGTCATTTGGGTTAAAAACCCTATTAGACATTTTCACATTTATCTCCATAAAATTTTGAATATCACTGAATGTGTTTGAACCATGAAGATCATGAAATGAAAAAAATACCCATTTAAATGTGATTAGTTAATTTGACCACCTATGCCCTCATTAGCTATAAGTGGGTCCGGTACAGATAATATTTCATATCAAGCGAAAATTCAGTTTTCAAAACCCTGGAAAGGGAAAGAATAATCCATGATGATCCTAAATACTCTCAGAACACTTTGAATGTTCTTAAAACAAAAAAAATCATTTGTAGACCTCCTAGTTCTTCCATGAATCCCTCTTCGATTCAAAGGTACAAGTATTCCCGCTATTCAATTTTTCTCCAAAGGGAAAAATTGGATAACATGTAGGAGGAGCAGCCAGTGGATAGGTAGATTGATGATGTTGGAGTTACTGATGGTTATAGGAAATGGTGGGAAACATAGCTACAGGTGGAACCACCAAGACCAAGGAAGCCATACTTAGCCACCATCATAGTGCAGAGAGATAACCTTCAGGGTCATGTGGCCACCCTCTAAACATACCTCAGAGGTGTGCAGTGTTAGTTGACAATAACTCAGGTGCAGGTGGCCACCTTGTAGGACTTGGTAACAACCTTACAGGCTCACCTGACATAGGCTCCCGTAGAGGGTGGTGATGGTGATGTAGTACATGTAGCTTCCTTATAGGTGCATGTAACAGGTTTACAAGGCCAACTGGCCACTGCACAGGAACAAGTTGTGGCTTTACAGGCCCATGTTGCAGAACAAGGACCTCCACAAGCTCAAGGAAAGGGTCCCATATTATAGGAAGCAGTAGGAAGAGGTCATGTTGATCAAAGAACACTTGTCAAAGATCACACAAGGAGTTCGTGCGGGATAGAAGGCCAGGACCAAGGGCACTGAAGGATAGGAAGGACCCACGTGTAGAAGGTAAGTTCAAATTTCAGGACTTAGCTGGTTTTGAGGATGGAGACCTATTTTTAGAAGATGGCGTGAAAAAAGCACCAACAATGTAGAGACCTGCGCATCATGCATTGCCTATCTTTGGAGGAGCGAATCAAAGCATTTTGTATGGAGACGAGCTAAGAATAGGATTAACACTTTAGTTAACTACAAGAGGTCTATAGATAGCACACTTGCATGGGTGGCTATGCTTGTAAATGACATGTGGCTATCAATAGCATGCAACCTATTTCTAGAATAGATAAGTGGTGAAGGGAAAGTCCCCACCATATATATATATGATGTTAGGTACATAGTAGGTGTGTGTGTATGTATCTGTGACGGATGTATAGGGGTATAGAGATATCCACATATGATTGAATTACTGTATCAGATCCATATGCACATTGGTATATATTGACAATACTATAAAGAGATTCTGTATTTATTAATAGATGGAAGATATTGGCTGAATCTAAGTGTCATTCTGTGTGTAATTGAGTAGTGCATGTTATCGATTCAATCATGATTACTATTTAATCTTGTTCTTTCATAGATCTAAGGGTAGCATGCATTATAGAATGATGGATTAGTTATGAATCTATATATTTCTTCCTTCATCATGCTAACATCCTGCTACAATAACCCTAAAGAGGTAACTAGTACCTTTACATGCTTCGAGTGAGTGCTTAGTCAAGGCTAAGTGATGTGCCAACGTGACTAGGGTGTTATCTAGTAAATTATAGGCTACATCATTGGTTTTGTTTCTGGGACCTCTTTTTTGGTTATTTTCAGGATGGTTTGCAATGAAGACATACCTGTTAACTCTAGCAAGTATTGAGGAATGGATACACGATCTAGAGGAAGAATATGCACAGAGGTTCAACATTGGATCTGAGTTTAATGCACGCACTTGGGTAGAGTAGAATCTATATGATAGCTTATATGAGAAATTTTTCGCTATCTTTCTAGTAGAAATATATGAGTGACTTACTGCTTATGCATCTCAGTGGAACTAGAGGTATCGCGCACTTGTCTGGACACAGGAAGAATTTCAGGCACTTTATGATGATGATCTTATCTAGAATCACGCTGTGGATATAAGGTTTCATGGTGTTCTTAATAGGTATATTCTAGAATATTCAATTTCAATGTATGCTTTCCCAGAGGTATCTGAATTCTAGTTTTTACGGTATCCAAGAGGAGCATATTTTCAAGGTATTTTGCTGGTGATCAAGATATTGATGGTAACTTTAAACCTAGAGAGTAAACTAATGGCTAAATAAACTTCACCACGCATGAGGACATGAACAGGTTTGTTGAAAGATGGTAGACCTACTGGTAGAAAGGCTGAGAGAGGAAAGGTAACTTAAGTATAATGAGGCACACAAGAGGTAGATAGAGAATTAACATTCCATTGCAGAAAGTATGGCATTGAGGAGAGAGATGGCTCATGAAGGATTTACAACTCATGTAGAAGACATGGAGCCAGAGCATCAGGAAATCCTCCATCTTAGGAAGCCTAATAGATATCCCCCCTCGGCCTCATATAGAAGTGTGCCAATAGAGACTACCTATACCACAGGCACATATCTTAATCCTCCTGGTGACATAGCCCTTGTGCTTGGTTTTTCAATATCTAGTACGATAAGTAACCAGCAAGCTAAATTGGGAAGTAAGAGAGCAGGAGTAAGTTAGGGATCAAGTACATCAATGGTAGGATAGACAACTTCAATGTTATTTAGAGGAACATTCTTAAGCACATCATCCGCACAAAATGTGAGTGCAAAAAATGCTGGAGTCACCTCTGGAAGTGGAACTACCTCACAGACTGTAGGGGTTCAGTATAGTACTAATGTCGGAGCACAAGGGAGTACATCTACAGATCCTGTTCCACCTACAAGTGGAGGATCAAGAGGTATAGGTGGTTCTAGAGGTAGAGGGAACACAGGAGGTTCTAGATCAGGTGGTCAAGGTCCGCAGCAACCATAGAATATCTATATGGAGATATCTCTTCGTCTCCTAGAATATAGAGGTTTAGAGGATGTTTTCGAACATGTGCATATGTGTGAAATATTATGGCATGCTAAAGGGATCACAGCTATTGAGTTTAAGGCAAGTCAATTCACTACTACATTACATAGGCATGCACACAACTGGTATAGGAATTTTGACCCTAATCAAACTTGCGTGGATTATGCAACATTGAGGGATGCTTTCTTGAAAGAGTTTCATAGCCCTGAGTTTGAGCATAAGAGTAGAAGTGCACTTAAGGATATCAAGCATGGCACTACTAAGAGTGTATGTGAGTATGATGCTCATTTTAAAACATGTCTATCTAAGATATCTTATGATATACATGCTAGCCAGAATGCACATTAGTTCGTTGGAGGATTGATTACACATTTTAGAAGGGCATTGTCACATAAGACATACACTGATCCACACAAAGCACTAGAATCAGCTTTGTGTGTTGAGGCAGTTGGGAGCATTGACACTGGTGTTATTCCATTCCTAGAGGCATAAATTACATTTATGGTAAAGTAGTTAGAGAATCTATTAGAAAATTCATCCCATGAAACATGCTCAGGGATTTGGTGTACAGATTGTGAAGTGGAAGGTCACACCAAGGATAGTTTCCCTTGTAGATCTATACGCTCATTATTGTTGGACTGTAAGATCTGTCATTTGAATCATGATGCTAGTCATTGTCCTTTGTTACAACGTGTGATAAGGAAGAATGTATCTTGCTTTTGCAAGATTTATAGGTCCACAATCCATGATACTGAGGACTGTCAATTAATTGCTCAGATCCATGATGCTATAAACATTGGGGTATGATAGACAAGTATAACAGATAATTCTAAGGGTAAGAATGAGCACTAGGATTGGGATCATAATCAAACATGCTATGACAGGAATGAGGGGCATTTTGAAGGAGGTCATGGAAGGGGATGTGGATATCATGGTAGATATGGAGGATGAGGCCATGGTGGAGGAAGAGGTGAGTTCCCTCATGGAACATGTTATATGTTTGAATATCCTGACCACTATAGGCACAAATGTCCTCAGAATATTACATGGTCTTTCTACAAAAATAACCATAGCTATGAAGAGTGCCTTGACTTATATGAGCATCTGAGTAAGAAACATAAGAAATAAAACAAAGGCACCGGGATGGTTAGAATCGAGTGCACGGTAAAATATCGATGGATGCCCAAGGTAGCAAAAGACCCTGAGGCATTGACAGTGAAGATTACTACACGTGCTAAAGTAGCGCGCACAAGAGAGGCATTACACCAGAAGCCTATGATCACGAAGGAGGAGGTTTTGCATGCAAGGTACCCAAATCTTGTTCATTAGAAGGAATTTTACCAGGAAATAATGGAAGTGCTAAGGAATCTTTAGGGTGAGATACAATACCTAAAGGAGTAGAAGAAAGCATCAGAGATGGTCCAAACTGATATCGATGATCTACAAGAGGTGTGCAAGATGTTTCGCTAGGAGAACATTATTCCACTATTAGGAAGTTGGTTAAAAGGGAACACTCCATGCGTAAGTCTTGAGACCAGATGATAGATTCTGCATGCAAATATTCCCCCTGATAGCATTGGCTATGACAAAGAAATTACTCTGAATGTTTTTGTAGATGGGTGACTATTGAGAAAAATATTGATTAATACAGGTGCGGAAGTAAATGTGATTACATTATATGCATGGGTATAAATGGGGAGGCCTCCATTACAGCCATCATCCAATGTATTATTTATGGCAAACTAGAATAAGGCCACTCCCATAGGAGTTTTTAAAGATGCATCTATAACTATACAAGGGGCCAAGTTCACTGGGGATTTTGAGGTCTTAGCACTTGCAGAAGAAGACAATTTTCCATCATTGCTTGGACACCCTTGGTGTTATGTGAATAATGCTGACTTGAGACTCAATAAGGGGTATATCAGCTTTGAAAACAAGGGGGAAATGGTTGTGATACCTTTGATAGATGGGAATTCTACACCATATGTTGAGCCTCTAAGTGAGGAGGACTTTAAAAAAAATTATGTATGTGTTATTCAGGACACAGAGGTTAATGAGCCATCAAAAGAAGGCATCCTACAATGGGAGGATTCTCATTCTATTAGTGATACTATGAGTATTGCTTATGACAATTGGGCTCATGGTACATATGAATTAGTAGGGTGCGAGGTGAAAAGCATAGTTATGCATAAGAATGGAATTTGTTCAATTTTACAGATAGGAAACACAATACCTTGGTACACAGGGGCAGCAGATCTTCCTGAATTTTTTAAGGCCATGGAAACACAGTGGACTGATCAAATTTAGAGAAGAGATATGTTATTATATACCTTGCGCGGGACAACAACGCACTGGTGGGTAGTCCATAGAGATAATATTATAAACTGGGAAGAGATTGGAATCACTTTGTCTACTATGTTTATAAGGAACAATGCACCTACGCAGATCTGCACTTATCATGGTGATCAACCTATTCAACATCACATTCAGCAATGTGAGAGAATATGGACAGCATGACAAGAAGCATTACCACCTTCACTCTAGGTTCATAGACTGTAGTCTACGCTACAAGGATGTACACATGCCTAGTATGTATATGTAGAACTACATCGAGAAATTGGAAACTGGAAACATTTAACTGCAAGAATGATCTAAACCTTTAACTACTTCTCAACTAAACCTCCAGTAGAAGAGGCATTAAAATTTGTCAAGTGCTTAACTATGGGAGATGGTCCAAAAGTAGAAGATCATATTCATGAATTATTCGGTGAGGTAGTATTTGGAGCATGTTTTGAAAAGGAAGAAGAAATGGACACCATACTAATTGAACATGCTTGCCTTGAGAAAGAGAAAGGAAAGATGGTTTACATCATGGATGATGAGGAAGTTGAGAACCTAGATATTGAACATTCACAAGGGGTGCACGAGGTCTTGGACAGTGCAGAAAAGGATACATGTGCCTACCACAAACCCATGAAGACAAAGAAGGTTAATATAGGTTCAGAGGCTAAGTCTAAGGAGGCCATAATTGGAGACTACTGGTCAGACTCAGAGGTAGCAAAGATCATTGAGTTACTCAGGGATTATCAGGACTTATTCCCTCGAGGTTATCATGAACTTAAAGGTGTGCATGAATCACTTGGGGAAATGAGGATAAAACTTAAGGACAATGCATGACCAGTTAGAAAGAGACCTTACAGAATGAATCCTAATTTGTGTGAAAAGGTAAAAGAAGAAATTGATAAAATTTTGAAATCTAGAATTATCAAGCCCCTTGAAGAGTCATAATGGGTTTTCCCGATGGTGATTAGTATCAAGAAGGATGGATGAATTAGAATATGTGTGGACTACAGGGAGCTAAATGTTGCATGCATCACAGATCCATTCCCTATGTCATTCACTGAGGAAATACTAGGAGTTGCAGGGCATGAAATATATTCCTTCATATATGGGTTTTCTGGGTATCATCGGGTTAGGATTACATAGGAGGATCAGGAAAAGAAAACATTTACTACTGAATGGGGAAGTTTTTCCTATACGGTGATGCCTTTTGGATTGAAAAACACACCTGTTATATTCTCGTGTATAGTTGTTCAGGCATTCAAATATTTTATTCACAACTTCTTACAGGTCTACCTAGATGATTAGAAATTATATGGGCTTATGAAAGATCATTGTGACAATCTGCGCTTAAATTTTGAATGATGCAGATAATTGAGTATCTCTTTGAACATCAAGAAATGTATATTTTCTATGTCATCTAGGATACTGTTAGGACATATAATCTATAAGGAAGGTTTTTTGGTTGATCTAACTAAGGTTGCAGTCATTTTAGGCCTGGAAGTGCCTACCAGTCAAAGTGAGGTCCATGGATTTTTAGTTCATATAGGATATTATAGAAAATTCATCAAAGGGTATGCCAAAATTGCTACACCCTTGGAAGAGATACTAAAGGGGAAAGGTAAATTTTATTGGGGAGAACCACAGCAGTGTGCATTTGAGATATTAAAAGAGAAACTTACTACCATGCCCATTCTATGCTTTCCCTCATGGGATAAACCATTTCATGTGCATGTGGATGCTTTTTGCATGGACATTGGCATTGTGTTAGCTCAACCTGGAGAAGGTATTGTAGATCATTTAAATTGTTTTGCTAGTAGGAAGTTGACTCCTACTAAACGGAATTATACAACTACAGAGCGTGAAGCTTTGTCAATGATCTATGCATTGCACAAGTTTTGACAGTACTTGTTAGCAACACCATTTTTGTTTTATATAGATCACATGGAATTGAAGTACTTAGTAAACAAGCCCATCTTAAAGGGGTTCATATGTAGATGGGTGATCCTATTTCAAGATTTTGACTTCACAATTGTGGTGAAGCCAAGGAAAAGCAATTCTAGACTAGACCATTTATCTAGAATTAATCAAGGAGAGGATGCACAAAAAATTGAAGAAACCATGCCAGATGCATAGTTATATAGGTTACAACGCACGCCCATGGAATTAGAAGAAATTGTTGTCTTTCTATGCACATGTATGGCACCAGAAGGAATGAAAGCATTAGAAAAGAAGTAGCTTGTTATACGTGCGACACTATTTATGTTAATTAGTGGTGACCTTTACAAGCTAGGCAGAGATGAAGTATTATGCCATTTTATATTAGAGAATGAGCTTAAGGATATCATGGAAGAAGCTCATGGTGGTATTACAGGAGGCCATTATGCAGGTGATGTGACTACTAGGAAGATCCTACTTGCTAGATTATGGTGGGTGACATTGTATAAGGACTGTAAATAATATTTTAAGGTGTGTGATCATTGTCAGTGCCTAGGAAAACTAGGGCAAAGAGATGAGATGCCTTTGAGACCAATTACTAGTGCCAAACCATTCGAGAAATGGTCCATTGACTTTGTAGGACCTATTTCACCAGCTGCACATAGGACTGTATCGTACTATATCATTGCATGCAAAAACTATCTCACATGGTGGGTAGAAGCAACACCTACGAAGGACTATACAACAACTACAGGAGCTAGGTTTCTATGGGTGAATGTTCTTACAAGATATGGATATCCCTTAAGCTTGAAAAGTGATGGGGGTACACACTTTTCGAATGAGACAATCATGATCCTATTAGATGAGTTTATGGTTGCACACCATAACACTACACCTTACCATCCTCAGGAAAATGGAAATGTTGAGGCCTTCAACAATATTTTGAGCTAGACTTTGAAAAAAAATTGTGATGCTGGAAGAAAGGATTGGGATGAAAAAGTATCAGCTGTTCTTTGGGCATATAGAACAAATTATAAGAGATTTAATAAAGCCACACCATTTCAATTGGTGTTTGGTGCAGAAGTTGTTCTCCCTATAGAATTTATGTTACCTTTTTGCGAATTGCACATGCTGGAGGTCTAGCTGATGAACAATCTTTAGAAGAGTGTATCGAGAAGATGATTCAACTGGATGAGCACCAAGCCATAGCACGATGGAGTCAAAAGCAGGAAAACACTAGGCAGAAGGCATGACATGATAGAAACATTAAGGGATAAGAAGTTTGAGATTGGAAAAATGGTACTTCTTTATGACTCAATGTTCTTGTGCCATCTAGGCAAGCTCAAAGTACATTGGTTGGGGCCGTATATCATCACTTATAATACTTGAATCAGGTGCTTGCTAGTTAGAAGCATTTAATGGAACATGGCTACCCGGTTACTTTAACAGGAGTAGGATGAAGCCCTACCATAAATAAGTCTTCTTAGTGTTTGTAATAAGGTAGTATTGCCATTTAGATTAGGTTTTCAATTATGTTTTTCCTTCATTGTCACTATGCTTTGTTAATTTAGTTGTTGTTTTTGTGTAATTAGCGCACTTGTGCGCATGAAGCTAATTACTATGTGAAGAATGTCTATGCATAGAGGAATGCACATACCTTTCGTGTGGGGTGGTTTTAGTTATCCAAGTAAAATATTGTGGGAATTGAAAGGATGAAAGGAATAAGCTGTTATGGGTGTGCTTTAAGTCAAAAAAAGATTGATTTTCAAATGTGACCAAGGATGGAGATGAATGAAAGAACAGTATAATGCGAGGTAAATGGAGGCCATGATAACTACCAGGAGAAGGTACAGTGACGAGGTACTCAGATGCAAGGGCACGTGCTGAAGAGAAGTCTGTGACTAGAGGGTAGGAATGTGTGCTAGAAGGTTATAGTTGGGGCACAAAGATGTACTACACGGAATGAATGAATTTGGTGAGTGAATGAGGGGATATTTGGTAGGTGAAGGAGAAATAAATGAATCAAAATTTGAAAAACATTATATAAATATGGAATGCAAATTCATTTTTACCATTGTGACAAAGATTATTTGAGGAAAGAGCCAAGTGAGAAGAGCCGAGTGATCAGGTTAAGGTACAAAGGGTGTGAAACCAAGCATGAAAACCAGATATGTGCGAGAAGAATCTTGCATCCCTAGTGGTGAAGGGTTTGAGTGAAGTAGGGAGACAGAAAAGTGTTAGGTACGAAGTTTCCACCAAGGGCACGATTGAATCGAGCTAGGGTTTACTCAAAAAGTTACAGAGTTAAATGATGAGGTGGATGAGTCAGAGGAAAGCATGCATAATTCTCCTACACTTCTAGAGAACACAGAAGAATAGGGTGAGGAATCAAGGGAAAAGAAGACGATGAGAAAATACCAGAGGAGACAACTGTAGAGAATGTTCAGGACATGGAGACACAAGTCCCAAATTTGGAAGCTAAATTCCCTAAGCAACAACGGTCTAGAAGAACAAGTGGAGAGAACATTCCACCAGCCATGGGGTATGCAGAGGATGCAGGAAAAATTTTCCACGCCCGCTTCCAGAGCACGATAGCATAGAAGGATTTATTCAGCTGGGAGCTAATGGATGAGGATATTGTGACTATGTGCACTCAAAAGAAACTATCATGGTCAATGCACACCCACATGGATGAGCCTAACTTTGATGTATGCGAAGAGTCATTCATTTCAAGATGGCTGAAGAAGGAACCCCAAGCTAGACACATTACAATAAATCCTACTATCATGTCGGATGAGTAGGTCTACAACACATTGGTGAAGGTTTCTAGCTGAAGTGGCTAGAAGAAACATGGACAAATATGAAACAATCAGAGTGCTGCATGAGGAGATAAAATCAAAGGATGTGGAGATAGCGCACATAACACAAGAGAAGGACTTTACGCAGAAGAAAAATGAAGTATTTATCATCATCGCATAGGATATTGGGGACAATGTCATTAGAGCAAGGCCACACTTGGAGGCCAAGGTACCACATACATTTCCTTCATCGATACACTATGTAGGAAATTTGGTGGACTTGGTACTTGAAGATGAACCTCTACACATGCTAGCGCCAAGGAGCTCAGAGCAAGATGCCAAATGAGAGAAAGCATCAGTGATGTGAAAGATTACATATTATGAAGGGTTGTTGCAAGCATTACAGGAAGTATATAAGAAAGTAGACCAGGCTTTAAACATATGCACAGCTCCAGAGGTGCTTATCAGCATAAAGACCCTAGAAGAAAATAATGAGGTATAGAAAGAAATTAAGGATGAGACATTGGGCCATGTAGAAAGATTGTCAATGGTTAAGCAGAAAAGCAAGGCCCTGGCAGAGTAGCACAAGATCCACACAAGACTCAGTTGGAAGAGCTTAGGAATCTAATTGCATAGAAGATGGATCTTTTAGAAGGAAGAATGACATCAATTTCTAGCATTGTGTTGGTTTTGTAGAATGAAAAAGGAGAGATTGTGAGGGATGAGTTGGAATCCATTGTTGTGGACATCCCAGAAAAAGTAGAACAAACACTCACTGAATGATAGGTTTTGGAGGCTGAAATAAAGGAAGAGTATCTAGAGTTGATACTTCAAACTGATACAAAGGAGGCTACCTCATAACCTCATAAAAATTCTTTATTTGTCTACATTCTTTCATTCTTATTCCTTCCAATATTCTATTCTTTACTTCAATTTTTTTTGGAAATACCCATTGTAGGGATGACAATGAGAGTAGTGTGGGGTAATGTTGATCAGAGAATACTTGTTAGAGATCACACAAGGAGTTCACATGAAATAGAAGGCCATGATCAAGGGTGTGGAGGGACAGGAAGGACCCATGCACTGAAGGCAAGTTTAGCTTTTAGGACTTAGCCGATTTTGAGTATGAAGACCTATTTTTAGAAGATGGCATGCAAAACACACCAACGATGCAGAGACGTGTGCACCATGCATTGTCTATCTTTGGAGGATCCGAATCAAAGCATTTTGCATAGAGATGAGCCAAGAATAGGATTGACACTTTAGTTAACTTTAAGAGGTCTATAGATAGCACACTTGCATATGTGGTTATGCATGTAAATGGCGCATGGCTATTAATAGCATGCGACCTATTTCTTGAATAGATAAGTGGTGAAGGGCAAGTCCCCACCCTATATATATATATATATATATACATAGGTATATGATGTAGGTATATAGAAAAAATAAGAGAGTGTGATGGATGTATGGAGGTATAGAGGTATACGCATATGACTGAATTACTGTATTAGATCCATACGAGCATTGGTATAGATTAACATTACTAGAAGGAGCTTCTGTATTTATTAATAGATGGAAGATATTGGCTGAATCTAAGTGTCATTCTGTGTGTAATTGAGTAGTGCATGTTATTGATTCAATCATGATTACTATTTAAACTTTTTCTTTCATATATCTGAGGGTAGCATGCATTATAGAATGATGGATTAGTTATGAATCTATATGTTTCTTCCTTCATCATGCTAACATCCTACTATAACAACCCTAAAGAGGGACCTGGTACCTTTGTGTGCTTCAGGTGAGCGCTCAGTCAAGGCTGAGTGATGTGCCAACATGACTAGGGTGTTATATGGTAAATTTTAGGATGCATCACCCTTCGATTGTTTAAAAAGGGAATTCAATTTATCGGGGGTTTATTTTATAAGGCTTTACAGAGACTAGATATCTTGGGATTCTCTTGCTTTAAGATTCTCTTGCTCCAACTCCTTCCTTAAGATTTTGCGTCTATTCGAAAATTAATTGAAGGAATTCCTACTGAGTACTTGCATTAAATTGGGCTTACCTATGGTGTTCCCTGGTGGCGTGATTAGAAGTGGCCTACTATTATGCCTTTTCACTGATACAAACCCTCCCTCAGGCTATTCTTTGATGGCTCCTAAAGTGGTTGATTTTGCTACTCTTAATAGACATTGGTTCCTCTCCTTCTCGGCCTTTGTGTGGTCTTACCATTTTTAGAGTGTATATTCTATTCATGTAAATCCCAAGAAGGCCCACTTTTTATGGTGTATCTTGCATCAAGGCCTCTCGGCTGGCACTTGACTTGTCCATGTAGGGTTTACTCCAGTTTTTTTGTGTTGCCAACAACTGGAAATAATTACGCACATTTTTTGGTTTTTCCCTCGGGCTCAGTCAGTTTGGAGATGGATTCACACCCTTTTCCAACCCTTTTCTCCAAAAATGTGTTCTACTAGAAAATGGATATTTTGGGGGACTCATCCAAGCTACCTACAATTTACACCAAATTTTGGCACATTTTCATAGCTAAGATATTATTTGTGTTCTAGAAAGATATAAATAATGTAACTTTTAATAATGCTACACTTGACTATGATTTTTATATTATTAATAAATTGGTTGTGATCTCTAATGTCCTGCTTCAGATTCAGAACTAGGTTGAGAATTTTTAGCTTGAGGTGGAGCATCTCCAGTGCCTCCTTGATCATTGGGGTTCATTTTTTTTGTTTTCAGTCGAGTTCCCCTAGATGCACCCCCATGCCATCAGGTCATCGCCTCATCGTCATTCACCATCTCTGCTTCACCACTCTCCACCTCCTAGCCACAGGTGGGGGTGAGCTCATCACCACCCATGGACTCTTTCTCCATGGTGGAGATCTCCTCATATCTCATTCTCCTTCACATGTGAAATGTCCTCCATCGGGTGGATCTGATGATGTCCATGAAAATACTTAAATACACATGTTTCCTCGGCTTATCTGTTGGCCTTAATCTCCCACTCTGCGTGTATGATGACTCTGGTGAACTAACTAAGATAAAATGTGAATGGGACAGTTGGGGTATCCCATCACTGGTGAGGCTCACCCCTCTAGTTTGGGCTAGGGTAACCTCCTAAAAATCCCCCTGTCCCCTCCACCACTTGCCTCCATAGTCCCACGGAAAAAAGTTGCCTTAGGTTGATGTCTCTTTTTTTATTGAAGTTAGGGATTGAATATGATGTAGTTGTTTTAGCAGCTATGTTTTTCCTCTCTCAAGGATTTTATTAGTTTGATGTGAATCTTAGGTCATTCTGGGGCATGTTTAAATTGAGGTCTCGAAGGCATTAGTCCTGTACAAATGGCATAAAACATATTTTTCTATTAATATAAGAAGGTGACAGGGTATCAGAGGTGACCAAAAGAGCCACCTAGTAGGAGAAGATTACAAAAATGGCTCTGTCATAGCCTACATTGATGAGATCTCTGAACAGTTAAGATCCTAAAGACCTTGCATGATGGACTATTCTAAGGTTTACCAAAGTCACATGATCATAAAATGTCACATATGTGATACATATCATGAGAACATAGGAAATTAGTGTGAAAAGGAGAGGTTTGCGAAATTAGTGTTAGATTGTAGCATAATCTGTTGTGAGATTTAATTACAGCTACTTGGCATTTTTAGTCTCAATTGTGATGTAGTTGATTAGAGCAAGTCAATGCTGGAAGGTTTTACTTGGTGTTAAATATCTTCCATTTTGCTTTTGTTACTTTGACATGCATACACCGATGGCATGCGTGGGACAGTCCCTTTGTCTCATACACATTTCTTTATTTTTCTCAGTTTAGCTTCATTCGTACCATTTGATCGATGCAGGAAGATTTTTCAATTTTTTGAAATTTCTATGTTTTTTGCATGTATAGTCTGGTATTTGATGATAAACTAAGTACAATACGAGTCTAGCTTTGTATAGAATTCCTTTGAGGTTAGCAGTGCTATTTATAACATTGAGATCTTGACAAGAAAAATTTCAAGTTTCGAGGGTTTTTTCTATGTTGCTGGACATTTTCTTGAATGCACGTACAGGTGAATCCCAGTATGTTTTTGACATTCCTTTGCAGTGTGCTAGTATAAGTCACGGATAAGTTTATAGTGATAACATCTTGCACTTGCATCTCCATTCTCAACCCTGTATTTCACAGAGGTTAACTATGATACATCTGTGTGACTTTATGAATGAACATTTGTATACCTTTCATTGTACTAAGATGATCATATGTTTTGCCATGAGCATTTTGCACCTGACGTCACCGTGACTCAAAATAATGCATATTGAAGACAAGGTTAAATATGTGCTAACTGGTGACTCAAGTTATGCTACCATGAATTAATCATGCATTATTTTTAAAAATAGGTAAAATTGCTATTGTGAACAATCCTACATGTGTTGGGCATTGTAATAGTTTACTTGTGTTATCAGTTGTTTTACATTACAAATATTAGATATGGTTACTTTTGCAAGTCTAACTGAGTTGATCATGTTCGGGTTTACCTTTGAGCTGACGAAAATGGCGTAGACTAGATCCATAGTGTTTTTTTAACAAGTATTATGTGTTTAAGCCAATTATTAGAAAATCTGCCCCGTTTACTGTCTTCCTCTTTGTGTTTGCATTCATCTTGATTATACTTCAGTGTGATATGTAGTGTTTTTGTCATACCACAAGTGCATTTACATGGACTAATTAGTTATCTTAGGCACGTTTGATGCTGGTTTTTTTCCATCACATTTGGAGTTTGTTTTTGAGCATTTTTATGACATTCATCTGATAACTCGACTTGTGCCAAATGGTCTTGGTGCACAAGTCATCATCATTGATTGAGACTTTCCAAGATATGGAATTTAGACGTCAAGACATAGAACAAACTCAATACCGTAAACAAAAGAGATCAAGTTGTGTGAACACTAATTGCTATATGAATATCTAGTACGATAATCACACTTTGTTTGCAAAAGGAATGTCTGTACGCCAATCACAATTTCCACTTCATGATTGGCATAACATTATTATATAAAAATTGTTATTAAAACACATAGATTTTGTTGGTTAATTCAACTTTACCATTGGATTGATCTTAGTTACAGGTGAAGACAAATTAGGTTTCTATGCAAAATGCCATCATATTAGATATGATCTTGTCTTAACCATTTTCAAATGTTGTTTGTTTACCTTCTGGCATCATTGATGTTTCAATGATTGTACCTCATCCTAACTAATGATATGCTGATTGATGACATGCACCAAAATTTGATCTTAGATTTTATCAGAAATAAAAGGTATGGCTTTTTCCCATATAGTAGTAGTATTCAGTGGTTAGGAGGTTATAATGCACTAATCATAATGTGAAGACAAGGGATCCCATGTGTCCAACAAGTATATAAACCTCATTGAAAGGAACAGTCCATTTTGGCTAACTAGGGGTTCACTTTTACAGGTGTGATCCTATGACATGTGAGGAAGATTAACATTTTCCTGGCAATACCCATGCCATAAATTGGCATCCCACATGACAACAATCTTGGTTTAAGGTTGGACCATAGCTAACCTAGGCTAAGAATGGGTGGAGCAACAATGAAGGGGAGGGGGGATTCGACCCTTCAAACCACATTCTGTAGTGAACATTTCCTTGATGGTGTCACGGAACTTGTGCCTCACTGGTAAGGCATCATAACAGGATATTGTCAAAGCCACGCCTTAACAACTAATTCTTCCTATGTTGAGATACTAAGAGAAAATCTTGGGGAATAGGTTTCATTTTCCATTGCGTTTCACCCAAAAACTATGTGAAGTAACAATTTAAACCAGGGAAGAGGTACTTAGTCCAAAATACTTGATTTATACCAACACGTCACATGGCTCAGGCTGATACTGGTTGACCAACGCTGGTGGACATAATTCTAGAAAGATAGGAAGGTGATTACATCCTTTGTACTGTGACAAATATTTTCAAGTTGGAGGGTGGAGCTGGTATTTGAGAAGAAAGTAATGTCATGGTATCTGTAAATTTTTTAGTGGAACGTGGAGTGGTTTAAAGTTCATAACAGTTAAAGGTAGTCAAAAGTATGTCTACATGATGCTTATACTTTTGAAGTATTTCATTACGACACTGGTATATACCATTGACTTAATTTACAACCAATTGAGAATCACCAAAGATATTAATTGATTTAACTTCTAAGGTGATGATGGTTTGAAGTCCTAATATGAGTGCTTCATACTTGGTGATATTGTTAGTACATTCAAAATCTAGTTTAAAAGATAACAGAATAGGCTCACCATTGAGAGGAATGAGGATAACTCTAACACCACCCCCACACTGACATTTGGAACCATCAAAGAATAAGGTCATCAAGTAAATGGTATCATCCAATGAATAGCAATGGATTCTTCCAGGAAATCAAAGTTAGAGGATTGATCACTGGAGAGGGATGTGTCTGTAAGTTTGTTGGTGATGGTTTGTCCTTTGACAGATTTTTGATGGATGAATTTGAGGTCGTCGGTCAGCAAGAAGTATGATCCACGTTGATGTTGGTAGGGCTTGGTGTACATGTAATGTAGGGGGTCTTTATTGGTGATAAAAAAGGTTTTGTGGTTAAGTAGATAATGGTGAAGTTTAGTGGACAAAAAAACTTAGGCTATGTAGAGTTTTTGGCATGGGTGTATTGGATTTCATAGTCCAAAAGCATGCGAATTATATAATAAACCACATGCTCCCTATGTTTCTCATCGCGATGAGTGAGCATGGTTCCCAAGGAATGATCTGTAGTAAAAACATAAAGGTAAAATGGTTTGTCATCCTTAGGAAGAATGAGTATAGGTGGTTGGATGAGGTATTGTTTTAAGGCCTCAAAGGATTTGTGGAATTCACCATCCCATTATAAGGAGATGTCCCTCTTTGACGAGATGATGAAAGGGGGGTGGCAGTGGTCAAAAAGATGTGAAATAAAATGACGAATAAATTGCAACTTGGCTTGTAAAATACATAGTTGGAGAAGGTTATTGGGTGGAGGCATTTCAAGAATAGCCTTGATTTTTATAGGATCGACTCCTATCTCCATATAAAGAAATGATAAAACCAAGGATTTTTTCCTAAGAGAACAGCGAAGAAACACTTCTTAGGTTGAAGGTGAACACAATACTTAATGAGACAGTCAAAGATGACCTTAAGGACTGTAAGGTGTTCAGCTCGATGTTGGGATTTGGTAAGAAGGTCATCTACATAAACATCCACTATGTGATGCATGATGTCATGAAAGATATAAGTCATAGCCTGTTAATATGTAGCACCGGCATTTTTAAGGCCAAAGGGCATGACTCGATAGAAAAAGGTCCTCCAAGGAGTGATGAAGGTGGTCTAGTGTTGATCTTCCAGGGTGAGTAATATTTAGTTATAACCTGAGAAACCATCCATGACTGATAACATCTCATGGCTAGCGGTGAGATAAACTAGTTGGTCTATACTAGGGGATGCTAAATTAAGGTCACATAAATCCATGTATATGTCGAGTCCTCCTATCGCTTTTGTGAGAGGAATGATGTTAGAGATCCATTGGGGATAATCAATGGGTAGGATGGCAGAAACTAAGAGAAGGTGTTAAAGTTCTTCTTTGACAAGAAGGGCAATGCGAGGATGCATTTTTCACATCTTTTATTTTATGGGTTTGTCTTCAAGAATAGTTACGATATTGTGGACCACAATGTTTGGGTAAATATAGAGCATATCATCATAGGACCAAGCAAAATCATTGTTATGATCTCAGAGGAATGAGGTAAAAGTTTCATGTTCTTCATCATCTAAAGATTGGCCTATCTTTAGGATGTGCGGGTCATCTTGAGTGTTAATATTGATTTCGATTGGTCGATTCATTTTACATGGTTTCCATCTTAGAAGGCAACGACCAATGAATATAAGAATCCTCCGCACCAAGATAGGTGAGAATAGACTCATTGTCCTGACATTGAAAAAATTTAATAGAAGGTATATCGTCATCGATCATGTCAAGATACAGGAAAGGAAGGGAAGAGGGAGCCTTGCCATCATGTTGATAAGGCAGAGGTCCCAAGAAAATGGTGTTTACAAAAAATTTTTTTAAGAGGAATGGATTCTGGAATCCATAGACTCTATGGGTGAAGCTGGGTGAAGTTGGTAAATGGGGTGAAGAAGGTTTGTCATCCACAATAATTTCAACATGAGATTTCTTGGAAGATGGTCTGGAAAAAGCCAATACCACTGTGTTCATTGTGTTTTCGTGTGGTACACAAGATGATAGTATGGCAGCCCTGTTCATAGAAGCCAAAGCCAAATCCCTTCGATGCACAATGATGGAGGAAAGTGTGGGAAGCGAAAATTGGTGAGGAATTGAAGTTCAAAAGAAAATGGTCACATTTGGGAAGGTGGCTCAGGTGAGTAGTGTTGGGCCCCATGATTTATCGGCTAAGTATAAGAAGCCACGTGTGTTTGTAAGGTCTTGTTAAAGAAGGGCGTGTAAGGAGAAAGCATGCAGGACATGGTTCTAGGAGGGTTTAATAGAACAAGTAGCACACATGTGCAAGACAAAGCAGGATTTTGTGACTTAGCCATATTTGGCATATCAGGAAGGACACATGAAAATCATGACCTAACTGCACATGCAGAGTGGATAAGGTTCCATCTTGGCGATAAGTTGACATAGGAAGGAATATGCCCTACCCTGGAAGCTTCTAGAAGACCATCATGGCAAGGAGTGGAGAGCTTAGTTTCTAGAGGAGCAAGCTCAAATGGAGGACCACATTTGGACACTTGACAATGGATCTAAAGCCTCAGAAAGGTGGGTTGAAAGTTTAAGATGCCTATAAATATAAACGCCCGCAGAGGAATTGATATATAGATCAATAGAGAGTGGAGCTCTGTAGAAATGTTGTAAGGAAATCTATTGGGTTGGGTAGATGACCTATAGGGGAAGGATGTATCAAGGGGTTTGGGTATGAATGTTTCCTTTCATGTTTAGGAGGACTCTAATCCAGTTATGGTGTATGACTTCGTTCTTCCATACTATGATATTTTGTAATGCATCTAATGCATGTGATGAGGTTGTTGGATATGATGGAATATAAATATAATAGAATCTGGTTTATACATATATCTGCATAGTTTTGTTTCATATGTTTTATATGAATGAATATAAACTCCTACACATTTCCTTTTAGTTCATTTCTATAAATTATTAAGTATCCTTTTTTCTGGAATGACTGCATTGATATAGAAGTTGTTTTTATCTCTATAATGAATGTATGTCTCGTCTCCACTCACTCTTTTCAAATTCTTATCATAGATGATGATTTCCCACTAAAATCACATAACAGAGAGACTTGGCACATGCGCGTGCCTTGAGTGAGTGCCCAACATCTATTGGGTGATAGGAAAATGCACATGTGATTCCCTTGTTCTTTGTGGGTGTAAAAATGACTACATCTTGGTTCTGTTTCCAGGACCTCTTTTCGAAGTTGTAGTGGGAAATAGCATACATCATGATCTATGCAATGAGTGATGATAGAACGCCTAACTTTGGAATGTATTGAATCATGGTTCAAGAGCACAGAGGAATAATTTGCTCAAAGATTCAACACTGGGCCTGAGTTTGATACACGCAGATGGGTAGAAGAGAACATCTACCATGAGTTATATGAAACTTTCTTCTAATGCTTTCCAGTAGATCTATATGAATGGCTCTTAGCATATGCGTCTAGATCAAGATGGTGTTAAAGATCACATGTGTGGACCCAAGAAGAGTACCAGAGGCTAAAAGATGTAGATCTGATGTGGACTCGTGCTTTGGATCATTGGTGGAAAGGAGTACTGACTAGCTACATTCAGAATACACTATTTCTACATATTCTTTTCTGGAAGTCACTGAGTTCGAGTTTTTGTGAAAGCCAAGAGGATCATTTCTACATGTTACTCCTTTGGTGATGAATATCTTGATCATTACCTTGATTTTATAAGCATTTTTGATGGATGGCTAAACCTTCTTGAGCATTGGATGAGGAACCTAGCGTGGAGAAAGATGGCAGAAATTGTGACTGAGAAAGAGAGGAGAGACAACTCAAGTATAGTGAAGTGTGTGAAAGGTAGATTTCTAAATAACGTGAGGTTGAAAGTGTGATGGATCTATGGAAGTAGACATTATGGGAAGGAGTTAAGGTTCACGCAGAGGATGTGGAAATTGATCAATATGTGCTACCCCATCTTAGCAAGCATGGGAGAGAGAACCATTTGACTTCTAATGATAGTTCGTCATGCGGAGAGAAGAGTCGTTGGTGCACATGTGAACCCACCTAGTGACAAAACCTTAGCACTAGGTTTTCCAAAGCAAAGGAGTGTTGATAACATAGTTGGTATCGAAGGCAGTGACCGATCGGCAACCCAGGAGGTATCATTTCTTGTTTGGAAATGCTATGGATGCACACTCTATTCCAGTGTTTGGAGGAATTTTCAGACAAGGTGTAAATACACAAGGCTTGGGTAATGCATTGGGGAGTGGCATGGGGCATACATATGGAAGTGGAGCAATCTTACATACCATTACTGCATAGTTTAGTAGGATGTTACGACCACTTCATGCCCATTATTGGATGTAGGAGGATCTAGAGGTGGAACTGGTGGATCGGGAGGCACAAGACCTAGTGGATCTAGTGAATCTAGTGGAGGAAACACTGAAGGAAACCATGGATCTGGACTAGGAGGATAGGAGCCTCAACCTCCTCCTCAAGTAATCTTTGAAATTTCTTTACACTTGTTTAGACTACCAGGTCATAGAGAATGCTACAAATCATGTTCACAAGTGTGAATTGCTATGGTGCGCGAAGGGGATCACAACCCTAGAGTGGAAGGCTAATCAATTTGCAACAATGTTCCAAAGGGTGCGTGCATAGATAGTACAAGAAGTATAACCCCCATCAGATGGTGGTAGATTAAACTGTGTTTAAAAATTCCTTCCTAGCTGAATTTCACATCCCTAAGTTTAAACAGAAGAGCATCACTACCCTCAAAGAGATTCAACAGGGAATGGCAGAGAGTGTGCAGGAGTATGACACGTGGTTTAAGACTCTCCTATCAAAATTGTCATATGACATTCACCCCTCACAGCATGCTCAATGGTTTGTTAGAGGGTTTATAACACCATTTAGAAGAGCATTATCTCATAATACTTTCACAGAATCATGCGGGGCATTGGAAGCTACTCTGCACGTTGAAGTTATTGGAAGCATTGATACTAGTGTTAGCCCATTCTTGGAAGCTCAAATCACTTCTATGGCTAAGCATATGGAAAATTTATCTGCGAACTTAGCTCATGATAGTCGCAGAGGAATGTGGTGTATGGATTGTGAAGTAGAGGGGCATGCCAAGGATAGTTTCCCCCGGAAGATAGTATGCACCATAGCGGAAGATTGTGAGATTTGTCATGGGGACCATGATGCAAGCAGATGTCCCTTGTTGTAGCACATAATTTGAAATAATGTATCTTGCTACTGTAAGATATACACCCCTACAACCTATGATACTAAGGATTGTAGGCTTATCGACCAGATCCATGAGGCCATTGATCATAGTGTGTGCCAGACCAGCCTTGCCAGTAGTTCTAAGGGTGATGATTGTTGTTATGAGGAATCCATAGATGAAGGCATACGTGGAAGAATTTCTCATGGAGGATTTTGGGGTCATTGAAACCACAAAGGAGGAAGAAGTGAGTTCCCACGGGGAACATGTTGTAATTGTGGGTCCACATAACATTAAAAATGAGAGTGTCCTGATCTATTACAATGCTTGTGGTGTGGGAAGAATAACACGTATGAAGAGTGATCAGAACTCTATGATCATATGAACCAATAATATCAAAAAGATAAGGGCACTGCTATGGTGAGCGTAAAAATAGCCTATTCACAATGGATGCCAAGACTGGCACGTGAGTTAGATCTAGAACCTGTACTGGTGACAACGCGTGCAGAGGCTACGTGCACCAAGGAGATGCCTAGACCAAGGATATTAGTTTCCAGAGAGGAGGTACCACATGGAAAGCACTCAGACTCTATCCATCAGAAAGAAGTATACCAAGAGACTATGGATGTAATTCAAATTTTTCAAGGGGATATACAGCGTCTCAAGGAGCAATCAAGGTAGGTGGGGTAGAGAAAGGATAACGAGGTTCCAAGAAGTGACCTAGATGAGGTCAAAGAGGTATGTAAAATGTTGAGGAAAGAGAATATTATTCCCTTGCTAGCAAAATGGCTAAGGGGGAAGGTACCATGTGCCAGAACAGAGTGCGAGAGATAAGTTTTACATATAAACCTTTCTCCACACAGTCTTGAATCTAATAAAGAGATTACTTTAAATACCGTTGTTGATGGATGGCTCCTAAGCAATATCATCATTGACACAAGAGCAGAAGTAAATGTTCTTACCTTAGATGCTTAACATCAGATGGGAAGGCACTCATTGTCAGCCATCTTCAAATGTGTTGTATATGGAAAAAAAAACTAACGCAATGCACATTGGAGTATTAAAGGATGCAGCTATCACAATTCAAGGGGCCAAGTTTTTTGGAGACTTTGAAGTCTTGGTGCTCGCCAAGGTAGATAATTTTCCATAATTTCTTGGGTGCTCATGGTGTTAAAATAATAATGTTGACATAAGTTTTAACAAAGCGATATATCAGTTTCAAAAAACAAGGAAGAACGGGTGATCATCCCTTTGACAAATGGGAAGTTGGCACCCTACACAGAGCCATCAGAAGAAGAAGGCCTTGATAGAATTATACGTGCACTTAATCAGGGATCCTGAGATAATTCACCATACAGAAGGAGTTATCCAATTTTAGGATGCCCATTTTGTGAGTGATACCACGAGCATGGCATTTGAAAATTGGGCACATGGGACCTATGAGTTAATCAGATGACACTTAACAGGATTGGTAACTAAAGTGACAAAGGCGCGTGCAGTCTGGTGCACCTAGGAGGAAGAAAACTACCAAGTTACTTGGGAGGGGCTAATCTGGAAGATTTCTTGTGAGAAATGGAGGCCCATTGGAGAAATGAGAAGGAAAGGAGGAAAATGTTTAACTACATCCTACTCAGAACTGCTACACGCTGGTGGGTGACAAATTGAGGAGAACCTCTTGAAATGGTGCGAGGTGAGAATTTACCTTCTCCATAATGTTTTCAAGAGCAACACGCCCACGACTATTAAATACTACATGGTAAAGAGACCACTTCCTTCCATATCCAAGAAGGTGAGACAACCTAGATGGGGAGCACATAAACATTACCACCTTCATTATGGGTTCATAAGTTTTACTCCACCCTCTAAGGTTATGCGCGTGCATGGTATATCCACTCGCAGATGTGTCATCAAACTGGTAATTGGAAATAATTAGTTGTTGATCTCATTAAAACATTTTAGTATCGGAGTACAAAGCCATCAGTACATAAGTCGTTGTAGGTAGTCAAGCGCCTTAAAATATGGGATAATGCGATGATGGAAGATAGAATACAAGAATTATTAGGTGAAATTGGCCTTGAGGTGCACTTCGAGGAAGAAGAAACAGAAGAGATACAACTTTATTACACGTGTATAGAAATAAAAAGGGGAAGATGGTGTATGTCATTGATGGGGAAGAAGAAAAGAGCTTGGATGTTAACCATTTTGTAGGGACACACGAGGTCATAGATAATGTTGATGAATGGGTGTGCACCTACCATGAACCTTTAAAGATGAGAAAGGTTAACATCGGCTTAGAAGCATAACCCAATGAGGCAATCATTGGAGACTATTAGTCGAAGAAATAAATCTCTAAAATCATTGATCTGTTACATGAATTCCAAGATTTGTTCCCACATGGGTACCATGAGCTTAAAGGCGTCCACCATTATTTAGGGGAGATGAGGATAAAGCTAAAGGAAGGTGTGCACCCAATCAAGAAGAGGCCATACCGGATGAATCCCAATTAATGCATAAAGGTGAAGGAGGAGATAGACAAAATGATAGCATCAGGTATCATTGAGGTTATGGAAGAGTCAGAATGGATAAGTCTAATGGTGATTAGTATTAATAAGGATGAGAGGATAAGGATCTATGTTTATTATAGGGACCTGAATGTAATATGTTTCATTTATCATTTACCAACCCCATTTACTGAAGAAATCTTAGAGGGAGTGGCAGGACGCGAGATCTAATCTTTCACAGATGGATTCTCGAGCTATCACCAGGTAAGGATTGCAAGGGAGGACTAGAGGAAGATGAATTTTACCATTGAGTGGGGAAGTTTTGTTAATATGGTCATGCCTTTTGGGTTGAAGAATGCACCTACTGTGTTCTCATGCATAGTGGTATAGGAATTCTAAGACTTCATCGACAAATTTATTCAAGTTTACCTGGATGATTAGACAATATATGGGTTAGTGAAGGACCACTTTCATAAGTTAAGGTTAATGTTTGAAAGGTGTTAGCAGTTGAGGATATCCCTCAACATTAAGAAATGTGTCTTTTCTACCCCATTTGGGACATTATTGGGGCACATCATATGTAAGGAGGGCTTACTAGTAGATCCCTCCAAAGTTACAGTAATTGTGGAATTGGGGGATCATAATAATCAAAGCGCAGTACATGGATTCCTTAGACACACGAGTTACTAGAGGAATTGCATCGAGGAATACACCAAGATCTTCGTGCCTTTAGAAGAGTTACTTAAACACAAGAGTGCCTTCCTTTGGGGAGAGGCACAACAAAAGGAATTTGACACTTTTAAGGACAGGCTTATCACCGCACCCATACTATGATTCCCCTCTTGGGATAAGCCTTTCCATGTTCATGTTGATACCTTAGGAACTGCCATTGGAGTAGTACTTGTATAACCTGGTGAAGGGATTATCGATCATCCTTTATGCTTTGCAAGCAGGAAGTTGACACTAGCATAGTAGAATTATACTAAAACTGAGCACAAGGAATTTTTAATGATCTATGCACTTCACAAGTTTAGACAGTATCTGTTAGAAACCCCTTTTATATTTTACACTGACTATATGGCATTAAAATACTTAGTGAATGAGCCTATTCTACAAGGGCGCATATGTCGGTGGGTACACATATTCAAAGAATTCAAGTTCACGGTGGTTTTCAAGCAAGAAAAAAGTAATTCTAGACCTGATCATTTGTCTAGAATCGATTAAGGGGAGGACATGAAAAGCATTGAGGATACCATGATAGATACACAACTATGTAGGTTATGGCACGCACCCTCAAACTTAGAAGATATTGTAGTATTTCTCAAGATAGGTGTAGCACCGGAAGGAATGAAGGCATTGGATAAAAAGTAATTAGCTATACACTTCATGCCCTACATGTTGATTAGTGGGGTTTTATAAAAATTAGGACATGATGAGATTCTATGTCGGTGTGTGCTAGAACATGAATGCCTAGCTATAATAGAAGAGGTGCACATAGGTAGTGCAGGAAGACACTATGCAGGCGATGCCACTGCACACAACATATTGATGGCTGGATTATGGTGGGAGACCATATGTCAAGACTGCAAGGAATATTACAAGGTGTGTTACCATTGTCAGTGCATTGGTAAACCAGGGTGAAGAGATGAAATGCCTCTACACCCTATTCCCAGTGCCGAGCCCTTCGAAAAGTGGGCTATAGACTTTGTAGGCCCTATTGCACTAGCTGCACATAGGACTGGGTCACATTATATAATCACTTACACAGATTTCCTAACAAGGTGGGTAGAAGCAACACCTACTAAGAATTGTACAGTAGCTACGGTAGCAAGGTTCCTATGGGAAAACATTATTACAAGGTATGTGTTGGTGCCATTTCTGAGCTTGCATAGTGTGCCCTAATTTTTCATTTCCAATTTTTCTCAAAAACATTTTATTTCTCAAATTAGTGACCTACAATTTCTTCTCCCTAGTTGAAACACTTCAAAAATGCTCTTAAACCTGTTGTTTTTCCTTGATTTAAGAGGAAAACCCATGTTTGCCCTAATTTGTGCCCTAAATTTTCTAAATCTGTAGGCTCTGTTGTTTTCCTTTCTTGCTCGATCGTGAAAAAATGAAATTGATTGATTAATACTTGTGTGCAATTGAAAATCCAAATCCTAGATCGAGAATGTTGTAAAATCACGTTTCAATTGATTCAAAACTGAGAAATTTGTCATCCTAATTGAAAATTTTGAATTTTTGGCATCCTTTAAATTTTTCATGATTTGACAGTCATATGGGTGTTGTTTTCCCATCAAATTTATCATCGCAAGGTAATGGCAATGTGGCGGGTTTCTATTGGCCGGGGGTTGTTGGGAAATGTCTCTAACTTATCATTTTTTGAAATTTTGGCAAAAGGAAAAGTTTGATCCATGGCTCCGCCTTCTGCACTGAAGTGCCTACGTGGCACATTTTGATTTTCTAGGGGATTGGCGGGTGGCGGGGTTTCCTTAAGAAATTTTACTTTCATTATGCAAAATTTTCAAAATCAAATTTCGGCCATAAGGCCCGTAGCGAATAGGGAGAAGAAACATGGCATGGAGGGTGTATGGATGGCGAGGGGACTTGGAGAATTTTGATGGTTTTTCTCTCAAAGTGATGAAGTGAATTTTTGGCCCGAAATCCCTCGGTAAATCATCGGTGGACACGTGTCCAAGAAAGGATAGGATGGGGCAGCGGGTTTTGCAATGTCTTAAGTTTTTAATTTCAAATGGTAAAAAATCAACTTTTGGGCCGACACTCCACAACAAGTTAAGAAGTGACACATGTCCAAGGAGGAAAAATGGAGGCGAAGGTTCGGACCTCGGGGAACAGAGTAAAATTTTTCCTTTTTGGAAAAAGGAGCGAAAGTGTAAATGGAAGTGTGCCTCCATGGAAAATTGGAGAGCACCACGTGGCAGGGAAGAGATCGAGCTTCTGAGCCCGTAGAGGTTTTGTGGAAAAAATTCCTTTTTTTAAAAAAAATGGCAAAATTGATAGATTCAGTCTGCATTTTTCAATGGGGTTCACATGTGGACACGTGGTGGGTCTAGACGAGAAGCGGGGAAATTTTGTAAAATTTTCCAAAACTTTAAAAGGGTTGTAAAAGCATTTTTGGAAGCATGGGCCCGATCCAATCACATTTTGACACGTTTCCCACCTTGTCCAAAGGTTTTAATTTTGAGCTTATTTCTAGATCTCATTTTCCACGTGGAGGGCAGACATTTAAATTTGATACAAAATCGATGGTTACTTTGCATCCATCTATTTCGGCCATCATGAGAGCTCTAGAAAACTTGGAATCACGATTTCTTCATCAAATTTCATCAAATATTATATGATTTTGTATCGTCTTGGCCTTCTAAGAACATTGGCAGCATTTTCATGACCTAATTCATCAATTTATGGTGTTTTGATGTAATTTTGGCTCAGGCCCAAGAAAAAACATGAAATGTTAACATCAAAAGTTGCAGAGGTAAAATTAAAAAGGGGAAATGCTAAAAAATGATGAATGGAAGATGCTTGCATGCCTAAATGATAAAAAACATGCCCCTGGGGTGGATAAAGATCCAAATTTGTGTAATGATTTAACTTTTTGTGCATACCTGGCAATCTGCGTGTTGTTTTTCCATTTGGTGTCACTGCCTTTAAATCATGAGGTTTTTTGTGACAAATTTGATCCCATAGCATATTATTTTCTTAGGAAGGAATACTCCAAGGTGGCATGAGGTATATAATGTATTTTGGATAAATTGGTAAAGGAGGGAATTGAAAATCATGAGAAAAATTATGAGAGAAAGCTCATTTTCTGAGAAATCCACCAAAGAACTAGGTTAATGTCTCGTATGTTGGAAATTTATGTATGTGAGTTGATTACAACTATATAGCCATCACACAACTCTAAGATTGTTCATGTAACTCTCCCCTGCTATTGAATCTGACAAGTTTTTAATTAAATCTATGTTTTCTTTGGGCAATGTGGTGTCTGTTATCATTTTTAAATGCTTGTGGATAGTTTTCATTGTTCCTGTTGCAATCTTGCATTGAAAGTCTTTAGAAATCACATAGAATCTCCATTTCTTGTTGATATTTTAGTGGAATTTGCAATCTCATGTTTAGAAGAGCCTTCATATGATAAGGAGATAAACAAATTTAAAATCACTTTACCTTCCCTGACTGCAGAGATTTCCTGTAAGCCTTTGGGGGCACCTTAGGCGTGGTTTGATCAAGGATTTTTGTTTTTAATTGAGTTATTTACTTCAAGATTTTGTGGTGATTTCTCAAAGATTGTGTGAAGAGTGCAACATGGGCTTCCATTTTTGCCTCTTCTGGTTGAAGGAACATTTTGATTATCTGAGGCATTTCTTCTGATAGTTCAAATTGTAGAGATTGTCAAAGATATGATCTATCCCAGTTTTTCTTATCAATCCCCCACCAAAATTCATCCAAACAACAAAGATCCTATCATGTACTATCCCTGATTTGCATTTGTATACCCACAGAAGATCAAATTCCATTTGTAAAAGTATGCATAACATATCAGTATTTCCAATGTCTCTAGTAACCTTTGCCTTGTTTTGAGAACACACCCACGTTTTGAGAAGTGAAAACTTGTGAGAGTTCAGATCCGAGGTGTTGATCATGTTTTCATCAAGGTCTCCATCATAGAATTTCAAGAAAAAGAGAAGGAAATCTTCATCTCCTTCACCATTACAAGGTTATAAAATAGGTCCTCTTACCTTGGTTACAAGGCATGACCTAAAACAGCTAGGACAAGATCAAGTCCTATTGAAGTGCTATCCATTTCTCCACAAACCTAATTACCAGCCAGACCATATCCCCAGCTACCAATGACATACAACATGGTCTGATTTTTCCTTAAGTTACATGACATATCTATGGTGTTGTTCAAATTGAAAAGGAGAAAAAAATTGGATACCAACAGTATGGATGCCCTTTGAGTTTGACAAGTGACAGGGGTACACATTTTGTAAATGAGACAGTAAGGATTCTTAATGGAATTCATGGTGGATGATCACAAGACTACCCCTTACCATCCATAAGTAAATGGAACTGCAAAGGCATTTAACAAGATACTAAGTCATACCCTAACCAAAATTTTTGATGTTGGTAGGCAGGTTTGGGATGACAAAGTATCAGCAGTTCTATGGGCATATAGCAACACCTACAAGACGTTAAATAAGGCCACACTATTTTAATTGGTGTTTTCCGCAGAGTATATCTTACCAATTGAATTCATGTTACCTTCTCTACGTATAATGCGCACAGGAGGATTGGCTGATGAGCAAGTGGTGGAAGAAAGAATTGACAAGTTAATGCAATTTGATGAAAGACGATCACTTTACAAGTGGAGCGAGAAGAATAAAAAAGCAAAACAAAAGGCATGGCATGATTGTCACATTAAGAACAAAAATTTTGAGGTTGGGAAGATGGTATTACTATATGATTCCAAGTTTTGCGCCATCCTGGGAAGTTAAAATTCCATTAGTTGGGTCCCTAGATCATCTCGTACATCCTTGATTTAGGCGCGTGCCAGTTACAAGTGTTGGATGGGACGAGATCTATAGGGACACTTTAATGGGAGTACACTAAATCCCTCCTATAAATAAGTCTTCTTGATGTTTTTAAATAAGGTAGTGTTGTTAGATAGTTTAGAATTTCCTTTAGTAATTAGATTTTCTTTTGTTTCCCTTTCTTGTTATTTTTTTGTTTTACGCCTTGGGTGCTGGTAACCTCTTTAATCTTTGAAGGTTGTCAATGCAAAAAGGACCACACATTTTTTTAGTGTGGGGTGGAATAATGTCAAGGAAAGTGCAAAGTGTGAAGTGCTAGGAAGGATTGCGTTGGAAATCCCAGTTGAATGGACCTATGGAAGAAAACTCATAGGAGAAAAGGTGAACGAGGATGGTTGGTATCAGGATAAGGCTACATTTTTGTTCCACATACATGGGAGAAAGAAACGCAAAAAAACACAAGGTAGGCAAGAGAAAAAATCATGAGGAAAGAAGTTTCAGCGCTAATAACGTGCATATAAGAGCTTTCTATCAAATAGCTTGTTTACACGTCAGAAGGTTCTAGGATTATCCACGCAAGGATGGGCACATGAGTGAGGGTGATAGAGTCTAGCTTAGTGGAAAAAATGAAATAAGTGTTTAAGTATGGTGGTAGGTGAAGTATCATTTAATTCTAAAAAGTGGGAAAAACTATAAATAGAAGGTCGAGCACTTCATTATCAACATTTGTGAATATGAAGAAAGAAGAGCTATTGCGAACTAGGGTTTACATATTTGATTCGTGTGAAGAAAAATTTGAGAAATTTAACTGTGAGTGACTATATTTTTTCTAAAAACTAGAAGGAAATAAGTTCATAGGCATAGAGAAAAGGATTTGGGGAGAAGCACCGCCTTGTGAAAGAGGATATGCTAGTTAGGGTTTGGCAGCTAGGGCATGGGATGAAAAGGGTTTATTCACACGTTTAATTTGTGACTAGAGGAGGTAGAGAAGTAGAGCAAGTAAGAGAAGTTGAAGTGATAAGATAACCTAAACCATGGCACCTATGAAACCAATTATATCACCTAAGAAGCCCAAAGGCAAGGGAAAGGGAAAACAACCAGAAACCCCCGCTAGTACAAATGAAGAATGGTACACTGAAATGTAGTAACCGAATGGATTTTTCTCAGGATGGAATGGGAGTCCCATTTAAGGAAAAAGATTGTAAGTGATTACAACCATCGCATAAACCTGATGGAAAATGAAATGGCACCGGAATTGGTGCTCCTAAGAAATAAAAGGATACCAAAAGGTTTGTCTATTTGTAGCGATGAGGTAAAATTGAAGTTGGAGAAGGTGGGATTATTGAAACTCTATTAGTTTCCTTATTTTTGAAAACCTGATCACCTCTATCAATGGTTAATGTCATGTGTACATGAGGACAACTTTTACTTCACAGGGAATAAGATGCACATAACTCCTCAGCTGATTTCAAAATTCACAGGCCTCATCTATGAAGGAGAAAGCATAGATGATGAACTGAGTGACAAAGAAGCCATCAAAGAAATAGTGACTACATACTCTTATAAGAAGGGGTCACAGTACTTTGATATTGTGGACATCACAGACCCGGTGATGAAAATGGCCATGTGCCTGGTGACCAAGTTAAATTACCAAGAGAGGTGGACATAAGTGAACAAGTCCTAGTTAAATGTTTGTAGAAGGATATCAGAAGGTGACATCTACAACTTGTCTATGTACATCGCGGATGAGATTATCAACAGTGCACAGGAAGGTCACAAGATACTCTTTGGAAATTTCCTCTTGACTATCATGTTTTCAAAGATCAGAGTGTCTGATGGGCCGAACAAGGCCATTTGGGAGTACCCAGTGGAGGATCCATCACCCAAAAAGATATTCGTAAAGTACACTTGCGACAACATGATGGCCATTCACAAGGTGCATCTTGAGAAATGGTATAAGTGCTTAAGGGATGTGTTTGGGGAAGAGTGGAGGATTCTAGAGAAATTTCCTACACTTACATAAGGAGAAGTTGAATTTGTAGTGTACTAGCACTTCTGCATTGGCATATTCAAGATGATGGATGAAACCATGAGCCCATGGTGTAAAATCCCATTTTATTTCACAGCCTTATATTTCCAAGCGGGGGTAAACTAGTTTATAGAGGCAAAAAGACTAAGTTTCAACCTTAGTGAGGTGGATCAAGACCACAGGGAGCTACGCAGATAGCTTGTTTACCCTAAGAAGTACGCATATGTGGAGAGGTATGTCTCCCACAAGGTTGAAATGATAAAGCCTTTGACTTTTCCAATTGCAGGAAGGACCACAAAATATGTATATCTGCACATTATGCCAAAGTTTGAGAAGGGTGCATACTTGGAATGTGATGTCTCCATTCCCGAAGACCCCATGGGAAGAAGGAAGCCCACTCCAACAAAGAAAGGAAAAGAAGAGGTGCAAGGGAAATAGGCACCAAGTGTCCATAATACACCAATGGTGGGCATGCCAGAGACAAGTGCTAGGACAAGAATTTACATGCATAGGAAGAAGTCTTCAGTTAGAGAAAAGGCACCAAAACAAGAAAATCCTATCACAAAGGAGAATTCACCAGAGAAAGAAAGAGTTGAATCTCCCATACTGGAATCCTTAGGAAGAAACAAAAGGTGATGGAGGAGGCTGAGTTGGAGGACACAGAGAACTTAGAGGCCTACAGGGGTAAAAGGGATGATGACGAATAAGATGAACCTAAAGGGCCCAAAGAACCACTTGTTTTCAATGCACATGATTCAGAGGAAGAGGGTGGAGAAGAGGAAAATGAGTTTCTCTTCATGCAGAGGAAGGGTAGCCAGGAGGAGGAAGGCACGCAGGATAAGGGAGGAAGTGAAGAAGTGAGTACGAAAAATCATACTCCAAGCCCCACGCAAGAGCAGATAAACAAGGTGGTAGAAAAATAAGTGGTGGAAATAATTAAAGCCTTGGTAGAACAAGATTTGGAGTGCAACACTAAAATAGTTATGAATGAAGATAAAGAAGAAAGCATGGGAAAATATCATGAAAGCATAAGAGGCCCCAGTCTGATGGTAATTGTTCCTAAGGGCATGCGTAAATGAGGAAGTCACACGAAGATCTAGAGACCAAGGATGGGTTACATTGATGATCCAAACAAGGTGTTGTGTGCGTGCTTCCAAGGCACCATCTCAAAAGAGTAGCTCCTGGCCATGCCATCATTTTTTGCGGAAGGTGCATACTCACGGACAAGGAAAGTGATTTCATGGGCATTTGAGTCCCACCTCGACGAGCTAGATTTTGAAGTAAACCAAGGAGAAATAATGACCATGCCAGAGTCAAAAGGAGATAAACCCATGGTGAGTGCTTAACAGCTTTCGAATGAACAAGTCTGCAATGCCCTGAATAAGGTCTTGGGTTGAACTAGAAGAAAAGTTATTCAGGAGGAATGACATGGTAAAATTTCTAGAGGCAGAGATGGAGAAGAAGGAAGAAGAGCTTAAAGAAAGGACTAACAACTTAAAGTGGGAGTAAGTAATCAATGCGTAGCTAAAGAATGAACTAAGGGAAGAGAAGACAAGGATGCATGAGGTATACAAGAAGGTAGAATCGATCATAGATGCCATTTTTTTTAGCATCCGGACCTAGCGCCGCGCACAAAAAATTATGGCAATAATACTTAACATGTATCCTCACCATGGAGAGGCAGCCACGGGCCTTAGAGCTCGCAGAAGAAGTATCATCGCGCCTAGAAAGGGAAGAAAAACTGAAGGTTGTAACAATCATTTCTGAGTACAACAAGGTCCTTGCTGATGTAAAAATTTTCTACCAAAGTTGTTGAGGCTGCGTATGAAAACTATGTAGACAGGGATAGAGTGGTGAGAATTCTTGTCTCCACTCACGAGGAAAATATCAAAGAATTCAAAGAGAAGAACAAAGGGAAGAAAGCGGAGCAAGACATGATTTTAGTTGAGGTTTAGAAGAAGTTTGAAGGAAATTAATTCCTACAAGGTTCAGTCAAGAACAGGCTGAAAGGGTTGTACCCACAAATCACAAGGGGGATGGATGCACTTGAGGATGTGGGAAATAAACTACAAGGGGTGGTTGAGGTAATGAATACTCAAGGAGATAGACTGGTTTTTTATGAAGTAAGCACCCTAGTCGATGACCTCTACTAAAGAGCATAAACTGAAGTTGATGCCTAGAATAAGTTGGAGGCCGAATTGAAGAAATATTTTCCTCTCCTGTTGCAGTAGTAACAACACTTCCCCATTATTTCATCTTTCCCTTATCCTTCTCCAAAATCATTATTTCTTCTGGGATGTGTTGTAATTCTTTATTCATCGAAGACATGTTCCAGTGGGTGGAGAACAGGTGTAGTGTGGGGTGATGTTGGGACCCTAATTTATTGGCTAAGTACAAGAAAGCACGTGGGCACGCAAGTCCTTGTTTAAGAAGGGCACATAAGGAGAAAGCATGTAGGACATGGTTCTAAGAGGGTTTAATAGAAAAAGTAGCATACGCGCGCAAGACAAAACATGATTTTGGGACTTAGCCATATTTGGCATATCAGGCAGGACACATGAAAAGCATGACCCAAATGCACATGTAGAGTGGATAAGGTACCACCCTAGTGACAGGTTGACCTAGGAAGGAATATGCTCTACGATGGAAGCTTATAGAATACCATCATGGAAAGGAGTGGAGAGCTCAGGTTTGGAGGAGAAAGCTCCCATGGAGGACCAATTTGAACACTTAGCGATGAATCTTAAGCCTCAAAAGGTGGATTGGCAGTTCAAGAGGTTTGTAAATACAAGCACCTATAGAGGAATTGATATATAGATCAATAGAGAGTGGAGCTCTGTAGAAATTGTACAAGGAAATCTATTGGGTTGGGTAGATGACCTATAGGGGAAGGATGTATCAAGGGGTTTGGGTATGAAATTTTCCTTTCATGTTTAGGAGGACTCTAATCCATTTATGGCGTATGAATTTGGTCTGCCATACTGTGATATGTTTGTAATGGATCTAATGCATGTGATGAGGTTATCGGATATGGTGGAATATAAATATAATAGACTATGGTTTATACATATATCTATGCAGTTTTGTTTCATATGTGTTATATGAATGAATGTAAACTCCTACACATTTCCTTTTCAGTTTAGTTCTATAAATTATTAAGTATCCTTTTGTTTGGGATGATTGCATCGATCTAGAAGTCATTCTGAGCTCTATGATGAATGTATGTCTCGTGTCCACTCACTCTTTTTAAGTTCCTATCATAGATGATTCTTTCCCACTTAACTTACATAAAAGAGAGACTCAGTGCCCGTGCGTGCCTCGGATGAGTGCCCAGTGCCCACTAGGTGATAGGCCGAACGTGTATGGGATTCCCTTATTCTTTGTGGGTGTAAAACTAACTACATATTGGTTCTGTTGTCCGGGACCTCTTTTCAAAGTTGTAGCGGGAAATAACATACATCATGATCTGTGTTAATGAGTGATGAAAAAAATCCTAATTCAGGAATGTATTAGAATCATGGTTCAAGAGCACAGAGGAAAAATTTTCTCAGAGATTCAACACTGGGCCTGATTTTGATGCACATAAATGGGTAGAAGAGAACCTCTACCATGAGTTGTATGAAACTTTCTTCTATTGCTTTCTATTAGAGTTGTATAAATGTCTCTCAGCATATGTTTCTAGATCAAGCTGGTGTTATAGATCACATGCGTGTACCCAAGAAGAGTAACAAAGGCTGCAAGATGTAGATCTAACGTGGAATCATGTTTTGGATCATTGGTGGAAAGGATTACTAGCTAGCTACATTCTGGAATACACTATTTCTACATAGTCTTGTCTGGAAGTCACTGAATTTGAGTTTTTTTTGGATCCCAGAGGATAATTTCTAAGTGTTACTCCTTTGGCGATGAAGATCTTGATCATTACCTTGTGTTTATAGGCATTTCTCGATGGCCGATTAAACCTTCTTGAGTGCTGGGCAAGGAAGCTAGGGTGGAGGAAGATGGCAGACATTGCGAGTGATAAAGAAAGAGAGGAGAGATGGCTTAAGTATAGTAAAATGCATGTGAAAGGGAGATTGCTATAGAATGTGAGGTTATAAGTGTGATGGATCTATTGAGGTAGATGGTGCGGGGAGGAGTTGAGGTTCACGCAGAGGACGTGGAACCTAAGCAACCTGTGTGCTACCCCATCTCGGAAAGCATAGGAGAGATACCCCTTTGGCTTATGATGATATTTTTTCACACAAAGAGAGAAGAGTCGTTAGCATGATCATAAACCCACCTAGTGACCAAACCTTGGTGCTGGGTTTTACCAAATCAGAGGAGTGTTGATAACATAGTTGGTATCGGTGGGGAGTGACCGATCGAAACCCAAGAGGTATAATTTCTCATTTGGAACTTTTATGGTTGTACACTCTATTCCAGTGTTTGGAGGAATTTTTAGACAAGGTGCAAATATGCAAGGATTGGGCAATTCGTTGGGGAGTAACGCATGGGGCATACATCTGGCAATGGAGTAATCTCACATACCATTGGCACATAGTTCAATGGGACGTTGGGGACACTAGGCGTGACCACTTCAGGCCCATTATTGGCCACAGGAGGATCTAGAGGTAGAACGGGTGGATCGGGAGACATAAGACCTAGTGGATCTAGTGTATTTTATCAAGGAAACACTAGAGGAAACCAAGGATCTGGACCAGGAGGACAGGGGCCTCAACCATCTCCTTAAGTAATCTTTGAAATGTCTTTACACTTTCCAAACTACCAAGGCATAGAGGATGTTGCAAAGCATGTTCACAAGTGTGAATTGCTATGGTGTGAAGGGGATCACAACCCCAGAGTAGAAGGCCAGTCAATTTGTAATGACATTGCAAGGGTGCCCACATAGCTGGTACAGGAAGTATGACCCCCATTAGATGGTGGTAGATTACACCACATTGAAAAATGCCTTCCTAGCTGAATTCCACATCCCTGAGTTTGAAAAAAAGAGCATCAAATCCCTCAAGGAGATTCAACAGGGAATGGCAGAGAGTGTGCAAGAGTATGACGCGTGGTTTAAGACTATCCTATCAAAATTGTCATATGACATTCACCCTTCACAACATGCTCAATGGTTTTTTGGAGGGTTGATAACACCATTTAGAAGAGCATTATCTCATAAGACTTTCACAGACCTGCGCGAGGCATTAGAAGCTACTCTACACACTGAAGTTGTTGGAAGCATTGATACTAGTGTTAGCCCATTCCTGAAGCTCAAATCATTGCTATGGCTAAGTAGCTGGAAAAGTTATCTACGAACTCAGCTCATGAGACTCACAGTGGAATGTGGTGTACAATTATGAAGTAGAGGGGTATGCCAAGGATAGTTTCCCCCAAAAGATAGTACACTGCCGTAGTGGTAGATTGTGAGATTTTTCATGGGGACCATGATGTGAGTAGATGTCCCTTATTGCAGCATGCATTTCAGAAGAATGTATCTTGCTATTATAAGATCTGCACCTCTATAACCCATGATACTAAGGATTGTAGGCTTATTGACAAAATCCATGAGGCCATTGATCATGGTGTGCACCAGACCAGCCTTGCTAGTAGTTCTAAGGGTGATGACCACCATTATGAGGAACACGCAAATGGAGGCACACATGGAAGAAGTTCTCATGGAGGATTTTTGGGTCATGGAAACCAGCGAGAGGAGGAAGAAGTGAGTTCCCATGGGGAACATGTTATAATTGTGGATCCACAGAACATTATAAACGAGAGTGTCCTGATCTATTACAATGCTCGTGGTGCAGGAAGAAGCACAAGTATGAAGAGTGTTCTAGAAATCTATGAGCATATGAACCAACAACACCAGAAAGATAAGGGCGCTACTATGGTGAGTGTAAAAAGGGCCAATTCACAATGGATTCCAAGAGTGGCGTGTGAGTTAGAGCTAGAACCTGTACTGGTGACAATGCATGTGCAGAGGCCATGCATGCTAAGGAGATGCCCAGACCAAGGACATTAGTTTCTAGAGAGGAGGTGCCACATGGAAAGTACCTGGACCCTTCCCATCAGAAAGAAGTATACCAGGAGACTATGGACGTAATTCAGAGTTTACAAGGGGAGATACAGTGTCTCAAGGAGAAATCAAGGCAGGTGGGGCAGTTGAGAAGGATAACAAGGTTCCAAGAAGTGACCTGGATGAGGTCAAAGAAGTATGTAAAATGTTAAGGAAAGAGAATATTATTCCCTTGCTAGGAGAATGGCTGAGGGAGAAGGTACCACGCACCGGAGTAGAGCAGCGAGAGACAAGTTTTACATGCAAACCTTTCTCCACATAACCTTGAATATGACAAAGAGATTACTCTGAATGCAGTTGTTGATGGATGGCTCCTGAGCAATATCCTCATCGACACAGGAGCAAAAGTGAATGTTCTTACCTTAGATGCTTGGCATCAGATGGGAAGGCCCGTATTACAGCCATCTTCAAATGTGTTGTATATGGCAAAAAAAACTAAGGTAATGCCCATTGGAGTATTAAAGGATGTGGATATCACCATTCAAGGGGCCAAGTTTACTGGAGAATTTGAAGTCTTGGCGCTTGCCAAGGTGGAAAATTTTCCAGCATTGCTTGGGCACCCATGGTGTTACAAGAATAATGCTGACATAAGGTTTAACAAAGGATATATTAGTTTCAAAAACAAGGAAGAATGGGTGATCATTCCCTTTGACAGATGGGAAGTTAGCACCCTACACAGAGCCATTGGGAGAAGAAGTCCTTGATAGAATATATGTGCACTTAATCAAGTAATCCTGAGATAATTCACCCTACATAAGGAGTTATCCAATTTGAGGATGCCCAGTCTGTGAGTGATACCACAAGCATGACGTGTGATAATTGGGCACACAGAGACCTATGAGTTGATTGGGCAACATTTAAGAGGATCGGTAACCAAAGTGACAAAGGTGTGTACAGTCTAGTGCCTGGGAGGAAGAAAACTACCAAGTTACTTGGGAGGGGCTAATCTGGAAGATTTCTTGTGAGAAATGGAGGCCCATTGGAGAAATGAGAAGGAAAGGAGGAAAATGTTTAACTACATCCTACTCAGAACTATTATGCACTGGTGGGCGATACATTGGGAGAACCTCTTGGAATGGTGTGAGGTGAGAATTGCCTTCTCCATAAGGTTTTGCAGGAGCAACGCATGTGCCCACGGCTATAAAAGACTACCATGGTAAAGAGACCACTTCCTTCCATATCCAAGCATGTGAGACAACTTGGATGGGAAGCGCAAAAGCATTACCACCTTCATTATGGGTTCAAAAGTTATACTCCACCCTACAAGGTTGTGCACATGCATGGTATATCCACTCAGAGATGCATCATCAAACTGGTAATTGGCAAGAATTGGCAGTTGATCTCATTCAAACATTTGAGTATCAGAGTACAAATCCATCAGTACATAAGGCATTACAGGTAGTCAAGCACCTTACAATAGGGGATAGTGCTATGGCGTGAAGACAAAATACAAGAATTTCTAGGTGAACCTAGCCTAGAGGTGCACTTTGAGGAAGAAGAAACATAAGAGATACAACTTGAGTGCACGTGTATAGAAAAATAAAAGGGGAAGATGGTGTATGTTATTGATGGGGAAGAAGCAGAAAGCTTGGATGTTAACCATTCTGTAGGGATGTGCGAGGTCATAGATAGTGATGATGAATGGGTGTGCACCTACCATGAACCTTTAAAGATGAAAAAGGTTAACATTGGCTCAGAAGTAGAACCCAAGGAGGTAATCATTGGAGACTATTGGTTGGAGAAATAAGTCTCTAAAATCATTGATCTCTTACATGAATTCCAAGATTTGTTCCCACGTGGGTACCATGAGCTTAAAGGTGTCCACCATTCCTTGGGGGAGATGAGGATAAATTTGAAGGAAGGTGTGCACCCAATCAGGAAGAGGCCATATCGGATGAATCCCAATTTGTGCGTAAAGGTCAAGGAGGAGATAGAAAAAATGATAGCATCAGGTATCATTGAGGATGTGGAAGAGTTGGAATGGATAAATCCAATTGTGATTAGTATTCAAGAAAGGATGGGAGGATAAGGATCTGTGTTGATTACAGGGACCTGAATGCAGTGTGTGTCATTGATCCTTTCCCAACCCCATTTACTAAAGAAATCTTAGAGGGAGTGGCAGGACACGAGGTCTACTCTTTCACGAATGGATTCTCGGGCTATCACCAAGTAAGGATTGTGAAAGGGAGGACCAGAGGAAGATGAATTTTGCCACTAAGTGGGGAAGTTTTTCCTATACAGTCATGCCTTTTGGGTTGAAGAATGCTCCTGCTATGTTCTCATGCATTGTGGTGCAAGCTTTCCAGGACTTCATCCATAAATTTATTCAAGTTTACCTGGATGATTGGACAATATATGGGTTAGTGAAGGACCATTGTGACAACTTAAGGTTAATGTTTGAAAGGTGTCGGCAGTTGAGGATATCCCTCAACATTAAGAAATGTGTCTTTGACTACCTCATTTGGGACATTATTGGGGCACATCATATGTAAGGAGGGATTACTAGTAGATCCTACCAAAGTTATAGTAATTGTGGGATTGGGGGATCCTACTAGTCAAAGTGTAGTTGCGCAGGATTCCTTGGACACATGGGTTACTATAGGAAGTTCATCAAGGGATATGCCAAGATCACCACACCTTTAGAAGAGTTACTTAGACACAAGAGTGCCTTCCTTTGGAGAGAGGCACAACATAAGGCATTTGACACTTTAAAGGATAGGCTTATCACCATGCCCATACTATGATTCCCCTCTTGGGATAAGCCCTTCCATGTTCATGTTGATGCCTCAGGAACCACCATTAGAGCAGTACTTACACAGCCTGGTGAAAGGATTGTTGATCATCCTTTATGCTTTGCAAGTAGGAAGTTGACACCAGCGGAGTAAAATTATACTACAACTGAGCGTGAGGCATTGTCAATGATCTACGCACTTCACAAGTTTAGACATTATTTGCTGGAAACCCCTTTTATATTTTACACTGACCATATGGCATTGAAATATTTAGTGAACAAGCCCATTCTACAAGGGCATATGTTGGTGGGTACTATTGTTCTAAGAATTTGAGTTCACAGTGGTTGTCAAACTAGGAAAAATTAATTCCAAACCTGATCATTTGTCTAGAATCCATTTAGGGGAGGACGTGCAAAGCATTGAGGATACCATGTCAGATGTAAAACTATTTAGGTTGTGGCACATGCCCTCAGACTTAGAAGATATTGCAGTATTTCTCAAGACAGGTGTAGCGCCAGAAGGAATGAAGGCATTGGATAAAAACTAGTTAGCTATACGCTCCGCACCCTACATGTTGATTAGTGGGGATTTATACAAATTAGGACGTGATGAGATTTTTTGCCAGTGTGTGCTAGAACATGAGATCCTAGCCATAATAGAAGAGGCACACAGAGGTAGTGAAGGTGGGACACTATGTAGGTGACACCATTGCACACAAGATATTGATGGCTGGATTATGGTGGGAGACCCTATATCAAGACTGCAAGGAATATTGCAAGGCATGTGACCATTGCCAGTGCATTGGAAAACTAGGGTGAAGAGATGAAATGCCTCTGCGCCCTATTCCCAGTGCCAAGCCATTCAAAAAGTGGGCTATAGACTTCGTAGGCCCTATTGCACCAGCCACGCGTAGGACTGGGTCACATTATATAATCACTTGCATAGATTACTTGACAAGGTGGGTAGAAGCAACACCTACTAAGGATTGTACAATAGCTACTGCAGCAAGGTTCATATGGGAAAACATTATTACAAGGTATGGATGCCCTTTGAGTTTGACTAGTGAAAGGGGTACACATTTCTTAATGAGACAGTAAGGATTATGTTAGCAAAATTCATGGTGGCTCATCACAAGAATACCCCTTACCATCCACAAGAAAATGGAACCGCGGAGGCATTTAACAAAATACTAAGTCATACCCTAACCAAAAATTTGTGACGTTGGTAGGCAAGATTGGGATGACAAAGTATCAGCCAGTTCTTTGGGCATATAGGACAACCTACAAGAGGTTAAATAAGGCCACACCATTTCAATTGGTGTTTGGTGCAGAGGATGTCCTACCAGTTGAATTCATGTTACCTTCTCTATGTATAGTGTGCAGGAGGATTGAGTGATGAACAAGCGCTGGAAGAAAGAATTGACAAGTTAATGTAATTGGATGAAAGATGATCACTTGCCAGGTGGAGCAAGAAGATTGAAAAAGCAAAACAAAAGGCATGACATGATCATCACATTAAGAACAAAAATTTTGAGGTTGGGAAGATGGTGCTACTATATAATTCCAAGTTTCTGTGCACCATCCTAGGAAGTTAAAAGTCCATTGGTTGGGTCCCTACATCATCTCGTACATCCTTGATTCAGGCGCATGTGCTAGTTACAAGTGCTAGATGGGATGAGATTACCAGGACACTTTAATGGGACTAGGCTGAAGCCCTACTATAAATAAGTCTTCTTGGTGTTTGTAAATAAGGTAGTGTTGCCAGATAAGTTTAGAATTTCCTTTAGTGATTTTCTTTTCTTGTGTTTCCCTTTCTCGTTGCTGTTTTGTTTTGCACCTTGGGTGCCACTGGTAACCTCTTTACTTTTTGAAGGTTGTGAATGTCAAAGAGGACCATACATCATTTTAGTGTGGGGTGGAATAATGTGAAGGAAAGTGCAAAGTGTGAAGTGCCAGGAAGGATTACGTATTGGAAAGCCTAGATTGAATGGCCCTGTGGAAGAAAGTGCATAGGAGAAAAGGTGAACGAGGATGGTTGGTATCAGGATAAGGCTACATTTTGGTTCCATGTACCAAGGGAGAAAGAAGCACAAAAACAACACGAGGTAGGTGAGAGAAAAAATCATGAGGACGGAAGAAGTACCTTTGGTACTAGTAACGCGTCATGTAAGAGTCTTCTGTCAGATAGATTTTTATGCGCACCAGAAGGTTGTAGGATTATCCACGCAAGGATAGGCACGTGAGTGAGGGTGCTAGAGTCCAGATTAGTGGAAAAAGCCACAATAAGTGTTGAAGTATGGTGGTAGGTGAAGTAGCATTTAATGATAAAAAATTGGAAAAACTATAAATAAAAGGTCGAGCACTTCATTATCAACATTTATGAATATGAAGAAAGAAGAGCTCTTACAAACTAGGGTTTCTAGAGTTGATCCATGTGAAGAAAATTTTGAGAAATTTAACCGTGAGTGACTAGATTTGATCTACAAACCATGAAGGAAAGAAGTTCATGGGTGTAGAGAAAAAGAGTTGGGGAGAAGTTCTATCTTGTGAAAGTAGGATATTCCAGTTAGGATTTGGCAGCTAGGGCACGAGATGAAAAGGGTTTCTTCACAAATTTGAGATCTGGGACTAGAGGAGGTAGAAAATCAGAGAAAGTAAGAGGAGTTGAAGTGCTAAGATAACCTAAACCATGGCACCTAAGAAACCAACTATATCACCTAAGAAGCCCAAAGGTCAAGGGCAAGGGCAAGGGAAAGGGTAAACAACCAGAAAACCCCACAAGTACAAATGAAGAATGGTACACTAGAAATGCAGTACCCAGATGGGGTTTTACTCGGTATGGAATGGGATTCCCATTTAAGGAAAATGGTTGTAAGTGATTACAACCATCACATAAACATGACGGAAAAGGAAATGGCACTAGATTTGGTGCACCCAACAAACAAAAGGACACCAGAGGGTTTACCTATTTATAGCAATGAGGTAAAAGTGAAATTGGAGAAGGCAGGATTATTGCAACTCTATGAGTTACCTTATTTTGGAAAACCTGAGCGCCTCTATCAGTGGTTAATGTCATGCGCGTACATGAGGACCACTTTTACTTCATAGGGCACAAGATGCGCATAACTCCTCAGCTGATTTCAAAATTCACAAGCCTCATCTGTGAAGGAGAAAGTATAGATGATGACCTGAGTGACAAAGAAGCCATCAAAGCAACTGTGCCGCATACGATTATAAGAAGGGGTCATGATACTTTGATATCACTGTAAATCCAAGACCATGGTCATGAGAATGGATGCACGTGCCTGGTGACAAATTTAAATGACCAAGAAAGGTGGACATAGGTAAATAAGGCCTAGTTAAATGTGTGTAGGAAAATATCAAAAGGCACCATCTATAACTTGTCTGCCTTCATCGTAGATGAAATTATCAGCAGCACACAGGAAGGAGACAAGATAATATTTGGTAATGTCCTCTTGACAATTGTGTTTTCAGAGATCAGAGTTCGAAATGTGGTAGATAAATTTTTTTGGGAATATCTGGAGGAAGACCCCTCACCCACAAAAAGATTCACAAAGTACACTTGTGATAACATGATGGCTGTCTCACAAGGAACACCTGGAAAAATGGTATAAGCACTTAAGGGATGCATTTGGGTCAGAGTGGAGGATCCTAGAGTAGCCGCCATTGTTCCTTACAGATGGAGAAGATGAATTTACAGTGTACCCGCATTTCTACATTGGTAGATTTAAATTGACTGGATGAAAACATGGGCCCATGGTGTAAACTCCCATTTTCTTTCACAACCTTATATTTCCAAGCAAGGGTAAACAAGTTTATCAGAGGCAAAAATTACTAAGGTTCGACCTTAGTGAGGTGGATCAAGACCACAAGGAGCTACGTAGAAAGCTCATTTACCCCAAGAAGTGCACATACGTAGAGAGGTATGTCTCCCACGAGGTCCAAATGAAAAAAGCCTTTGACTTTTCCAATTGAGTAGGAAGGACCATGGCATGTGTATATCTATGTACATAAGGTCAAAGTTTGAGAAGGGAACATACTTGGAATGTGATGTCTCCATTCCTAGAAGACCCCATGGGAAGAAGGAAGCTCACACCGGATAAAGAAAGGAAAATAAGAGGTGCAAGGGAAAGAGGCCACCAAGTGTCGAAAGAGTATGCCAACAGTGGGTGCACCAGAGACAAGCGACTAGGAAAAGCATTTACACGGGCATAGAAGAAGTCTCCAGTTAGAGAAAAGGTGCCAGAACAAGAAAATCCTATCATAAAGGAGAAGTCACCAGAGGAGGAAGAAAAAGAGTTGAATCTCCCATACTAGAATCCCCAGTTATAGGAAGAAACAAAAGGTGATGGAGGAGGTTGAGTCGGAGGACACATAGAGCTTAGAGGCCTACATAGGGGTGAAAGGGATGATGATGAAGAAGATGAACCTGAAGAGCCCCAAGAACCACTTGTTTTCAATGTGCATGATTCAGAGGAAGAGGGAAGTTCAGAAAGGAAAATTAGTTATCGCTTCATGCAAAGGAAGGGCAGTCAGGAGGAGTAAGGCACCCAAGTTAAGGGAGGAATTGAAGAAGTGAAAAAATCAGAGGACTCCAAGCCTCATGTTGTCTGAGGCAGCAATGCATTAAAGCCTCGAACAAGGTTGGAGCGCAACGCTAAAATAGTTATGAATGAAGATAAAGAAGAAAGTGTGGGAAAAGATTGAGGAGGCCCCAATTTGAAGCCAAGAAAATTTTTCCTAAGGGCATGCACACAGGAGGAAGGTATACAAAGATCCACACATGGATTAAAATTTGCACACACATTTCCAAGGAGGTTCCAATAGAGCTAGAGAAGAAGGAATAAGAGCTTTGAAGAAAGGACCAAGGAGCAATAATGACTTAAAAAGGGAGTCAACAGGAGCCCAACAACTTAATCAATGCGCTCAACAAAGTAGCTAAAGCTAGTGAACTAAAATTTCTAGGAAGGAGAAGGCTAGCTAGGAAAACAAAGGACCTGAAGCAAGAAGAGTTGGTCAACACTCAACATAGATGCCAGTTGAACTAAGGGAAGAGAAGGCAAGGTGAGGTATACAAGAAGGTAGAATCCATCATAGATGCCATTTTTTGAAGAATCTAGACCTAGCACCACCCATGCAAAAGTATGGATCTTCCCTGGAGTGCCTAGAAGACTTAACATGTATCCTCACCATGGAGAGGTAGCCATTGGCCTTAGAGTTTGTGGAACAAGTATCAACATGTCTGGAAAGCAAAGACAAACTGAGGGTTGTAGCAATCATTTCCAAGTACAGACATGGTTCTTGCTAATGTAAAAAATTGCTACCAAAGCTATTGAGGTTGCGTATGACAACTGTACAGACAGGGATAGAGTGATAAGCATTCTTGTTGCCACTCACAAGGTAGATCTCAAAAAATTCCAATATAATAACAAGGGGAATAGAGCAGAGTGGGGTAAGATCTTTGTTGGGGTTGAGAAGAAGTATGAAGCCAATCTCATTCCTATGAGGTTCATTAAAGAACCGGCTGAAAGGGTTGTACCCACAAATCACAAAGTGGATGGATGCGCTTAAGGATGTGGGCATAGCAACTGGAAGGGGTGGTTGAGCCAATGAATACTCAAGGAGACAGACTGATGTTTTGATGACGTAAACGCACCCTAGTCGGTGACCTCTACCAAAGAGCATAAAATGAAGTTGATGTCTGGAATAATTTAGAAGCTGAATTGATGAAAGATTTTCCTCTCCTGTTACAACATTGACAACACTTCCCCATTCTTCCATCTTTCCCAATTCTTCTTTCCCTTATTCTTTTCCAAAATCATTATTTCTTTCAAGATCTGTTGTAATTCTTTATTCAATGAAGACGTGTTCTCGGGGGTGGAGAACTAGGTGTAGTGTGGGGTGATTTTTGGACCTTGATTTATTAGGTAAGTATATGAAGGTGCGTGGGCATGCAAGGCCTTGTTACATAAGGAGAAATCACACATGATAGGGGTTCTAGGAGGTTTTAATAGAACAAGTAGCACACACACATAAGGCAAAAAAGGATTTCAAGACTTAGACATATTTTTCATATTAGGTAGGACATGTAAAAATTATGACCCGATTACACATGCAGAGTGGATAAGGTGTTAGCCTAGTGACAGGTTGGCATAGGAAGGAATATGCCCTGTGAAGGAAGCTTCTAGAAGATACCATCATGGAAAGGAGTGGAGATCTCAGGCCTAGAGGAGCAATACTCCCATGGAGGACCACATTTGAACACTTAGTGATGGATATGAAGCCTTAGAAAGGTGCATTGGTAGTTTAAGAGGCATATAAATACAAGCACCCGTAGAGGAATTGATATATAGATCAATAGAGGGTGGAGATCTATAGAAATTGCTGTGGGGAAATCTATTGGGTTGGGTAGATGACCTTTAGGGGAAGGAAGTATCAAAGGGTTTGGGTATGAAATTTTCCTTTCATGTTTAAGAGGACTCTAATCCAGCTATGATGTATGGCTTTGGTCTTCCATACTATGATATTCTGTAATGGCTCTAATGCATGTGATGAGGTTGTTGGATATGATGGAATATAAATATAATAGACTCTAGTTTATACAAATATCTGTGTAGATCTGTATTCATATATGTTATACGAATGAATATAAACTCCTATGTATTTCCTTTTTAGTTTAGTTCTATAAATTTTTAAGTATCCTTTTTTCTGAAATGACTACATTGATCTAGAAGCCATTTTGATCTCTATGACGAATATATGTCTCGTATTCCACTCAATATTTCTAAGTTCCTATCACAGGTTATGACTTTCCTACTTAACTCACATAAAATAGAAACTCAACACTGCTCGCACGTGTGCCTCAGGTGAGCGTCCTAGTTCCCGCTGGGTGATAGGCCGATACGCATGGGATTCCCTTGTTCTTGGTGGGTGTAAAAATGACTACAAGTAGGTAGAATTATCAAGTCCCCCATAGGTTAAGTTTTTACGAAGGTGGGGAGAACCGTAAGGGAAAACCTCACCTATGTGGTGATCATAGCAAGGATGTTGACGAAGGTTACCATACTCTTAAGGAGTAAGGAATGTGTCGATGTTGTACAGGTGGTACTCCCCCAGAGTGAGACGTTGAAGAAAACAATTTAAGGGAATGGTAGTATATATATGGGTAGTGGGAATAGATGAATCACTAGACGATTGGGTAGAAGAAGCATTGGTCAGTTGAGAAGTATATTGGTTAGTTGATTGGTCAGCTATAGGGGCTATAGCATAGTGGGAATGGAGGGGTTAGGTGTAGGAGAGGTGGCAGCAATAGTATATGTCTTAACTGGTACAAGGAAATCATTAGGTTGGTACAACATGTTACAGGTTTTGAATGGCAACAGGTCAGCGGGGATGTTATAGTTATGTCCTTTATGTTCAAATTTTACACAATGATGTAAGGTTTAAGGAGGACAACCCATGACATAGATCCAAGGTTTTCCAATAAATAGTTTATACTAGAACTCCCCCTCTAAGGCATAGAACAATTCTGAAATGGTACGGGTGTCCACATGAATGTGGAGGATGATGGTGCCAAGAGTGGAAGTGATGGCGTCATGAAATAAACACAACATAACTAGGTTATTATGCATGTAATTTGAAGGGATGAAAATTTGATTGTACGTGTGGGAGGAGATGATGTTGATGTTGGCACCACCATTTATCATAACGCATTGAACACGTATATTATCAATATAAATAGAGATGAAAAGGGCAGGATCGGGATCATCTAATTTGAGAGGTATAATCTCATCATCATAGAAACTAAGAGAAGCTACTTGGTGAGAAGTGGCAGGGGTAGAGGAAGGGGATGAAATTGTGAGAGAAGCCACATGGTGAGGGGTGATAATGGAGGCCACAGGTGTTGGGTTGTTAGGTAAAACCTCGATAGATTGTAGAGCCTCCATGAGGTCCTGCCAATGGGATTCATAAGTTTGGATGAGGTCATGCAGATATATTTTTAGAGGGGATTGGTGTAATTATTTTATCATCATACGATGGGAGACCCCATCAGAAATAGGATATGTAGTCCCCCGAATGGTGGTTTTTAGTGTGGGTGCAAATGGTATGCTGAGAAAAATATTAACGGATGGGCTAGTTGATTTTTCCTTTCCTTTGTCTTTCTGGGTGTGAGTGGAAAATTAGATCATGTTAATCTAAGGAAGAGGGGTGGATGAAGAAGTTGTGTCAAATAAAGTATAATGGAATGATAGAAAAAAACCTAGTGCAGGGTAAGAACCTTTCGAAATGAGTAGGGCGCACTAGCATTTTTATGTGGTTTTGGCTTGCTCTTTTATACATACCATATTGATCTTGAATTTTGTAGGTGTTTAAAATTGCTGTGGAGGTGGTGATGCAGGTCGCTGAATAGGTAGTAGGTGAGGATGTGTGGTGATAGGTGGAGGTGGAACTGGGTCCTCATCTAGAAGATCATCGTCATCAAAATTTTTTTTAGAAGGAAAAAGTTGGAGAAGAATGGTTTATAAAGCCTTATAATTTTCTAAATCATGTCCTAGCACATGATGCTAAGCACAAATTTTAGTATCGTCAAACCCTTTTGGTTTGGGTTTGAGTGGGTCATAAGGTCTAAGGGGCAGTAATGTGATGATGAAGGTCTCTAAAAGGTTAGCTAGAATGTTGGCATAAAACCCTGCCAATGGATCGCAATGTGAGGTGAGTGTGGGTCTGGATTGAAGTGATTGTGATGTGTGAAGTACTATATGAGGTGGAATTTTAGGTGGGATAAGTTTGACCACCAGTTTGGTAGGTGGTATTGTTTTAAGCTTGGGTTGTACCTTCTTGGGTAAAGGAATAGTAGATGAACTAGCGATGGAAGGAGTTGTAGGCTTAACTACCTCTTTGGAGGGTAGTAGGTTTTTCAATTTAGGCTGCACCTTCCTAGGTAAAGGTGAAGGAGTTGTACTATATGTAGAAGGGAAGGAAGATGGAGGAAGAGTATGAGTTATCCAAGATGATAAACAAGGTCTAGTGAAGGTTATTGGCAGAGGCAAGGTGGAAGGTATGGGTTAAAGTGAAGGAGACCTCATAGGTATTGATGTTGTTACTGTAAGTGGTGGGGGTATATGTGGTAAGAAAAATGTGACTAACGGTGAAGGTGTATGTTGTGCTGGTATGTTGGGTGTAATAAAGGATTTTGATGAAGAGGTAGGCTGCTGCATTTTTTATTTGCCTTAGGATAGGCGATTGCTTGGCCAATGTCGACATGTGATACCCTAGGATAGACAGAAGGGGAAAAGTTGATAAAGTTGTAGTGGGTGAAATTGGTGTGTGCAGCCTAAAATGTGGGTCTTCCTTTTAGGTGGAGGATTGGTTTTTGTGCGGGATTGGGAAGATGTGGCTAAATATAACTTGATGGGCGGGTGGACTAGGCTTGATGTCAGCATGACACCCAAGGTAGTGATGGGTCTAGACGCAGTGGAATGAGTGAATATACGTAGGTTCTTAGGCATAGGAACAAGTTTAGTTATTAGTAAAGGTTTGGATTTAGGCAAGGGTGATGAAGAAGAGGTCATTTCAATAGGTATGGTCATGGTTGATTGGGTTCATTGAAATACCTTCGGATAGATCGTGGAATTCCGCAGGCAACATTTGTATTTGTGTTGAGAAGGGTAGCTGAAGGCATCCCCAAAGCATGGAATTATCAACATAATCCAAGTGGTCGACCAATTCTAAAAATGGCACTATTATAAGAGGAGATGACATTGGCTTAGTAGCAATCCCTAGAAAATATGTCTGTGAGATAGGGAACTAGCTGGCTTCAAACTTTGTGGGTAAGAGAGCTGAGAGAAGATCAACAGGATCCTGGAATTTTAATGGGTAATTGTTCCCAACAGGCAGTGGCATGTCTAAAGGATCCCCTATGGTTAGGGGAGATAACAGTTGGGATGAGGTAGTTTCCTTTTTCAACAGAGAGGAAAGAGAAGATGAATCTCCTGTGGGTAGGAGATTTAATATAATAATTTGTTCCTTAGGTTGTGAGGTAAGTGGTGAAACGACATTGGTGGTAGTTGTGGACTCCTCTCTGGGTGAAAGGGGAGATGAAGGTGAATCCTATATGGGTGAAGGAGTAGAGGAAGTAGTCTACTCCATGGGTAGAGGATCTCATGCTAGAATCTCTTCGATAGAGTGGATAGGAGGAAATTGTGGAAGGGCTGGTACGGCATCAAACACAACATGGACCTCAGGGACATTACTATCATTAGTTGAAGGTTCACCGGTTTGGTTTGATGATGGGGTATGGTTAGGGAATGACTTCTTGAAGATATGAAATTTTTTATTGGCATGTGCATTTGGGTTGTCCAGGATAATATCTCTATTATCTAACATTTCTTGGACAATGTTCTTGAAGATTATACAATTACCATTGCTATGGCCTTTTACATGATGATAGTTACAATAGTTATGTTCCTTGTACCATGCATGAATAGGATGAGTGGGGTCAAAACCAATATGTGGTTTTATGGGTGGAAGAGAAATGGCTCCAGCCTTAAGAATTTTTTCTAATACTAAAGAATAAGGCTCCCTGATTGGAGTGTATTTTCATTGCTCCCATCTAAACTGAAAAGTTTAAATGGGAGAAAGGTTGGAAGTAGGTTTTGATTGATTAGAGGAGTGAGATGGGATAGCCTTTAAAACTACCATGTTGGCAGATCCTTTGAATTTTGAATATTTTTTTTGGGATTTTGACAAGGAGGTATCATTTGATTTAAAGGCGTTTTTGTTTTGTTATTGAATTTTCTTCTCTTTAATGACATGAATTTCTATTTTTCGCACCATGGTAAATAATTATTCGAAGGTATGGAAGGTTTGTACTTATTTATTTGGTGAGATGTGCTTGGCATAATCTCTAGTGAAAAACTCTATAATCTCGTCTTAAGGCAACTGGAATGTTAGTTGGTTGATGAGGCTCTACCAACGAGCAAAAAAATTGGTGATAGACTTGTCATCGTATTGTTGAGTTGAATACAAGTCGGTCATGGTGACCTTCTTGACGATATTGATCTAAAAATGGTCCAAAAAGGCTTGAGCCACTTGATTAAATGAGTAAATGGAATTTCAAGGTAAACCACTATACCAATATAACACGAGTCCTGTTAAAGACATGGGGAATGTTTGTAGGAGTAAATCATCATCGTGGGTGATTAGATAACACCCATGTTTGAAAGACCACAAGTTTTGTTGCGAGTCTTCTTTACTGTTGAACTGGTTAAATTTAGGAGTTTCCCAATGTGTAGGGTATGGGTGAATGGGAATATAGGGATGGATGGGCTCACTGCATATTTCATTGTAGGTTAAGGATTTGTGAGAGCCATAAACTGATGCTTTTAATGTTTACATCTTTTCCATCAACATTTAGATAAGGTCATTGGTGGGTTATGATGATTGAGTACCCCTTGGAGTATAAGGAGGTTGATGATGAATGTATGATGTGGAAGACATTCCAGTATATGGTGGTGTTGAGTATGAGAACTCTGTGGTGGGAATAGATGTAGGAGGTAAATATCTTGAATAGGTGATAGACGAGATTGGGGGTTATTGGTGATATGTGTAAGTAGGTGGGGTAGATGTAGTGATCCTCATAGTGATTGGAGGTAAAGAATATGGTATGGAGAGGATGATGTTTTAGAATGGGGTATGGGTTACCGACACTGTGGGTGGCTGTGATGCAATAAGTATATAAGAGGTGGCAGGTATAGATGGGGCTATGCTCAAGATGGCTTATGAAGGGATGGTTGACACTAAGGGCATAACTGACATCAAAAGTGTGACTACTATTGTTGGTTACATAGGTATTGATGGCATGGGTTCAACTTGGGATACTACAGTCGGTAACATGGAAAAAAGTAACACCAAGCTAGTGATAGCTAACGCAGAAGTGGGGGCGAAGGCAATATGAATGAACACAAGCATGTTGTATACTATCCTGATCAATTGTGAGTAGAGGAATGGGCAAGATAATTTTGTAAGGTAGAAAGGTTGTGGTCAAGGAGTCTTACGAACTCCTTATCACCGGTACTAATAATAATGGGTTAAGTAGGATCCATAGGTGACAAGATGGAAAATAGGTTCCGGGATGTAAAACTGGTCATTGTTTTAATTAGGAATTAAAACACAGGAATAGATGAAAATGAGATGGTAACTGATGATGGTCAAGGTGACCAATACCGGTTATTGTGGGATAACAACAATTTTGTAAATGAGGCAATAATTTATGAAAATGAAATAAAAAATGGATTTTATAGTGATTTTAAAGTTCCAGAGGTATGATGATGTGTCTGAAAACTTCAGAAAGAATAGAAACGATGATGAATGTTGTTTTTGGTGAAATGACCAAAAAAGAAGGAAACTAACAACAGTTAGGTAAACCGATGACATTCAGATGAAAACTGATGATGTTCTCTAGACCGACGCCGGTTACTATGAAATTTGAAAAGGTGGAATAATTTGATATTTTTGACTTAGATCAGATAAACTATCTACCCAAAAACCTGAGTATGATAGTAATGGACCTTAACACACCCAAAAAAAGTCAGAATACACCTATTATAGTTGTGGGGTTTCAAAGGAAGAAAATAAAATGAAGAACATTACCTCACAACTCAAAACACAACTCAAGAAAAAGCTAAGAAAAACATGAAATCCTATGAGTGAATTTTATGTTTTAGCTATGCAATTTTAGACTGACTTGTGAACAGAACAAAGTTTTTGGTTGGAAAGAGGGTATCCTATGAAGAGGTAGGATCTAAGGATGGTTTCAAGTTATGTTTTGGTGAGGGTGGTCCTTTCTTCGAGTTAATGACTAGACAAAGAAACCAGTTGGGAGTCCACTATTAATCCTTTGATCATGTGATCATTGACATCTTCTTGTAGGTAAGGTGTTGTTTAAGAAGATGTGTGATTTTATTTTTGTGCAGTTTGGAAAAGAGAGAAGAGAATTTTCTCTACGATTCACTTATGTCAACCATCAGTTGGGCATGACTTCCAACATATAGGTTGCCCTCAGTTTAAATGTGAGTTAAAAATGCAATCATAGAAGTATGAAATGAAATTATTTTAGAACCCAAATCGAAATGTGATATTCAATGTAAACAAAGAGTGAATAGGAAAGAGAATGACTTTCACAAATGAAAATGTAAGAAAAAAAAAGAATGATTCTTTTTTTCCCAAAATACAAATGTCACTTAGACAAATGGAAGAGAGAGAAGATTTCCACGGAGAGACTTTAATGTTAACTTCCTTTTGAAAAGAAACAAACATACAACAATTCCCTAAGAATGAATAAATGCAAGGAACCCCAGATGGGTCCCAATGGGCATGCCAAAATGTTTCACTGGATTTTTAGAAAATTAATGAAATAACTAAGGGTAGTAGGCCAAGGAGGAATAAATATTTGTAACGTCAATTAAAGGTTGTGTGCATGTTCTAATTTCCTCATCCAAGTTGACTGTGAGAGCTCCCTTTTGGCTAGGAGGAACTACCTGTAAATGAAAAATAATACCACCAAATAGAATTAAATAAAACAATGAATGGAATGCATAGCGAAGGCTATATCCAGGAAGCACAATGCTTCTTGAATAGGTTGTCAATCCACTTTTTATATAATAGTATTAATTTTAGTTAAATCATACATGAAGTAAAGATCCTATTGAAATTGAAATGATTTAGGTATCTTGCACAAAAAAATAAGAAAGGTCAGGTAAAAGGTGATTAAGGTCAAAATGGATCAGGTAATTGGCTAGTGTTGCATTGCAGGTCTGGTACAGACTCTAGGTAAGGTCTGGTAAAGATTAGAAATGGTTCTGGGTTGTTGGGAATTGGGTATTAGCTCACTCGTCTGAGTTATATTATCAAATATAGTAACTGATGTCCGTTGTGTGACCGAAGTTGGTTAAGCAGAATGATTGATGTCAGTTGGCTAGCTGACATCATTAAGGGCAATTAGTAAAAAGAACTTGAAACTTGTTTTTCAAACTCTCTGTGATTTCACAGAGGTTGGAAATGATGACCGTGAGCTCATAAAATGGATTTTTAGGCTCGTAGATGATTAGAAGGGGGGTGGAAGTAGGTGAAAGGGCTAGGTATGGTAAGGTGATAGGTTGGTAGGAGGAGGGGAGTGTACAGATGTGGAGAAAGATAAATTATTGAGCTAAATAATAAATCCTACTAGAATAAAATAGAAATAAATGAAGAGATGTTAAGTACTTACTAAAGATTAGGTTTTGAGAATGTAGGTGATGAGGACGGTGATGGAAAAGATCCAGAGAGAAGAGATGTTTTTTTCATGCCACAGAAGTTCAAACCTCCATGCTTCTTTGTGTGAATCCATGGTTGTTGTTGTATATATCTTTCCCCCAAGTAGATATAGACAAGCAGAAGAGTGGAGAAATCAAAGAAGCTCAAATCCCTGACATGCCCAAGGTGCACAGAAGTGGCGCATGACAATGGATGTCAACATGGCAAATGGTGTGCCCAAGGTGCACCTTCAGGAGGCGCAAAATTTTGAGCACTGACAGGAAGCAGACCCTGGCACAGATATTCAGATGGCCATAACTTTTGACTGGGAGCTCAGATTCATGCAAGGTTGGACTTTTTGGAAAGCTTACGAGGTCCTCTGTCCAACTACTATTGGATATCTTTAATTGGGTGAGAAAAAATTCTTAAAAATGCAAAATACAGTTCGTCACTTTTGGGTTCACTGGGGTTCTCACCTACCACCATAATGAGATAATTAAGTGCATTCTGGAGGTGGTTGGGGCAGATTTTCGATTTCCTCTCTTCTCCCTCTCTTTTTCCTCCTGTAAATTGTAAGGAGGGGCTTCTTTATAAAATTTGGACATTTCTGTTTTGCCCCTCCCTTCTTCTCTTTGGCAGGTGAACTTGTGGAGTTAAAACCTCCCATTTGAAACTGTAATGCAACCTTGTTTATTTGGCATTTTGCAGTGTGTTGTATCAATATTTGGAGAAAATTAATGAATTTCTATGGATGATTCTCAACCCTCTCTATATTCATTTGCATCCCCTTGATCTTTCACTGTGGATCTGGCTATCTGTGCATGATCTTGCATTGCATTTTAATGGTCTGTGTTTATTTGGCAAGACAGGTGTTCTTCATTCCTCGGTGCATCACCTTTGTAGTTTAGGTTTTATTTTAGAATTTTCTTACCCTGTCTCCTTGGCAAGTAAGATTAGGTTTTTAGTAAACCCTCTACATTTTCTACGTGTGCATATGAACAGAGGAATGGGAACCGGCCTTCATCCGGAGAGCTTTTCCGATTTCGCAAGGTCCCACACTTGGGAAAAGCTCCATGTTATGCCAATCGCATTGAAAGTCTTAACCCATCGAGTTGCAGAGTCCCAGGGGTACTGCGATTTGTCATCAACAGTTCTGAAGAAGATGATGAATGTCAATGGTTGTTAGTAGTGCTCCCGTATGTTTTCCTTTTCCTGAGTGCTTCATAAATTTGAGTTCTCTAATTCTATGTTTGTATGAGATCCTTAATCGAATGACCAGACCTAGGAAAAGGATTTTGGAAATTTATTTAACCTAACCAGCGACGGTTAGAGGACTGGCATCGGTTGAGATATAATCAGCATTGGTCAAGGTGGGATTATCTAGCTTGGCTAAAAATAACCAGATTGTTGCTATTTGTAGCATGATATCCAACCTTCTTCTGAGTCTTGAGTGATGGATCCCGAAAAGATAATTATGATTGTTTCTAGGTTTTTTAATAGGAGTTACTTCTAGGTTTAATCTAAGTCCTTGTTGGTTAGGATAAGCTCAGACTTGGTCTTATGTCCTTAATGAGGTTTGAGTGGGCCATTTGAGTGAGCTTCTTAGGTGAGTTGGCTGGGGTGAGGTGGTTAAGTGAGGATATTAATTAATTTAATTAACATGTGCACTAGGGGATATGAATGGGTAGGATAAGGTTAAGCTAATTAATGGGGTTTTAATGGAATTTTGACCCAATTTTGGTGTCTACGTGGCATCATCCGTGATTTAATACTATAAATAGACTCCTTCATTACATGTGCTTTACCTTTTGGGTCAATGCTTTATCTATTTCTAGACCTTCCTTGCATGATATGTCATCTTTTGATTTTTCATATTTTTAGTCTTAGCTTGGAAATTGGTTAAGTCTTGAACCTCTATGTGTATGCATGGACCTTTGTGATCCGACCTCCTTATTTACGTTGCATGCACCTTCACGCATTAACATGTATGCATTCCCTACTTGTGTGTGTGATTCTACATGTTCCTTCATACTTCTCTTATTACCTACACGCACCTTCCTGTGTGTGGTCTTCAGCTTTCGTGCATGGATAATACTTAGCCATTTTATCCACGCAACATTACCCCACACTATGAGTATCATCCATCCTCATAAATAACATGAATCAAAGAATAGATTCTAAAATAATGAATGAATACTTAAAGAATAAATAATAGAGGTTAATTACCTTGATGAATCAAATGATGAAGAAGATTCCATCCACACACACATCCAAAACTTAGGCCTTAAGTGGTGGGAACAACTTTCAAAACTCTCTTTTCATTATAGCTTCTAGCTCCTTCCATCCTTCAAGCTCTTTTGCATCCTTTTCAGGTGCTTCCTCCACAATACCTACCACCTCATCCAAAGTTATCTCACACACCTTTTCCCTCAGCTCCTTCACCACCATATCAAAGTTTGAGGTGATACCCTTAAGGGAATCCATTTTACACATTACCAGAGGTTATATCTCCTTAAGCCTTTCCGAAAATGTATCTTTCATGGATTTTTTTAGATCTATTTTCTCTGTAACCTCTTTCATCATCTTCTCACACTAGGCCTTATTAAATTTCATTATGGCTTGAATATTCTTTAACTTTTCCTCATCATTTGCAGTGCACGTGCTAACTATAGGGTTAAAATCTTGATGGTTATCAAAAAAATTATCCACCTTCATTTTGGTCTCCTTCACTTCTATGATCAGTGCCTCATACTCTATAATATTTTCCTCCATTTCTTTATTCTTCTTCTACATCTCATCCACTTATTCTGTGGATGGCCCCGATCCACTCTTTACATTGGCTAACAACATTTGAATCAGATCTTCCCGATAATCTCTCTGTAGCATACTCTAGTTGGGCTTGATTTAACAAGTCTAGGAATACATGCGTAATGTTAGTAACTATATATTTTTCCTTTTCACATGCATTGGTTGTTCTTCTCTTTTCTTCATTAAACTCATCCACAAGTTGTTGGTTCCTATAATTTTTTTGTTGTATATCTTATTGAATCCTTCTCATTGTGGACCTTTTATCAATATTTCTTCTCCCTACCTCAGCAACCATCTTATTAAGTGTGTTTCACGCTCATTCATTTGATAGTTTGGTGGGGTAAATCATAGAGAATACCTTACCTAGATCCTTTTTTATCTTCATCTTCAAGTATGATTCCTTACCTCAAACTCAGGCTCTTTCATATATGTCTACATATTCCATGAGAGAATATTCCTTATGCACGTAAGTGGCTCAACCTTATTTAATATTTCCCAACATAATAGGTCCTCTACTAGTATTAAACTTTGGAATATATCCCTTAGCATCTTCAAGGGGTCTTCGATGTATGACATTGGGGGTGTCTCTAGGATATAAATTATTTTTCTTCCCTTTTTGCATGGATTCTTCAAGGTATCCTGTACAATATTAATTTTTTCTCTGCTCGCTTCTCCTCCAACGCTTTGGTCTTCCCTAGTATCTTGTTCTTCGTCACCACCTACTTTATTTTTTCCCTTACTTTTGCTCATCCTTATTTTCTTCTTCTTGATTGACTTCCTCACCTTGATGTTACTTATCATTTTCATCCACCTCTCCTTCTTCACTAGCACTTCTTCCTCCTCTTATATCGGATCTTCCTCGTAGACAGTATCTTCTTCATTCACCTTTTTTATTAAGGTCATCTTCCTCTTCCTTTACATCATTCACCACTCTAGGATTATTCTTTTCCAGGATAGGTTGTCATTATTCTTTAGTTGGAGGCTCCTATTTTGCATGTGAGGCACCTTCATCCTGTTTCTCTTCCCTCTGTTTCCTTTGAATATTATTTCTCTAGCTCTAGTTAAGAGTAGTCACTTCAAATTCTCTTATTCCTCCTATGGGGGAGTCTCTTCTTGCCTCCTCTTTGGAATCTTCACAATATGCTTCCTTGGCTGTTGTGGCATGTCAACATCATGCACTTCAAATTATTTTCTATCCTTTATCTTCATTTGTAGGTAAACATATACATTACATGCCTCCTTTCCAACTATCAGGGTTATGATTGGACTAAGTTCCATGTTATTGGTCTCCATGGTCTCCAAATACGCTACCTTGGACACATACCCATACTTCTTCCATAGCATATGATATTACGCATTAAACCTATCTGGATTGAACTTCAAGTGTTGCACATCCTTAATCTTATTTAGTGTACTTGAAATATTTGGTTGTGAATGCAAATGGCAGTTTACATTATGGCCCCATCTCACCATTTCTTATCCAAAATATAATAAGGTTGAAGTGTTGCATTACTACAAACTCCAATTGTGTTTCTAATAGTGTTGGCATCTCTTTTGGCATGCACCACTCATTCTCAAATTCCTTATGCATCCTTCTATACCACTTGTCAAGGAATTTCTTATAAGGGTTTTTTATTATACCATCACATGTATACTTAGCGAATTGTTTTTCTGGATACTTGTCTTCAATAGGGTGATCCCACATATTTCCTTCTAGCCCATCTAACACCCCAATCTCTCAAAATACAATAAACAACAGGATGGATCCTTAAGTTATTTTGTCTCATATTTCTATCTGTGCCTTTTCTTCCTCAATAATCCCTTCAGCTATGTATAGTGCATTATTTTACTTAATTTGTTTTTACCATTTTTTGCGCAATATGAATGAGCTTATTGTTTACCTCATTCCAACACTTTGAGGCTCCCAACTTGTAACTAACCAAGTGCATAGCTACTCTTGTACTAGGGTCAGTGATTTTTTCAATACTAAAGGCTCAATTTCCCCTCTGGTATTATAATTTGGTAGTTGTTTCCCCTATTATTACCTCATCATGAAAATTAAAATCCATTTCTTCACCGGTGTCACACAAACCTGTCACTCTATCAATCAATCTAGTATTCAACCGCATTCTTCTTCCAATGAAATAAAAATAATCTTCATGCACACGCGACATCATCCATTGAAAGAGGTGTACAGGATTTCCAAACAATAGAAATTCGAACAACTGAAGGACCCCTACTCCCTCCAAAGTCCTGCACACTGATTCATCTAACACAATTTTCCCTTATGTAGTCCTTGTGCTCAATTCTCAGAAGAAATCCTTATTTATGTCTACCTTATGCCCTTGCACATAGTGGTTGTATTCATTGATCTTACATTTTCTTAGTTGTGAAGCCCACATTTTCCCTACTATTACCTCTAGTGAATATTACATTTCCAAAAACCAATATTTGAAAGACTCGTCAACAAGATTCTTATTTTTTATTGCTCTTCTTGGTGCCATAATTATTCAACTACTCAAACCCTAAAATTCATAAAATGTATGCCCTAGGTGCTAAAAATCCACTTGTTAAATTTGTTCGTACAGTGTCAAAATATAAATTTTTTTGCTCAATTCCTTACTCTTGTTTGCTTCAACCTTGTGCCCTATGTGCTCTTTGTGAATCACTTCTTACCCTAGTTCTACTGTCCACCTTCTAAACCTAGCTTTTTCTTTTTTCCACACTCTTTGTTCCCTAACTTCTAATTCTACCCGAAGAAGCTCTCTAAACTCAAGTATGTTTGCACGTTCAATCGTTTCTTATTTACTTTTCTCTGGTTCACCTTCACACTTTACACTTCAAACTTATCGTATTCAAGATCTCTATCACACAAGTTCTTAAAGGCAAGGTAAGAATTAATTTTCTCATGACCATTTTACAGATTTTCTAGTTTCCAAATGCATTAATTGATCCTCACCTACCACCACTTTTTTCTTCAAAGAACTTTCTCGTTTACTTTTTTCCCCACATGTGAAAATCCATAACCTTCTAGGGTGCCACTACTTCCCAAGTTTCATACCATTTTTCACGAATCTTCCTACCACTGTACACATTCTTCCTCTACCCCACTTGCCAAGTAGTCTACCTTTTTGCTGCCTCCCTCATGTTACCCTTGTGTGACCCTTCAATTTTCTCTTGTGCACTTGCCTATAATCCATTTTTCATGTCACGTATTTATACATACTTCACTCCACACTAAAAACATGTGTGGTCCTCTACACATCATTCTAACATAGATTAATCTACTCCTATGCATGAACGTTCTTATTAAAAAAAAGGAAAGAAAAACAAAAATGGAAATCTAATCTTAGTAGTAATACTTCCTTATTACAAGCACGAAAGAAGATTATTTATAATAGAGATTCAACCTAATCCCATTAAAGTTACTAGGAAACATAATTTCATCCAACGCTTGTAATTGACATATGTTTGATTTCAGTACCTTGGTTACCAGGAACGGTCCCAACCAATGCACTTTGAGCTTCCCAGGATGCCACACAAACTTTGAATCATACAAAAGAACCATCTTCCCTAATGTAAAGGACTTATTTTTAATGTCTCTATCATGTCATGCATTTTTTTCTTCTTACTCTATCACACAATGTCACGCCTCTCATCCAACTGCATTATTTTTTCAATGTGCTCCTCTACTAATTTTTCATCATTTAGTCATCCTGAATGCGTAAAACATAGGGAGGGTAGCATGGAATCCACAGGTAAAACTACCTTTGTGTCAAACACCAATTGAAAAGGTGTGGCCTTATTCAACCTCTTGTATATAGTTATATATGCCCATAACGCACCTGAGAATTTTTCATCACAATATTTTCTTCCTACATCACATATATTTGTTAATGTTTGTCCCACAATCTTATTGAAATCTTCTATTGTACCATTGGATTATGGGTGATAGGGGTAGTTTTATGATGAGATATCATGAACTCTACCAACAATATTCTTATTGTCTTATTAAGGAAGTGATTTCTCATGTTGGTAGTAAGGCTTAATGGAAACTAATACCTACTAATGATGTTTTCCCATATAAATCTAGTTGTTGTAGGTGCATTGTAATCCCTTTTAGGTGTAGCTTCTCCCCACATTGTTAAGTAATCTGTGCATGTAATGATGTAACTCGCACCTATTCTCCACATAGCTGGTGTAATAGGGCCAATAAATTCAATTGTCCACTTCTTAAATGGCTCTACACTTACTATAGGTCGTAATGTCATTTCATTCTAGTTTCCTGGTTTACCTAACCTTTGACAATGATCACATGATTTAAAAAATGCCTAAGTATCCTTATAGAGTTTCTCCCACCATAATCCAGCAAGTAACATCTTGTGTGTTGTTACTTCTCCTATATAATGACCTCCTGTAATTCCTCCATGCACCTCTTCCATGATGGATTTGCACTCATGCTACAACACACACCTACACAAGACTTCATCACTACAAATATTGTATAATTTTACTCCAATTAGTCGATAAGACACCTCGTAAATGGCAAGCTAATTCTTCTCTAGGGTCTTCATACCTTTAGGCACAACTCCAGTGCGTAAGAATACCACAATATATTTCAAGTCAACTGGCACATGTATAGTCTAAATAAATGAGCATCTGAGATAGTGTCCTCTATGTTTTGCATGTCCTCACCAGAATTGATCCTTGATAAGTGGTTTGGTCCCAAATTTCACTTGATGGGTTTCACTATAACTAATAATTCAAACTCTTGAAACAAAAGGATCCAATGAAAAATGTGCCCATGCAAAACTAGCTTGTTAACCAGATAGTTAAGTGTCATATGATCAGTATAGAAGATAAACAATGTGGATAGTAGATATTGTCTAAAATTTTGAAGCGTGTACACCATTGAAGACACTTTACACTTTGCATTTGTATAATTTAGATCAATCGGCATTAGCTTCTTACTTGTAAAATAAACAGGATTATCTACATTACCTTCCCCGGGTTGTGCTAAAATTTCTCCAATGGTTGTACCAGAAGTGTCTACATGTACATGGAATGGATTGTTCTAGGAAGGGAAGTGTAAGATAGGCATGTTGGTTTTCTTCTCCTTCAAAGTCTCAAATTCTAGTTGTTGCATGTCACCCCAATAGAATTTTCCCTTTGATTTTAATAATTATTCCAGTGGTGTGGAAATATTTGTGTACCCCTTAATAAATTTATGGTAATGACCAGTATGTCCAAGGAATCCACATATTGCGCTCTAATTATTTGGCTCCTCCAACCCTAAGATAATTGAAATTTTGGTTGGGTCTACCAGAAATCCTTCCTTACATATGATGTGTCCAAGAAAAGTGCCAAATTTTGTCGTAAAGATACATTTATTAATATTCAAATAGATACTAAGATTATTGCATCATTCAAACATCAATCTCAAGTAGTCATAATGGTCTTTAACTAAGCCATACACCGTCTAATAATCTAAGTAAACCTGAATAAAGTTATGAATAAATTCTTGAAATTCCTACACAACAATGGGTGAGAACACTACTTGTGCATTCCTCAATCCAAAGGGCATAATTGTGTAAGAGAAACATCCCCATTCATTTACAAAAATTTTATGTTCCTGATCTTCATGTGTGATCCTTACCTAATGATAACCATAAAATCCATCTATAAAAGAGTATATATCTCTCCCAGCAACACCTTCTAAGATTTCTTCAGTAAATGGCATGGGAAAAAATCAATGACACATGAAGCATTTAGATCTCTATTATCTACGTAAATCCTAATCATGCCATCCTTTTTAATGTTGATAACCATCAAGCTTATCCATTCTGAATCCTTTATAGGATCAATAATTCCTAACTTGAGCATTTTATCAATTTCATCTTTCACCTTGATGCGTAGATTAGGATTCATCCGGTAAGGCCTCTTCCTAACCGGTCACGTGTGATCTTTTAGTTTGATTTTCATTTCTCCTAATGATGGATACACATCCTTTAACTCATGATATCCTCTAGGAAATTGATCCTAAAATTCATGTATTAGCTCAATGATCTTTACAACTTCTAGTTTAGAACAATAATCACAATTTATCACCTCTTTTGGTGTATCATCAGTTCCAATGTTTACTTTATTACTCTTTAACGGTATATGGTATGCTCATGTTTTCTCATTTGATGAGTCTAGCACCTCACGTAAACCTTTTGTGTGCTTAATATCTAATTCTTTAACTTCTTCACCATTTATGAGGTATATAAGCTTTCCTTTCTCTTTTTCTTTCTAAGCGCATCCTAATAAGGTATCCTATGACTCCACCCTATCATCATGTGCTTCAATATCAGCCTCACTAAATAAATGAATCACTAGTTCCTCAATTTTCTCACTATCTCCCAATGTAATGTGATTCATAATCTGTAAATCTTCATAAACTAGTGATTTATTAGAAAAGTAATAAAAATTATAGGTGATATGTGAAGTAAGCTCATGTAAATTCAATGTCTCTTGTTTTAGTTCATCATGTATATACTAGGAATGTGTAAAACCATGCAAATTAGAATATAAGTTATGTACCCATAATAATGGTGGCATAATGTCTTTCCCTATCATCCAATTCTTCTCACAATTGTGAACATGCCCCATGGAAGAATTTTTCCCATCATAATCATGTACCAACGAAAAAATATTATTCCTCATAAACCTTATCAAGAAATCTACTCTAATTTCATGCCAACCAAGTAATTTTTCTTTATGTATATCCCACCAGTGCACTACAATCCCATGCAATGTTTATACTAATATATTTCTCCTATCTCCGTCATTGTGCCATTATTCTTCCATTATGCGCAAGAATGATTTGGTATTTTTCTATCCAGTGTACTTTAGAAAACTGACCTTACCCAATTGTCTTTATGGTCATGGCCTAATAACTCTTTTCATTATTCCTCAAACCTCATGACTTACCATCTCATAAGTACCATGAGCATAATGTTCACAAGCCATACTAGTAGTATCACTTATTATCTGTCTTCCCAATGAAGTATGCTCTCCTTTAATGCCTTCATATCCTCCAAGTCACGCACCGTATGTGCATATATTCAATTTACATCTTCTTCATTGATGTGATCTATATAAGGTATAATATTCATGTCATCCAATGGTATCACGACGCACTCCTCTTAATTATCAAATTTCACATAGTGTTTATTAAAGTGCAAGTCTACATTGTTGGCATAACACAAATGATGACCTAGTAGCATTGAAAATTTATCTTCTTCAGCTAGCTCCAACACCTCAAAATCACCCCTTAAATTTATCTCCCTACTGATGGAATCATCCTTCATAACCCCAATGGGCATAGCCCTTGTTTTTTTGGCCATGTACAAAAAATTCAAAGATGGCATTAATGGCGGCCTCCCCATTTAATTCTAAGCATCAATTGTGAGGAAATTTACTTTCGTGCATGTATCAATGAGGATATTAATTACCAGACATCCATCAATCACTGCATCGAATGTGATTTCCTTTTCATACTCATGGTCTTGTGGTGGTAAGTTAGTATAGAGAATTCAACACTCTTTTTTTACACCTGCACGCGGAACTTTGTCCCATAATCATTCTCCCAAAAAAGGTATGATATATTCCTACATAAGAATCCTGCATACCCTTATGAGATCATCCAAATCCTTCAGGTGTAATTCAACATTCTTAATTTGTTATCTCTCACACTCTTGCTCCTTTAGAAATTGTATCTCTCCTTGTAGCTCCCAAATGACTTCCATTATCTCTTGATATACTTCCTTTTATTATCCCACATCTAGATACTTCACATGAATAACCTCCTCTCTTCTGATAATCGGTATTTCTTTCCCTTTCTCACGTGAGGGTTATCACTACGCATGTAGTGACCAATAGTGGTTGAGGTTCTGCTATAACTAATTTCTTAGGCATTCATTTCTCCTGCTTGGTGAATTTAACCTTAATCATGGTTTCTTCCTTATCCTTCTTGTTATTTTTTCACATGTGGAAATACAAATATGGGAAATCCGCAACCTTATGCACTTTTCCGCAATGTGTACAAACTTGATTCTTCAAGCTCTCACGTTGATAATGATCAGGAAACCCATGCATATAACATGTTCCTCATGAGGAAATTATTTGGCCACCATGGCCTCTACATTGGTATCCACCTCTAAATCCTCCATTACCATTATTGTTTCCTTTATTATTTTGTCCCTCTTGTGCCTGTGAGCTGCTCTCTACACCGGTTTAGCGTAACCTTATTTCACAAGCCTCATCAATTTGATCGATCATATGATAATTGGTTGTGTCATGAGTATGCACATCACATATTTTTCAATACAAAAAAACATTATTCTGTGTAACGCATTACAAAAGTGGATAGTTACAGACATAATTATTCTTGTCAAAAATCTTGCAAGTTTTCAACAACACATGCACACTCATGCGAGGATAACTATTATTCGAGTGCCCCTCTACCTCATGATTTAATTTAATTTGAGTTCAATATAATTATAGGGTAATTGATATATAAATAATAAAGTACAAAAATTACATAAGCAAACTAAGATTTAAAATATGAAACCCTAATAAATAAAAGGAGATAGAAGCACTTAGCTGATTTCCGAATGAACAGGAAGTGATATGGGAAACGAAAAGTGATGAACACGATGTAAACAACATCATAATTACACTTTGTAAATTTTTTAACTCACAAACAAGGCATGGCAGGGGCGCCCATGGCAGGACAAAGGCACTTAGACATTGGTGACTGGATCTGGTCACCCGTGACCATGCAAAAGCTGTTAATCTAGTTTTTGTTGTGTCGTAAGGTCTTTATTTTTTCTCTCTGATGATCTCCTGATGTTCACACTATAATTGCAAAAGGTACCTGTAACCTACAAAATATATTTTCACCTACACAAGCCCACAAACCGCATCAAACCTAAAAATCAAAATGTTAAATGAGGAGTCCATGTAGTTCTTTTAAGTGTGTGTAGAAATTGTTCCCTATGATGCCCTTGTGAAAGTTGCATTTGATAGGGCAATGTATCTAAAATTTATTAATGTAGTATAATGTGTGGATGGAATATAATGAACTTCCCCTTCCTATGATATGTATGCAGAGTATGCAGTCCATTTTCCCTTCAATGGATGCTAGATGAATGTCTTGGAGAGCTTTAGGTGCCTTTTGAATGCAAGATTTGTTGATGATAGTAATACTTAGTGCTTAGTCCTTGATTTTCAACACATAACTATGTATTTATATGATTCCCTTGTTTTGATTTTATAATTGGAAAATAGAAGTCCAACCCATAAGTGAAAAAAATTCCTAAAAGATAAAAGAGACCCAAAAGGAGCGGGTAAGATAATAAAGGGTCATGGATACCCAGAGGGGACAGGAGCCATAAAAGATAAATTAGTAAAATTTCAATTGGGTTGTAGGGTGTGTAACACCATATAGAAAACAAGAAACAAGGAAAAGAGGCCAAAGATAGTTGACAATCGCTAGTTTTCTTGCTTAGGAATCATGTAAATGCTAGTATGCTTTTAGGACCTAGGAATTTACCCAAGTGTATGATTTTTTGTTTACATTTTCCCCCACATTATGTTGTTGAGTGAATGCTCAATAACATAAAGTAGATAGAGGATGCATTCCTGATAACCATGTAGACCGTGTGACGAATAGCTTGTCGAGTGGACAAGTGAAGCGTGGAAACTAGGAAATGAAAGTGAGCTTAGGGGTGAAGTGTATGTGTTGTGTTGTATCTATTATAGTGCTTATACTTGTTGTTTGGAGGTTGTTTCCTGTTGTGTATTAAGGATGAACCTGCAAAAGAAGAGAAAAAGAGTACTCAAAGTCTTGTATATTAAAAATGTAAGGAAAGAATGTAAAAGAGTGTAAAACTAGTAAAGGAAAGTTTGCAAATAATGTAAAAGGGTGTAAAGGATAGAAAAGTTTCCTAAAAATAGTGTGAAGAGAGATTTTTTTTTGGTGATCTCACACCAAGAGTGAGTTTTTAGGCTATCTCATGCCAAGTGTGATTTTTTTGGGTGATTTCACACCAAGTGCGAGTTTCTTAGGAAGGTGTATTCTTTTGACTGTTGGTAATCATGTTTGCAATGAATAAATCATTACTGAATTGAGATTCACTTTGTTGTGATTTTGTTTACTTGAAAATGAATTCATTCTTCCTTGTGTTATGAAAGGTCGTGAACCGGTATTGTTGTTTGCATACTTATCTAACGTTAGCAGCAAAACCTTAGATCAATTCCATTGAACCAAGGTATTCTTCAGTTCTTCTTACCTAATCTGTATGATAAACTGACATTCTGAAATGGAAGGTAATAAGGGACTGAGTCTTTGTATGTTTACAATTGTTATGGATCCTTCTTGGGGTGTCCTTACTTTGCATTTTTCTGTAAAAATATGAACTTGGACCTTTTTGTAAAATATCTTATAAAAAGTTGAGCAATGTAAGAGGAATAAGGGTCTACTTCAGGACTATTAAGGTAAAAACATTAGTCCGAGTTGTAAAGATCTATCCTAATCAGATTCTAACCTAAGGTAAATTGGACCTACCTTAGACCTATTTATAAACTATTCATGTTTACACCCTAACATAATTTTGTATGCTTTACGGGTGTGGGGTTTTGGAAATAACCTAAGGTAATGAAAAGGCCTATCTATTTCCTAATACCTAATACTGAACTACTATGGGTTATGACTTAATCTATGTTGGCATGATTAACAATGGAAATTTTGGAATGACCTAAGGTAAACACTATATACCTAGGCTAAGGTTGAATCCTAATCTAATGTCAATCTAACCTAAACTAATGCTAAGCTAAAAGGGAACCTAAGGGGTTGCATGGTAATTGGGAGTCAGTGGCGATGGTTTCTATGGCATTAAAGTGATTTTATTTTTGAATGTATTGAACTCAGTACTACCAGTTTTGGCAGAGGCATGGAGAATAGAGGGAATACCTAGTTGGCATCATCACTAAAGTTAAAAATGCATGTAATAGTTTAAATTGAGTTTGCCAATTTTGGATTGCGGTGGCGTGGAGATTTAGGCCATCCTTGCATTAATGAGTCTTTCTCTTGGTGAAGAAACTGCCTTTGAAGACATGCAAGTGGATTTTTGGGAGGTTGTTTGGTATTTTGCTCATGGTGATTTTTTCTTTGCATGGAGATTTTGGGTTCTTCAAACCAGCAGTTCTACTTTCAATCCCTTGCTATTTTTGGTACCTCTGGACTATTTTTTATCCAGTTGAGGTATAAGAGGCATAAGAAGAAGGTTTGGGTGTTGACATTGCTTGGAAAAAGGAAGAGATTGTGGGAGGCTCAGCTAGAAACCTTATGTGAATCGATAGAAGCTCTATCATGCATGATAGGCTCTACCTATTAAGTTTTTCTACTTTTTCCTAATTGTTTTCATTAAAAAAAAATGCTCTTGGAAACAAATGGGTTTTTATTTTTGTGTGATGGTTATTGACATTCATGCTTGAATTTTTTTTTTATTTTTCTGATGAAGAATCTCTGTTAGATAACAATGGAATGTGGGTTTGTACCCTGTTGAATATATTGGTGAATCATACTTTAACTTTGTTAGGATTGGAATGATGTCATATTTTTGTGAATCTTGTTGTCTGTGCAAAATGGATTTTGGAAAAATATTGTTTGCTATAGATTCGATCTAGGTATGTCCTTCTTTGTTGGAAGGAGATACAAAAGGCATTATCCTTAGTTGCATCTTTATTTGCTTTGAACCTTGTACTTTTGTTTAGCTGTGTTGAAATGGTTGCTTGGATTCATTGTTCTTATGAATTCAAACTTGATTGAAAACAATAGTGAATGAAATACTTCTGATCTTTTCAGTTAAAAATTTAGTTGTTTTCGAATCTGGTTACTTCTGTGGAAGTTGTGTGGAAAAGGTTACTTGGATTCAATGATTTGTGGAATCATCTTTTTTGAATATAACAATAAATGAGTTCTTCTTTTTCTAAACTTTTTTTTTTTTGGGTTGTGAACCTCTGGAAGACAAACCTAAAGTTGGACAATAGAAGTTATGTTATAATGAAATATATATTCGAGTGTTGGTTCTATCTAGTTTAGAAATTTGATTTATTCACACTAACTCTTGCTTGAGCTTACATGATGTCAACCTTGTTGTTTTTACTTGTAAGTTAGAAGATAGTTCATTAATGACTTACCTGATCTTGATCTAGAAAAACCTCTTGATTAAATTTGTTTGAGATTACTTTGTTAAAAATCATAATTTCATGATTTTTGGGAAGACTTAATAAATGTTTATGCATCCTTTCTAGGATGACATTTTTGCTTCACGATCTAACCAATCGGTTCATCTTGAAGAATTTTCTAGACCCTTACATTTATTTTGATCTATGAATGGCATGGAGAGAATAGAATTTTTGGGTGAATTATGGATATATATAGTTGAACTTGTCATTAGGAATGGACTAAAATGAATTCAGTTTTTCTAATCTTCTCTTGATATTGACTGGTGCACCTATAGAAAATTCATGTTGTTACTTGTTGCATCTTCATTGAGTTCAAAACTGGTTTGTTTTTTTCTTCCCTTCCAAATATTGTCTCTCTTACCTCTATGAAGTGAGAATATGAGTCAACTACACTGATTGTATCATTTCCATCTTAGGAAAGGATGAGTAGGATTTGGCTATATTGATTGAAACTATTGGATGAGTTTGAAAGTCTTGTGATTATTGATATTTCATGTTATGTTGTTAAACGAATTCTTTTAACACATCTCTTCTTGATGTAGCTAAAGCTCTATTGTTGCTGATCTTGTTGATTCTGATAGAAATGCATCTTTGGTATCTGACTTGCTTACTGCAGTCACATAATTTGGTTCAGTATCATTTATTTCCATGATTTATATGTTTAAAAAGTGTGCAAGGATTTTTGTGATTGGATTTGTATCAGTATTTTATTCTGATATATACTTCTTTGCTTGGGAAATAATGATGGGATCTTCTTATATTCTTGTTGTTGACCCCCTTCTCTTTCTCTTCTTTGATTTAAGGTTTCCATCATTGTTTCCTTTAAAATTGTGGGAGAATATACATTTTACTCTCTCCTCTGAACTTTGTGAGATGTAACACAGGTCTCCTCGAACTGGGAGGGAAGTTGCGAGTTGTTTCTCTCTCATTTGTCCTTTCCCTCTTCTGTGTTACTCTTGTTTCAGGAATTGATCGGTTCAGTTTGTATTTCTTAACAGGTTTGCAAATGAGTACTTGGATATAATCCTTACTTATTCACCTTGACTTGTGTATATTGGAAACAATATTTGGTAATGGGTGACTAATGTGTAATGCAAGTAATTGATTGAATAATTTCCAATTTCTAACCTATTATGGTCTAGCTAAAAAATTTGGCTATTTCTTGGGCTTTAAATTTGGATGTAGCATCTTGAATAGGAATATATTATTTGTATGTTGTTGTTGGCTCAACCTAAAACCTTTCATGAAGGTTGAAATATATTGGATATAGATGCATTCATATGGAACATGATAATGCTGAGCTTGATGGTTCTCTACTTCTTAAAAATTAACTCTATTTTTGGGAAATATGGGAGTTAGTGTCTTTCTTTGGAATCTAGATTGAATGAAGTATGAAATAAACTATAAGTACCTTTAGGAAGAATGAGATAAGTAATTAGAATGAAATATTACTTATCTAATATAAATTCTTATGAAATCAAAGGCTGAGGAGTGCTAATTATATCATGATCTTTTCTAAATGTTAATTTGGTTGATCACGTATTCTTTCTTTTATGATTGTTATTTCTCTTTGATGTATCTATTTGTATGGCTTTATTGTTTCATAAAATCAAAGTTCTTTTTATGAAATGGTTAGTTGAAAGCACATTTTTTTAATGCTTAGTGCTTATCATGCTCAGTTCAATGAACTGACCCATGCTAATTTTTGCATATGGACTTCGTAAGTGATAAAGGAAGACAATAACTTTTATGATGTTATTTGTTACTTAAAGACCAGATCTTTTATGAAGAAATATGATTCATTATTGAAATGTATTGAAAGAGAAAAAGTTGTATTTCTTAATTGAGCTTGATTTTGTTTGACATGAAAGATGTCTGAAATGAATGGAATTGTAAAATGTGTATTTCACTTTGAGAAATGTAAAAATATCGAGAGTTACTTGGACATGATGTGTTATTCTCCTTGTATTTTCTGTAATGGAATTTTTCAGTCTTATCTATATGGAATCCTTATTGGTTTGACTTAAATAAGTAGATAGAAGGGAATTAGTTATACTATTCCTTAAATGAAAAGAAACTTATTAAGTTGGCATGCATAAATTTTTTGTTATCTAAGTCCATATGGCTTATTAAAAGATGTTAATGAAAGTGCAAATTAATTATGATGTTTTGTATAGTGAAAAGGGGCACAATGAACCCTAACTCATAACATGAAAGAGGAAGGTGCACTACCCCTTGATCAATACCTATATAATTATAAAAAAAATGTAAGGTAAATATGAACATTTACCAATTATACTTTATCTTAATGAAGTCTATCATAATGGAACCTGATTTGGGAACTTAAACAGGATGAGAATGATTAAGCTATATTATGTAAATCTTATTGATGTTGTTTCTTCTGTTTTAATTAATTGAACTCTAAGGTAATAATTTTATGATTAAAAATAAATCATGTTTTTTCTGTAAAACCCTAATAACTCAACTGTGGAAGTCAACCTTAAGGGCTAATGAAATTAGGGTTCAGCGGGGTTGTTGTAATTAAAATCTTAATTAAGGAATATAATTGAGTAAATATCTTCTTGTTTGGGTATGTACATCTAGATGGGATGATTCATTTGGTTGTTAGCACACCCCAACTACAGAGTTGCACCTTCATGAAGACGTTGGTATTCATGAGGATACAGTGTTGTAGTTAACATGTGGCAACACCCATCGGAATTAGACCAACTAGATCTACATAAATTTGGACTTGATCTTAGTTATACTCTATGTCAGGATAGGATCCAAATTTAGTATAGGGAATAACTCATGATGATTTAGGATAACTAGACACATGTAATCTACTTAGGTCATTAAGTATGTCTAAGTGCCCTTAGTCACCACGAGTGGTTCCCTATACAAAACTATGTTGCTAACTTGGGGTAGGGTTAAACCTTGAACAAGTGGACTTACATAATTTAGTAAAGACCATTCTAGATAACAGATGAAGTGGGGTGAAGGACGTATCCCATTTGACGAGTATGTCATCTAGGAATAGTAACATGAACAGTATGTTGGAAATCTTTGGCCAAAGTATTGCAAGTTACTAGTTGCGTTGTTCTGTGTCACCTAGTTTTAAGAAATGGGATTCAGATTAATATTGGTTAACAAATATTCAGTTAGGTCTCTTAAAAAGAATGCTTCAATATCCTAGAATAGGGTAAGAGACCCAAGTATACTTGTTATAAAACACCTTGAGTTAACATGATGGATCGGTAGTTCACCAAGTCATTTATAGCTGCATATGATTATCTGTTAGTGAGATTGTTAGATACAAAGAACATTATATATATGAAAAAAAATTCCCTTGATTCTAAAGTCTTAAAATTGGAATTTTACAACATCCATTTTGTAACTGAAGGACTATGCCTGTAAATGTAGAACTAATCTGAAGACTTCTGTGAACTGTTTTGATCTGAGAAGGTGACTGTATGTTTCCCCTAAGACATTAGCAACTACAGGAGGACATAAGTGCCTAGGCACTACTGTCTGAGTTTGGGTGGTGGTGTATGTGTTGTGTTGAGGACCCAAAACAAATTCTAGGTCATTTTGTCGACTATATGTTTGTCACATCTCTATACTATGTGACTCTTTTCTATAGCTCTGAGCTTCTAGAGGGATTATTTGTTCACCCTATGTATGTTCCCCTTGTTTGGGTGCATGCGACAACTTTAGGAGTGTGCAAACCAAAAGAGAGGACCATGATCTAATATGTGTATCTAAAAATGAAGATACTTGTGGGGGTAGGGGATGTGTATCGTAGAAACCAAGGCACATGAAAAAAAAGTGGATAAGAACATGTTTTAGTAGAAAAATTAGCAAGCATGTAATAGAAGATAATGTATTCAAGTAAGTGTATAAATAAATTGGACCGTGAAAAGTGGGTTTCATACATGGGACATCACTCATAATGTCACAAAACAATCAATCTCATAGTAGCCAAAAGCATATTAAAAAGTGATCAAACAAGACATAGGGAATAAACAGCAAATAATGGCATACAATAAAAAACAATAGAAAGAAAAATGTATCAAATAACCATGGTGGCATATAGTCCTAAAAGTAAAATGCTACACATGAAGCACCTGTTAGCATGTTAGAATGATAAAAAGTATGTGTCAAGACATGTATGTATCGATGGAAAGTAATTTGATAGTAAGTAAAAGTAGTAAATGATGAAACAATATCACTTGTAATGTGTACGAGTAGTAAAAGTATATGACCTTCAGGAGCCTCGATGGGACTAGAAAAGGATATAGTATCGAGCATCATTTCAGATTATGTAAATTTGTAAGAGATCTACATTCAATCCAAAATACCAAGTGAACTCACATGTATGTATATAGAAAGATAATTACATATTGAGTATCTAACTATCAAATTAAATAAATTTCATCATGTAAGTAATATAAGAAAGAAAGAGTAAGTACAGCCAAGATATGCAAACACAGTGTATGAGTGTGATGGAATGTTATGCAATGTGTGAATGTGATAGGAGTAGCATGTCTCCCAACGGATGTGTATGAGATGAGGTTAATTTATAAGATATCCATCAATAATCAATAATGAACTATAGAATAAGAGTGTGTCATCGGGAAATGGTTTGAGAATGTGTGCTACAAAGAAATATCATGAAGCATAGAGCATGAAAAGTGAATGCGAGTGATGTTCATTTCATAATTACACCCTCAACAGTCGAATATGAACCATGGAACTAGAGTGCATCATAGGGTAATGGTTTGAGAATTTGTGCTAGAAAGATAGATCATGAAGAACAGAGCATGAAAATTGAATTCGGTGAGGTTCATTTTATATTTAGACCCTCAGTAGTCGAGTATGAACCATGGAACTAGAGTGCATCATAGGGTAATGTGTTTTGCAAGAATATATGCTAGAAATATGTATCGTGAAGCATGAAGTGTGAATTGTAGTGAATGTAAGATTCATTTCAAAAATAGACCCTCAGCAGTTGAGTATGAACCATGGAACTAGAGTGCAACATAGGGTAATGACAATACATTGTGTGTATCAAAAGATTTGAAAGTGTGGATAAATATGTGGTCATGAAGCACAGAGCGTTAAGTGTGATAATAGATGTTAAATATAACTTGTAGGGATGGAACGGGCATAGGAAGAAACCATAATGCCCCTTAAGTGTATGATGTAGAGAAAGGTCAAGTAAGCTCATTTGGAAGATCATCAATGTCAGGGTCATAACCAATAGGATCTGGATTAGATACTTGGTAAGTAATAGTGTGAGGTTTCTCATATAAATATCATGCATGGCATAAATTTTACATGCCCATAGTATATTCTTCATGAATAAAAGTAATTTGAGGAAAATCCTGTGCATACAAACATGAGTTATATTTTGAGTATATCCCAATAATGAGTCATTGTAAATATAGATGCAGCCAAAAGGCATGGGAAACATGTTATATCGGTATGATTAGGATCCATTGTACCACAAATCTATTCAATCCAATGCTTTCCAAGTGTGAGTGAAGAAGAACAAGGAGTGCATGTAAGTTATATCGATAAATGGAATACGTAAAATCCATAGGTAGCAGTAACAAATATACATCCATGATATAAATGAGAAGAGTATGTGAGGGGAGGAGATTGGAAAGTGTTCATCCTAAGCGTGTTAATCCATCATGAATGAAAATATTCTCAGAACAAGTAGGATCAAATGGAATATGGGGCTAACAATAATTACAGAAGGAAGAGTGTGCACGTGAACGGATTAGGGCGGGGCACAGAATGAGCTTGGGGAGATGCAGTAGGTGATAGAATGTCTAATGTATGTACGATTCCTTAAAATATTTTCTCAGAGTTTCTTTATGAAATGTAGAACAACAATGCAGAATTAACACCGATATAATAATATTCAAATTGTATTCATCCGGGATGATTTTCATTATGAAGAGATTGCATATAAATAGGTAAATGACATCCTTAGAATAAGGAGTCAAACCATATCAATTACCTAATTGCCACTTATCTCTCCAACATGATTCTCTCCACCTTTATTTATCATAGCTATCTAATAGTGAGTTGTTCTCACAACTCATGTACACACAAAATATAATAATATCTCACACTCACCTAGCTATTACAATATTATATTATCATCTAGATAATATAATTCCACAAACATTATTAATGTTCAAACTAACACATTAATTTCCTAACATTCACCCCCTTAGTGTGAACATGGGTGAGTTTGTCTACTACCTACTCATGTTCTATAATACGATGGTTTTCAAAGAGTACCATCAACTCCAATAGGTTTTCTAGTGGAACCATTAACCACTCTGTATGTGATTTTTGAAGAGATTCACAAAATCTCAAATTGGTTTTCTAGTGGACCACCAACCACTTTCATAACAGCATAAACATTTCCCCACCCCCATCCTTACATTCAAGGGAAAATACAAGATATATCACTCACGCAGGAGCTCACTTATTACAAGATCAAATGGGAATAAATCATTTGTTCTTATTACAATACACAATGAAAATTAAACACAATAAAAATAAATGCCACAAATTCATTGTGTGGTCCTTCACTTGTGGCTGGCGAGAGGTCACTTATTAACCTCCTTCCTCTATTGCCTCCTTCCTCCATCATGTCCGCTGCTTAGTTACTCAACAATTGTGAAACTGAAGCTCGAGTTTTACTCCCCCAAAAATTTGATAACAAATACCTTATTAGAATATTTATTTATTTTTAAAAATCTCCTTCCATTCATACATGGACAAATTTATTACTCAAATACTCACAAATTTGGAATGTGGAGTGAGGATAAAGGAAAAAGAAGCATGCGTGAGAGGAAGTTTTTGAATGTTACTAAGTGATGTGGATGTTAATGCAGGCATGTGAGATCAAACAAGGAAGAGAGACTACATATGACACTTTAAATAGCATATCTGATAATGCATAGATGGCTATTTTATACCTTAATGAATCATAAATTTGGTTGACCATCCACGATTTGAGAATGTAATAATAGAACCACACATTTACTGATGCAAACTATTTGCATGAATGATGCACACAGATCAAGAATTCATATTTTTATAGGAACGCATGGTAGATCTTAAGATGGTAATTGCTAATGAAATATTAGCATGTGGTTGTCAACCTACACCTTGCTGGAAGGAGTGAGCATGGGGCTTGCTTAATGAATGACCACATAATATTCAACTACAACCGGAATATCCAAAGAATAGACCAACCGTGAGTATGTCAATGGATAAGTTGTGAACCATAATTACATAAATATTGGAAATGAATATTTCTCATAGAATTCCCACTAACTATGAATGATTCATAGAAATGCCCGGGCTTGGTGTATCACGATTCACAAGGCAAATGAGAAGTGGAAAAATGAAACAAATCCCAGTAATGTTTTCATGCTTTCTCTTAAACCGCGATGTGAGTTTTCCTAAAATTTGTACAGTACTTTCCTCATGTATCCATCTTCAAACCCATTAAAAATCACAAGAACCCAGATCGTAGAAAATAACTTATGACTTGTTCTTTTCACGGGAATAATTGAATTTAAAGCCACAACAGCTCTATTTTCTCAAAGACTGAAATACATACTAAACTAACTCCACTCTCAAATGCACATTAATAGGATTATAATGCTGCTCCCCCTAATACCAAATGAAATATTTTCTCAGAGTTTCTTTATGAAATGTAGAACAATAATGCATAATTAACACCAAATATAATAATATTCAAATTGTATTCATCCAGGATGATTTTCATTATGAAGAGATTACATATAAATAGGTAAATGACATCCTTAGAATAAGGATTCAAACCATATCAATTACCCAATCCCCACTTATCTCTCCAACATGATTCTCTCCACCTTTATTTTCTCATAGCTATCTAATAGTGAGTTGTTCTCACAACTCACATACACACAAAATATAATAATATCTCACACTCACCTAACTATTACAATATTATATTATCATCTAGATAATATAATTCCACGAAAATTATTAATGTTCACAGTAACACATTAATTTTCTAACAGTTCATCCTAAGCATGTTAATCCCATCATGAATGTAAATAGTCTCAGAACAAGTAGGATCAAATGGAATATGGGGCTAATAATAATTACGGAGGAAGAGTGTGCATGTGAATAGATTAGAGTGAGGCACAAAATGAGCTTCGGGAGATGCAGTAGGTGATAGAATGTCTAATGTATGTACAGTTCCTTGAAAAGGTATTATGACATTAGGTGAAGGAGGAGGCTTTTTGAATTGATATTCACCATGGCCAATAGCAAAAAAAGTATCCTAGAAGTAGGACTCATCGATTTGGATAGGAGTAAAGTTAAGAGTGTGCAATGTTTCATCATTAAGCTCTAAGACATTAGCTTCATCATCAAAATCATCATTGCTAACATTATCTTATTTAATAGCAATATCAAGGATGTTGGTAAGAATGGAGCCAGATGCAGAATTGAGAGGATCCATGATAGGTGGAGAAGTAGTGGACATAGTGGGTGGTAGGATATCAGTAGTATGAGTAGGAATGGATGGCATGCATGTAGAGATAGAAGAAGGATTTGAATCACTATACTGACCAACATCATATGTATTAATATTGTAGTATAGACTAGGCTATGATGGAGGGATAGGCATGGCAATGATGGAGTAAATTTCTAAAAACTTGAATGGGTTAGGTTCCACAACAATGGTATGTTCATACACACCATGTATGAATTTAACATGCTGATGAATTGTAGAGGTAGAAACACGCATTACATGAATCTAGGGTCTTCTAAGTAAACAATTGAACTGGAATGTGGCATCGATAAAAAATAATACAGTAAGAAAAAATTTAGACCCAACTTGTAGAGGTAAGGTGATAGTGTCGATGCATGTGTGAGTAGTGGAATCATAACCACTAATTGAATAGAGAGGATTTATTAATTAAATCATCAGTAAATTTGATTTTTGTGAGGATGGATAGAGCACATAGGTTTATAGTAGAGCCATTTTCAATGAGTGCACAATTAATATAGATGGTGCTTATAGTAGCAATGATAAGAATAGGTGTAAAGGGATCGTCAATAGTGAAGTGATGGATATCCTCATCACTAAAATATATAGCATGTGGTAGATTTTTTGAGAGATTGGATAAGTTGAGTAAAGGAAACTAGTGATTTATTTCTTTCAATGTAAATGGAATGAAGAGCGACCTCTTATTTATGAGTAAAATTGGGTGTGCTATGCAAAAAATCATAAAGAGAGATTTTAGCTAGTATATTTTTGAGGTTCTCAATGATGTCATAACCATTAGAGGAGGTGGAAGGAATGTTAGAAGTAATAAGTGGTATAACAGAGACAGGTGGAACAACAAGAGGATGAGTGCAATGAGTGGTGACTGCATCTATAATTGGATCAGGCACATGAGTGATGAAGTAAGGAGGATGTTGAGTACAAACTTGCATAAAATCACTAGCAGTAGTCACCATGTCGGAAACCTTTATTGGAGTAAAAGAAGGATATGCAGATTGATCCATGAATTCATAAGGAAAAAAAAATATTATGGTGCATCATCAGAAGGTAGGGTTTGAGCAATTGGGTTCACCAAATGATTTTATTTAATTTTAATTAAATTTAATTACATAGCAACTAATGTATAAATAATAAAGTATAGTAATGACACAAGAAAAAATAAGATTTAAAATATGAAACCCTAAGTAAGAGAAGGAGATAGAAGTAATTAGCTAATTTTTGAATGAAGAGGAAAAGATTTGGGTAGGGAGAAGTGATGAACACAATGAAAACATTATCGTAATTAGCCTCTGTAAATTCTACAACTAACGAACAAAGTTGGGTAGGGGCGCCCATGGTAGGATAGGGGCACCTAGACACTGGTGACTATATCTAAGTGTCCATGACCATGCAGAAGCTCTAGATTTGGTTTCTGTTGTTTTGTAAGGTCTTCGTTGTTTCTTTCTATTGATCACTTGATGTTTGCGCTATGATCACCAAAGGTACCTATAACCTACAAAATATATGTTCACCTGTAAAATCCCACAAACCACATCAAACCCGAAAAGGAAAATGTAGAATGGGGAGTCAAAGTGACCCCAACGGTCATCCCAAGAGTGAAATTATGATCGAGAATTATGTTAGATCTTAGAATCCATGTAGTTCTTCTGATTATGTGTAGAAATGTTTCCCTGGGATGCCTTTATTGAAGTTGCACTTGATAGCGGGTTATAGCTAGAATGTAGCAATGTAGTAGAATGTGTGGATGGAATAGAATGAACTTCCCCTTCCAATGTTGTATATGCAGTCCATTTTCCCTTGAATAGATGTTAGATGAATTTCTTGGAATGCTTTAGGTGCCTTTTGAATGCAGGCTTAGGTGATGATAATAATAATTAGTCCTTAGTCCTTGATTTTGAACACACAATTATGTAGTTATATGATTACCTTGTTTGAATTTCATAATTAAAAACTATAAGGCTAACCCATAAGTGAAAAATATTTCCAAAAGATAAAATATACCCAAAAGGAGTGAGTGAGATAAGAAAGGGTCAGGGGATCCTAGAGGGGACATGAGTGCCTAGGAACTACTATCCTAGCTGGGTGATGGTGTCTAAAGCCATAAAAGATAAATCAATAAAATTTTGACTGGAAAGTAGGGTATGTAAGACCAAATAGAAAACAAGTAACAAGGAAAAGAGGCCAAAAGATAGTTTTCAATCACTAGTTTTCTTGATTATGAATCATCTAAATGCTAGCATGCTTTTAGGACCTAGAAATGTACCCAAGTGCGTGATTTTTTATCTACACCTCACAATCATTACACCAGAATCCACCACGCATCTCATGTGCTGAATTGGTAGATAAATTTTCCAATTGAGTGGCCATTTTTGCAATCTGATCTTCAAGGAATAGATTTACCCCAGTATGTATACTCCCAACCGCTTTGGCACGTACTTCTACTTCCAAGGCCTCACATTGATCGGTGAATGTCTTATGTGATAACACTCTTCAGAAAGGTGTCATAAAGCCTCATAAAAACCATTATACATGCTGAATCTGATTAAGGTCATAGGAAATATTGGATAACAAGGTCTTGAAATGTCCATCATACTCCCTAACACTCTCACAAAAACCCTATTTTATATCCTTTAGCACACTAATGTTTTGCTTCTCAAACTTGGGTCTATGGAATTCATCCAAGAAGGTGGCATGTAATGCATCATAATCCACTAATTTATAGTGTGGATCATACTTCCTACACCAACTATGTGTGTGTCCTTGAAGTGTGGTAGAAAATTTGCTAGCCTTCCAATATGAAGTTATTATCCCCTTGGTCCTCTAAAAAATTTCACACTTTTACACATATTATGTTGCATCTTCCACACCTCTATATTCTAAAAAATTAAGGGAAACATCAATAAATATTTGAGGGGTTTGATGTTGTGGTTATTGAGGTTATTGTGTTATTTGTTGTGGTCCTTGTTCTGGAGTGGGGCTAGTTCCTAAACCCAAGTCTCCACTAGGATTTCCTATGCACAGTGGAGGAACTAAGCCTCCTGATCTTCTTGTCACGACCTGGGGACTTGTAAAAGTACTATCTTGTTTCTTCGTAGTAGTGTTAAACTACACACCAACCATTTTTTCCACTACACCACCTATAGGATTACCTCCAATGGGTAACACGCCACTACTTTTTCCTGAAGCCATGCCTACCATATTTCTTCCAAACAAGATCTATCCAAACATGGGAGCCTGTTATGTATCCATATGTGTTATCTTAATTTTTTGTGCCTCTTGTGATGATACTAACATGTGCCTACCTATATCTCCAATCCAACATGATGATCCTTGATTTCCTTCTTTCTCACCCTCACTATGATGATCCTCTATAACAACTTCTGAATTCCAAGAACCATGTGCAAGGGCTAGGTTTCCAAGATAATTTAGATATGCACCAATGGTTCTCATTATTTCCTCACACTTTCTCTCATCTGATGTTGAAGGGGTCCTTCTAATGTGTATTGATCAGAGAACACTTAAAAAAACTCACACAAGAAGTCTACATGGGAAAACATACCAGGTTCAAGGGAGCGAAGGGATAGGAAGAACCCACATGTGCATGACAAGTCAACATTCAGGACTTATCCATTCTTGGGCATGAAGATCTATTTTTAGAAGATAGCGTGCAGAACACACCAAGGATGCAGAGACGTGCATGCCATGCATTGTCTATTTTGGAGGATCAGATTTAGAGCAATTTTGCATGGAGAATGTCTAAGAATAGGATTGTCACCTCAGTTAACTAGTAGTATTATATAGATAGCACACTTGCATGTGTGGCTATGCATGAAAATGGCATGTGGCTATTAATATCATGCGGCTTATTTTTGGGATAGATAAGCGGTGAAGGGAAAGTCCCCACCCTATAAATGTAGTGAAATACGTGGTAGGGAGATGATGGATATAGAGAGATAGATAACATAGTGTGTGTGTGAGAGAGAGGGATAAGTTTACAGAGACATGTGCATGTTTCTCGATTACCTTATTAGATCTTTTTTTGCATCGACATATATTTTTAGTATTGTAAGAGGCTTCTGTGTTATTATGATAATTAAGAGATGGTGGATATTGACTGAAGCTAAGTGTCATTCCTGTGTGTAATTGGGTAGTGCATGTTCTTATTTCTGTCATGATTATTGTTTAAACCTATTCTTTCCTAGATCTAGGTCTATCATGGATTATATAATGATGTATTAATTATGGATCTATAGCTTTAAGTCTTCATCATGTTAACATTCTGCTACAGCAACCCTAAAGAGGGACCTAGTACCTTTGCGCACTTTGGGTGAGCGCTCAGTCTAGGTTAAGTGATGTGCCAACGTGTCTAGGGTGTTATTTGGTGAATTCTAGGTTGCATCATTGGTTCCATTGGTAGGACCTCTTTTACAGTTTTTTTCAGGATGGTTTGCAATGAAGACGTACTGGTTAACTCTAGCAAGTATTAAAGAATGGATACATGGTCTAGAGAAAGAATATGCACATTGATTCAGCACTAGATCTGAGTTTAACGCATGCGTATGGGTGGAACAGAACCTGTATGATAGTTTATATGAGATATTTTTCACCATATTTATAGTATAATTCTACGAGTGGCTGATTGCTTATGCATCTGAGTGGAATTGGAGGTATCGCGCACTTGTCTGGACACAAGAAGAATTTCAGGCCCTTTATGATGTTGATCTTATCTGGACTCATGCTATGGATACATGGTTTTGTGGTGTTCTAAACAGCTATATTCTAGAATTTTCAATTTTGACGTATCCTTTCCTAGAGGTAGCTGAATTCCAATTTTTTTGGTATCCTAGAGGAACATATCTGCAAATTATTCCACTGGTAATCAAGATCTTGATGGTAACTTTGAACCTAGAGAGTAAACTGATGGCTAGCTAAACCTCACCACGTGCGAGGGAAAGAATAGGTTTGGTGAAATATAGTAGACCTAGCGGCAGAAAGGAAGAGAGAGGAAAGGTGGCTTAAGTATAATGAGGCATACGAGAGGGTGATAGAGAAGTAGTGTACCCTTGCAGAAAGTATGGCGTTGACAAGAGAGATGGCTTGTGAAGACTTTAAAGCTCGCATAGAAGATGTGGAGCTAGAGCATCAAGAACTCCCCCATCTTTGAAAGCATGACATGGATCCCCTCTTGGCCTCACATAGAAGTGTGCCAACAAAGACTACCTGGGCCATGGGCATGCATCTTAATCCACCTAGTGACTTAGCCCTTGCGCTTGGTTTTCCAGTATCTAGTATGAAAAGTAATCAGCAAGTGAATTTGTGAAATAGGAGAACCGAAGTAAGCCAGAGAGAAATTACATTAATGGTAAGAAAGATGGCTTTAATGTTATTTAGAGGAACATTTTTAGGTGCATCATCTACATAGAATGTAAGCACGTCGAATGTTGGATTCACCTCTAGAAGTGGAAATACCACACAGACTGTAGGGGTTCAATATAGTACTATTATAGGAACACAGGGGAGTACATCTACAAGTCCTATTCCAGCTATAGGTGGAGGATCAAGAGGTATACGTGATTCTAGTTTCGGTGGATTTGTTGGTTTTGGAGGTAGGGAAAACACAGGAGGTTCTAGATTATGTGGGTAAGGTCCCCACCAACCCCAGAATATTTATATGGAGATTTCTATTTGTCTTCCATAGTATAGAGGCATAAAGGATGTTGCTAAGCATGTGCACATGTGTGAAATATTGTGGCACGTGAAAGGGATCATGGATTCTGAGCATAAGGCAAGTCAATTTTCTACTACATTACAGGGACGTGCACACAGCTGGTATAGGAAGTTTGACCCTAATCAAACTTGCATGGATTATGTAGCATTGAAGGATGTTTTCTTGAAAGAGTTCTATATCCCATAATTTGAGTAGAAGAGTATAATCGCACTCAAGGATATCAAGCAAGGCACTACTGAGAGTGTACATGAGTATGATGCATGTTTTAAAACACTCCTATCTAATCTTTCTTATGATATTCATGCAAGTCAATATGCACAATTGTTTGTTGGTAGATTGATTACACCATTCAGAAGAGCACTATCACATAAGACATGCATTGATCTACGTGAAGCACTGGAAGAAACTTTATGTGCTAAGGAAATTAGGAGAATTGACACTGGTGTTAATCCATTCTTAGAGGCATAGATTATAGCTATGGAAAAATAGTTAGAGAAGCTATTAGCAAATTCAGCCCATGAAACACACTCAGGGATTTGGTGTATAGATTGTGAAGTGAAAGGTCATACCAAGGATAGTTTCCCTCGTATATCTATACGCTCATTACTGTTGGATTGTGAGATCTTTCATTTGAATCATGATGTTAGTCACTATCCTTTGTTACAATGTGTGATAAGGAAGAATGTATCTTGTTACTGTAAAATTTTCTGGTCCACAACCCATGATACTAAAGATTATCAGTTGATTGGTTAGATACAGGATGCTATAGACATTGGGGTATGACAAACAAGCATAACAGATAATTATAAGGGTAATAATGAGCACCAAGATCGGGATCATAATCAAATGCACTATGATAGGAATGAGGGGCATTTTGAAGGAGGTCATGGAAGAGGATGTGGATATCATGGAGGATATGGAGGACGAGGCTGCGGTGGAGGAATAGGTGAGTTCCCTCGTGGAACATGTTATATGTGTGGATCTCCTGACCACTATAGGTGTGAATTTCCCTAGAATATTACATGTTATTTCTATGGAAAGAACCATAGCTATGAAGAGTGCCTGGACTTATATGATCATCTGAGTAATCAACATAAGCAAGAAAATAAAGGCATCAGGATGGTTAGAATCCAACGCACGTTAGAAGATCATTGGATGCCCAAGATAGCACCATGACCTGAGGTATTAACAGTGAAGATTACTACACGAGTTGAAGTGACGTGAACAAGAGAGGCATTGCACGAGAAGCCTATGATCACCAAGGAGGAGGTTTTGCATGCAAGGTACCTAGATCCTGCTCAACATAAGGAAGTCTATTAAGAGACCATGGAGGTCCTAAGGAATCTTCAAGGTAAGACAAATTGTTTAAAGAAGTAGTCAAGGAAGATGGAGTAGAAGAAAGAAGCAGAAAAATTCCCCTCTGATATTGATGACATCAGAGAGGTTTGTAAAATGTTGTGTTAGGAGAATATTATTTGGTTGCTAGGAAATTGGTTGAAGGGGAATACCCTATGCACAAGCACTAAGAATGAACGGAAAATCCTACATGAAAATCTTCCCCCTGATAGCATTGACTATGATAAGGAAATTACTCTGAATGTTGTTATGGATGGATGGCTGTTGAGTAACATATTGATTGATACAGGTGCAGAAGTGAATGTGCTTACATTAGATGCATGGGTACAAATGGGGAGGTCTCCATTACAGCCATCATCTAATTTTTTGTTTATGGAAAACTAGACTAAGGCCACTCCCATAGGATTTTTGAAGGATGCATCCATAACCATATAGGGGGCCAAGTTCACTGGAGATTTTGAGGTATTAGCACTTGTGGAAGTAGAAAATTTTCTAGCCTTGCTTGGAATCCCTTGGTGCTATGTGAATAATGTTGACTTTAGATTCAATAAGGGGTATATCAGCTTTGAGAACAAGGAGGAAATGGTTGTAATACCTTTGACAGATGGGAATTCTACACCATATGTTGAGCCTCTAAGTGAGAAGGACTTAAACAAAATCTATGTACGTGCTATTCAGGACCCATAGGTCAATGAGCCATCAAAGGAAGGCATCCTACAGTGGGAAGATTCTCATTCTATTAGTGATACTACAAGTATTGCTTATGAAAATTGGGCTCATGGTACATATGAACTAGTAGGGTGCAAGGTAAAAAGTGTGGTTTCATGTAATAATGGACTTCATTCTATGTGATAGATAGGTAGCGCAATACCTTGGTATACTGGGGTAGAAGATCTTATTGTATTTTTGAAATCCATGGAAGCACAGTGGATAGATCAAATTAGTAGAAGAGATATATAAGTTTATACCTTGTGCAGGACAACAGCATGCTAGTGGGTAGTCCGTAGAGATAATCTTATAGAATGGGGGGAGATTGGAATCACCCTATCTACTAGGTTTTTAAGGAGCAATGCACCTATGCAGATCTACACTTATAATGGTGATCAAAATGTTCATCATCACATTCAGTAGTGTGAAAGACTTTGGATAATGATACAGGAAGCATTACCACCTTCACTCTAGGTGCATAGATTTTATTCTACTCTACAAGGATGCACACACATCTGGTATGTATATGTAAAACTACATCAAGAGACTGAGAATTGGTAGAATTTGCTGTAGGAATGATCCAGACCTTTGACTACTTCTCTACTAAACCTCCAGTAGAAGAAGCATTAAAATTTGTCAAGCGCTTAACTATGGGAGATAATGCAAAGGTAGAAGAGCTTATTCAGGAAATATTTGGTGAGACAGAGTCTGGAGCACATTTTGAAAAGGAAGAAGAAATGGACTCCATACTAATTTAACATGTTTACCTTGAGAAGAGAAAGGAAAGATGGTTTACATAGTGGATGATGAGGAAGTTGAGAACTTGGATATTGAACATTCACAAGGGGTGTACGAGCTCTTGGACAGTGCACAAAAGGATACACACACCTATCACAAACCCATGAAGAAAAATAAGGTGAATATAGGTTCAGAGGCTAAGCCAAAAGAGGTCATGACTAGAGACTATTGGTTAGAATCGAAAGTGGAAAAGATCATTGAGTTACTCAGTGATTATCAGGACTTATTCCCTCGAGGATATCATGTAATTAAAGGTGTGCATGAATCACTTTGGGAAATGAAGATAAATGTTAAGGATGATATAGGCCTATTCAGAAAGTGACCTTATAGAATGAATCCCAATTTACATGAAAAGGTGAAGGAAGAGATTGATAAGATGTTGAGATCTAGGATTATTCGACCCTTGGATGAGTCAGAGTGGGTTAGTCCTATGGTGATAAGTATCAAGAAGGATGGTAGGATTCAAATATATGTATATTACAGGGAGTTGAATGATGCATTTTTCACAGACCCTTTTCCTACTCCATTCACTGAGGAAATACAGGAAGGAGTGGCAGGGTGCAAAATATATTCATTCACAGATGGGTTTTATGGGTATTATCAAGTTAGGATTGCTTAGGAGGATTAAGAAAAGACAACTTTTACTACTTAATAGGGAAGTTTTGCCTATACTATGATGCCTTATGGACTAAAAAACGTGCCTTTTGTATTCTTGCAGATAGTTGTTCAGGCATTCAAATATTTTATTCACAACTTCTTACAGGTTTATCTAGATGATTGGACATCATATGGGCTTGTAAAAGATCATTGTGATACAAACAATTGAGTGTCTCTTTGAACATCAAGAAGTGCATATTTGCTACACCTTGTGGAATATTGTTAGGACATATAATCTGCAAGGAATGTTTTGTTAGTTGGTCTAACTGAAGGTTGCAGTCATTCTAGGCCTGGAAGTAGCTACCAATCAAAGTTAGGTGCATGGATTTTTGGGTCACACAGGATATTATGAGAAGTTCATCAAAGGGTATGCCAAACTTGGTACACATTTAGAAGAGTTACTAAAAGGGAAATGTATGTTCTACTGGGGTGAACAGCAGCAACGCACAATGGAGACATTGAAGGAGAAAATTACTACCGCATCCATTCTACGTTTTCCTTTGTGGTACAAACCATTCCATGTACATGTTGACACCTCTAGCATGGCCATTGGTGTGGTGTTGGCTCAACCTAGAGAAGGTATTATAGATCATCCTATTTTTTCTAGTAGAAATTTGACTTCTGTAGAACAGAAATACACAACTACATAGCGCAAAGCTTTGTCCATGATCTATGCGTTGCATAAATTTTATCAGTACCTACTAGTTACACCATTCATATTTTATACAGATCACATGGCATTTAAGTATTTGGTAAATAAGCTTGTTTTACAAGGGCGCATATGTCGATGGGTGCTCCTATTTCAAGAGTTTGACTTCACAGTTGTGGTAAAACCAGGAAAAAGTAATTCTGGACCAGACCATCTATCAAGAATACAGTCAGGAGAAGAAGCACAGGAAATTAAGGATACTATGCTAGATGCACAATTATATACGTTACAACGTGCATCGTCAGAACTAGAGGACATTGCTATCTTTTTACAAACAGGGATGGCACCAGAAGGAATGAAATCCTTGGAGAAGAAACAACTTGCTATACACACTGTACCTTATATGTTAATTAGTGGTGACTTATTCAAAATGGGCTGGGATGAAATATTGCACCGTTGTGTATTGGAACATGAGCACACGAGTATTATGGAAGAATCTCATGGTGGAATTGCAGGAGGCCACTATGCAGGTGATGCCACAGTGTGCAAAATTCTTCTCATTGGATTATGGTGAGAGACCCTCTATAAATATTGTAAGGAATTTTGTAAGGTGTGTCATCATTTTCAACGTCTTGGAAGACTAGGTTAGCGAGATGAAATTCCTCTTAGACCTATTACCAATGTAGAACCATTTGAGAAATGGGCTATAGATTTTTTGGGTCCTATTTCCCCAACTGTGCACAGAATTAGATCACGTTATATTATAACTTGCATAGACTATCTGACAATAATGCACTTCCCCAATACTGAAAAATTCATGATCCTACGGTCCCTCACCTTCTATATGGTTATCATCACTTTCATTTGACACCATTCCTCTCAGTTTTAGCACCTCTTCAACTACCCTCTCTCACACATCATTATACATGCACAATATTTCTTCTTTATACCATTCTTCTACTTGGACCAATTCCATCCTTCCTAGACTTACTTTCTACCCTTACGCATGGTGGATTGTATCCTGTCATAGGTGAGTTCTCTATCCCTATTTCAATCATCAAGATATTTATAGTTAATGGTTGAGTGCATAAATAAGATCCTCTAGGTTTTCATAGAAAGCATAACTCTTCTCCCTCTGGGCATGAGTATACCAAAATCACATACTCTAAGGTATAATTATGTAGCATACATTCCCACTAGCAATTTATAGCTCTTGTCCATGGTGCCCAAATCATAGACTATTTAGTACTTATCCTAGCTCCACACTTGCTTCTTTCCTAGCTAGACACCTCTATTATGAAATTAATCCAATAGCCACTCATACAATTCTACCAAGAATAAACTAAATAATATCTTGTATAATGAATCATATAAGTTATCTTCCACCCATTTGCATCCAATAAAATTCTTTTTGGTGTTATATCTTTGATAAAATTCATCATGTTCATCATCCACCCAACGCTCAATATTCTCTAATGATAGTCAAAATGCCAAATGCATGCCACATCCTGATGATAATATTGAAAATATGTCCTAGCAATGAAACCAAAATTTTGGAGTCTAGTAGCCAACACTTCACAATTTCATGCGCACTAGTACCTCACCTAGATAGATGTCTAAGTTCTCACCCGAAGCACACGCAACCTACTGCGCAACCTACTAAGTTCCCCCTTTGTTCACTTGTCAAGATGTGGTTAAAATACTTAGTTTATTAATAAAATATTGAAAATAAATGATAAATCCTAATTTTAGAGTCACAACAAAATAATATAGCAATAAAGTATAGATTTGAACCAAGTAATAAGAAATTACATTTGAAACCCTAGGTGCAAGAGAATGGATAAGATACTTAGTTGATTTTTTAATTAATAATGGATTGTGCCAAGCTATAAAATTAATAGAACAAGAAGGAATATTATCACAATCGAGTCTAGAAAAATTTAGAACAGTCAGGAATGTCAGGACTGGGCACCTGGACTAGGTCAGGGGCGCCTACATGTTAAGGACCTTCTGTAGGTGCATCTGTAACTATGAAAATGGCCAAAAAGTGATTTATTTAGTGTTGACTAGACCTCAATTTTAGTCACCAATATGTCATTGTAAGATCACCGAGTTAACCTAAAACTTGCAAAGATAAAGAGCACTTGCAAAAACCTAAAACACATCAAATCCTAAAAATAAAAAAGATGAAAATGGGGAATCAAATTGACCCTGGCAGTCACTTGACTAAGTGAACTTATGATCTAGGAGCTACACTAAATTACATGCTTCATGTAGTTGTGTGTGTGTGTGTGTTTGTGTGAAATTTTGCCCTATGTGGCTCTTGTGCCAAGATGCACTTGATAGCGAGCAATAGCTAGATGTAGAAAATTTAAGTTGATATGTGTATGGAAAAAATAACTTCCCCTCCTATGAAGTGTATGCATAAGAATTTTGTCCCTTGTCCCTTGAATGAATGCTAAATGGATGCTTTAATGCTCTTGAAATTCCTTTAGATTAGTAGATGTTTAGTGCTTGGTCATTTATTATGATCACATAGCTTTGTATTTGTATTGTTCCCTTGATTGAATTTCACAATTAACTACTAAAAGGTATACCATAAAGAAAATAAGATGCCCCACAGCTATAAAATAACCAAAAGATGCGAGCAAGATACAAATAGGTTGGGGCACCTAGGCGCTTGCATCCTGGCTAAGCACTAGTGTCCAGTCTCAGAAAAACTAAAGTATCAAAAGGAAAACTAGTCAATAGGGTGTGTAAGACCAAGAAGGAAACTAGAAAGAAATAAAAGAGGATAAACAAAGTTTCCAATTAGTAATTTTCTCGCTTAGGAATCATATGAATAGTGGTATGTGATCAGGACCTAGAAATATACCCAAAATGTGTGATTTTGTGTCTACATTTTCCCCCACTTTATGTTGTTGAGAGAATTTTCGATAACATAAAGTAGATAAGAGATGTGTACCTAATAACCATGTAGATCGATGGCAAAAAATGTTCTAAGGAGATAAAAAAAGTATGGAATGATAAAAATGGAGTGTGGAAGCTAGAGAAGAGGATGCGACCCTAGGGGTGAAAGCATGTGTGTATATTTCATGTTGTACCTATTGTTGATGTCATTTGATTTGTTTGTCGATGTGAATACTACTTCCCATAAGGATGGACGTGCAAAAAAGAAGAGAATAAGAGTAATCAAATGTGTATATGAAAAATTTGATCCAAACATGTAAAAAGTATGTAAAAATGTGAAGAGGAACATGTGCACCTAATCTATGATGAGTGAAAAGATAGAAAGGATCCTAAAAATGCTATAGAGGAATGATTTTTTTAGGAGATCTCATGCTAAGAGTGAGTTTTTTGGGTGATCTCAAGCTACATATGAATTTTTTGGGTGATCTCACTCAAAGTACGAGTTTTTTGGGTGATCTCATGCCACAGAAGAAGAGTGTAGGGAGAAATTTCTAGTGTTATTCTCCATCCTTTGACTACTTCCTGACGAGTTATACACCACTGCAGATGGTGTGATCCTACTTTGTTAAAAATCCAATCCATTTCAATCTAGCTCGATCCAATGCAAAAATAGAAAAGAGGATAAAGCATGCATGTTTATTACTGGAGTATTGTTCCTGTGCGGAGAAAACTATTGTGTAGACTACTGAGAATTGTGTTGATCTGAGAAAAATTGTGTAACTTCCCATGGTCATAGGCACCCAAGAAAGGTCAGGGGCACTTAGGTCATTACTATTTGGAGCTAGGCGTTGGTGTATGTACCGTGCTGAGGACCCAAGTCAGGTTTTGAGCCCTTTCTGTAACTGTCTACTGTGTTAATTATGTGTTGAATGAAGTGTTTGTATGGGGTGACTTATTCACCCAATGTATTCCCCCCTCATTTGGGGTGCATGTGATGTCACTAGGAGTATACAACCCAAAGGAAAGGACTGGATGTTTATCTGAAACATAATGCCCTACAGGGGGAGGAAATTTTCTTGGTAGAAACCAAGACACATGTAAACAAAGAGGATGGAAACATGTGTTAGTGTAAACAAGACAAAAATGCATATAGAAGACAAAGTGTAAGCTATCAAGAAAGAAGACAATGTAGACCATAAAATGTGGGTTGTAAACATGGAAAAACTTTCACAATGTTGTAAGACAATCAGGGAAAAAATGACCAAAAGCATATAAGTGTGCAAAAAATACAAAGGTCATAGCCTACAAATAATGGAAAATACAATGAAAAAAAAAAGCAAGAAAAGTATCAGACAACCATGGTAGAAAATAGTTCCTGCAAAGAAATGTTTTACATGAAGCACCCGTTAGCATTTTAGAAAGATAAAAAATTGTCAAAGCATGTATGATCTGATATAGAGTAGTGTGTTAGTAAGTATAGGAAGTAGTATAAAATGAAACAATAGCACCTATGATGTGTACGAAAGTAGATTCCTCCAAGATCCGTTGTGGAACTGGTAAGAGATACAATGTCAAACATCCATGTTGCATGTAATGATATGTGTAATGTCTATGATCATAACTAGAAGGCAAGTGAAATGCACGCATGTGTATATAAAAATGATAATGACATACAAAGTATATGTCTAACATAGTAAACAAAGTGTACATACAAGTTTAAGTAAGAAAGAACAATGTGCAACCAAGATATGTAGTATGTTGTGAATGTGAATGGAATAGAATGTAAAGTGAATGATAGGAGCAACATGCCCCCCGAGTAAGTGTGAATGAGTATGCATGAGATGAGGTTTTTATTTATAACTACCCCTTCAGCAGTCAAGAATGAACCATAGAGACAAGAGTGTGTCATTGGGAAATGGTTTGAATTATGTGCTAGGAAGATATGATTGATAAAACATAGAACATAGAGAGTGAGTGAGTGTGGTGAGGTTCATTTCATATTTAGACCCTCAACATTCGAGTATGAACCGTGGAACTAGAGTGTGTCATCTAGGAAGTGTTTTGCGAAAATTATGTGTCTTGAATTTGGTGAGTGTGAAATGTCTCGTGTATATGATATGAGGTTCATAAATGTAGTATGCCCTTAATAGTAAAGTGTGAACTAGTAGCACAAGAGTGTGTCATCAACTAATGATGATATAAGTGTATCAAGATATGTAAGATGCATATGAAAGACTAGATCCAAAGTATGAAGTGGAAATAGTATAAAATGTAAGACACCTTATGATGCTAAGAGGGGGGAGAGTAATAATGATGCCACCCAAGTGTATGATAATGAATAAGAATCACGTAACATCATCTAAAAGATCATCATTGTCATGGTCAAAACTGAATGGTGATGCATCCGAGCCTTGGTAAGAAATAGTATGTGTTTGATCATATAAAGAGCCATTACGGCATAAATTTTTCATTTCCATTGCATACTCTTCTTCAGTGAAAGGTGTTGGAGGAAATCCATGTGCATACCAGTGAGTGAGGTTTTTTGAATAGCTGAGAAATGAATTTTTGCAGACAGAAACACATGTCCAAAATGCATATGAAATTTGATACTATATGATTAGGGTTCAAAGTTACCCCCATGTCAGTCAAGCTAAGATTGACCAAGTGTGAGTGGAGAAGCACGAGGAGTGCATGTAATAAATATTGATGAGATAGAAGACAAGGAAGACCATAAGCAATCGTAATATGATCATATCCATGATAGAGATGAGGTGAATGAGGTGGAGGTAAGATATCATTGAGTGTAAACCCAAGGCGATTCAAGCCATTGTGTGTGTAAATAGTGTCAGAGAAATTGGGATCAAATGGAATATGATTCCAATAAGAGTTATTCCTGAAAAACGTGCATGTGAAAGGAGGAAGCACATATGCGGGATTCTACATGAGAAGATGATATAGGTGGTATGATGTCTAATGTATGGACAAATCCCTGATAAAGTACCATAGCATTAGTAGAAGAAGGGGGTGATACTGAATCAGCTAGAACAACATCTAATGAAAAAACAATTTCCTTGAGTGGGGGAAAGTTGGTCGGATAGTGCATGGGTCATGGATCAGCAATAAGATGTATAGTAGCCAAATTGAGAATAGTTCATGTAGTAGTTGGGTCTAGGTTCCAATATTGGAATGGGGTACTATCAGCAAGAACTACATATTCAATGCCCTCATGTAAGAATTTTACACACCGGTGGACTGTAGAAGGTATTTCTTGCATTTTATGAAGCCATGGCCTGACCAAGTAAGCAATTATATGAAATGGGGAAATCAATAACAAAGAATATTGTAAGAACTATTTTTGGCCTAACTATGACAGGAAAAAAAATAGTGCCAAGACATGGACGTCGTAGTAGAATCATATGCTTGGAGAGAAATAGATGTTGGGTTAAGATTAGCTATAGAAATTCCTATATCCAGAATGAATGATAAAGGACAAAGATTAAGCTCATATCCATTCTCAACTAAATTTCACTTAATACCCAAGTTTTTTATGTATACACGTATCTATACATAGGAGGATCATTTTCATATACATAAAAGATTGTCAGCTATAGTATATGGAAAAGAGTAAGCTACTGAGAGAATCCATCCACAAATGTTTGATAAACTATATCCAGATCAATAGTAGAATGGATGCGAGTATTAGCTAAGAGAGTAATAATTTTAGCTCAACAATTAATTGTTGGCCAGCAATAAATCATGAATAGAGATATCCATGATGAGATTATCCTAAGAAAAAGGGAGTAATGAAATTATGAGGACCCTAAGAGTATTGGAATGAGAAAAGTTCACCAAATGATTAATTAAAATCTTGAAAATAAATTCTAAATCCTAGTTGCAGAGTCACAATAAAGTATAGATTCATGACCCAAACAATAAGAAATTAAGATTTGAAACCCTAGGTACAAGAGAAGGGATAAAATGACTTGGACTATTTCTCAATTAATATTGGACTGTGTTGAGCTAGAAAATTGATGGAACAAGAAATCATACTATCGCAACCGAGCCCAAAAAAAATCAGAACCATTGAGAATGTCAGGACTAGGGTGCGTGGATTGGGTCAAGGGCATCAAGGACCTTCTGTAAGCACTTTTGAATGTGAAAATTTCTAAAAAGGGATTTTTTAGTGTCCCTAGACCTCACTTTTACTCACTTGTATGTCACTGTAAGATCAACTGAGTTCACCAGAAAACCTGCAAAGTGAAATAGCATTATAAAACCCTCAAAACACATCAAATCCTGAAAAGAAAATATGCAAATGGAGATTCAAAATGACCCTTAGATAGTCACCCAATTGAGTGAACTTATGATTTAGGCATTGCACTACATTTCAAACTCCATGTAGTTCTACATGTGTGTGTGCGAAATTTCATCCTAGGTGGCTCTTGTGCAAGATGCACTTGATAGCAGAGCATTAGCTAGATGTAGAAAATGTAAGTAGATGTGTGCATGGAAAAATGAACTTCCCCTCCTATGAAGTGTATGCATAATAATGCAGTCCCTTTCCCTTAAATGGATGTTAGATGGATGCTTTAATGATCTTGAAATTCCTTTGGTGCAACCTTAGGTGATAGTAGTAGATGCTTAGTGCTTGGTCATTTATTATGATCACATAGACTTTATATTTATATTATTACCTTGATTAATTTTGCAATTAACCACTAAAATGCCAACCATCAAGAAAATAAGATGCCTAAATGGTAGAAAATACCCAAAATATGAGCAAGATACAAATAGGTCGGGGGCACCCAGAGGGGACGAGGATGCCTAGGCACTATTGTTCTGGTTGAGTGTTGGTGTCTAGACTGGGATAAAAGATAAAGTATAAAAATTCAAATTGGGCAATACAGAGTGTAAGATCCAAGAAATGGAAACTAGAAAGAAAGAAAAAAAGGCCAAAAGACAATGGTCAATTAGTAATTTTCTTACTTAGGAATCATATGAATAGTGGTATGTGATCATGACCTAGACATATAACCAAATTTCATGATTTAGTGTCTACAGTTAGCTATTATAACATGAATGAAGATAACAACATGATATAGAAATGAAAACACATATAATAAGGAAATTAATTAACACAAATCATGAATAACATATTTCCATTTCTACTAACCATAACAATCCATAATGTGTCCTTCATAAGCATAATCCATTATATTACATATACTTGTTGATTGCAACACATGCACTTATACATAATAATTCACAAAAATCACTTAACATGCTTCTCATACATAACACAAATACCTCTCTAATCATCATTCACATTCATTACAAGAGATTGCAATAAATATTTATATATAGTGGGGACTTTCCCTTCACCACTTACATGTGTTAATACTAATAATAGACATCCTAAATATGGGTTGCAGATGTTTTACAAATCTGATTTAACTCTAAAATTTTTATAAATAGCTTGGCCTCACCCATGATTTAATCCCATAAATAGATGCCTTCATTTCATGTGTTTTATACCTATTGGGTCGGTGTTTTATCTATCTCTAGATGTTATTTGCACAATATGTCATCTTCAGACTTTTTTCTTATTTTTAGCCTTAGATTATAAATTGGTTAACCTCATAAACCTATGTTTGCATGTGTTGACATTTTTTGTATTGACCTCCTTCTCTGCATTTATGTGCACATTCAAGAATTGACCTGTATCCATTCCTTGTTTGTGGGAGTTCTTCTACGTATAAATCTTCATACTTCTATTATTACATGTGTATGTCTTCTTTTGTATGGTCTTCAACTTCCGCACATGGCTAATGCTTAGCCATTTTCTCTACTCACATTATTTTGATGAATTAACTTGCAGCCTTAATTATGTAATATCATAGTCAATGCATTAATTCTTACAACTAGTGTATACAATACATTATGAGATCAAAAACAAAAGAGGATGATTGAACTTAGTTGATTACATATGGATCTAGGAAGTTATGGGTTTATGCGCAATGCTAGAGATGGGACATGTAAATATGAAGGTTCTTTGTTATAAAACTATAGCTAGAAAGTGACATGGTGTAGGAGTACAAATATACCAGGACCGTCTATATACATTTTGCACCTATTGTATGGTTCCGGGATCACAGTTTGAATATTTTTCTGTAACTTTATGAGATTTTCATCTCCTTATTAATTTTTTTAATTATTAAACCTTATTTTTTCTCATGCTAGAAGGTCCGAAACTAAATATTATAAGTAAGATCTCAAACCCTATCCAATGGGTAAGATCCCATGCAAAATAAACATTAGTTGGGTTGAAGTGAATCCTTGTACTTTCAATGTCAACACTACTCAAAAGAGCCTATTGTCTACACATCATTCTCCACATAGACATGTGATATTTAAATTAATGTAACTTGATTTGGTAATTGGAACCTCATTGAAAATGCTTGAATTGAGTTTTTCTCTTACTAATACTTGTAAAAGGGATGTTGAGTGCCATTGCAAACGAGAGAAGTTGATTACTTGACCCAGTAAGACTGCTCCAGATGTGAAGTAAAAGAATTCAAAATTTGGAGGTGCATTATGAATCTTGGAACAAGAAGTTAGAGCTTTGAAGAAACCATTTCAAGCTATATTTTGCAATAGATGAGTTAATGAAGAAGCCAAGCCCTAACCAAAGTGAAAGTGTAAGCATACTTGCTTATATAGAAATATCCATGAGAGGGTTCACTTGAAACCAATGCTCATGAACTAGAGAAATCTAAAACACTCTCTATGAATAATGGTGGAATTGATATTTTATATGGCCTCTAGGGATATAGTTGTCAAGGTCCGAAACTACATAATTCAAACATTAGATAAAATATCCACAAAGTTTATTAAAGTGGGAGGTTGTAAATAAAAAAAATGACAAAACATAGTAAATGACTATAACACAAAACACCAATTTAAGGTGAAAAACCTCATAAAGGTAAAAAATGCATTAAGACTCTTAAAGCATTTGTCCATTTCAATGTGTATGAATACACATTTTTATGATCCAATAACTAAGGACTCTCCTTCACCACTGTCTCTCCATTTTAGTATTACGACTGCTAATTCATTTGAACTAATCCACCGGGCCCCAAGGGCCCTATATAAATATTTTTTATGGGTGTGTCATCTCGTGAAGCACCCCATCATTGATTTAAATAATCAATTAAACCTTATAAACTAAAATTTATATTAAATAAATAAAAATATTATATATATTTATTTACTTAATTATAAACTGAAATTTATATCTTAAGAACACTTAAGAGGAGTTAAACCTTACTTAAGATTAATGTTCTAACACTCCCCCTTAATATTAAGTGGGGTTTATATGCCAACATTACCTCTTTATACAACATGATTTATAATTTAAATTAGAGTGATGGTTTAGGATAACATATCACATTTGAAGGATTTATACACCTTCATCATGATAAGTTTACCTTTTATTATAGAAAGATTTGGAATCCATAAATCAAAAGTGATGATTTAGGCTAAGCATGATTTGTGATACTACATCTCACTGTTCCTCATGGAAAATATATACCATGATCTTTAGGATCCTTTTATGAAATAAATACCTCTTTTACAACATGATGCTTAATTATTGGAATATATACTAAACTTAGAGTGATAAGTTTACTAAAATCATAAAAAATATCTTTTACAATGCTTTAAATTGGAGTAGAAGTATAAAGGTGAAAAATAAAACACACGAATGACAATTAAGAGGTGGAATTTTCATGCACACTCATCCTCAATGGAAACTATGAAAGGCTAAGAATTGAGAGAAACTTGCAAAACTTCAAAACACACAAAAGGATTCGTAAATGTGTATATAAATTGATCTTCACTAGAGCAATACTAAAGATCTATATCAGCACATAGTACCATATTTGAGATGAAATGCATATATATCTCTATATGCTTCGTTCTCTACTACTGAACTAGCTTATTAACTAGAACAATACAACTATGAATATCACACAAAAGAGGAGTACTTCCTTTAACTTCCATGTGAATTTATTCTAACAGTTGCTTTAGTCACATGGATTCTTTCATTGTTTCCATCGCACTTCTATATTTTTCCTCAATAGAAGAGATGGAGAGTGTCAACTTTTTTTTCTCCAATTAATGGCACATGTACCAAAATTGAACACACATCCAATTGTAGATTTTCTATTTATCACATCCCTTACTTGGTTAAAATGACAATATCCATATAAACATGCATTATTAGGAGTATAATGTAAACCAAAATTAATTGTTCCTTAAATATATCTCAAAATTCTTTTGGCTAACTTCCATTGATCCTAATATGGTTCTTGTATAAATATGGATGTAATACCTATTGTATATGCAATGTTAGTTCTAGTAATAGTTAGATAAATAAAAATACCTATAAGTTGCATGTAAAAAGTTGGATTATATTATTCACATCCATGTTTAGGATCAAGTTTACAACCAACTTCAATAGGAATATAAATTGATTTACAATCTACCATATTAAACCTTTTAAGCAAGTTAGTAGCATATCGTGATTGAGATACAACAATATAATTTTTATCTTTAAAAAATTTCATGCCTAAGAAATGATACAATAGTCCTAAATCAACCATTTCAAAGTATTATTTCATTTTAAGTTTAATTTTGAAAATTAAACTATTAGTTTTGCTACTAATAATCAAATCATCAACATACAATACAATAAGAATAATTTGATTATTATCAATTTTAAAAAAAAAAATCATTATTAGAACAATAGTTAGTAGAACCAATATATTTGAAAAAACTATTATTTTGCATAGCAAGATTTAGGAGCTTGTTTTAAACCATATAGATATTTTTTCATTTTACACATACAGTTCTTTTCCAGGTCCCTCAAAACCTTTAGATTAAGTTATGTAAATTTCTTATTTTAAGTCACCATTCAAGAATGCATTCTTAACATCCATCCGGTGGATTTTCTAACCATATTGAATAGTTAAGGAAATAAGAATCATATATGTGCTCATTTTTTAACGAGTACAAAGTTTTCTACATAGTTGATACCATGTTTTTTAGTAAACTAGCAACCTACTAACCTGGATTTGAACTTATCAAAAATGTCATCGTCCTTATATTTAATTTTGTAAATCTACATAGAGTCACAAATACTTAATTTTTCAGAGGGACAAGATCCCAAGTCTAATTCTTAATTAGGGCAGAATATTCAGCTTTCATAGTTTCTACCCATCTTTTGTCAAGAGATTCCTCTTTGAAAGATTGGGGTTCCATCTCATACATAGTCATCAAGGCATGATATGTATGATATCTTCTAATCATCTTACTAATATTATCAGGATTAGAATCATCTTCCATTATTTGTTCTAATTATTTTGATCTTACGACTAGAATGGTTTTTTACAAGGGATTTAAACTCTTTAAATTTAGATAAAACATCTCATTTATGTTTTATGAAGAAATACCAAATCATGCGATAATAATCATCAATGAAGGTAATAACATACAAAGAAGCGTTTAGGGAAGGAACTTCTAAATGTCCTCTAATATCACTATGGACAGGTTCTAATGGTTCTAAGGAGTTTACTCCATGATGACTATGCAATGGGTTATATGATTGCTTACGACATAAACATCCTTCACAAGTTTCATGAGCATGAGAGATAGGTGGCAGAAGAATGACAAGGTTAAGTCAATACATGTCATACATGTTCATAAAGTTAAAATGACCCAATCTTTCATACCACAACTAAACATCATTCCTATTTTGAGTAGAAAGATGTGAAGTGGATGCAAAACTTTTAAAAACATATAAACCATTCTTTTATATGCCTTCAACAATAGTAACATCTAACTCATTTTTAATAAACCATTTAGATTTTAGTAATATTACACTATAATTATTTTGAGTTAGTTTTGAACAAAAAATCACATTCATTTTCAATTTAGGAAAACACAAAATGTCATTTATAAAACCATTGAAAACTTTAGCTTTTCCTTGACTTTGAACATCGAGAATGGAATGATCACTAAGATATATTTGATCATTATATTCTATGATATTAGATAGAATATCATATTTTTAATTCATGTGCCTAGATGCACCGCTCTCTAATATTCATTCATTTTCTTTGGTTGTGACTAATGTAGCATGCAAAGCAACTACATTAGGTTTTTTATTATTATTTTTATTTTTTATTTTATTTTTATTTGGTTTGTTCTCTTTTTTATTTTTGAAATTTGGCTTGTTTTTTTAACCCTACAGTATTCCTTTTTGTGTCCAAATTTCCCATAGTTGTGACATTTCTCATCAAAATTGTCTCTTAAATTATTATTGCCTGATTTTTATCTTTACTAGGAGTTTTAAAGTTTGATTTTTTATTCTTGTTAAATCTAGAAAAATTATTCTTTGATGTTTGTGCGAGAATTTTCTAAGTGGCATTTTCCTTCAAATCAAATTTTGACATGAATTTTTCTTTTTGAATTAGGAGAGCACTCAAAGTAGATAGGTTGGGAATATCTTATTCAGTTTGATATTTGGATTTTAAAATAGAAATGAAGTTTCTAAACCTCTCATGGATGTTCATTTGAATAATAAAATACAATAGTTTTTCATGAATTAAACCACATTTACATCCATCTAGTTGATATTTAATGTTTTTTATTTTTACTAGAAAATTAATCACTTTTTTGCCTCCCTTCATGGGAGTTGTCATCAACTCAAAAATCAATTTTATAATATTTGAAATAATCATACCTTTATGAATTGATTACAAAATTTTCCAAGCTTCGCTAGGACTTTCTTAGTTTCCAATGTGAACCAAGAAGTCATCTTGCATGCTTTGCAATGTAATCAACATTGTTTCCTACACACAAGGGAATACCATGCGTGTTGGCCTTTCATCCAGCAGGAATTAGGCACTCACCTGAGGCATGTGCAGGTGCATTGAGTCTCTCTTTTATGTGAGTTAAGTGGGAAACCATCATCTATGTCAGGAACTTAATGAATAAAGGTGGAAATGAGACATACAATCATCATAGGGCTCAGAACGGCCTCTAGACAAATGTATTCATTCCAAATAGAGGGTACTTACAGATAACAGATAGAACTACAACAGAAAGGAAAATACATAAGGATTTACATCTATTCCATAACATCCATGAACAAAAATGAAAAGATATAGATATGAACCGAATCAATTACATTCATACTCATTCATGTTTGTAACCTCATTACATTCAATGGATCCATTAGACTACCATAGCTTGATCAGACCAAAGTCATACATCACAGCAGGGATCATGTCCTTCATCCATACAAAGAAAAATTTATATCCCAGCCCCTTAATACATTACTCCCTTATATAGCCTCTACCCAATCCCACAGAGTTCTCATAGTATTTCTACAGAGCTCCACTCTCTATATTCTCCTCTATCATATATCTGATCTGCTCCCTTTTTCTTTCTACAGGTGCTTGTATTTATAGGCATCCCAGAGTGCCAACTCATCCTTCTACATAGCCTCAGATCCGGTGCCAAGTGTCTGAATGTGGTCCTCCATGGGAGCATGCTCCATCAGATCCAAGCTCTCCACTCCTTGTAATGATGGTCTTCTAGAATCCTCTATCGCTAAGCATATTCCTTTCATGGGCATCACGTTGCCAGGATGGCACCTTATCCACTCCTCATTCATTGTCGGGTCACACTTTTCTCATGTCCTTCCCAATACACCAAATATGGATAAGTCCCGAGACCTTGTCTTCTGTGCAACACGACCTTTCTAAAACCCTCCTAGAACCTTTCCTTGCATGCCTTCTCCTTGTTCGCCCATCTTCAACCTAGGCCTTGCACGCCCATGTGCCTTTGTGTACTTAGCCAATATTTTAGGGGCCCAACATCACCCCACACTTCATGCTGTTCTCCACCCTCGGGAACATACTTCTCCAATGAATAAAGAATTATAGTAGACTTAAATAATCTTGGAAAAAGAATAAGGGGATGAAGGAATTTGGGGAAAGAAGAAAGAATGGGGAAGTGATGGCATTATTGCAACAAGGAGCTAGGAAAATCCCTTTTGCAAGTCAGCCTCTAACTTGTTCCAGGCATCGACTTCATTTTGCGCTCTCTGGAAGAGGTCACTGACTAGGGTGACTTACCTCCCCAAAACTTAGTCCATCTCCTTGAGTGTTCATGGTGTCAACAACCCCTCCAACTCCTTGCTCATGTCTTCAAGTGTGTCCATCCTTCTAGTGATTTGCGGGTATAGTTCCTTCAACCAGTTTTTGATTGAACCCCTTAAGGTTTCAATGGCCTCGGATTTCTTTTTGACCTCGGCAAGGATTTTGTCCCTTTCCACCCTATTTCCCTTATTCTTCTCTTGAAACTCCTTCATCTCTACTTCATGAGTGGCGACCAAGATGCTCACCACTCTATCCCTGTCTGCGTAATTATCGTGTACGTGGCCTCAGTAGATTGGGTAGCAATCTTGACATCCACAAGTACCTTGCTATACTCAGCAATGATTGCTACCACTTTCAATTTGTCCTCCCTCACCAAGTGTGCTGCCACTTCTTCCATGGACTCCAGGGCCAACAGTTGTCTCTCCATGGTGAGGATGCGTGTCAGATCTTCTAAGCATTCAAGAGTGGATCCGTACTTCTATGTGGGTGGCGTTAGGTCTGGATGCTTCAACATAATGGAACTTTTGATAGAATCCATATTTTTGTATACTTCACGCACCTTTTCCTTCTCATCCCTTAGTTCACACTTCAGCTTGCATGCTGATCAACTCTTCTTGTTTCAAGCCCTTAGTCTTCTCAGCCAGCTCCTCTTCCTTCTTTTCTAGCTCTCCCTCTAGAAATTTTACTCTATCATTTCTTCCAAAGAGCCTAGCCTCAGCCTCGACTGTGACCTTGTTGAGCACATTACATAACTACTCATTCAAGAGTTATTGGGAATTTACCAAGGGGTTGGCTCCCTTAGACTCCAGTACTGGCATGATTTCCCCTTGGTATACTTTGAACTTTGGCTCATCAATATGGGACTCAAACACCCAAGAGAGCATCTTCCTTGTCCTGGGGTATGTGCCCTCCTCATCAAATGACGCCATAGCTAGAAGTTTTTCCGTGGGTATAGTGCTCTAGAAGCATGCACGCATAGCAACCTTCCTTGGGTCAGCAACATAGCCCATGACCTGTCCTCATTCTGTATCAAGGCTCTTCCTTCCCGAGCGCATGGATTTGGGGAAACTCACCATTAGACTGGGACCTCCTCCCACACTGACTTGTTCTTTCTCAACATTTTCCTCCTTATCCTCTTCCATCACTATGTCAGCACTGTGCTCTAATTATTGTTCTACCAAGGCCTCAATTATTTTCATTGCTTCTCTTTCTACCACCTCGTTTACTTTCTCCTGTGTAAGGCTTGGAGTTTTCTTCTCCTGCGCACCAACCTCCTCACTTCTTCCCATGTCCTAGGTGCCTTCCTCCTCCTGGCTACCCTTGTGCCGCATGAAAAGGAACTCATGTTCTTCTTCTCTATCCCCTCTTCTTCTGAACCATGCATGCTTGAAAACAAGTGGTTCTTGGTCTCTTTCAGAATCATCTTCTTCATTCGTCATCATCCTTTTCACCTATGTAGGCCTCCAGGCTCTCAGTTTCTTCCGAGTCGGCCTCCTCTACTATCCTCTACTTCTTTCTGAGAGGTGACTCTTCCGTAGGGGATCCAACCTTCTCTGCTTCCTCTGGTGAACTTCTCCTTGGTGAGGGGTTGCTCTGGCACCTCTTCTTCCAGGGTCTTCTCCTTTACCGGGGACTTCTTCCTGCGCGCATAGGTGCTAGGTTTGGCACTTGCCACTGGCATGCTTACTGGCTGGGCAGTCTGCACACTTGGTGATTTTTCTTCTTCTCTCTCCCTTTTCTTGAGTGCAGGCTTTCTTCTACCCATGGGATCTTCAGGTATGGAGACATCATTCTCCAGGTATGTGCACCTTTCTCAAACTTTGGCCTAATGTAGAGATATACACATGCATGGACTTCCTGCAATTGGTAGAGTTAGGGGTTTCATCATTCTGACTTCATGCGCTACGTAATTTTCCACATACACATGCTTCTTGGGGTAGACCAACATCCTATGTGCATCTCCCTGTGGTCCTGATCAACTTCACTAAGGTCAAACCTTAGTCTCTTTGCTTCTTTGAACCTGTTAACTCCCACTTGGAAGTACTGGGCAGTGAAGGAGAATGGGAGTTTACACCATGGGCTCATGGTTTCATCCACCAACTTGAATCTGCCTATGCAGAAGTGCTGGTACACAACAAACTCAGCTTCTCCCTCTGTAAGCACCGTAGTTTTCTCTGGGATTCTCCACTCTACCCCAAACACATCCCTTAAGTGCTTATACCACTTGTCCAGGTGCGCCTTGTGGGAGGCTTGTCATTGTTTCACATGTATACTTTGTAAATATTTTTGCAGGGTGAGGGATCTTCAGCCGGATACTCCCAAACAAACTTGTCTTCCATGTCAGGAACTCCTATCTCTGAAAATACAATTGTCAGGAGGATATTTCCAAAGAGTATCTTGTCTCCTTCCTGTGCGTTGTTGATTATCTCATCTGCAATGAAGGCTGATAAATTATAGATTGTGCCCTCTGATATTTTTCTGCATACATTCAACCAGGCCTTATTCACCTGTGTCCACCTTTCTTGATCATTTAACTTTGTGACCAGGTGCACAACCATTCTCATGATGGGATCTGGGATTTCCTGCAATATCAAAATACCTTGACCCCTTCTTGTAATCATATGCAGTGACACTTGCTTTGATGGCATCCTTGTCGCTCAGGTCATCATCTATGCTTTCTCCCTCACAGATGAGGCCTGTAAACTTTGAAATCAGCTGAGGGTTATGTGCATCTTGTGCCCCATGAAGTAAAAGTGGTCCTCATGCATGCGTGACATCAGCCACTGATAGAGGTGCTCAGGATTTCCAAAGTAGGGAAACTCATAGAGTTTGTAATAACCCTGCCTTCTCCAACTTCACTTTTACCTCATCGCTATAGATGGGAAAACCCTCTGGTGTCCTTTTGTTCATCAGGTGCACTAACTCCAATGCCATTTCCTTCTCTGTTGTGTTTGTGTGATGGTTATAATCACTCACCACCATCTTTCTCAAATGGGATTCCCACTCCTTCCCAAGAAAAACTCCATCTAGGTACTGCATTTCTGCATACCACTCCTCATTCATGCTTGTGGTGGTTGTTGCTTGGCTCTCTGCCCTTGCCCTTGCCCTTGGGCTTCTTGGGTGACACAGTTGGTTTCTTGGGTGCCATTTTCTAGGTCCTCTTATCACTTCAATCTCTTCTTGTTACTCTACTCTTCCACTCCTTCCAACCTTAGATCTCAAACTTGTGAAGAAAACCTCTTAAACCCATGCCCTAGTTTTTCAAACCCTAACTGGGATAATTCTTTCACAAGATGACACCTTCTCACAACTACTCTTACACCCATGAAATCCCTTCCTTCTGGTTTGCAAATCCAAACTAGTTACTCACGCTCAAACTCTTCAAATTTTTCTTCACACGGATCAGTTCTGGAAGCCCTAGTTTGCAATGATGCAAAAGCACTTCTCTCTTCATATTCACAAAGTAAATAATGAAGTGCCTCAACCTTCTATTTATAGTTTTTCCTTATTTTACGCATTAAATGCTTCTTCACCTACCACCATACTTCAACACTTATTGCAGATTTTTCCAAAAATCCAGACTTCAGCACCCTTTCTCACGTGCCCAACCTTGCGTGGACAATTCTACAACCTTCTGGCATGCAACCAATCCATCTGACAGAAGACTCTTACGCATGCATCAACCAGTGCCGAAGGCACTTCTTCCATCCTTTACATGATTTTTTCTCTCGCCTACCTCATGTTGCTTTTGCACTTCTTCCTCTCTTGTACGTGGATCCCCAATGTAGCCTTATCCTGACACCAACCATCCTTTTTCACCTTTCCTTGCATGTACTTCCTTCACAAGGCCATTCAACCAGGATTTCCAATGCAATCCTTCCTGGTGCTTCACACTTCAAGTTCTTCCACCTTACTCTACCCCACACTAAAATGATGTGCGGTCCTCTGCATAGTTACAACCTTCAAAAAGTAATGAGATTACCAGTGCCCAAGGTGCAACACAAAACAACAACGAGAAAGGGAAACACAAGAAAATAAAATGCATTAAGGGAAATCCTAAACTAACTGGAAATACTGCCTTATTTACAAACACCAAGAAGACTTATTTATAGTAGGGCTTCAGCCTACTCCCATTGAAGTGTCCTGGAAATCTCATCCCATCCAGTGCTTGTAACTGGCATGCACCTGAATCAAGGATGTACGAGATGGTGTAGGGACCCAACCAATGGACTTTTAACTTCCCAGGATGGTGCAGAAACTTGGAATCATATAGCAACACCATCTGCCAACCTCAAACTTCTTGTTCCTAATGTGGCGATCATGCCATGCTTTTTTCTTTGCTTTTTCTGTTGTTTGGCTCCATTTGGCCAATGATCACCTTTCATCTAGCTTCATTAATTTATCAATCCTTTCTTCCAGTGCTTTCTCATCAGCCAACCCTCCTACATGCGTTATTCACAGAGAAGGTAACATGAACTCAACCGGTAGGACAACCTCCATGCCAAACACCAATTGAAACGGTGTGGCTTTGTTCAACCTTTTATAAGTTGTCCTATAAGCCCATAATATGGCTGATACCTTGTCATCCCAATCTTGTCTTCCAACATCACAAATATTTGTCAGGGTATGACTCAGTATTTTGTTAAATGCTTCCACAGTTCCATTTTCTTGTGGGTGATAAGGTGTAGTTTTGTGATGAGCCACCATGAACTCTACTAATAGATCCTCACGGTCTCATTCAAGAAATGTGTACCCCTATCACTGGTTAAACTTAAAGGGCATCCATACCTCATGATAATGTTCTCCCACAAAAATCTTGTTGTTGTAGCTTGTTGTACAGTCTTTAGTTGGGGCTGCCTCTACCCACCTTGTCAAATAGTCCATGCAAGTGATTACATAGTGTGATCCAGTCCTACGCGTTGCTGGTGCAATAGGGCCTACAAAGTCTATTTCCCCATTTCTCAAAAGGTTCAGTGCTAGGGATAGGGCACAAAGGCATTTCATCTCTCCATCCTGGCTTGCCAACACACTGACAATGGTCACATGCTTTACAATACTCCTTGCAATCCTTATACAGAGTTTCCCACCACAATCCTGCCATTAATATTTTACGTGTGGTGGCATCACCTACATAATGTCCACCTGCACTTCCTCCATGTGCTTCCTCTATGATGGTGAAGTGCTCATGCTCTAGTACACACCTGCGTAAAACTTCATCACACCCTAGTTTGTATAAGTCCCCACTGATCAACATGTAGGGCATGACACGTATGGCTAGTTTCTTTTTCTCTAATGTCTTCATCCCTTCCAGGTGCCATACCCATTTTAAGGAAACATAAATATCCTCCAAGTCTGAGGGCATGCGCCATAACCTAAACAGTTGCACATCTGGCATGGTATCTTCAATGCTTTGCACGTGTCCTCCCCTGAATCAATCCTAGACAAATGGTCAGGTCTGGAATTACTCTTTCCTGGTTTGACAACCACTGTGAACTTGAACTCTTGGAATAATAGTACCCACCGACATATGTGCCCTTGTAGAATGGGCTTGTTCACCAAATATTTTAATGCCATGTGGTCAGTGTAGAATATAAAGGGAGTTTCCAGCAGATACTGTCTGAATTTATGAAGTGCATAGATCATTGAAAATGCCTCGTGCTCAGTTGTAGTATAATTCTGCTCTGCTGGTGTCAACTTCCTACTTGCAAAGCATAGGGGGTGATCAACAATTCCCTCACCAGGTTGTGTAAGCACTGCCCCAATGGCCATTCCTGAGGCATCCACATGAACATGGAAGGCTTATCCCAAGAAGGGAAATGTAATATAGGCGCGGTGACAAGCCTATCCTTTAAAGTGTCGAATGCCTTCTGTTGTGCCTCTCCCCAATGGAAGGCACTTTTATGTCTGAGAAACTCTTCTAAAGGCATGGTGATCTTGGCATACCCCTTGATGAACTTCCTGATAGTATCCCATATGTCCAAGAAACCCATGCACTGCGCTTTGACTAGTTGGCTCCCCCAATCCCACAATCACTACAATTTTGGCAGGATCCACCAGTAAGCCTTCTTTACATATGATGTGTCCCAACAGGGTCCCAAATGGGGTAGAAAATACACACTTCTTGATGTTGAGGGATATCCTCAACTACCGACACCTTTCAAACATCAATCTCAGATTGTCACAATGGTCCTTGACCAGTCCATACATGGTCCAATCATCAAGGTACACTTGGAGAAACTTGTGGATGAAGTCCTGGAAGGCCTGTACACTACAATGCGTGAGAACACAACAGGCACATTCTTCAACCCAAAAGGCATGACCGTATAGGAAAAAATTCCCCACTCAGTGGTGAAGGTTTTCTTTCTCTGGTCTTCCTTTGCAATCCTCACCTGGTGATAGCCTAAGAACCCATCCATGAAAGAGTAGACTTCATGCCCTGCCACTCCTTCCAATATTTCTTCAGTGAATGGGGTTGGGAAGGGATCAATGACACACACTACATTCAGATCCCTATAATCAACACATATCCTTATCCTTCCATCCTTTTTGATACTAATCACCATTGGACTTATCCACTCTGACTCCTCCATAACCTCTATGATTCCTGATGCTATCATCTTGTCTATTTCCTCCTTGACCTTCACGTGCAGATTGGGGTTCATCTGGTATGGTCTCTTCCTAACTGGGCATGCACCTTCCTTCAGTTTTATCCTCATCTCCCCCAAGGAATGGTGGATGCCTTTAAGCTCATGATACCCACATGGGAATAAATCCTCAAACTCACATAAAAGATCAATGATCTTAGAGACTTCCTTCTCTGACCAATAGTCTCCAATGATAGCTTCCTTGGGTTCTTCTTCTGACCCAATATTAACCTTCTTAGTCTTTAAAGGCTCATGGTAGGCACACGTTCTTTCATCAGCACTATCCATCACTTCGCATGAGCCTAGAGAATGGTTAACCTCCAAATTTTCCATCTCTTCACTGTCTATGACATAGACCATCTTGCCTTTTTCTTTCTCTATGCATGCACACTCAAACTACACCTCATCAGACTCATCTTCACCAAATTTCCCTCCAAGCATGGCTCTCCTAGAAATTCTACAAGCCTATCCTCTTCCTTTGCACTATCCCCCATCGTAAGGTGCTTGACCTCCTACAATGCCTTATCCACCGATGGTTTGGTGCTTCGATACTCAAATGCTTGGATGAGATCAGCCACTAGTTCTTGCCAATTCCCTATTTGGTGGCATGTCTCAGAGTGGATGTACCATGCACGTGTAAACCCTGTAGTGTAGAATATAGTTTGTGTACCCAGAGGGATGGTGGAAAAGCTTTCGTGCCTTCCCTCCAGGCTCTCTCACAGGCTTGGATGTGGAAAGAGGTGGCTCCTTACCATGGTAGTCTTTGATGGTGGTGGGCACGTTGCTTCTAGAAAACTGAACAGAGAAGGAAATTCTCACTTCACACCATTCTGATAAGCTCTCATGGTGTGTCACCCACCATCGTGCTGCAGTGCCAAGTAAGACATAGCTTAGCATCTCTCTTCTTTCATTCTCATTTCTCCACTGGGCCTCCATTTCCTACAAGAAGGTCTCAGTGTAAGCCCCTCCATAATACTTAGGTAACTTCCTTCCTCCTAGGCACCTAAGTGAGCATGCCTTAGGTGCTCTGGTTACAAGCCCCTTCAGTTGTCACCCAACCAACTCATAAGTTCCATGTGCCCAATTGTCACATGCTAGACTAGTGGTGTCACTTACTGACTGAGCATCCTCAAACTAGATAACTCCGTCGGTAGGATGGATTATCTCTGGGTCTCAAATAGAATGCACATAAATCCAATCAAGGACCTCTTCTCCTAAGGGCTCTGTGTATGGCACCGACTTCCCATCTGCAAGGGGAATGATAACCCTTTCTTCCTCATTCTCAAAGCTGATGTACCCCTTATTGAACCAAAGATCAACATTGTTCTTATAACACCATGGGCACCCAAGTAGTGCTGGGAAATTATCTTCCTCAATGAGTGCCAAGACTTCAAAGTCCCCAGTAAACTTAGCCCCCTGAATGGTGATAGTTGCATCCTTTAAGACACCGATGGGCATTGCCTTCATTTTGTTTGCCATATACAACACATTCAAAGATGGCTGTAATGCAGGCCTTCCCATCTGATGCCATGCATCCAAGGTGAGAACATTGACCTCTGCACCTATGTCAATGAGGATATTACTAAGGAGCCATCCATCCATGACTACATTTAATGTGATCTCCCTATCATAGTCAAGCTATGGGGGGGAGGTTTGCATGCAACACCTACCTTTCATGCTCTACTCCTGCACGCTGGTACTTTCTCCTCAACCATTCTCCTAGCAAGGGAATGATATTCTCTTGCCTTAGCATCTTGCACACTTCCTTAACCTCATCCATGTCCTTCTGCGGAGCCTCAACACTTCTCCTATGCTCCTGCTACCTAGACTACTCCTTAAGACACTTGGATTTCTCCTTGCAAGCTCCTTATAATGTCCATAGTTTCCTGGTATACCTCCTTCTGATGGGCAGGGTCTGGGTACTTCCCATGCACAACTTCCTCTCTTGAAACTAAGGTTCTTTTCTTTGGTACCTCCTTTGCGCACGTGCAGCCTCCGCTCTTGAGTAGTGACCATAAGACAGGTTCAATCCTGAGTCATGCGCCACTCTAGGCATCCATTATGTATCATCCTTCTTAATACTTACCATTGCATCACCCTTGTCTTTCCAGTGCTGCTGATTCATGTGCTCAAACAACTCAGGGCACTCCTCATACTTGTGTTTCTTCCTGCACCATGAGCACTACAATAAGTCTGGGCACTCATTTTGTAGTGGTCTGTAGACCCATAATTATAACAGGTTCCACATGGGAACTCACTTCTTCCTCCTCTGTGGTTACCATGACCATGGAATCCTCTGTGAAATCCCCTTCCACATCCTCCATCCATGCATCCTTCATAATGGTGGTCATCCTCCTTGGAGCTACTAGCAATGCTAGTCTGGCACACACCATGATCAATGGCCTCATGGATTTGGTCAATCAGTCTACAGTCCTTAGTATCATGGGTTGTAGAGGTGCAAATCTTACAGTAGCAGGACACATTCTTCTGAATTACGTGCTATAACAAGGGACATCTACTTGCATCATGGTCCCCATGACAAATTTCACAGTCTACTATTACGACACGTACTGTCCTCTGGGGGAAACTATCCTTGACATGCCCCTCTACTTCACAATCTATACACCATATACCACTGCGAGTCTCATGGGCTGAGTTCAGACAAATTCTCTAGCTGCTTAGCCATAGTAGTGATTTGAGCCTCCAAGAATGGGCTAACACCAGTATCAACACTTCCAACTTCGGCTGTAGAGCAGCTTCTAACGCCTCACGCGGGTCTGTGAAAGTTTTATGAGATAAATCTCTTCTAAATGGAGTTATCAACCCCCCAACAAACCATTGAGCATGTTGTGAAGGGTGAATGTCATATGAAATTTTGAGAGGAGAGTTTTGAACTGTGCATCATACTCCCACACACTCTCCACCATTCCCTGTTGAATCTCCTTCAGGGTGTTGATGCTCTTCTGTTCAAACTCAGGGATGTGGAATTCTGCCAAGAAGGTGTTCTTTAAAGTAGTATAATCCACCACCATTTGATGAGGGTCATATTTCCTATACCAGTTATGCACATGCCCTTGCAACATCGTTGCAAACTGACTTGCCTTCTGCTCTAGGGTAGTGATCCCCTTTGCATGCCATAGTAGCTCACACTTGTGAACATGTTCTGTAGCATCTTCAATACCCCTATAATCTAGAAAATGTAAAGACATCTCAAAGAAGACTTGAGGAGGTGGCTTGGGGCCCTTGTCCTCCTGAAGCCAGAGCCTTGGTTTCCTCTAGTGTTTCCTCCTCCACCGAATCCACCAAATCCACCAGGTCATGCCTCCTGAGCCACCAGATCCACTGGATCCACCAAGTCTTGTTCCTCCTGACCCACCAGATCCACCAGGTCCACCAGGTCTTATAGTGGTCATGCCAAGGGTCCCCAAAGTTCCACTGAACTACACATGTCGATGAGTCTGTGATAATGCCCCACTACCACTAGTGTACCCTGTGCCACTCCCAGATGTGAGACTGAAAGGCTTGTGTACTTGCTCCTTGTCCAAAAATTCCTTTGAATACTGGAATAGTATGCGTAGCCATAGAAGTGGGAAATGAGAAATTTTATCTCCTGGGCATAGATCTGTCACTTCTACTGATACCAACTGGGTCAGTGATACTCCTTCCTTGATCTGGAAAACCAAGCACCAGGGTTTGGTCACTAGGTGGGTTCAGATGTGCACCAATGATCTTCTCTCTCCATGTGACAAACTCTCATCAGAAGCCAAAGGGGTCTCTCTTACGTGCTTGCCAAGATGGGGTAGCATAGACTACTCAGGTCCCATGTCCTCCGCGTGAACCTCAACTCCTTCCCAAATGTCTGCCTCCATAGATCCATCACACTTACAACCTCGTGTTGTCTAGCAATCTCCCTTTCACGTGCTTCACTATACTTGAGTCATCTCTCCTCCCTTTCTTTCTCCATCATAATATCTGTCCATCTTCCTCCACCCTAGCTTCCTCACCCAGCACTCAAGAATGGTTTAGCCAGCCATCGAAATGCCTCTAAACTCAAGGTAACAATCAAGATCTTCATTGCTAGAGGAATAACATGTAGAAATGATCCTCTAGGCTCCCTCAGAAATTCAAACTCAGAAACTTCCAGACAAGAATATGTAGAAATAGCATACTCCAGAGTGTAGCTGGACAACACTCTCTTCCACCACTGATCAACAACACGTGTCCAGGTCAGATCTGCATCCTGCAGCTTCTGATAGTCCTCTTGTGTCCACATGCATGCTCTATAGAACCAACTTTCTCTAGATGCATATGCTGAGAGCCATTCATACAGCTCTACCAGGGAAATAACAGAAAAAAGTTTCATACAGTTCATGGTAGAGATTCTCTTCCACCCACCTCTGTGCATCAAACTTGGGCCCAGTATTGAATCTCTGAGAAAACTCATCCTCTGTGCTCCTGAACCAAGATTCAACACTCTCCAGAGTTAGACGTTTTATCATTACTCATTATCCAGACCATGATGCATGCCATTTCCCACTACAACTTTGAAAAGAGGTCCCGGAAAAGGAACCAAGATGTAGTCATTTTTACACCCACCAAAGAACAAGGGAATCCCATGTGCATCAGCCTTTCACCCAGTGGGCATTGGGTGCTCACCCGAGGCACGCACGGGCACCGAGTCTCTCTTTTATGTGAGTTAAGTGGGAAACCATCATCTATGTCAGGAACTTAATGAATAAAGGTGGAAATGAGACATACAATCATCATAGGGCTCAGAATGGCCTCTAGACAAATGTATTCATTCCAAATAGAGGGTACTTACAGATAACAGATAGAACTACAACAGAAAGGAAAATACATAAGGATTTACATCTATTCCATAAAATCCATGAACAGAAATGAGAAGATATAGATATGAACCAAATCAATTACATTCATACATCATTCATGTTTGTAACCTCATTACATTCAATGGATCCATTAGACTACCACAGCTTGATCAGACCGAAGTCATACATCACAACAAGGATCATGTCCTTCATCCATACAAAGAAAAATTTATATCCCAGCCCCTTAATACATTACTCCCTTATATTTCCTCTACCCAATCCCACAGAGTTCTTGTAGTATTTCTGCAGAGCTCCGCTCTCTATATTCTCCTCTACGTATATCTGATCTTCTCTCCTTTTTCTTCTGTGGGTGCTTGTATTTATAGGCATCCCAGAGTGCCAACTCATCCTTCTGCGGCCTCAGATCTGGCACCAAGTGTCTGAATGTGGTCCTCCATGGGAGCATGCTCCATCAGATCTGAGCTCTCCACTCCTTGTAATGATGGTCTTTTGGAATCCTCTATCACTAAGCATATTCCTTTCGTGGGCATCATGTTGTTAGGCTGGCACCTTATCCACTCCTCATTCATTGTCGGGTCATGCTTTTCTCGTGTCCTGCCCGATACGCCAAATATGGCTAAGTCCTGAGACCTTTTCTTCCGGCATGCAACATGTCCTTTCTAAAACCCTCCTAGAACCTTGCCTTGCACACTTTCTCCTTGTGCGCCCATCTTCAACCTAGGCCTTGCGCGCCCATGCACCTTTGTGTACTTAGCCAATATTTTAGGGGCCCAACATTTCATAGGTGTGATCATGTTTTATTAACTAAGCTATAAATTGAAACTAATATTTACATAGCTTCAAAAGAAAATGCTAATTAAACAATGAACAATCAAGATAAGAGCTTAAAGGAAATGTTTGTTCAATGCATAAATGAAACTACATGCTAAGTTATTTCCTACTCTCTATGATTTCTAACTAAAACTATGAACCTATGCAGAACATAAGTAATCAAAGTGGATTGTTACTTGATCTCAAATATTGAGAATGGGATCTCACCAAGAATGGTTACAATGTCATTTTGCATCTTCCCATATTACTCAATTTTGAGTGAAAGGATGCAAGATGGAGAAACTATTTCCAACAATGGAGAATGGCTCAAGATCAAAATGCTTATATTTTGGACTATTCAAATCATAGTGCAAGAAGAAAGGTAAGAAGGAGGGTTCCTTATATAGCTTTCCTAAAGAGGCAAGGCTGGAAAATTGATGAATGTGGGATAAAAGTAAAGCAATATTAGAAATGGATGAGGTTACTTTATAAAAGGTAATCTTGATTTAGAAGAGTTTAATTTTTCATTAGTAAGTCATGGGAGTTGGGGGATGTTTTAATTAATCAAAGGTGATTAATTAATAGGTAGATGTAAGCTTATAGAATCTAATTAGAGGAGAATTATTATGATTTATGGATAGCAAGGAATTTGATTCAATAAATGGTAATTTGTATATTTATAGTTGCGAGTGTAATTAATTAACCCAAGTAGAAACGGATATTAATTAACGAAAGGTTGTTAATTGACATCCTTAATGATATGAAGGATAATTAATTAATTAAATGTTGTTAATTAACTAATATGAAGAGGAATGTTAGTTGATTAGCAAAAAAGTGCTAATTATTACATAAATGACGAGAAAGAGGATAATTAGTGCAATCTTAGCATTAAATCCTACATAAGCAGATTTTAGGTGTCTACATTTTTCCCTCTTTGGGGTGGCATAAGTGACGTTACTTCAAAGATAGTAGAAAAGTATAGACAAGTAAAATTTTTGAAGAAAAATTAGTGGAATGAAGGATGCCCCCTCAAGTGTCGATGGGGTGATGAAAGAGGTCGATCGACACTTGAAAATATGAAATAATAGAATAGAAGAAATAGAATAATTGATCCTCATTACCCCAAGTTGATTTTGAAAAAAAAATTGATAAAAGGAGAGTGATATGGAAGAAAAATGAAGATGAAAATAGATGGATATAGCTATCATCTTGCCGATGTACAAACCAACTTTATTTCATCATTTTACTTATAATCAATGACATCAATCCTTATTAAAAAGAATGAACAAAAGTGTAGTATGACATGAAAAGTGATATACAAACAAATTTCCATAGCTAAAAACATCAACTCCATGCAACATAAAAAAATGTAATGCAATATGAGAAAGTAAAATATGCCTAACTCCCTATAACATACATAATGCAATGCAATACCAGAAAGTAAACAAGATAACATAACAGAGAAACATTATTCAATTTTTTTGTTATCAAAATTTGATTACTTTACGAATTAATGACAAGGGTTAAAATATGGTTCCCTAAGAAAGGATACATGCAAGGGGAATAACATGGGACACATGGGTCCTATGAAAATAAGTGCACGATGAAATAGTACCAAAAAACTCATTTTTCCCTGGAGTATAGACATAGTAAGCAAACAAACTTTGTTAATGGAGGTAGATAAAGATGATTCACGAGTCATGCATAAGAACAGGTGAGAAATAAAGAGAGACATTTTGTTGGATGATTTTTATTGTTTTTTATTTTTTAGAAACATACTTGAATGTTTTTTTATTTTAAATTTTTTATGAAACTATGTACAAGAAGACAAAGAAGCATGGATTCCCCCAGCGATAGATGGGATGTACAAGGGCAGAATGTCACACGTATGTGCAAGAAAGTGAAGACGTGAAAATTCCCCAGTGATTAGTTGGGAGTATTCAAAGGAAAACTCTTCACACACTGAATGGGGATCAAGGCCAATATAAAATAGGTTCAATCATGAGGGATCATGGATGCCCCTAGTATAAGCTGGCCAATAAACACATGAGAGAAAAGAAGTAGAAAATTATTGTTAACCAAAATAAGCTCCCTCTTATTTTGGGTTAATTAGCTTCCTTTAGTGCCTCAGTCAAATTTTTACACATTTCAGGCACTCAAAATTTTCTGAGTATTGCTTCATCAGATAGGATTTTTCTTCCCCTTTCTAGAAAGGTAAAGAATTCCTCCTAACTCCTTGCACTTTTTGAGTTATGGCTCGGTGAATTTTGGAGGGGAAATTTTCCCATGGTGGGCCCACGGAGCTAAGTTGGAAAATTTTCCAAGGAAATTGGTGGGCCGGCAGAGTGGAGGAAGAAATTGAGAACTTAGCACTTTTTGGCTAAAATCACAAAAGTCATTTGCGCTCCCGCAAGCCTGCAAAGGAGAATGAAGAAAGAAATGGTTAAGGCCCACAGGAAATGAAATGATGCCATGTGTCAAGGTGAAGTGGTGGGCATTGGAGAGACTTCAAGTTTTTTGGCATTTGGTCAAAGTGCGTCAAAGGAAAAAATAGAAGCACATCCCCGCCGAGTAATCAAAAGATGTCATGTGTCAATTCATCGGCGAGGATCAGGGTGTCGGGAGGATTTTGGAATTTTTCAAAAGTGGTGAAAAACGTAAAAGTGAAGAATGGGCCGCATCTCCTCAGCCAATCAAATTATGCAACGTGTCTCAGAGCGGTGGGGCCACGGAGAATTTTGGGAAAATTTCCCATTTTTGCGAAAGGGGAAAAATGTTGTTTTGAAGTCGTGGATCAACCAGAAGGCACCATGTGTCATCAGGCCATTGGGGCATGGAGATTTTTTGGAAAAAATTCCCAATTTGAAGAAAGAGGGAAAAGGTTCAGGCTTTGGCCCGCTGACCTGAATTTTGCCCTAATTTTGCCATTTTTGCCCTAAATCTTCATAAGCCCATATCTTTCGAACCAGAGCTCAGATTTTCATGATTTTTGTGTCATTGGAAAGATGTCGAAGTCCTCTACATGATGGGTACTTAAATTTTAAATTTTTATGGAATTTAGTGGGAGAAAAATGGGAAAACGTCTCTGGCATGGAAAAGTTGTAGAAAATGACCCCAACCACCAAAATTAATGAAGTATGAGTCATTTTCTTTGTTCTGTGAAGTAAATGCATGGAAATATGAGATTTTACATCAAGCCCATCATTTTGAAGGATAATTAAATGGATCTTATCGGTGGTTGGAATTTTACAAATCAATTTACCCATGTTTTCTCATTTCCTTCATTCTTTTCGAGCGATAAAAGCCAATTTTGGCTCATTTGTAAAAGGTTGTTCATCCTTCTTCTCTACCTCTCCCTTATTTTCTTCTTTAGGGTCAAAAAAATAGTTTTAACCTCCTCCCCTACTATGTAATGGCATTTTTGCCTCTTACCCATGAAATGATGTTCTGTGTAAACTTCTGGAGCAATAAAAAATGTGTTTTGTGATGCATTTGTCCATCCTTGCTCATTTTTTGGTTGTTTTCTTCTTACCTCTCTTCATTGTAGGTATTTTGCATGTTTGGATGTTCATTGCAAGTTTTGGAGCTATGTTCATAGATTTTTGGAACATTTTATGTGTGAAATCCATCTTTGGTCTATGATGCACTTGTCCATCCTTTCCATTGCTCACCTCTCTTTGTTTCATGGCAGTTTTGATAGATGATCAACATTTTCCTTCTCTAGTGTATCATCATTTTATTGAAGGCTCTAGTTTTCCTTGTTTTCTTCTTCTCCTTGTCTCCTTAGAAGTTATATTAGGTTAGATTAGCTTGCCTACACTTGAATAGCTTGTGGCAGGTAGTTTAAGAAGAGGAACTAGCCTTCTCTGGAGAGCTTTACCCATTTTTAAAGGTCTCACACTTTGGGAAAGCTCAATGTTGTGCAATCACACCAAATGAATTTTCCTTAGAAAATCAGATCCATAACTCATTTGGGGGTGTTGTGATTTTACACTAACAATTATCTTATTAAAAGGGGACAAAATTTCCTGCAAAGATGGCAAAGAGGACATTTGATACACATGGATGTTCTAAAATATTTTCAAAGAATAGATGATGCTATGAAAATATTTAGAAGGCAGTCGATGAAAAATTTATCAGCCCAAGGCACAAATCATGAGATAAGACATGCGCCAAAGCAAGAGTTTGAACAAGGTCCAAAAATTAATACTTGATAACATACTAATCCTATTTACTCATCGAGATCCCATGTGTGCCTTAGAAATGAATTACCTCTTAAAGGAAATATTTGATAGATAGTAAGTGAATACAATAGCCAATGTGTAAGAATGATTTAGTTTGAAAGGTGATTCATGAATGGATTATGGAAGGAGAGTCGTACATTGCTCCACTACTAGCTAGGTGTACATAGCCCTGACAGAGATACATTTGATTCTAATCACAACATTTCTCTACTTCTAGTTAGGCATCCATAGCCCTAGTAGAGATTATTGGAAATACCCCAAGAGAGAGTTATTTATCAATTTTCTTTTGTTTTTAGCTTTTTCTTTTTGATTGATTGATTTTGATTCTTTTGCTTCCTGAAAACTTATTTCATCTCTCTTGTTTAACAAGAGGTTAAGAACCACTAATGGCTTGATGGAAGGATGTGGAAGTGATTTTGATGAAGACATTGGCTAGTGTCAATAAATACACCCAAAAATTCTTCCCAACAATTTTATTACATGTAGATAGTGATAGAATCTCTAAGAGGTCAATCGTTCTTTAATTTACCAAGGTGATAAAAGACTAAGGTCAAACAGCTACCATAGAGATAAATGTCGCAAAATGTGTACGAAATAAGCTAACCAAAATATCATTGAAAGGATGGAAAAGTTGGATGACTTATAGAGGAATATAAAAGAAAGGGAAGAAATAACATCCATGTGTATGTGTACTTGATTGCAATGTTTGATCTTTGTACCTTTGATTTTGTTTTTGTAATGTTTTAATGTTTTCTCATTTGTTTTTTTGTTTTATTGAACTATTTTTTTATTTTTTGATGGTTATCAGAATGAAACATGTCACTTTGCATGATAGGATCCAACAACAATGTTTGTGATTTATTTGATAAGAGATACTAAGTGTGTTTTCTTATCAAGTGTAATATCATCCCCAATCTCAATGATCGTGGTGAGCTCACACTCAACAAATATTGTGATTTATTTTGAAATATTGGTTTTTTATGTGGGAGCTTGAGTTCCCTATCCATATTTTTATGCACTTTATGCCATACTTAATGGGTATGTTGGTGTGCATTCTTGAATCGTGTTTGCTTTTGAATTTTTCGGTTGTTGAGAGATTTGGAGCTCTTTTTCGTTTTGGTCTTAGCTTGGTAAAAAAAATATTTGAGTTTCTTATAAGCTAATGCATGAATTTTCTGATCCTGAGAAGAGGGAGAAGAATGTGGACATTTAGAATTGATGGGAGGAATGTGACGAATGATGGTGGGCTTGCCACAATCATTGATAGAAGAATAATGTGAAGGTCGAAAAGGACATGGTTCTAGAACTAAAGAAGAGGGGCTACCAGAAGGTGAGCCACTAATAGAAGATGAATGGCTACTAGGATATGGCCCAAGAATAGAAGAAGAAGGGTTGTTAAGACACGGCCCATAGATAGAAGAAGATGGGATACTAGGATGTGGCCTAAGAATAGAAAATGGACTGTTAGGATGAGACCTAAGAATAAAAGTTGATAGGCTACTAGGAGGTGTTCTATAGATATAAGAAAATGGTGGGATAATAAGACATGGCCCATGAATAGAAGGTAAGGGGTTTGTTGGTTGTGCCCCAAGAATGGAAGGAATTGGGCTACCCAAAGGAGACCCACAAATAGATGGTGAAGGGCTATTTGGAGGTGACCCATATATAGAAGAAGATAATGGCCTACTAGGTAGTGACCCAATGTGAGATTGTGATTGAGGAATTTTGATAGATAGAGAAGGATTGGGTAATGAGAAGATAGGTCCTGGATCAATGCAAGACCCAGGAGTTTCATCACATAATGAAGAATGTGAAGATGGAAGAATAAGAGGAGGATCAAGTTGCATGATCTAAGGCTCTTCCTCTGTTTCTTGATAAAATGAATCAACCTTTTCCGCACAATATGCAAACACATCAAAGTCTAAAGAGAATCCTTGCTCATAATATGTTAGAGGAATATCTTTGTGTGCCCTTATAAATGCCACAATTGTTTCTTCATTCTGAAAGAGATCAATCGCTATGAGTTTTTGATCAACCACAAGGGGTTGATTGCAAGAAAGAGGTTCAATTGGTGTGGAATAATTAGAATATGTTTGATGATAATTGATAGAAGAAGTGGACATGGAGGATGAAGAAGATGTGGAGCTAGATGTCTTAGGAGTAGAATAAGGTGGTGTGGACCTACCTATATGATGGTATATCATTTGTAAACTAGTAAGATTAAGTCTAAAGTATGCAGATTGCAATGAATGATTCAATTTAGAAGTTTGACTAAAAGGACTTTGAGTCACATGAATCTTCAAAGAAGGAATATTTCGTGGGGGCACTGATTGATGAAGAAGGGGAGGATCATGATTCAAGAATCACATTGGATGAATAATAACAATCCCATTGGGTCCTGCGAAGAAAGAGAGGACCACAATTCAAGAATTGTATTAGATGTTTGATTGGAGGGATTTAGAGTCCCGTGTATCTTCAAAAGAATAATATGTTGAGGAAACTAATAAAATGGGTCATGTAAAGAAAGGGAGGACCGTGACATAAGAGTCATATTAAATGTATGATGAAGAGGGTCCTGTGAAGATAGGGAGGACCGTGATGTAGGAGTCACATTAGATGAATGATGAAAATAATTTGTGGTGACACAAATATTTAGAGGAGAAGAATGTTGTTTAGGTGACTGATAATAGAGGTCCTATAAAGAAGGGGAGGACTGCGACTTAGGAGTCGAATTAGATGAATCCAAATAGTAGTTTGGATCCAAATCATCAGAAGAGTCAGAGGAAATATTTGGATTGGAATCCTTAGAAGAAGATTGGGGGGAACCCGAATAATAACTTGGATCAGAAGTGTCTAAACCATACCACTGACTATGAGATGAAGGTGGGGAATGGGTTACCCGGATGGGTTCTCTAGTGTGAAGAACCAAACGAGGTTTGGTCATGATGGGAATATTTTGATGCGAACGCTGAAACTTTGATTCCTTATTGTCGTACGACGTATATATAAGGGACCTTTTTATAATCATTCATTTTTGTCATGTGTTGGGTTCAAAGGTCTAGACCTAGATTGTATTATCAAACTTCTTCAAAGCGAAGAAGGTATCATGTTGATTTGGGAAGCATAACGACAACTAACTAGACATTTTGTAAAGATGGGGATGTTTGTGTGATTTTAAAAAAGGGAAGGTAAGGAAAACATACATTTTGATGACTCAAGATTGATAATCCAACAAGGTTTGGAGGTGAAAATGTCAAATGATTAATCAAAATTTTAGCAACATAAAGGATACAAAGGAAATATTTCCTATATTTGATTGATGTAAAAGTTACTTGATAGGAAATGTTTTTGCGAAGGTTTGAAAGATGTGTTCAAAAATGATCATGAACTTAGGAAAAAATTAGAAGATCAAGAGGATCAAAGACCTAAAGGATTGTCCCAAAAATGGATAAGTTGATGTGATAAATGAGATGCAATCACACAAGTTGTTAGTAAACCAATTAGTCAAATGGATTACTTCCTAAGTGTCCAATCAATTAATAGTTAAACACGTAAGATGATCAAAAAAATGTCACCACTTATGCCAAGTTTAAAAATGAACAAGACATAAGTAATAACAAAAGGTTGATACGATTTTCAAGTAAGGTATACTAAAAGCAAGTTTAAGTCCAATCAAGACCTATATCTTAAAAAGTGGGAGTTATGAATATGAACGACGCAAAAATACCATTAAGATACGTTAAAAAGTTTTAGAAAATAAATGTATTAGTATTGAAATAATATTCACACTACGTGTACAGAGGTAACAATAACACCTTTCAAAATCAAGGTAATTTTTGAAAGAAAACCAAGGCTAGAGTATACCAAGGAATTTTTTACAATGCACGTAGTGTAACATTACAATCTAGACACTTAGGTCAAGTTTGTAAGAAAAAATACGTAAGTATCAAAATTTTTGTGATACGATACAAACAAGATAACAATTCAAAGGAGAATCAAGATGATGAATCACACCTAACTACAATTGACAATATTGACTTGGGTATCAAGATCAAAAATGTTACCAATGATATGAAAATGTCTCCATGAACTTTAGACGTTTAACAACTCATCCGCAAACATGTACGAGCGTAAACAAACATAAAAGTGGTGACACAATCAATTAGCAATACATGTGTGGTCACCCTACTTTTAATTCAACAAAGTGTAAAAAGAAAGTGAAGGAAGTAATACAAGTGAGGATGAAAAATGTTGGCCTCACTTTGGCAGAGTTTTTCCTCGCCTTAGGGAGAGTGAAAAAATAAGAAAAAGTAATGCTTCACACGTTTTATGATGAACGATGACTTTTTTAAACAACAATTTGGTCAAGTTAGCTCCAAAGACTGAATGGCTTTCCTAGGTGGTTCACTTAACTAGGTGTTACAAGTTATCTAAGAGAGAGATTGATTCGCCAAGGTTTCCTAAGGATTATCATGGCTTTACTTTACCCCCTTTAAGCACAATGGGCAATAAATGCATCCATCGTGTACTCTCACTGGGGTCACGATATAGATAACTTTGACACTAAATCTCATGTGTATACTAGTCAAGTAGGTGTGCAGAGCACTTTCTATTTCATCCACAAGGTTCCCTCTTGTGTGGACTATTTTGGGGTTTCTATTACCACCCCCATTGTTGTAGCTTAAGGATTATGTCAAAGGGGTTATCTTCTAGTTTTAAGCAGTGTGTACCCTTATCCGAACCTGCAAATCAAGTGTTTTAAATGTGGTATGTTTTTTTATCTTTTAGACTTAATTTGGTTTATTCGTTTGTTGTTTGGCAACCTGCAACACACGTATAGTTAGAAAAAAAAATCAAACTTCTTTCTTTAACAAGTGTTTTTAGGTCCTGCACTCAAGCGTTAGTAGTTCTCCAAGAAAATCAAATTATTTAAAAGATGATTAATAGTTTCTTTTGACTCTCAAGATCTTCCAAGGATGCAAGAGAAGAGCATACACAACAAATAATCCAACTAAAAACTAAAAGAATTTTTTGTAATTAATGAACCATACAAGAAGTTTGATAAATTTTTGTTTCCTTAAGCCAAAAATGAAAGATGAAGTTTCCAATTAACCAGATATTAGAAAATGAAGACTAAAGTTCTCAAGATCACCCTAAGGTGCAAGAGAAGAGCATACACAAACTTTATCCCAACTAGATAGAAATGAAGAACTTCAAATCAAAGGAACATAAAAAATGCTTTATAAAAGGTTCATTCCCTTAAACAAAATGAATAATCAAATTTTCAAGTTAATCCAAATGTTAAAAAATAGAGATCAAAGTTTTTTTTATTATCAATATCACCAAAATTTTCAAGAGAATATCATACACAAGCTTTGGTCTAAATCAAGTAAAGCATGGAAATACAACATTCATCAAAACATTAAACATATTAGAAAATAACCAGTTTTAAAATAAAGGAAAAACCTATAGATTCTATAATTATAAAGCCCAAATTTATGTTTTCATTGCATAGTTCACTTCAATACCTTTCCAATGCAAAAAGAAATGGATTCATTTCGAGTTCGGGAGAAAAATTTATGGCCTCTGGAAGATGGGTTATACATATGCTCTTATGCTCATGGGTATGCACTTAACATGTACAAAAATAAATGTAAAAAAAAAGCATCCCTTAATATGTAAAATGGTCACATTTTTCCAGCCAAGATTTAATTTTGACAACAATCCATCATATTAATATATGAATATAAGACTCAACGCTATCAAACATTAACATTCATGATTAAAAAACTTAACATTTTTAAGAAATTGACAAAACTAACATGTAGAATGTTGAAAATGTAAGCTCTAAAAATGAAAACATGATGAAATATTAAAATTTTCTTGCCAAGATTCATTTTTGACAGAAACCCACCACATTAATATGTAAATAGAAGACTCAAGTACTATTAAACAATAACCTACATGTCTTAATAATTTAAAATTTTTAAAAAATTGAGAAAACTAGCATGTAGATTATTGAAAAAATAAGCTCTAAAAATGTAAATATGGAGAAATCTTAAAAAAAATTCATCTATTAGATTCCAATTTTGACAGAAATTCACCTCCTTTATACCTAAAATGAAGAATCAACACATGTAAACACAACAAAACAAGTTAAGAAAAACAATTTATGTCAATATATGCAAAAAGAGGGTTAGTAACCAAAATTGAAAACTTAACTACAAAAACTTGAAATTAAGTGCAAAGAACAATAGAGTAAGTCCCACCAGGCATGTTCAAAATACTGCTCATATTTTATCAACTAAGCTATAAATTGAAATTAATATCTATATTGCTTCAAAATTAAATGATAAGTAGACAATGAACCATCAAGATAAGAGCTTAAAGAAAATGCTTCTTCAATGCATAAATGAAATTACATGCTAAATTATTTATCTACTCTCTTTGATTACTAACTTAAAATATGAACCTATGAAGAAGATAATCAATCAAAGTGGATTGCAACTTTATCTCAAATATTTAGAATGGAATCTCACCAAGAATGACTTCAAGGCCATTTTGTATATTCCCATATTACTCAATTTTTAGTGAAAGCATGAAAGGTAGAGAAACTAATTTCCATCAATGGAGAATGGCTCAAGATCAAAATGCTTATATTTTGTATTATTCAAAGCATGGTGCAAGAAGAAAGGTAAGGAGGAGGGTTATTTAAATAGATTTCCTAAAGAGGTAAGGCTAGAAAATTGATAAATGTGGGATAAAGGTAAAACAAGACTAGGAATGGATAAGGTTGCCTTATAAAAGGTAATCTTTATTTAGAAGAGTTTAATTTGTCAATAGTAAGTCATGGGAGTTGGGGGATGTTTTAATTAATCAAAGGTAATTAATTAATAGGTAGAGGTAAGCTTATAGAAGCTAATTAGAGGATAATTAGTATTATTGTACGGGATGTAACAGAGAAATTTGATCCAATAAATGGTAATTTATATCATTTAGAGTTGTGAGCATAACTAATTAATAATAATTAACTAAACCCATGTAGAAGTGGATATTAATTAACGAAAGGTTGTTAATAAAAATACTTAATGATAGGAAGGCTAATTAATTAACAAAAGGTTGTTAATCAACGAATATGAAGAGGAATGTTAGATACATAGCGTAGAAGCATTGCTAATTATTACATAAATGACAAGAAAGAAGACAATAAGTGCAATCTTAGCATTAAATCCTACGTAAGTGGAATTTAGGTGTCTACAATAGGTTGTGTCATAAATTATGCCTTTAGATGTATCTTCTAGATGGTGTAATTTATTCCATTCAACATTTGTATCTTGTCAATGCTTAAATGAGTAGATCTCATTTTGAATGAAGCTTTTAAACTCAACTTAAGAGCAAGAGCAAGATTATAACAAAGAAAACATATATTGAAATCTTATTCTTCACTTTTTGATAAACAATTAGGTTTTACAGAGGAAAAAAACTGCAAAAGGTTTAGAAAATAATCCCCATGTCATTTATATGCGAATTTTCTTATCACATGTGTGTGAATAAGGAGTGGGCCCACTAGAACCTTTCCAATGTACCAAAAAATGGAGGGATTAAATTATTTTTTGAGAGCCATGAAAGATTTAGCAGATCTTTAATCAGATTATATGTGAAATAACACTCCATACTTTTATTCATCTAACACCATACAAGTATATAGGTAGCATCACTCTTATAAACAAGGAGGTTGCTACAACAATAATTTCCATGGATATATCACTAAATAAAAATATTAAACCATACACGTGAAGTTGTTAAAACAAATTCACTTACATAACAACATCATACTACCCATGAAACACTAATATTCCTTACATTCCCTCCTTAGTGTTTACATGGGAAGAAAGCACATGTCAAGAGCTAGAAACATAATTTTATGCCTCTGCATACTTTTAGGTTTATATATTGTCATATGGATCTTGTTTCACATGATCATCCACTTCACCATAGTAAATCCATCACCAGATGATCACACTTCTACCAGTCAATCGACGAACAAGTCTGGCAGTCAAAGAATCTCAGTAGTCAAATGATCACCGCAGTCAACTACCCTCCTATATAACTATTCTCAGCACCATAATGCACATTCTCATTGTTTCAATATTTGGCAGGGATTGAATACCTTCTTTTATTTTTTAGCACACTGGTCAAAGAAAACAACTAAAATAATATATAAAAGGTGTCACCAGTGTTGTATGTGGCCTCTTCATTGGTGACTAACGATATTTTTTGACCGCCCTCCATCCTCTAGTCTAAGGCTACTAATTCATTGGAATGTGAACATGAAGCACATTAGTTTCCAAATTATTTATTTTTTAGGACATCGAGTAACACCAAAAATACGTCCATGAGGAAATATTTTGATGGTACAACTTTAACAATGACTCTTCTGACAAATAATCTAACACGAACACCTCTAAATGACTGTAGTATCACAAGACAAGATGATACTAAAACTTTTAACTCATGATGACATTTTAAATCAATACATTCTAATAAATAAAAATATTAAACCATATATGTGAAGTTATTAAAACAAATGATATGGCAAATCCTGCCGAAGAAGTAGTTTTGTGTTGAGGAGGACTTTGTTATGAACAAAGGACAAGGCAAGAGTAGTTTTTTTCTTTGTATATTTGTTCCTTCGAATTTGATGTTGTGGCGGCCATTCTCATGCTGAAACGTCAATTGGAACATGTTTTTAACATGCAGTTTGAAAGCATTCAGGGTGGCATTCAGGGGGACCCAAAAAATTGGCATATATAAGATTGTGATATAGCAATTATTTTAGAAGAAAGAGAGGCAGCAGGACGGGCACTATTAAAATTAGTGGCGTAATTAAGAGAACTAAATGAACTAGCAATTGTAGTATAAGTATGCAAAGGAAATGCCAATAGGTTGGCACAATAAGGGATGATCGTTCAACAAATGTGTTATTAGAATTGTGAGTATGGTCAAAAGCAGCAGACAAACGACATCAATGTAGTTGCATGACTGTAATTTGTTCAAAATATAACAAAAATAACGAAAACAACAACATTATGCTTCTTTCCTCTTTTGTTATTCGTACGTAAGTTTTATAAGAAGCGTAAAGTCCATATTATTTGTATGTATTCTCAATAGCACAAGTAAATTTGTGCTCATACTTGTAAAAATGAGTTTGAAGCAACCACATTCAAAACAATATGTGATTATGTAAGCATTTTTTTTGGGCAAAATTTATAACCATAGTCAAATTTGAAACAAACAAACTCGAAACAATTGGATTTCAAATAATATGATATTACATGTTCGGGGTTTTGGGTGACATTTGTATCCTAGTAGAAATGTTATCTTTGTTGATCAATTAATCTGAAATGTAGTTCATGGACGGAGATTGATTGGATATTCATAATTGCTTGTGGTTTGGATTGGGCTAGACCTTAATAAATGAATTGTGTTATGAATTCATCAAATAGGCTTTCCGTTTTCTGTTCTCCAACCATGCCATAGAATATATCATCCATTGTATGTTTCATCCTGCCAGATTTCAACCTGGATGAGTTTCCATATTTATCTAGCCTGTATGTAGCCCAAAGTAAAGCAACATGTGGCAGTTTAATCATTAATCTACCTTCTTATGGTCCACTAACTTTGGGTAATACGCACCGAATCTGCAATTAGTACCCCCACTTGATAAACATTATGAATCCCACATGAGAAAATAGGATAAGTTTAGTCAATCTAAAATTCCCTTCCCGTGATAAACTCTAATAAGGGAAACAATGTCTTGGATCATGAGCAGGTTTGTTTGCATATCAGTAACAGAGGTTCATAATGAATAATAAGGATATTGATCAAGTTCCTTGAGAGAGAACATCCCACCAGGTATATTTTTCCCTCCCATACAGGCTATAGCTGTATTGCCTCCAAGTTCAGTGCCTAGATATAAACATGAATTAGAGAGCACTCTGGAGATACCGTTGTAAGAGGTTCAAATCTGGATTCTGTACAATATTCAAGCAAAAAAAATCTGCTAATCTTCAAGACTAACCAACCATTTCCTTTGGCAGTTCACCAAGACAGAGGATTGTTCACGTCCTCAATAGGCTTTAAAGAAGTAAGGCATCTGTCAATATTCAATCCTCGTGGCACAGTTTTGCAGAGCCATACATTCACAATCAAATGAATCAGAATCACTGCCTCGATCAGAAGCAGAACCATGGGAGTGCTTGTGCCCCTTTTCCTAGCTAAAAGAAGCATCATCTGAAAGAAACTACAATGCAAGAAATATCATCTTTGCTTTCCCTGTTCAGTGCTTCAGCTGCCAACTGCTTTGCTGCAACTTGTGGATCCTTGGTTTTTCTAACAAAATCAACAACTTCCTGGTTTTCCATTACTTGGTTACCAAAGAAAGTGAGTCATGCTAATAAAATGCATTTAAAACCCCCTTACTCGAGTATTAAAACTAAAAAGAAATATCCAAAAGATCCTCTAGCTAATGAGGTTAATAGCTTCAGAGCACGAAGATCAACCTTCCAAAAACCATCACTGGCCAAAATTAAGAATTCAGTTCCAGAATCAATATCAACTTCTCTAACATCAGGATCTGAATGAAGATGCAATTTCAAGTTCTTGTCTCCAAATGCTCGAGAAACGGCTAGCTGTCCATCTACCCTAGGTACATCTCCTGCAAGGTATTTTGTAAATGTAGACTTCAGTAAAAATAGACAAGAATGAATGCTTAATGAACATTTATAGAAATAATATCCCCGAAAAGATCAGATAATTACAACACAGATACACTAAGCACACTAATTGATTGCCATTTGATGGAAGAGGGGGTCTAAATTCTATGAGTCAAGCTCCCAAAAACAGGCATGAGGCTTCAATCCCACAAGGGTTTTAACTTAAGAAGTTTTCATAGAAATCCCTCATCTTAACCACTAGACCACAGAATGATGGACATGTTTTCCTGGGTTCCCATTTTTCTGGGATATATCAAGCGATTTCCTCAACTATGTCAGGTGTGCAGGTGAACTCATTTCTTATTATTCCGATTGGGACTGCTAAGAGGGCTTCGCATTAACAATTACAACAAATGGTGTTGGAACAGGTACAGACTATTTCATGAAAAAATTTAATGTCTATTTCAATCCATAAGTAAATGCGCTCATATTCTTTCCCAAATCAAACACTAACAAGTAACAACCTGGCATGTTTGAGATGAAGCCACCCCTAGTTTCGATGCTTCCACGCTCAGTGCTGGCGCCCCGGCTCATGATCAACTGAGAGTTGGATGGCTCTTCCATTCCGGCACAAAACTGCTCGCGAGTCACCAACATTTGCTACCAGGAGCTTTTTACCATCAATCACGATAGCTGTAACAACAGTTGAACCGCCAGGACCCAGCTCTGGTGTGTTTCCAAGAATGGCCTTGTCTGTCTTCTCATAGGCTTTAACAATGGCTCTACACGGTTCAGACCAAAATTCATCCTGGAATAAAAAATAACACACCAATGTATTTAGAACTCGTGGAAATAACTTCAGAAATCAGGTCTCAATGGGAAAATTGAGGAGAGCTCGCGGGCCTCTCATGGCGAAGGCGGCTCGGTCGCACGCCATGGCTGCTTCTTCTACACTGTCAAAAGTTCCCAGCCAAACTCGAACACCGTGCCTGTTCGAGTCTCTGATCTCCACTGCATATTTCCCCCACGGCCGCTTTCTCACCCCCCTGTAATGCTTTTCTGCGGACATTTTCTCCTTATCGCCTTTACCATTCTTGTTACCAGCTTCTGTGCGATTCACAGTATTTGAAACTGATGCCAAGGATGATTTCTCAGGATTGTAATTTTTTTCTTGAGGAGGCTCCCAACCTTTGTGCGCAGCTTCCTTCAAAAGTCCGTACAAAACCATGTCCACAAATATTAGATATTAACGTATGGGCAAGCAGAAGAAGCCTTTGAAATGTAAATTTTCAGATGCAAAGAATGGGTCACCATCCTCGAGCCACACAAAATCACCAACCCTACAGAGTGCATAGTAAATGCATTAATGGGTAACAGTAAATACATTCAATGGGCAAGAGGATATCTACTTTTTCCCTCTACAGTGGCAAATAAAGGGAATAACCAATACAAACTTGCCAAAATAACAAAATCAAAGCTTCAAACTTTAGTCTAGCACCATTTAAATACAAATGGCAAAATCTGATTGAACAAAAGGAAAATAACTAATTGCTAAGGTGAAAGCAATATCCTAGCCTTCGGCAGGATAATAAAAGAAGGGATAAGATAAATACACCTTGACTCTATGTACTAGATTTATAATAAATATTTATTACAAATCTACGAATATAACGAACACTAAGATTAATATAAAATGACTAACATTAAAAAAAAACTTGATTTAAACTTATAAAACGGTAATATGCCACATTTTGAGTGAATATCAAGGTGGGTGCGAATGATGTGGACAATTTAATTCGAAATCTATTAACCAAGTCATATGGGAATGCAATCAGAATTCCACCATGGATGGTTTATGGAAGCAAAACTAATAGAGGTGCACTAATATCTTCTCACGTTTTTCTAATAGGCAATTCTCTAGGAAAACTTATGCATGCAACATCTAACCAATCAATACACTGATGGTAGAGGATTTGATGCAAGCATAAGATTAATATATAGAGATCAATGACTACTCACAGAAATTTAGTTGGTAGAGATAAATATAAAGCACTCAACACAATGCAATAACTCAATTCAAGTTCAATGATATTGCAAAGTTGTCTCTAGGATTTCCCTAAACATGGACGTCTAATGCTTCATGAACATTTGATTTATTACCCTCAACTCATACACATACACATAAATATGTAGTAAACATACAGATGATGCCCCCTTCTATCTAGCATGGCAATGTGACATGATCATGTTCGACCCACAAAAGTGGACGGTGGAATGACATAGTGAAGATACACTTCTTGGGATAGATTTGTGAAGGGTGTCGTAAACTATAGGCCTTGCTTCCACTGTTGAGTGGCCTATTAGGAGGCGGTGAAAAATATGCACCTAATTTGCGTTTGATATGATATGCGCGGGGTCTAGTCAATAACAGAAATGGAAATGGAAAATATAATGGTAGAGAATTTGGAATAAAAATATAGAACATGTTTTTATATTAACCTCACACACATGTTTCTTCCTCTAGATGAAAAAAATATATGAAAATAGTTTCCCCTAACAAATTATTAGATCTCTATTACATGGATCAATTAAGATCTGATACCAAAAGAAAGATTTGGAAAATATTTAATCATATTATATGTGAAATAACACTCCATAATTTTATTCATTTGACACCATATAAATATATAGGTAACATCAATCCTATAAATAAGGAGGTTGCTACAACAATAACATCCAAGGATATCTCACTAAATAACAATATCAAACCATATACGTGAAGTTTTTAAAACAACTTCATTTACATAATAAATATCATATTACCCATGAAATCACTAAATAACAATATTAAACCATATACGTGAAGTTTTTAAAACAACTTCACTTACATAATAACATCATATTACCCATGAAACACTAATATTCCTAACAATCCAATGTATGTGTGTAAGGAAAAATTAATTGGGTGGGGCACATTTTATATGGCCCATGGATTATAACCACCCTCCAACTGACACGATTGCCAATATTAATTTAACCTTAAACAATTTAAATAAACCCCACTCTTATACCATGTGAGGTTTAAACTATTAAGCAACTCTTAATAAAATATTACAAAGTTTATTAAATATTGCAAATCAAACAATAATACAAATCATAGTAAATGAATATAATAAAGGGACACCAAAATTACATGGAAAAACCTAAAGAGTAAAAACCCATGGTATAAACATAGATTTCCATTAGGTGAGAAAAAAATTTACAGTCTAGTAACTTCTTCACCACTTCTCTCCTCTTTTTATATTTTTTCAATGTTTCTCGTGAATAATATTTAATTCACCCGACCTTGAGGGACAAATAATTTTTGTATTAGATAAGGTAAAAACAGGGATCAGATCCAAGGGGCCTTATAAAGGATGGAACAATAGAAAGGAACATAAAACGCTGAGCAAAAAGGAGACAAAAAGGTCCAAAAGGAGTTAAACAAGCTTAACTCTTACAATGAAAAGCCAAGACCATGACCAAAAAAACTAGAGGTATTAAACACAACAGCCAAAAAAAATAGGCTGAGATAGTTCACAAAAATCCCGCTAACAGTCCAGGACTAGAAGATCAATTAACTTTTTAGGGAAACTTCCCTATTGTCAGCAAGATTATCTTTGTTGAGTCCCTCCTCTTTTCTCATCTCAGTCATATCTTCTTCTAGCTCTTCCTTAGAGTTGTTGATACACAAATTAAACTTCCTCTTTTTTGTTCCCTCCTCCATCACGTCCATCCTGTCACTCAAAGAGTTGACCTGTGTCTCTAGCACAATAATCTTCTATTTCGACTTCACCTGGGCTGAACATATTTGTTTGGAAGCTTGAATGAATTCCATCATGGTTTCCTAATAGTCAACATGTTTCTCCTCCATCGCCTAAATAATCCTTTCCAAATACTGAACTTTGTTGATCAACCCCTCAATATCTTTATCACACTATCAATACCCTTATTCCTGGAAGTGATCACTTCACCTCTGCCTTCCACATCTATCTCCATACCTGATAATAATGGTATAGCTTAGATACCAAATGATAGAATAGAATAAGATTGCAATGACCAAAGAGGGACGGAAGCCTCACAAATATTATTGATCATGAAATCAGATTACATTACAATGCAAGCGCTGTAATATTTATAGATATTAGACAGCCTCATATGGATAGACATGACACCCTAGTAGACACCAACTACGAGATGATAAGACCCATCTCACATGCACATGTAATTACTACTAATACCAATATTGAATGTTATCCAACATAACAATATTGAATGCAAGTCACTAGACTAGAGTGCACATGTTGCACATTATTAAATAAAAGGCAATGCAATAAAATGTAATGTCGGGCGACGGGCGCAGGACGCTCCCCTTGTGGGGGCTTTCCCTAGGCGGCGAACAACCAACTCAGAACTGGTACGGATAAGGGGAATCCAACTGTTTAATTAAAACAAAGCATTGCGATGGTCCCTGCGGATGCTGACGCAATGTGATTTCTGCCCAGTGCTCTGATACCAAATGATAATAATGGTATAGCTTAGATACCAAATGATAGAATAGAATAAGATTGCAATGACCAAAGAGGGACGAAAGCCTCACAAATATTATTGATCATGAAATCATATTACATTACAATGCAAGAGTTGTAATATTTATAGATATTAGACAGCCTCATATGGATAGACATGACACCCTAGTAGACACCAACTACGAGATGATAAGACCCATCTCACATGCACATGTAATTACTACTAATACCAATATTGAATGTTATCCAACATAACAATATTGAATGCAAGTCACTAGACTAGAGTGCACATGTTGCACATTATTAAATAAAAGACAATGCAATAAAATGCAATAAATATGCCTATGCTAAATTATGCTAACAATACCTTCGTCCTCCACAACATTCCTATACCTAGACATTTTACCGGCCCTCATCTTGGTGAGGCATTCCACCAGGGTTATTTCCTCCTCCTCCTCTTCCTTATCTTTCAAGGAAATGGAAGAGATGGGTTTCCCATTCTCATACATCAGAAGGATGAGCCCTTCATGCAGAGGCATCTCTACCTTTTCCTTATGGAATGCCTTCAAAGAAGAATTCAACAACATGAAAAGGAAAAATGGAATGCTCACCATGATTTTGTGTCTAAACATGTTAAGGAAAGACAGATTATGTGTGTAAATTTTACTGTATTTTCCCTACAAATTAATTTACTTCATTATTTGGAGGCACACCTCTTTCCAGATGCTTGGAATATAAGATCTAGTTATGCCATCAATGAAAAGGAGATCCTTTTCTTACCCACAAAAAAACATCTCAATTTTTTTCTCCCCACGGGTTTTGTCTTTAAAAATCTTGAGCCCTTCCATTTGCATCTCCATAGCTTGGGAAATGGTTCTCTCAGTGACTTAAATTTCCATACCTCTCACCATAAACTTTCCCTATTTCTAAGCCATACCAAAATCTTTTGACAATGAAGGATCATAACCATGCATATTAGAGATAAAATTACAGAAACCCCCAATCCTGAGCTTTTCCTCAACTTTCGATTGAAAGCCTCGATGCTTTGACTTGTCAACTCAACCCTGATTCTGTCACCACCCATATTTGCAATGTAGATTCTATCCCACTCACTCTCACTTCTAAACTTCAAAACATCAAGATCATGTAATTAACATTGCTCCCCTTAAGTAAGTTATCTTAGTTCAAGTGATACCAATGCTCACTTGTGTAAGAATCATCAATTTTAGTGCAGTCTATCTTTACCAATTGCTTCATTAATTGTTGGGGGAAAATCATCACCTTTATTCCAAATTTTGTAATCATGGCTTTGTACACCGAAATTTTTCAACTTATCCGCACGCGTATTACCTTGACACAGCATATGATTAATTGAAACCTTTTCAAAAAAAATTAAAAATTACCTAACATCACTAAGAACATTAACAATAATGAGGGAGTCCCCCTCAATATAGATATTTTTTTTGACCCCTCTATTTTAAAGGAAATCAGGTCTAGGAGTTACGGATGGAAACAAGCAGATTGTACCAAGGTTCATCATACCAAGTTTGGGGCCGATTTGCAAAGGAATCAGTCAATTTGGATTTCTTTTTCCCAGATGACACAGGTACGGGTGGGACATTCAAGACCCGAAAACCTGATTTGCCTGAAATGGCCGCACATAAGGGAAATCAGCGAAATTGGGTATTTTTGTCTTAGGTGGTCCACAGGACATCAGGACAGCTGGGACCCAAAAATCTAAAATGGCCAATTTGTGAAGGAATTGGAAAAATTGATTCGAAATTTCCCAAGCCGCATGCGGGACACTGGGACACGTGAGACCCGCATAGCCAAAATCGTCAATCACAAAGGGATGCGGGCAGAGCGGAGGTCAACGGCCCTCACAGCCTGGTCAACAAAAGGGACATTCAGGACATCAAAGGCCGAAATCACCGCACCAAGATGGAATCAGCAAAAAGTGGATATTTTCATCCTAAGTCGCACAAGGGACATCCAGGACACCAAGACCTGAAATAGCCGATATGCCCACATACAAAGGAAAATTCAATGCCTGACCCTCCTGAACTTCAAATGGCCATAACTTTTGACTCAGAGCTCCAATTTTCATGAAATTTGACTTTCTCAAATGGTATATGAAAACAAAGGAAAATTCTCCAACTCTGATAAATTTAATGTTAGGTCCCGTTAAATGACAAAAATGCCTGGCAAACCCAAAATAGCTTCCGCACTCAGAAGGTCATAAATTTTGCATTTCTCAACAAAAACACACAAAATCGGTACCATTGGAATCATAGCTCCAAGCCCAATGCAAAAAAATCAAGAAATCCAAAATTTGATAAGAGATTGATGGTGATTTTTTAGAAAACGTGGCTAGGTTTGGAACAGTGTTTTATTTGGTAGTTGGGATGCATTCAATGAAGCATGGGCTGACATTTTTCACTACTGCAAGTTATGGGACAGTATGGGGGAAATTTTGCAAGAAATGGAACATCAGCTCACTCCATTTACTACTTCTTACAAGTTGTTGAAGGATAGATTTCAGGATTTTCATTTTCCCTCTCTCTCTCTCTTCTTAGATTTCTATAAATTGGAGTGTTGGGCTCATTATAAAGGAGGAGATAGTTTTTGGAGTAGCAAAAAGATTTCAAATTTGTTTTGTTAAGCCAATGTGCTGAAGACCCTTGTAGTGGACTCCTTGCATGGTGATCCAGGCCCTTATTCTATAATAGATTGAAGTGTGCATATCAATGAAAGCAATAGATACAAGTTTGTGGATTTCTCTTTCCCTGTTGTGTTTGTGGGAATTCTTCTTTCCCCTTCAATTTCATTTCATATATATATTGTGTCTATCTTATGTTGTTACATGGATTCATTATCATTGTGCGTGCATGAAATATTGTTGTGAATGCATTTGCTACATTGTGGAGAACTATTATCACCCCTTCTAGTTTGCACTTTACTTCTACTTTTCACACATTGGAAGACTATTCTCATACCCCTCCTTTTCTAGTGTATCACCTCTTTAGTGTAGGATTTGTTTCCATGCACTCTCTCTCTCTCTCCCTGGTCCCTTAGAAAGTGAGATTAGGACAAGATAGTGTTTTTCCTGCATTAGAGTAGATTGTGGAAGGTAGTTTAGGAGCAAGAACTATCTTTCTTTGGAGGTCTATCTCAAGTAGAAAGCCCCACAACTTGGAGATAGCACCCATGTTATTCATTCACACTGTGAGCTCAAGCACACACACTTTTGCAAACCATAGGGTGTTGTCATCCGGTGATAACATGACCCTCTAGGAAAATCATTTTGGTTGAAAAGGGATTCTAATCTTCATATATCCCATAAGTATTTCTTCTTGATGATGTCCACCCAAATACCCTCTTCTCTGACATTCCTCTAACTAGTTTTAGCTATCAGTGCCTCATTCATGAGAGTGATGTTTTTTAATCCTAGGCCCCCACATAATTTGGCTTTAGTAACTTTTTCCCAAGCCACCAGCATAAACTTGAACTTATCCTCAGCTCCCACCCATAGGAATATTTTCAGAATTTTTTCTAGGGACCCAATGATTTTGGAAGGATGCTTAAAGAGGAACATGACATAAATAGGGATTCCATGAAGGGAACTTTGAAGTAATTGAATCTTACCTACGTAATAGAGAAGGATACCCTTCTAAGAAGACAATTCTTTGTTCACTCTCTCCAATTGGGTATTCTAGATAGAAACATCTGGCTTCTTTTTTACCAGGGAAATTCCCAAATAGGATTTAGGAAATTGCTTAATCTGACACCCCATGATGTGAGCTAATCTGACTTGGACCGGATGCTCCACATTAATGGAAAAATCAACACTTTTATGAAAAATGACCAACTTTCATGAGACCAGTTCATGGTCATTTAGAACAAACTTAAAGTTAGATGCTTCCTGGACAGAAGCTTTACCCAGCATGAAATTATCATCAACAAACTGATTAATACAAAAATAACGAAGACCATTAGATATTTTAATACCCTGAATACTATTGGAAGGAATATCATGTTGACAAATCCTACTTAAAGACTCGGCCACAATAACATAAAGAAAGGGCAAGAGAGGGTCTCCTTGTCTCAAACCCTAACCCGCTTGGAAAAAACCATCTAGTTTTCCATTCACCGGAACCGAAAAGCTATTTATGGAGATACATGTCATGATCATGTTCACAAAGGATATACTTAAACCCACTTTGATCAAAATGGCCTGAAGGAAGGACCAAGAAATCCTATCATATGCTTTATGCATATCCAACTTGATAAACATAACAGATCTTCCTGAGTTTTCAATTGAATGAATAGCTTCTTGGATCACAATGATACTATCCGTAATTTTCCTTCCCGGAACAAAAGATCCTTGATTATCCAAGATGGATTTGGTCAAAACATTTTTGATCATGCTAGTGATGATTTTGGTAATCAGTTTATAATTGGTATTATAAAGACTTATTGGTCTAAACTCCTTAACTTATTTGGCCAAATATAAATAGTTCTAATGGGTGTGACTTCTCATGAAGTAGCCCTACCATTTAATAAATTAATTTAATAATTAGGGTTCAACCTTACAAATATAGCTTATATTAATTAAATAAAAAAATGGACTGAGGCCTTTATAATAAATTTCATTACGTAAAGTAAGAGGTTATAATGCATTGGAGAGAACACTTAAGAGGGGTAAAACTCCTAATTAAGTACAGTGGTGGAAAAAATATGGGACTTTAATCCTACTACTTTTCCATCAGAGAATGATGATATCTTTTACAGTAATCCCATTTAATGTTTTTATGTGGACAGTTACAAGATGAAAGACTTGCATCATGCCCACAAATAATTGAGATAATGAACTAGCCCTACAGAAGGCCACAACAAATGACCAGATTTAGTTAACTCTGCAAGAGGTGAAGTAAATTGTAATTGAAATCTGAGGAGTTCCATTGTAGTTAATGGACTTCTATGTGTGCATACATGCACATCTTCATGGAAGATGAATTCTTAGAGGAAGGACATGCATGAGGTACGATACATTTTTAGTGTGTAGAAGTGCAGATCCTAGATATAAAGGAGGGATACCCTTGCTCATAAATACATGTTTTCCTGGATGTAGAAGTTGTTCCAAGCATGAAAGACTTAAGCGTCATGCCCCATAATAGTCGAAAAGATACTAGCTCTATAAAGGCCACAACAAATGCACCAAATTTAGTAAATTCTGCAAGAGGTTGTAAATTGTAATTAAAATTCCCCAAAGTGAAACCATTATAGTTAATGCTTATTTAGGTGACTACATGCACATCTTCAAAATGAAACTTGGTGCACTAATGCTGAGGTACGATACATTTTTGAAGATCTCTAAGTGCAAGAGCATATAGAGGATAATGAGAGGGGAAGCTAAAAATACATGTAATGAATTACCTGAAGGACAATGAACTTGTCTTCAAGGGCACCGATAGCAGAGATCAGAGGAATGCATTTGTTCACAAAATGGATATCACTTTTCTATCAAGGTACACAAGAGGAGGAGGGTGATGAATATTTGATGGGAGTTCTAGCTTTTTTTAGATATCAGGCGAATCCAATCCAGAAGATAGACGTAAGCCTTGCATATATCACAACACTTGAATAAGAGTCCAGTGAAATGCAGTAAGGAATGTACTAATGTATATACACATTGTTGTTGCACATGACATACAAGTGTGATCTAAGCAAGGTCACAGGAGAAGGAAGAGAGGTCAGCAAAACTGATGCCCATGCTAGAGGGATCTGGAGCTGTGGTCCATAATGACCAAAGACTGATTTAGCTAATCAAGAAGGGGTAGAACATGCAGATAGAAGTCATGGATAAACATTGTCACAAACGGTAAGGTCTGACAATGAACACAGGGATGATGGACATGTCATGTCATGATGCCTATTCTAGAGTTTATGCTCAAGAAGACAAAGCCATGTCATGCTTGTAGGCTCAACACTAATTTTATCTACTTCATTTAAATTCTAGGAACTAAACGTTTTGCATATGTAATCCTAAAAAGGCACTTGTTAGGCAGGAAGAGCTTATATTTCTTGCTCTAGATATTGAGATCCACAGTAAACATAATTTGATATTTGCAGACAAAGTGGCTTCGTAGTGCTTGTTACTCCAAGGCTTTGAAGTGAGAAGGATACACTCCAAAACAAATAGGATGACAATCTCAGGTAGCACCAATACACCAGTGAATCCAACCAACATGAATGTGTGAGAAAGTCAAAGCCAATGAATAAGAAAACGCAGTGGAAGATGTGCAGATGGTCTTCAGAAAGAAATATCCTGAACATCTTTCTTCTTTAGTGAAGACATCCACAGGGATTTCTGCCCTAAGGGTGACTGTAGAAAAGAGGGAGAAGCATTGAGCCAGATAGAGAAAGTAGCATTGGTGATGCACATATGTAGATGTGTAAACAGATGAAGATGCCTGATATGAAGACTGTTGAATGGAAGTAGATAGTCCCTGTCAAAGGCTTTTGGTGGAGGTGGATGGGCAATGGAGAGCACAAAATTGATTAAATTGATTATTACTCACAAGCAGAATCTTTATAAGAAACAAAGACCTTTTCTCAGGAAAGTACAGACTGTCCAAATATAAGGTTTAGGTAAAGAAGAGACTCTTACAATGTATGCACCTGCCACATTCAACTGTCGGCATTAGGAGTGTCATGCATTGGTTATCTTAAGCTTACCAAAGTAGCCTGACATCCCTAGCCAGTACATAGTAACGACCTTTGGAAGAGATGAAAATCATGCAGATACAGTTATTAATGTAAATAGAAATACTATTTCCATAAGAACAGGGAATTCATTCTAATCCATTCTAAGTGAGATAGAAATCTTGCAAACTAACACTACTTCAGAATGGTGTATTGCACAGAAACAGTTGAATATACTTGCAGGTGAATTCTCTATTTTAAGTAGCTACTGGTGTCAAACTTGTAGGAGCATCCAGAAACTCAGAATTAGACACCTTAAGGTGACATACTGGCAGTTTCCTGTACATCTAGAATAGAACTTTGATGTAATAGCATACAAGAAATATGAGCACTCCTATGGTGGAATTATATCTAAGTGTGGGTGTGCACATATTTTATGAAGAAAACCTGTGATGATCCTGCAACTGCTATAACCATACAAGAACAAATCAGGGATTCAAGTTTTGAAACCACATGCATGAACACAATGTAGTCAGTTTGCATGAATGCAAATCAGAAATAGTGTTTTTCAATACATCAAAAGTGCATAAAACAAACAGGCAGATAGTTAGTGATCTTGAAGTTTTAGTAGAAAACGTGTTGATTAGTGTATGTCATGAACTCAGTAATAATGGGTAGTGGTTCACACATGAATTTTGGTACCATGATAGGAATATTGACGAGCATATGGGCAAAATGATGGTGCATGAATGGCCTATGCAAGCAATTAGCAGTGAAATCTATAATATTGAGTGGACTAAAATGAGTCATATATCAACAATGAATGCATAATTCTACTCCTCAGGCAACATAGTTGACCCAGGAATTCAGAATTCAAATAAATGGTATATAGTATGCCACAATGGGCAATATACAGGATGCTCCAAGCAACTAGCTAGAAAACCTCTCCTAATGAGCCTGCATCCTATGGCACCATAAACTTGGCTAGTAAAAGAAGTTCCTGGTTGTGCTGTATTCAAGTCATGCCTCAGTGTGCAGATAAATGTAATCAATTTTAATGGAAGGATTTTAGTGACATCCTTGAGAAATAAGACAAATCTAACATTTCTGCCTATTAAGGACTGATTTTAGCCAACAATGGATCAGGTATACAAAGATAAGGGTCTAAAGTTTATCAAATATTTATATGCATCGATGGACCCGTCTCTGAAAGATGAGAAGATGTAATTTTTCGAAAGAAAGTTTAGGATATTGTATAATACTAAGGAAGAAATCACAACTGCCATTCTGCTCCAGTGTTCGACAAAATCAGGACTGAGGAGCCAGATGGAGGGAAGCAAACAGTCTAATAGTGAGTTGTGACTTATCTAGATGATTCTAGGAGATCCATAAGGATTTCCTCGGGAAATAAGAAAGTCGTAGGCAATAATGAAGCATTGTATACATGAATGGGAACTTCTAATCCTGATCTAAGGTACAAAGGGTCTTCTATTAGACATGTAAGGCTTATTAAATAATGCAACTGATCCATTAGTTATTCCGAAACTAAAAGATGGTTGTAACATTTGGAGTTTCAGTAACCATATCAACCGCTTCTGTAACCTACATCCATCCATAATATAATGACAGGCACACTATCTCGACAGCGTGCAATCTACCCTCTTAATTTCTTACTTGTGCACATCTTCCAACATTGGTATCAGAGCGCAGGGAAAGCAAAGAGACAGTTTTTAGAAAGACTATTTTCGTGACAGTCCCGTGTAGGGCAAATTCGTGAGGATTTTCATTAATGGTAAGGCACACTTTTTACAGTTCACATTTTCCCTGAGGTTATCCCCTTCGAAACATTGAAGGGCAGACATGATATACAAAAACGTGAGGGACAGAAAATTTCACCCCAGTCCTCCTGTGATATGTGCCAGTTAGGAGCACCTGAAATAAAGTCCCATGAGTCTTGTGAGTCCCATTTGTCCCCTAGGACAAATCGGAAATGAGGGACTAGAAACGATTGTGCCTAAAATTCGCGAGTTATGAGGATGCAAAGTATCAATCACTGAGATATCACAGTCGTCCTTAAGGAGAAAGAGACTAAGTTTAAATTGTTCACAAATCAGGAGCAAACAAAGCCATGAGACAGGGCCTACATACGACCTCTAAATCGAGCTCTGCAAAGTCGCGTTTTTTCGAAGGACACAATTCTGAAGTCATTATGCAATAGCATTTCATGCCTTTTTCCAATAGCAGAACCAAAGTTCACCATGGGTAGGGCAGGTTGTCATGACAGAATACAGTCCAGGTTTTAGTGCACGAAATAGCCACGAAACCGGTCACAAATGTGTCATTCGTATATTCAGAGCAAATTAAACAAGTCCATAGGGTAGAGGAACTGGATATCTGTGGGTAGTTTGCTCATCCTCTCCATCTAAATACGCAGTATGCTCTCGTGTTGCCATTTGTCTCCATGGAATTCCAAGGTAGACATTAGAGCCCTTATTACCCCTGGTTTCCCCATTTTCATACATGGAAAACTGAATTTTTTACCTCGCATTAACTCTCATTTAATCTTAGTTGAAAAAAAAATTAGCAGGGTGCATCGTAAAACGGGAAATCAGAAAGCACCCATTTTTTCTCGATGCATTCTACACATTGTTAGACTTGGCAGTGCAGAGATGACAGATGTCAAAAGCTATTATTGGCCCCTACTCTCTTTGACTCTGAGGTTACTTCATCAAATGTAGACCTCAGACAAATCATTCAAGAAAATTGTTCATGCTCTAAATCAAATTATTTGGAGTCGAAAGCAAATTGAAGTTTTACCAGTTGTTTTCCTTCCAAAATTCCTTTGGGAAGAATGTGATATAGGTTCTACTAATCCCCTAGCTTTTTCATAGACAAAGTCTGATATGTCGAATTGATCCATAGGGATCCAAAATGACTCTACTTCATCAGATCAGCCAGCACCGAAGAAGGAAAATGAAGAAATGGAGGTTCTTGTCTTGTTATGTCAACAGAACCGTCACTTTTTACAGAGTGGCGGTTATAGAACCGCCGCCCAACCTAGGTGGTGGTCCTATAACCACCGCCCAGCCATGGTGGCGGTCTTGTGACTATTGGTCTGCATTCGGTGGCGGTCCTAGCTCTTTCAAACAGAAAAATAAAACTCAAAATGAACAGTCCTAGAATTTTAAAGGTTTTCTCTGTCTCTTCTCCTCCATGACCTTTCCCATCCTTCAGTGCATGGGAGGAAATGAGAAGGGATATAAATACATGTAGGAATAAGATTATTGGATCATCGAAGCATGAAAGCAAGTAAGCAAGAAATTCTTAGTGTTGGAATTATGTTTGTAGAAGAAAGGAGTGTTGAGGAAGAGCAAGTGATTGGGAGGAATTGTGATATATTATATACTTCTCTTTCATACTTATTGTAAATTTTGTACTTCTTGATTGAATTGGCCAATAAAAAGTGGGAAGAAAGATCATTTTCCTTTCCCGACTGGTTTTCCTCCTCTTGAGGTTTCTAGGATAAAAATTGTTGGTGTTTATGAGTTATATTCTTCCCTTTCCTACAAATTGTTGATTCTAAGCATAAGCATAATTCATTCACTAGCTACCTCTATCATTTTCTAATTGAAAGTAGAACAACAATGTTTAATTATGATTCTATGAATAATTCCAAAGTAGAGAGTTCACAGATCATTTTGGTATCAAAGTTAACAAGTATCTAGGATTTTGGTATTCATTCTTGGATTTGTATGACAGTGATGAGATATAAAGGCAAAGAGGATTTACCTTGTGATCTAGATATTTCTACAAGGAAGTGGAAAAAGAGAATTCAAGGACAAATGGAGGAAGAGAACTTGGCCTGTAGAATTGAGATGTTGGAGATCGTGATGGATAGGATGTTTAGAAGAGAAGAATAACTTGTAGATTTACAAAATACGGCTTCTGTTAAGAAAGACTCCATGGACTCAGTGTTTTGAAGCTTAGCTGAAAGTTTTTGTATAGGGAGGATCCACCATGAGGAGGATTATGGGGAAGAACATGAAAAAGAGACTCCAAATGCAAGAGAAAAGGTAAAATATGATCATACTCTTTTTAAAGTTGAGATGAAAGTTGAAATTAAAAGCTTTAAAGGATGAGTAGATGCAGAGTTGCTTGATAAATGGTTAAAACAGCTAGAATTCTACTTTAGCATCCATAATGTCATTGAGGCACAAAGGATCACATTTTCACATCTCAAAACGGAGGGACATGCTTTGGTTTGGTGGGAAATCCATCTAGCCACTTGTGAAAAGAAGAAATGTCCTATTGTGAAATCTTGGCAAGAATTTAAAGAATTACTTAGAGCTAACTTCTATCCTATTGGCCATGAGATTGACCAAATGATTAAATGGCAGTATTTTAGAAAAGGCAGTGGTCAAAGTGTGTAGGACTATACTACGGAGTTTCAGAGTCAGGACATGTTGTTGAACATGGACTTAAAGGATGAGGATATTTTGACTAAGTACTTGGAAGAACTTAACACTCACCTTCGAAGAAAATTCATCTCCAAAAATCCCAAATATTTCAACGAGGCGTGTGTGCAAGCATACTACATAGATGATGAAAAGAAGCAAGGAGAAGCAGAGCTGAGGGAAAATCAGTTGAAAAATCAGCAAAAGAAAGAACATGGGCAAACAAATAACAAGGGTAAGTGGAAATGGAAAGGTAAACAAGTTGTCACTACTTTAAATACTTGTAAAGATCCCAAAAAAATTGTAATAAATGTGATATTAATGGTCATGCTGACGCTAAATGTTGGAAGTTTCATCCGTAGTTACATCTGAAGAATTGAACCAATGACTCAGAAGTCTGTGAGAGCTATAAAAACAGAAGGGGAGGTGGAAATCGAAGATTACTCTGATGTAGACAAGAGGCTTGGATGCACGGCCACAAACATGGATAGCCAGGAAGAGGAGATGAGTAGACTATTCCAGATCGAAATCAAGATCAAGAGAACTAAGGTAAATGCTTTGGTTGATAACGGTTCTCAGTCTAGCTTGATTTTTGATGTCATTGATAAGAAGCTTGGTCTTGATACTTATGAGCATCAAAACCCTTATTCTTTGGGTTGGGTGAAGAAGGGTATTGAAATTCAGGTAACAAAAATATGTAAGGTCAAGTTTGGGATAAATTCCTAGTATATTGATGTATTGGAAGCTGATGTTATTCCACTTAATGTTTTTGATGTTGTTTTCGGGATTCCTTACTTGTTTATCAGGGATGATATATTTATGAGAAGGGAAAACCGGTACATATGGGTCAAGGATGGGATCAGCTACAACATCCGGGCACACCAGCATAAGACACGGGTTACTATGGTGAGTGCTAACCAAGCAAAATGACTTATTCAGCAAAATCATAAACAATTTTATTTACTTTTGTTAAAGGATAAACAAGATGGGGTAGAAGTTTTAGATATTTCTAACCAAGGAAAATAGGATTTGGATAGTATTCTTCAGTCTTTTCAGGAATTTTTTCAGGCTCCCAGTGGATTACCACCAAAACGGGAAGTAGAGCATGAGATTCAGATGTTGCCAGAGTCCCCTCTACCAAACATTGGGTTGTATAGGCAATCCTTACTGGAGATTACTAAAGTAAAGAAACAACTCCAAGAACTACTAGACCAAGGGGTGATATGTCTGAGCACCTCACCATGTGGTTCATCTATTGTGATGGTGTCAAAGAAGGATGGTTCTTGGAGAATGTTCATTGACTACCGCACTTTTAAAAATATCACCATAAAGAAAAGATATCCACTTCCCTACATAGATGAACTCTTGGACCAACTTCAACATGCCAAATTCTTCATGAAGTTAGATCTCAAGTTGGGTTATCACCAAGTAAAAATGAAGGAGGAAAATATATGGAATACTGCCTTCAAGACAAAATAGGGTTTTTATGAATGGTTAGTGCTTCCATTTGGTTTATGAAATGCACCCACTACATTCATGAGACTAATTAATGATGTATTACGGGATTTCATAGATTCATGTGTCATTGTTTATCTAGATGACATCTTGATTTTTAGTGCCACATGGGGGGAACATCTAACTCATTTGTAGTAAGTCTTGCAAGTTCTTCGAGAGAAATAGTTGTATTGTATGTAACATTCCTATTTTAAGACTTTAGAAACAAGGGAAAAAATTGGGGTAATGTTCCCTATTCTAAATATGTAATTTAGAACACACATTCCAAAACAATCATTCTTATAACAGATAACCATATGTAGCTGTAATGACTCGGTAACCTACCGATCTATTCATTTCATGACTCAGTAAACTACTAATCTATTCATGTTTAACACTAAGTATTGAATACTTTTTTATACTACTTGGTTCTCTTACCCTGATCTGGGTATTGAGTGATCTATCTAAGGAACCTAACTAAATAGTTGTTACCAATATTCATCTGCATCACGATCCTTAGACTAGGTGACATAGGACAACGCAATCAGATAGCTTGCGATACTTTGGCCAAAGATTTTTAACATATTGTTCGTATTACTTATTCCTTGATGGCATACTCGTCAATCTGGAATACGTCCTTCACCCCACTCTATTGTTATCTAGAATTTCCTTTACTAACTTCCGTCAGTCCTCTTGCCCAAGGTTTAACCCTAGTTCTAGTTAACAACAGTAGGATATGATAGGAAGGAGCTCACAAAGACTTAGGATAGATTGGCATACTGGGTCAACCTAATTCAACCCCATGTGCCAAGGTACCCTGAGTCCTAGAGGGCTACTTCATATCATAACTACACTACTTCCTAGTTCCTGGAGAGAAACTAAGTTCAAGTTCAAAAGTGTGTAGATCTAGATGATCAATGCAGAAGGGTGTTGCCACATGTCAACTACAGTGTTGTATCCTCGAGAAGATCCTAATCTTCTTGAAGGTACAACCCTGCAGTTGGCATGTGCCAGCATCCTACAGAACAACCTCATCGAGATATACATACCTCTAGGAGATTATTAAGTTAAATTAATTTGGATTTTTAAAGACAGATTTCAGCAACCCTGCCCAAACTCTAATCCAACTCTCCCTAAGTTCTTTTCCAAATCCAATTCCATTAACCCTTGCAAAACTTCCTTAACTTAAGATTGCTTTTGATGTTCATTAACTTTGGCTTATCAAGCAACTACCATGAAGAAAGGACAGCAACCTCTTAAGTTCCATTATATGTGACTTAACTATTCAAGAAAGGTGTAACAACCACCGAGGTTGTAACTTAGTAGACTATATTAAATGAAGTCTAATGAGTATATATCATATCTTCCTTCTTGTTTACTTTTTCATAAGAGAGGAAGAGTCTTCCTCTTCGTAGTTAAGTTCTTAGGGTTTACACACCCTTTATATCCTTTATAAATTCTATAAAGTTCATTGTAAGTTCATCACACGTTACCTTAATGATATGAGTTTGTTTAGATAAGTTCATTGAAATTCTGCAACTTACTAAGTTGCATCACAATTAGGGAAAATACTCTAATTCTCTTTTTCCTACTTATCCAAGAACACTCATTGAAACATATAAATAACATGAAGAACATCAACAAAATAGGATTCCATTTCTTTTGTAAAAGTACAAGATAATTTACATAATCTATGCAAGTAAATTCTCATTCTACATTTCATTTTCAAAACTTATACATTTACAACTTATGCATTTCAGACATACTGCATGACAACAACCTTCATTCAAAAGAAAATAACTTTTCTTTTTCAATACAACTTAAGAACAGATAAGAATTCTTCACAAGAATCAACTTAGATCAGCCAATGCATCATATAAGTTTTTGCCTTCTTTTATCACTTACGAAGTCCATCTACAAAAATTGCTAGCACAGGTCAGTTCAATGAACTGAGCATGATAAGCACTAATCCTTAAAACGAAGTGCATTCCACTAATTGTTCCAATAAAAACAACCCTACTTTAATGAACAACAAGTAATTCATACTCCCAAAGCATAAGTAATATCAATAAAAGAAGAGCAATACTAAACAGGTTTAACAAAAAGAAGAACAAAATATGATCTATAATACCTGTCCTATAAATTAAAGTATAATTGATCCCATCAATTATCTTTACCAAACAACAAAACATAACATATCATTGTTTCCAATCCTACCAAATATAATACAACTCATATCTTTACTATAAGATACAAAAGTGTTTACAGCATATTCCCTCTTGGATGTTTCATCTAACTTTCAAGTAAGGAAGAAAAGAAAGCATTCCATTTTCCAAAGTACATAATCATCAGCAAGGCTGAAACAAGTGTATATCATGATTTAAACTATTCCTTTAAAGGTCCTCTACGTTAAAATTCAACATTTTAAGGTATTCATCAAAACAGATCATATGGAAGAAATCCAAGAAGAAGTGATGGATTAACAGTCAACAACAAGTTACAATTTCTTTTTCCAACCTAACTTCAATCTCATTCTACTTCATTTCAGTCAAATGAAAAGTATACAAGACTAATAAACACTGATTTCCTTTTCCAATAAGAATAAAAATCAGGAGGTTCCAACCAACGAACTTAACCCAACTGCATTATAGAAAAGGAGACCTAACTAGAATATGATCCCAATTTAATCATTTCTTTCAACTTAATAAAACAAGCTTTACCTTCTCTCATACTTACAGTTTAAGTTCATGCAAGAGTTCCAAAGAAAGAGAACAAAATCAACTTCAAGGAAAGAGAAAACTAAATGCTATCTTCCTTTCTAAACCTTTCCATTATAATGCATGAGTTCTACTTTCCATTAGAAACATTATAACAATAAATCTCATACACAGTCCATGGGATAGTAAAGTTTCACAGTGTCTCTGTTAAAGACTTAACAATCTTTTATTGGACTAGAACAGCCTGAAGGAAACATGCTAACATTTTCCTTCCTAGAACATTTTACATCAAACAGTGAAGTTCCAACAGTCTTTACCATTAACTTTCCCTTTTAAAACTCGATAATAAAACAGTGGAGTTCAAACACAACCTGTAATCAATTTTTGAATCGTAATCAATCTTCCAAGACATAACATTCATTTATTGGACCCATCAAGAGGTAAGAAATCTGAGTGGTTGCTAACACTCAAGACTTCCCAATAGTTCAGGCAAAGTAGAACCATCTCAATGGTATGCCAATGCATCACTACAAGAACTATAGATTGGGTTTCCAACAAAAGACAAGATCAAACATCAAAAATAATACATACAGTCCAGGACTCAATTACAATTCCAAGCACAATGTAAAGCATAGACGCCATCGAAGGATCAAGATCATTCAAATACTTGTCACCAAGTTTGGGTAACAACATTTTCCTTCAATAGTTTATAAAATAATCAAAAGATTATAATATCTGAACCAACACATCATTCAGGTTACCTTCTTAAATTACAAACACCAAGTAACAAAATGATTGTACAGGGATGAATCACAACATCACAATCACAAATCCCTAAATACACCAGCATAGTAAAGCTAGATTGAGTAAGAAGAAACTTCTTATAAAATAGTTCATTCTACGAACAACTAGCTTCCATTTTCAGTTAAGATCCTTTCAAACCCAGTTTCCCATACTGAATGTAAGATACTTAATAGAGTTCAGACCAAACGACCACAAAACATGAAAGTTGGGTTCATAACGAACCTATAGTAATAGTTAAATAGTCATAAGGAAATAGTTCACAAGCACCATGCCTTAAGTGGCTTCAAACACAATAATTTATCCAAGATAACAAACCCAGGTTTCAAGTTTGATATAGCGAGTTCCAAAACAATCACAGTTTTGTAAGATGGAATACAAAAACCAAGTCATATATGGTTTTTCCAGTGCATGCAAGTTTTATAACAGTCAAAGCTTTTCGCAAGGTGAGATATAAAAAACAAGCCATATACGGATTTATCCACGGTCCATTTAACTATGGAATAAAATGCTATCACCAGAACTAAAATCTCTACTACTGATTCTCTCCACCGAAACAAGTTTCCAATGAAATAGCTCGAACCAGTTTGTGAACAAGATTCCATAAGACTGGAGTTCCTTACCAGTCTCGGGTTCACAAAACACAACAAGTTTGTGAACACTAAACTCAACAGACACAGGCAGATCTCAGTAACAACTATAGGCCGTAAAAGAAGTCAAAACCAACCACAATTTCCAACAACCAAAGAAGCTAAACAGAGTTACCAACATTGTTCTTGTATGCATAAATCATTTGTGCAACATAAGTTTCCAACAAAACCACATGTATAATGGATTCAAAACCCAGAATACAAGTTTTACAAAACCCATCAAACAATTAACCAGATAAAGCATGAAATGCACAAAACTCATCAGAGAAAAGTTGTTTTAATGAAAACACTTAGAGGAAAGCAAGAGATTTTAATAGTTAGGGCCTATCATGCCTGATAGTGTCGTTGTAAAATCGAAGAAGACCTTGAGCCAAACTCGTTTCTTCTCCTCTTCTCCACGAAAGATCAAACAACCAGATACTTCTTCCACAATGCTTCTTATACATTCCACAAAACAAAAATAGATTTGAAACCTCCATAATAGCCATGCAGTGCAGTTTAAACTGCTGGTTCGAAAAACCAGAGCACATGTAGAAAGAAAATCGGAGAGCATGCAAAATGAAACAACCCAAAAAAAATCTGCTGGCATGCCTACCTAGGTGGTTTGGGCTCAACAACCAAAAACAATTAATCTCATTTACTCCATATCTCCCGCCTATTCTTCCTTGCCACCGCCTGCTAATTCTGGCAATCTTCAAATCAAAAATAACATGTATTTCCATTTTTAGAGATACTGCCACCTAGGCCTCCGCCAACCCAACTAGCCCCTGCCAAAGTTGGCAGTACCACAATTCCTTTCATCCTTATCAACAACATTAATGCCTTAGGAACCATCACCCAATACTTGCAACCCCTTAGGTTCCCCTTCATGCCAATAACTTAGGATAGATTAATGGCTTAGGTTAGATCTTAGGTAGATTAAATTTATACCTTAGGATATAACACTAACCACTAACCCCTAACATAGTTAAGTAATTAAAATAGCAACTTTAGGAACTAGGTTAGATCATCTCCCCTAGTAGTACCAGGTTCTAGTTTCCATCTCCTTAGTACCAAGTTTAGGTTAGAGTCAAAATTCTATCAAGTAACATAGCTTAGACAGAATACATATATATTTTACCTAGCTTAGGATCCATGGGTTAGTCCTCAATAGGATCCTGGATATCTTTCTCTTGTGTTGTGAACACCTGCATTCCCATCTTTATCAGCAATGACCTGTCATGGTCGATCTTCAAGGACCCAAGCCAAAGCAATACACTGAATGGAAGTGTGTTCACACATAAGTCAAAGAACTTGCAACAATAAAGTTCAGTCCAGTGTGTAGCTTAACTCATGGAATGTCAATTTTACCATTCATTCAATAGAGCAGTTTTTAAAACATTCCTTGGATCACTGAAATTGATCCAAGGATGAGTCGGATAAAAGACAAGTTTACAACTCTTAAACTAGATTGCAAATCACCTACCAGAAGTGAAAAATGGATTCAGAGAAGTCATTCCAGTTCAGTCAAAGGATCTTAAGAGTAGAAAAGACTTATCCATATCAAGCATGATTTCCAATAATCAGAAGAACATATCCTTATAAGGAAAATCACATATCAACACTTGAATGCAAAGGAGGAAAATAACAATAGTCAAGGGTGTTACATGCTTCCCTCCTAAAAGAATCATCATCTCGATGATTACATCCTTTAACAAATTACATCAAGGACAGTCAATTCATTCACTTCTCTTATCCTAAGTCAAATATTTCAAAACCTTATAGTTCCAGAAATCAGTATTAAATAACTTTTTATTCAAATCAAGTAAATATCTACCCAAAACTGGCTTACTTAACGTCATAAAGGATAAATTCATAAAAATTTATCAGTCAATAGATTCAATTCTATTCAAATAGATATGGAAAAGTAGTTTTCATATCCTCTAGATTTTCCCAAGTTGCACTCTCCTTGTTAAACTGGTCCCACTGGACCTTACATTGACTTATTTCTCTATTTCTTAAATGCAACTGGTGAGTTTCCAGCACTCGAATGGGCTTAACCATGATTATTCCTAGGTCTTGGACCTGCAAGGAATTCCAATTTAACACATGTGATAAATTTGAAACGTATTTCTTAAGCAAAGAAATATGGAAAACATCATGCATTCGTGACAAAGTAGGTGGTAGTGCTAAACAATAAGCTACAGGGTTGATTACTTCAACTATTTCAAAAGGTCCCACGTAACGAGGTGATAACTTGGCAGCCTTGCCAAAAGTTATGGAACTCTTTTTCGGTTTAACTCGAAGAAAAACCTTTTCTCCCAAGTTCAAATTTCCTGTCAACCCACTTTAAGTCAACATAACTCTTTTGCCTATCTGCTGCTTCTTTCAAGCATTCACGAATCATTTTAACTTGTTGTTCCATTTCTGTAAGGATTTCAGGTCCAATTACCTCTCTATCCTCAATGTTATCCCAACTAATAGGGGTTCTGCATTTCCTTCCGTAAAGTGCCTCAAAAGGTGCCATCTTAAGAGAAGCATGATATGTGTTATTGTATGCAAATTCAACTAATGGAAGGTACTCCTCCCACTTATACTGCTGATCCATACAATACATCCGTAACATATCCTCTAAAACCTAGATTTACTCTTTCAGTCTGTCCATCTGTTTCCAGATGATACGCAGAACTGAAATTCAATTTAGTGCCAAGAGCTGCGTTAAGCATTTGCCAAAACCTTGACGTCATTCTAGGGTCTCTATCAGATATGATTAATTCAGGTACTCCATGTAATCTGAAAATTTCATGTACAAATATTTTAGCCAAAATAGGAGAATCATCCTTTAGATTTCCAACAATAAAATGAGCTACTTTCGTTAGTTTGTCAACTACTACCAAAATAACATCATGTTTATTTCTTGACATAGGCAATCCTTGTACAAAATCCATGCTTATTACCTGCCATTTGTACTGCATGGTATGCTATGAGGATACAATAAACCAGCTGGATGCATATGTTCTACTTTTACTCGTTGACATTCCAGACAATGAGTCACAAAATCTATAACATCCTTTTTCATTCCTTTCCAGAAATATTGTTGTTTTATATCAGCAAGCATTTTTGTAATGCCAGGGTGTCCAGAAAAAGGTGAATTGTGAAACTCTGTCAACAATTTCTTTCTCAAATCATTAGGTAAGGGTACGTATACTCTATTTTCATATCATAAGATTCCCTCATTATCAAAGTGAAAACCTTTATACCTTTCATCCTTCGGATCTGCAGCAAGCGCTATTTTTACTTGCTGAAAGTAAGAGTCAGATTCCATAACACTTTTTACTTCATCCTTAAACTGAGTTCTTAGTGTTATAAGAGCAGAAATGTGCTTCCTATGACTTAGAGCGTCAGCCACTCTATTCTCTTTTCCTTTAATGTAACTTATGTCAAAATCATACTGAGACAAAAAATCTAACCACCTTCATTGTCTTGCATTCAGATTTGGCTGAGTAAAAATGTACTTCAGTCTAAGATGATCAGTTTTCAACTCAAATGGTTTACCAAGTAGATAATGCCTCCAAACTTGAAGTGCATGAACTATGGCAGCAAGCTCTAAATCATGTGGAGCATAATTCAACTCATGTAACTTAAGTTTTCTACTTTCATAAGCTATGACATGATCATTTTGTAACAAAATACCTCCAAGACCCTCCCCAAATGCATCCGTTACAACCATGAAGTCTCCATTAGGATCAGGTACAGCTAAAATAGGTGCTTGAAGTCAACTGACTTTTCAAATTTTTAAAAGCAGATTCACATTTATCATCCCAGACAAATTTCTTATCCTTTTTCTGCAATGAAGTTATTGGTGCAGCCACCTTAGAAAAATCCTTAACAAATTTTCTATAATAACCTGTAAGGCCCATGAAGCTTCTAACTTCATGTACATTCTTTGGTGCAGGCCACTCGATTATAGCTACAATTTTAGAAGGATCTACAGCAATCCCATCTTTACTTATAACATGACCCAAATAGTGAACTTCAGTGTCATAGAAAGAACATTTGAATAGCTTACCATATAACCGTCTCTTTCTCAAAATTTCCAAAACTATTTTCAAGTGTTCATGATGCTCCTCCACACTTTTAGAATATATGAGAATGTCATCCAAGAATACAAGCACAAACTTGTCCAAGTATTCTTGAAAGATATTATTCATTAAGTTCATAAAAGTTGCAGGTGCATTCGTTAATCCAAAGGGTAAAACCATGAATTCATAATGTCCATACCTTGTCCTAAAATCATTTTATGAATGTCCTCTTCCTTAATTTGTAATTGATGATATCTAGACCGAAGGTCTATCTTAGAATATACCAATTCTCCATGCATCTGATCAAATAGGTCATCAATTCTAGGAAGTGGGTATCTATTCTTGATTGTTGCTTTGTTTAACATCCTGTAATCAATGCACAATCTAAGTGTTCCATCCTTCTTTTTCACAAAGATCACTGGTGCTCCCCAAGGTGAAACACTTGGTCTAATCAAACCCTTAGACAAAATTTCTTGTAACTGAGCCTTAAGCTCTACTAACTCTGTGGTAGTCATTTGATAAGGTGCTTTAGAAATAGGTTCAGTACCTGGTTTGATTTCAATTGTGAAGTCAAACTCCCTTTTGGGTGGTAATCCCAGTAATTCTTTTGGAAATACATCACCGAAGTTCTATAACAGTGGATAACATTCCATGAAATCGTTGTTTTCTTCTGCAGATTCAGAAATTTTTACTGCATATAAGGTACAACCCTTATTTTTGGCCTTTTTAAGTTGCATAACTGACAATTTCCTAACAGAAATTTCTCGTTTTACACCCTGAATCTCTGTTGTTTTCTACAGATCATCTAAACAACTAATATGTTTTTCAAAATAGTCTACCTTTGCTTTATGCTCTGCTAACCAATTTACACCTATGACTATATCATAAGATCCCAAAGGTGCTACATAGAGATCAACTTCTGTGGAAAAGCTAGGTAAGTCAAGGACTACTCCGAAAAGACACATACTAACTGTATGAACAGAATTATTACCATAATGTACAGTCCATGATTTATCTATTTTTCTAGCTTTTCTTTTAAGTTTTGAAGCAAGTTTACTAGAAATAAAACATTCAGTAGCTCCTGTATCAAAAAGAATAGTTACAGGTATGCCGAATAACTTACTAGGAACTTCAATAGGTGTAACTTGCTTTTCAGCTTGCTTGTCAGCTACTGCAACATGTATCTTGTGTTGTTGATTACGATCATCCTTGTTCAAAGGACATTGATTCGATGTAATGATCTTTTCCACAATTATAGCAGCCTCCTACCGGTCCCTTTTTGGGCTCAGAATTATTTCCAGCCTTATAGTTATCATTCTGACCTCCATAGGGTTTTCGCCCATTATTATTATTCCTGGAAAAATTGTTCCGTGTATTACCAGTAGTCTTATTCATTGTTGTTTTCTTATTAATATCAGTTGGAAACTTAATTTTGTTACTAAACTTTTTCCATGGTCCTTTCTTAGGTGCAAGAGAAGCTGAAGAAGAGTTTGGAACTTTCTTCCGTACTTCTTCTTTGTGAGCAGAAATAGCCTTTAATTTTTGTTCCTGCCTTATGGCTTTTTCAACAACCCCTTCCATAGTGGTTGGGCTATGAACATCAACCTCTCCCCCAATAATGGGATTCAACCCCATGATGAATTTACGTATCCTGAACTTCTCATCAGTTTGGTACTGAGGTACATACTTGAGTAGTTTCATAAACCATTCCCAATACTCAGTTACAATTAACTTCCCTTGAGCTAAGTTCTGAAATTCAGTCATTTTCTGATCATAATAAAGTTGTGGCAGCCATCGTTGCCTAAAATAACCTTTAAATTGATCCCAGGTGATGTTAGTTTCATCAATGTTTAGCTCAGCCTTACGATGTCCCACCATGAAGATGCTTCATGGGAAATCTGATATGCTCCCCAAATAGCTTTGGTCTCTTCTGAGAAGTTCCTTATTGCAAAGTACTTCTCCATCTCACTGAGCCAATTCTCAGCTCCATCACCTAATGTGGTGCCATCAAACTTAGGTGGACTTATCCTTTTTATATCATTAGTGAGTTTAGCAGCCAACCTAGCCTTTTTGTTTTTTGGCTGGTCAGGCACATTAACATTGTTATTATCAACACCCATATTGGGGTTGTCCTCAGGAGGTGGCTGATTGTTATTACCAGCTTCTTCTTCCTCCTCATTACCCATCACTTGTTGCTCGAGCACAGTCAAATGATCTCTTGTGTCCAACAGGGCAGCAAGGATCTCATCAAGTTTTTGGGTTGTTGCTGCTCCTTCCTCAGGTGGAGCATTGTTCGCAATGTTTCCTCTTGTCCTAACCATTTTCTGTTACAAGAAAATTCAATTTTTTATCAGATTATGGACACAATAGGTCCAAGAGCTGCAACCTTCAGCTCTGATACCAAGATGTAACATTCCTATTTTAAGACTTTAGAAATAAGGGAATTTTTTTTTGGGTAATGTTCCCTGTTCTAAATACGTAATTTAGAACAAACATTCCAAAACAATAATTCTTATAATAGATAACCATATGCAGCTGTAATGACTTGGTAACCTACCGATCTATTCATTTCATGACTCGGTAAACTACCGATCTATTCATGTTTAAAACTAAGTATTGAATACTTTTTATATACTACGTATACTTGGTTCTCTTACCCTGATCTGGGTATTGAGTGATCTGTCTAAGGAACCTAACTGAATAGTTATTACCAATATTCATCTGCATCATGATCCTTAGACTAGGTGACATAGGACAACGCAATCAGCAGCTTGCGATACTTTGGCCAAATATTTTAACATACTATTCATATTACTTATTCCTTGATGGCATACTCATCAATCCAGAATACATCCTTCACCCCACTCTATTGTTATCTAGAATGTCCTTTACTGACTTTCCGTCAGTCCTCTTGCCTAAGGTTTAACCCTAGTTCTGGTTAACAATGTAGGATATGATAGGAAGGAGCTCACAAAGACTTAGGATAGATTGGCATACTGGGTCAACCTAAGTCAACCCCGTGTGCCAAGGTACCCTGAGTCCTAGAGGGCTACTTCGTATCATAACTACATGCTACTTCCCAGTCCTAGAGAGAAACTAAGTTCAAGTCCAAAAGTGTGTAGATCTAGATGATCAATGCAGAAGGGTGTTGCCACATGTCAACTACAGTGTTGTATCCTCGAGAAGATCCTAATCTTCTCAAAGGTACAACCCTGTAGTCGGCATGTGTCAGCATCCTACAGAACAGCCTCATGTGAGATATACATACCTCTAGGAGATTATTAAGTTAAATTAATTTGGATTTTTAAAGGACAGATTTCAACAACCCTACCCAGACTCTAATCCAACTCTCCCTAAGTTCTTTTCCAAATCAGGTTCCATTAACCCTTGCAAAACTTCCTTAACTTAAGATTTCTTTCGATGTTTGTTAACTTTGGCTTATCAAGCAACTACCATGAAGAAAGGACAACAACCTCTTAAGTTCCATTATATGTGACTTAACTATTCAAGAAAGTGTAACAACCACCGAGGTTGTAACTTAGTAGACTTTATTAAATGAAGTCTAATGAGTATATATTCATATCTTCCTTCTTGTTTACTTTTTCATAAGAGAGGAAGAGTCTTCCTCTTTGTAGTTAAGTTCTTAGGGTTTACACACCCTTTATATCCTTTATAAATTCTATAAAGTTCATTGTAAGTTCATCACATGTTACCTTAATGATATGAGTTGTTTAGATAAGAACATTGAAATTCTGCAACTTACTAAGTTGCATCACAATTAGGGAAAATACTCTAATTCCCTTTTTCCTACTTATCCAAGAACACTCATTGAAACATATAAATAACATGAAGAACATCAACAGAATAGGATTCCATTTCTTTTGCAAAAGTACAAGATAATTTACATAATCCATGCAAGTAAATTCTCATTCTACATTTCCTTTTCAAAACTTATCATTTACAACTTATGCATTTCAGACATACTGCATGACAACAACCTTCATTCAAAAGAGAATAACTTTTCTTTTTCAATACAACTTAAGAATAGATAAGAATTCTTCACAAGAATCAACTTAGATCAGCCAATGCATCATATAAGTTTTTGCCTTCTTTTATCACTTACGAAGTCCATCTACAAAAATTGCTAGCACGGGTCAGTTCAATGAACTGAGCATGATAAGCACTAATCCTTAAAACAAAGTGCATTCCACTAATTGTTCCAATAAAAACAACCCTGATTTAATGAACAACAAGTAATTCATACTCCCTAAGCATAAGTAATATCAATAAAAAGAAGAGCAATACTAAACAGGTTTAACAAAAAGAAGAACAAAATATGATCTATAATACCTATCCTATAAATTAAAGTATAATTGATCCCATCAATTATCTTTACCAAACAACAAAACATAACATATCATTGTTTCCAATCCTACCAAATATAATACAACACATATCTTTACTATAAGATACAAAGTGTTTACAGCATATTCCCTCTTTCAAGATGTTTCATCTAACTTTCAAGTAAGGAAGAAAAGAAAGCATTCCATTTTCCAAAGTACATAATCATCAGCAAGGCTGAAACAGGTGTATATCATGATTTAAACTGTTCCTTTAAAGGTCCTCTACATTAAAATTCAACATTTTAAGGTATTCATCAAAACAGATCATATGGAAGAAATCCAAGAAGGAAGTGATGGATTAACAGTCAACAACAAGTTACAATTTCTTTTTCCAACCTATCTTCAATCTCATTCTACTTCATTTCAGTCAAATGAAAAGTATACAAGACTAATAAACACTGATTTCCTTTTCCAATAAGAATAAAAATCAAGAGGTTCCAACCAATGAACTTAACCCAACTGCATTAGAAAAGGAGACCTAACAGAATATGATCCCAATTTAATCATTTCTTTACAACTTAATAAAATAGTTTTACCTCCTCTCATACATACAGTTTAAGCTCATGCAAGAGTTCCAAAGAAAGAGAACAAGATCAACTTAAAGGAAAGAGAAAACTAAATGCTATCTTCCTTTCTAAACCTTCTCATTATAATGCATGAATTCTACCATTTCCATTAGAAACATTATAATAATAAATTCATACATAGTCCAAGGGTAGTAGGTTTCTTAGTGTATCTGTTAAAGACTTAACAATCTTTTATTGGACCAGAACAGCCTGAAGAAGAAAGCATGTTAACATTTTCCTTCCTAGAACCCTTTACTATCAAACAGTGAAGTTCCATCAATCCTTACCATTAACTTTCTCTTTTAAAACTTGATAATAAAATAGTGAAGTTCAAACACATCCCGCAATCAATTTTTGAATCGTAATCAATCTTCCAAGACATACCATTCATTTATTGGACCTAACAAGAGGTAAGAAATCTGAGTGGTTGCTAACACTCAAGACTTCCCAATAGTTCAGGAAAAGTAGAACCATCTCAATGGTATGCCAACGCATCACTACAAGAACTATAGATTGGGTTTCCAACAAAAGACAAGATCAAACATCAAAAATAATACGTACAGTCCAAAGACTCAATTACAATTCCAAGCACAATGCAAAGCATAAATGCCATCGAAGGATCAAGATCATTCAAATACTTGTCACCAAGTTTGGGTAACAACATGTTCCCTCAATAGTTTATAAAATAATCAAAATATTATAATATCTGAACCAACACATCATTCAGGTTACCTTCTTAAATTACAAACACCAAGTAACAAAATGATTGTACAGGGATGCATCACAACATCACAATCACAAATCCCTAAATACACCAGCACCGTAAAGCTAGATTGAGTAAGAAGAAACTTCTTATAAAACAGTTCATTCTAAGAACAACTAGCTTCCATTTTCAGTTAAGATCCTTTCAAACCCAGTTTCCATACTGAATGTAAGATACTTAACAGAGTTCCAGACCAAATGACCACAAAACATGAAAGCTTGGGTTCATAACAAACCTACAATAATAGTTAAATAGTCATAAGGAAATAGTTCACAAGACACCATGCCTTAAGCGGCTTCAAACAACAGTACAATTTATCCAAGATAATAAACCCAAGTTTCAAGTTCGATACGGGTTCAACAACAGTCACAGTGTTCGTAAGATGGAATACAAAAACCAAGTCATATACGGTTTTTCCAGTGCATGCAAATTTTATAACAGTCAAAGCTTCTCGCAAGGTGAGATATAAAAACAACAAGCCATATACGGATTTATTCACAGTCCATTTAACTATGAAATAAAATGCTAACACCCTAGAGCTAAGAATCTCTACAACGGTTCTCATCCACCAAAACAAGTTTCTAAGTCAAATAGCTCGAACCTGTTTGTGAGTTTCAATAAGAACTGGAGTTCCTTACCAGCTCGGGTTCACAAAACACAACAAGTTTGCAAACACTAAACTCAACAAACACAGGCAAATCTCAGTAACAATTATCAGGCCGAAAAAGAAGTCAAAACCAACAACTATTTCCAACCACTGAAGAAGCTAAACAGAGTTACCAGGTTTTGTTCACGTATGCACAGTTCCTTTGTGCAACAGGAAGTCCAAAATAAGCTTCCAAAACCACATCGTGTATAACATGGATTCGAAATGTAGAATACAATTTTTACAAAACCCAACAAATTAATTAACTAGATAAAGCATGAAATGCACAAAACTCATCAGAGAAAAGTTGTTTTAATGAAAACACTTAGAGGAAAGCAAGATATTTTAATAGTTAGGGCCTATCATGCCTGATAGTGTCACTGTAAAATTGAAGAAGACCTTGAGCCAAACTCTGTTTCTTCTCCTCTTCCCCACGAAAGATCAAACAACTAGCTACTTCTTCCACAATGATTCTTATACATTCCACAAAACAAAAATAGATTTGAAACCTCCATAATAGCCATGCAGTGCAGTTTAAAATGCTAGCTTCAAAAAACTCAAAGCACATGTAGAAAGAAAATAAGAGAGAATGCACAAATAAACAACGTAACAAAAATCCACTGGAATAGCCTACCAAAGTGGCTCAGGCTCAAAAACCAAAAACAATTAATCTCATTAATTACAAATCTCCCGCCTCAATCCTCTTTGCCACCGCTTGCCAAGTCTGGCAAATGCTTCAAGTCAAATTTAACAAACATTTCAAATTTTAGTGATACTTCCACCTAGGCCTCCACCAACCCAACTAGCCCCTACCCAAAGTTGGCAGTACCGCAAGTCCTTTCATCCTTATCAACAACATTAATCCCTTAGGAACCGATCGCCCAATACTTGTGACCCCTTAGGTTCCCCTTCATGCCAATAACTTAGGATAGATTAATGGCTTAGGTTAGATCACCAAATAACCTTGTAGTATTAGGTTCTAGTTTTATTACCTAGCAGCCCTTCCATCTCCTTAGTACCAAGTTTAGGTTAGAGTCAAAATTACATCAAGTAATATAGCTTAGACAGAATACATATATATTTTACCTAGCTTAGGATCCGTGGGTTAGTCCTCAATAGGATCCCAGATATCTTTTTCTTGTGTTGTGAACAACTGCATTCCCATCTTTATCAACAATGACCTATCATGGTCAATCTTCAAGGACCCAAGCCAAATAATACACTGAATGGAAGTGCATTCACACAGAAGTCAAAGAACTTGCAACAAAAAAGCTCAGTCTAGCATGTATCTTAACTCATGAAATGTCGATTTTACCATTCATTCAATAGAGCATTTTTAAAACATTCCTTGGATCACTGAAATTGATCTGAGGATGAGTCGGATAAAAGACAAGTTTACAACTCTTAAACCAGATTGTAAATCACCTACCAGAAGTGAAAAATGGATTCAGAGAAGTAATTCTAGTTCAATCAAAGGATCTTAAGAGAAGAAAAGACTTATCCATATCAAGCATGATTTCCAATATTCATAAGAACATATCCATATAAGGAAAATCACATATCAACACTTGAATGCAAAGGAGGAAAATAACAGCAGTCAAGGGTGTTACATTGTAATATTAAGAAATGTGAATTTTCCAAACAGTCACTTGTCTATCTTGGGCATGTGGTTGGAGGAAGAGAGCTACGATTGGATCCAAAGAAGGTGGAAGCCATCGCTAATTGGCCAACACCAATAAGAGCCACAAAAGACTAGGAGTTTTGTGGGAGTAGTACAGTACATGCGGAAGTTCATTCCGAGCTTCTCCATGCGATTGCAACACCTCTGCACATAGTGGCCGCAAATGAGTAAAGGTTTTAACTAGGGATAAGGAACAAGACAAATCCTTCGAGTTATTGAAATACAAGATTAGTCATGCTCCAATACTTGATCTTCCTAATTTTGCAGCAGCCTTTTGAAGTAGAGACAGATGTCAATGATTACGTTATGGGCGCAGTGTTGCTTCAAGGAGGTAAACCCATGTATGCTACCATTCTAAAAGTTTTCACTTCAGTACTTAAAGGATATTCAATATATGATAAGGAAATGCATGCACTAGTTCAAGAAATTATAAAATGGAAGCATTATTTGTTGGGTAAAGAAACTATTGTGCACGCTGACCACAAACCTCCCCAATATTTGCAAGCACAGTCTAAATTGTAGCAGGACAAGGCACTACAAATGGATGGGGTTCCTTCAACAAGTTCCATCTGGTGATCAAATACAAGAAGGGTAGTACAAATTTGGTGGCATAAATGTTTTCTAGGATACATACACAGGAAAAAAATTCTCATACTCTGGCCATTATCTCTCAGATCGAGCCCTTCATGAAGGAAGCTGTACGGGGAGGCATATGCCTAGGATAGAGACTTTGGGGTGACCTTTCAGTAATTACAGTCCCAAGGGACTAAAAGCATAGGGATTGAAGATTGTTATCTCAAGGACAGAGCTGCTCTACCAATGGGGGAAGCTTTGCGTGCCTAAAGAAGAAAGACTTCTATTGATGAGGGAAGCACATACCTTGAAAGTAGCTGGGACATTTCGGTGTTGGTAAGACCCTAGCCCACTTGCAAAGGTACGTGTATTTGCCCAATATGCAAGAGGAAGTATCAAAATTTATGCATGGATGTAAACTTTGTTGTACCAGCAAGCCTAAGACTAGGAAGGAGGGTTTGTGTATGCCTTTTCCAATACCTACTCAGTCCATAGGAGGGACATTTATATGGATTTTGTAGGAGGATTACCTATGTCTAAGCATGGCCATGACTATATCTATGTTGTTATTGATAGATTCAGTAAGATGTGTATTCTTATGGAATGTAAAAAAGACAATAAAAAGTGCACATGAAGCAACAAATCTTTTTCTTTGCTAATGTATGGGTGCATTTTGGTTTGCCAAAGTCTATTGTTTATGATAGGGATTCCAGGTTCTTGGGGAATTTTTGGGACTACTTTGTGGGACAAGATGGATACTAGGTTACAGAGGAGCATGAACTTTTCCATCCACAGATAGATGGACAAACAGATGTGGTGAACAAGACTTTGGTATAATTGATAAGAACGGTATACAAAGCAAATACCCAAGGACTATGGGATGAGTCCTTAACCTACATTCAACATTCCTATAACCGGGCAGTACAGACATCCACTATGAAGTCACCGTTTGAAGCATGCTTGGGATATCTACCTACAAATCCATTGGACATAGATAGTTGGGCAACAGGATGAGAAAGAGACACGAGACACAAAGGTGACTAGAGCAAACAAATTCATTGAGAGGATCCGGATAAATCCATCTCAAAGTCAAAGAACAACTAGAGAAATCTCAAGACAAGTACAAAGCTAGGCACGATCAGCACATAAGAGGGAACAAAAGCTTCATGTTGGAGATAGAGTTTTGGCTTTACTTGAGCAAAGAGAGACTACAAGGTCAAGCACAGAAAGCTCAAGCCACTACGATATGAGCCCTTCACCATATTGGAGCAGGTTGGATAAAAATTCCTTTCGACTTGATTTACCATCATTTATGAGGATGTACTCTATAGTAAAACTATGAGAAAATTACACCTATATGAGCCATCCATGCTAGATGAAGATGAAGGACTACAATTGCTACCTTCTATTGAGGATTGTGTCTTGGAATCATGAGGTAAATTCGAGGAGGATGTAGTGCTGCAGCAGAAGGTCAAAAATACTAAGAGAGGGTCCGCAGGAGTCTTAGGCAAGTTGGACTAAAAGGAAAGACACCAAGGCATGCTCGGTGGTACTCGAAGGAGAAAGTGATGGAATTATTTCCTCATCTACTCCCCCACTAATATTTTTTGGGACAAAATCATCCTAAACAGGGGAGGTGTGATCCATAGGGATCCAAAATGACTCTACTTCATCAGATCAGCTAGCACCAAAGAAGGAAATTGAAGAAACGGAGGTTTTGGCTTGTTATTAACAGAACCACCACTCTGTGCAGAGTGACAATTAAAGAACCACTACCTAACCTAAGATGTGGTCTTGTAACCACCACCCAGCTAGGGCGGTGGTCCTGTGACCATTGGTCTACAATGGGCGGTGGTCCTGGCTCTTTCAAATAGAAAATAAAACTCAAAACGAATAGTCCCAAAATTTGAAAGGTTATCTGTGTCTTTTCTCCTCCTTGACCTTTCCCATCCTCTAGTGCATGGGAGAACATGAGAAGGGATATAAATACATGTTGGAAGAATATTATATGATCATTGAAGCATGAAATCAAGTGAGTGAGAAATTCTTAGTGCTGGAATTGTGTTTGTAGAAGAAAGGAGTGTTGAGGTAGAGCAAGCAAGTAAATGGGAGGAAGTGTGAGATATAATCTACTTCTCTTTCTTAATTATTGTAAATTTTTTACTTCTTGATTGAATTAGCCAATAAAAAGTGGGAAGAAAGAGAATTTTCCCTTCCTGACTAGTTTTCCTCCTCTGGAGGTTTCCAAGATAAAAATTGTTGGTGTTTATGAGTTATATTCTTTTCTTCTCTGTAAATTGTTGATTTTAAGCATAAGAAAAATTCATTCACTAGCTACCTCTGTCATTTTCTAATCGAAAGTATAACAATGGTGTTTAATTGTAATTATATGAATAATTCCAAAGTAGAGAGTTTACAGATCACCAATACCCAAAAAGTACCTTTTTTATTTCTAAGAGTTTAAGCAGACAAAAATGGTGAAATTTGGAGCAGGAGATCCCGGTGCAAAACAGAACACAATGACGGTGATTTTATTGCAATCTAAAACCAATAAGTCCACTTAATAAAACTAGCATATTCTTTAAACAATGAGACTTAAAAATCTCAATTTTTTCAAAGTAGTAAACTTTCAACATTCAGATTCTCCCGGAACAGTAAAAAACACCAAAAGCAAAGTTCAATTAGGTAACTTTCAAAAAATAGTAGATTGGGAAAAATAAAATGTCTAAAAATATTAAATCCTCATCAATGGAAATATCTTAAGTGTATTAGGAGCTTCAAAGAACAGATATTGAGAAAAAATTACAAATTTTTCAAAAATAGTAGTTTCTGACCCTACCTGTTAAAAATAGAAAGTTCTAGTTTTCAGTGCAGAAAGTTGTTTGTAGCTCTATTTTCACTCATCTTGTTGATTTTTTCTATAATCAAAAAGCCATGATTTTTTTTATGGTCCAAAAAAGAAAGGAACTCCTCTACAAACTCTCAAAGCATCATTTCTGAGAGGATTTACTTCCATGGTTATTTGTTACATTGCTTTTTTTCTGTCATTGTTTGAGGGCTTTAAACCTATGTCTTACCTGTTCTCTAATTGTTAGTATGTTTGCGACCATTACGACTTTGATTATCTTTCGACTTGATGAGTGACATCACATGTTTGAAACCCCGCTTTTTCGCGGTCTACTTTGTCTTCTTGCGTGTTTACACTATCTTTTTTATGTGTTTAGCTTACACATTATGTTTTACACTGCTTGCTTATCTTTTTTGTACTAACACTTTTTCTCCTACTCCAGTGAGATCTTGTTTATGTGAAATGCCTTATGTTTCTGACCAAGGGTTTCACTCCCTCCCCCCTACAAGGCACAATTTCAACACAAACGTGTCAGTCAAGTCCTTTAGGTCGCACCACTCCTCATGCGATGTCACATTTACCCCCATGAATCATCTTAGGGAATGGAATCTATTGAGATTGAAATCAACCACCCATTTAATCAGTTCATGGTTCACCGCATAACACAATTCTTGTGACATAGGTACAGTTTGAGGAATCATCAATGCTCAACAAATTTTTTTGACCCATATCCTAACTTGGGGTCCTGTAGCCATAGTTATTATGGACACTAACGCTCAGACCCAGACAGTTACGCCTAGGTGTCCCTGACCCTATCTGATGGATGACACCTGACGAATCTAGGGGGGATATTGTACATCAACATTTGTTATGTTCAACTGCATGGATGTTATCATGCACTTCACATAGATGACTTTTACAAGTTTTGCACACAACCCTATAGAAACATATATGACCTGCATGCACTAGTTATCAACATTTGGATACTAGTTGCATTCTTGATTCGGACTGTCAGTCATCAACTGAAATAGATCATGGATTTTTTTGGTACCATCTATAGTGGTGTTTGCATTATATCGAGAAGTATGTTAAATATTAGAGGATTGAGTGTGTAGACTTTTCGGGTCTACACTTGAGAACTTCCGTTCTTGGCATGATATGTGCCTCAAGTTGTAAAACTCGCAATTAGTACAACTAGGCGTGAGATCTTTAGCCTCGAAAAAAATCATTTTTCTGCACCATCTGTGCAGGATAGCTTTTTACACTTTTTGGACATCATCAGTGGATTTCCTAGGTTACACTATCTTACTTTTTAATTTTCTTGCATACCCTTGTACTACATTAGTTTAAGGACGTAATTATCATCATATGCATGTAGCGCATATTTGACTACTTGTTTGTAATCTTCTTGTTTATGGTATGGTTCCATCCTTATGGGATCATTTGCGTTAGTCACCATCACCTCTTCACATCAAGCACAACATCAACCAATCATCAACAACATGGGCTACAATCACGACATTCGTGAGGGTACTCTCTTCGCCCTAGGGGTCATCATCATCATCATCACTAATTTGGACACCTTGGACCTCTTCTCTATGTTTCCACACTTCACATTTTCATTATCGCTCCAACGCTATTTTCCTTGTCCATCTCGACACGATCTCTTGTCACCATCAATGATACATTTTGTTTGATTAGTGTATGCATCTCAAAATTCGAAGTAAGTTACTTTATGTTATCAAACATTCACTCAACAACATAAAGTGGGGGCAAATGTAAATACTAAATCACGCACTTTGGGTATCTATCTATGTCTTGATCACATACTATGTGATTCATATGATTCCTAAGTAATGAAAAGGGTACCAATCAACCCATGTCTTTGGCCACCTTTCATTTGCTTTCTATTGTCACTTTGTAGTACTTTGGCATTTCTTGCTTTGTACACCAACACCCAACTGGAGATGCCAATGTTAGGCAATTTTTCTTCTCATTTTTACTATTGGGAGCCCCCTGACCTCTTTGTAGCTTTGCTCAGGGCATGATTTGGGTCCTTTCTAGCTGTTTGGTGGCATCCTATATTTTAGGCAGTAGGCCTTCATCACCTATTATTTTGTTTCTATAATTCAAGTAGGGAAATCATATAAATTGTTGTTTTGGGTTTAGTACGCTTGAATGTAATTGTGGGTGACATTGTAACACTAAGTCACTTTCATTTTTCTCCATCCATCTTACCCAAGGTTGCATCCAAAGGCATTGTAGGGGAATAGGGATTCAATCATCCATCTTACACCCATTTGGCACGATGGGAAAGGGGACTATGATGGTATTCTGCATATAATTCAACGGAGGGGAAAGTCCTCATATGGTTTCATTTGCACACATGACTATCTACATATGGTTTTATTGCTCGTCTATCCATAGTTGTAACATGGAAGAGCCACCTCATGGTTTGCACAATGGTTTCTACATCACTTACATAGACGAGGCTTGGAGTTTGGGATGGAGTGATGAGGTGGGATGTATGGTGCATTGCTTAGTCATAAGATAACTTACAGTTTGATTACAAAATGGTTTACAATCTAACCCCTCATTTGCATTATTTTTCTTTTTAGGGTTTGATACACTTTTGAGGGGTTTTCTAGGTCAATTGCTTTATGTGCATATTATCAACGGCATCAACGAATGGTAATGCAATAGTGTGTGCGAATGACATCGAACATCTTGCGATACTAGTCGAAGGAGGTTTTTCTAAGGTTATGAGTAGTCACAAGTGCTCCAAAACATGGTCTTGCAGGGACCCGCAAGCATGTCCTCCAATCCAGGAAGATCTTGCGCTTGTGCACAATGTTATTTGTGATTTGGTGCGATAATTTCCCCCTCTTAGTTTGTCACTTCATTCACTTGTCTAATGATTATTTGCACATGGAGTGCTAAGTTATCTCATCTCCTCTTTGTAACATGAAGGAAAAAGTTTCAAAAAAAATCTAGGCTTATTTTGTTTGGCTCAATTTATGGGGAGGCTTGTTCACTTGAATATTTATTTACTACTACATTGCAATCATATTTAAATGCATTGTATAATATCTCAATATTTTATCTTCTCTCTTAAGATGTACACAATTGTAATCTTGTAAACTGAATGGTTTTAAGAGGCTTTATTTCTATGAAAAATTGCAATAGAACACAAGCTAGGACAGAGAATAGCCACTAAACGTGAATCCTATAGTTACTTCTAGAGATTGATGCACCATTCTATTGACAATGGAAAAGTTAGAAAAGGCAAAAACACATTGATAAAGATATAGAGGAAGCTCTCGTCTATTTTTTAAAGGAATGTAATGGAAGGTTGTTTAATTTTGTAAATGTATATAATCATTGTGGTATCATTTGAGTAAAAAGGTTTGCATGTATAAACACCCAAAATTAGGTCGCAACCCTTTACATCACAATCGAATAATTAATTTAATATTATTCCCCCACCATGCCCACTTGCACACATTGTAATCAATTTAATTATCATAATTAAGATTAATTATCTAACTCAGCTAGCCACCTCACTTATCCATATCACCGTAGAACCATTCTAAACCTATTAATTACCTTAGACCAAGTCCCCACTTATCCTAACCAAATAGGAATCTTTCCAATCCTAACTATTCATGACCTACTAATCCTCTAACTAATTCCACACTCTAATTTACTCCATTCAACACTTCTGATCCAGACTAAGCCAAAGATCGCACCAAATTTGGGTGAGAAACCCTATTTTTGGCAAGTTAGACCAATTCTCCTTAACCGACACTGGTTATCCCTCAGTCGGTGTCAGTTCCCTAAAAATAATCAGTTACCCTTAAATAATATTTTATAACTCTTTACACGAGTTCTCCAATTCATTCATTCACTTAAGCTTTGGCATTCTAACTCTCGAGCACTTAAGCTACCTAAACGATGAACCAGAGCCCATAAAGTCTTCACCAGCATCCAGTCATCTCATCCACAACTTTAGATCATCACAACAAAGCAAATATGACTCCATTTCCACAGCACTGGACACAATCATCATATCTCCCATGAATGCTCGTCAATCCTCAACCACCTTCAGATCTACAAGTTACCAGATAAGTAATTCATTCTTATTTGTTAAGATTTTGTTTTGATCTTAAGTCTTTCATTTACGTCTTCCATTTGATCCTTCTCTGTCCTGAATACCACCTTTCACCTATTTACCACCTATTCCATCAACCTGAACCATTTCACCCATCCTAGCACCTCTACCACCCTTATTGAGCCTTAACAAAAATCATATCATCCTTCCCTAAACCCCCTCAACTCTTTGTGCAATCACAGAGAGACCCAAAACACCCATTTTTAATATTTCCACTATATTTCCCCTACCGGCAACCGGTCACCTAATCGGCATTGGTCATTTTCCAATACCAGTATTGGTCACCTAACCGATACCGGTCTCTGTGACTGTCAATTTTACCTAGAACAAGTGAGCTCATAACTTTCACAAATAACCTAGAATCACCCAAAACCCTGCCCAAACCTTGCCTAACACCTCAGTGACCTTTCCCAACTAGAAAAACACCTTTCCTAGATACTAGATTAGTTTGTATTTCAGTACTTTGCTTAATCTAGTGTATTGATAACATTTTGAGACACCTAAATCAAAGTGTTAACAATAGGACCTTTACTTCTCGCATTTATTTTCATTAATTTGATAAAATAGTGGATTGAAAACCATCTAGGAAGTATCATACTTCCCAGAACTAGCATTTTCTAGGCAGTCCACTGCCATATACTGTTTAAATCTCTTTTGTGGTCTTGTTGTGCTTTTACAGGTAGTTCCTTCCTAGCCAAAAGGAAGCTCTCACATTCAGTTTGATCAAATTCAATAATGCGACACAACCTTCTCCCAACTATTCATAGGTATTCCTCCTGCGCCCATTACCCTTATCTATTTTATCACATTACTTTAAGGTGAAACATTTTGGCACACCCGGTGGGACCCCTTCTTGTGGGTTCTTTACATTTTCTTCATATAGGGAATTGTGTGTTTCTTTCTTTTCTGAAAAATTCACATTAAGTTTCTCTCTGGTCAATATTCTCTTCTTCTACTCTTCTAAAGGAAATTCATTCATTTGTTGTTTAAAAATAAATCTTCTTACTTTCTTTTGCACCTGCATTTAGTGAAATATCATCCTCTTGACCTATTCTCTATTTGCTACATCCAATTTCACTTTTGATTTGGGCTTAAAAATCTCTGCATTTCATCCTTCGTATGTTGCATTAGATCACCTTAAATTTATTTGCAATCTATATACTGGAGGTCATGACCAGTTGATGATTGGAGGGAATTAAGCGTAGTTCACACTTTGTGCACACACACCCCTATCCAAATCACTTTAACAATTTACTCATTTCTTAAACATCTTCCTTCTCGGATAATTGTCATCAACGATTAACAATCAGATTGGCGGTGGATCCAATTGGTGTTCTGGCCAGTCATCATATCAGAGTTGGACCTCACGTATTGTGAAGTATATATTGGGGACACTTAGCCAAAATACACCTGAAACCAGCCATAGACTGCTTATAGGGTACCTTCATTGACCAAAAACTCTACTCTATTCATAGTCAGTTTTAAATGGCATAAGCCACATAACATTAAAATCTGAAGCATAGGATTGACGTGTTTTGTTAGCTTTTGACTGTTAAAATTACGTTTTGAGGAGTGAGGTTGTTTCTTCTTATTTTTCTTATCCTTCACGCCCCACCATCATAACTGGTGTATTCTGGTTCATTCTGGGTGTGTTAGGACTCATTACTACCATACTCAGTTCTTGGGTTGGTGTTTTCATTTGACTTAATCACCTAAAATTCAAATTTTCATCATCTTCTTAGATTCCATAGTAATTGGCATCGGTCCAACGACTGGCATCAGTTGAATGACCAACTTCATGACCGGTTAACACTAGCGGTTCCCTGTTGTTTTGGTTATTTCTCCCAAAACAGATATTCAATTCACATCCAGTTATTTTATATGACATGTTTATGTCATTTATCACATTTCTGAGTCTTTGTTACCATCAACAGAGTTCAGGTCCACCCAATTTACATTCTTCATCTCCAAATTTATAAATCTACCATTTATTCACAGTAACCACGACATTGGTCCAGTGACTTGACATCAGTTACCCCACCCTACCACATTGGTTACCTTACCAACATCGGTCTCTATGTTTTTATTTTTCTATCAAAACAACAACCAATTTTCATTTTCCATATTTCTTCTATCTTCTTTTCTTGTGTTTCTGCACCATCTACAGAGCTCAAACCACCTGTCCTACCACTATTCACATGGTTTTGACTCGCAGACAAGCCAACACTCTAGTTTTTTACGCTAGCCACCAACCACTACCTCTTAGTCCTTCACCACCTTCTATTTCTTCACCCATGGACCCCACCTCTCCTATTGCTATACATGTAGGTGATGAGGAGTTCACAAAACTCCTTGATCACAATCTTGTCGCCTTGTAGTATTACCTCACCCATTCATCCACCCGCGACTCATCAGGAGAACTCATATATGGGATGCATGTCTCCATTCCTCCCACTCTCACCCCCACTTCTATATCAGCCACCACTAGTGTAGTGTTACTTTGCTTTCCACCTTACCACCCATCATTTCTCAGATCACCCCTACATCTTTGATACCTTCCGTAACCTATGGCATCTATCACACATTTAACGTTTGTCTCCCCTTCGATGTCCATCATGCCATCATCTATAGCTCCTAGTGTAGGGATTCCAACATCATCAATTGTTATTACCTCACAACCCCCAGTTGCATTGACCCCTTTTCAGATTTTGGTCATGTCTATACGTGTGGCGCCTGAGACTACTCTACCACCTATCACTACGAGGGTCTCTACACAGGTCCTCCCACCTATACCTTGTCTCAGCCACCACCTGTCACTTATACCATCCCATTCAGGGTATATTTGCCATCATCATCTGTTGCTACTTATGTTCCCCCTTCTCAGTTTTCTTACTCGGCACCTCCATATACTAGTGTGCCTTCTACATCGTATCCACCTCCTTATACCGCGGGAGGTGCATCTCAATATAATCTGACCACGGATCTGATCAAAATGATGATGGACAAGATGCAAACCTCATGGAAGCATCTATCTTTGGCTCACGTAATACATTGAATTACGCTGAAATCTGTAATGAGCCTATTCATCCTTCCATACCTATTCATCCTTATCCCCCACATTGGGAGATGCCTAAATTCAACTCGATTTAATAGAAAGGAAGATCCGCAACAGACATTTGTGATCATTTAAACATGTATGTTATCTTGATCACCCATGATGATGCCTTGCTTCTTAGGACTTTTCCCATGTCTTTGATAGGACCTACTTTATATTGGTATAGTGCTTTACCTAGGCACTCAATATTTTCTTTCAATCTATTGGCTCAGGCCTTCCTTGACCATTTCTCCATCAAAATCACTAAGAAGGTCACCATGAATTATTTATATTTGAATGCATCAATATGAAGATGAATCTATCACAGATTTTGTTGCACACGTTGGTAGAGTCTTACCAATCAGCTCACCTTTCAACTTACTGCAAACCAAGTTGATAGAGTTGTTCACAAGGGCTTGTGCCAGGCACATCTCTCCAACTCTTCAGGTCAAAACATTCTGGATGTTTGATGAGGCATTCACTATGGTCTTGAAGCTAGAAATCTATGTTATCAAAGAGAAGAAGCTACAATTGCACGCAACAAAAGTGCTCTGTTTAAATCAAATGACTCTTCTTCCTCTTCTAAACCATAAAATACTCACACTAAAGCAAAGGGATCCACCAACGCAGTGGTCTTGAAAGCTGGCCCATCTCATCCATCAAACCAATCAAAACCTCCTTCTAATCTTTCTCCTATTCAAAACTTCCAATACAAGCAGGAACAATGAAGATATACCCCCATAGGAGAACCTTATTCCTCTGTGTTGGAAAAATGTTAAAAAAGTGGGAGCCATCACTCTTCCACCGATCAAACCACATACTGGATTTGACCCTTCCCATCCTATACCCACATGGTATAAGGAGAATGATTATTGTAACTATCACTCGTGTTAGAGGACATAGTAATGAAAATTGTAAAACATTCAAAAACATCATCCAAGAAATGTTAGATAATGGAGATCTCATCCTAGGATAACCCTAACGCGCCAGAAAATCAAAATATGTAGGTCTTTAAGAAACCTTTTCCAAACCATACCCATTCATCAAATCAAGTTGGTGAGACTTCTAGCAATAACACCCATGTCCACGAGGTCCATGTCATCTTTGACACAGTACCTATCCCTTCTGCTCAGTTACCTTCCATCCCTTCTATTGACAAGATTCTTGTGTGAGCTCCTCTACCCATGGAGGAGCCTATTTCACCTACTCCTCTACCCACGTAGGATCTTACCTCACCTACTTCTTCATCTATAGAGGCAGCTTACCCCACTTATTCTGTCACCTATCGAGGAGCCCATGTATTACCCATGCTTTTACCCAAAGAAGAGTCTATTTTATCCTCTTCTCCACCTAAGGAAGAGTCTACATCACCTACCTTTCCCCCTCCTCGACCCATAGAGGAGCCACTTTTATACTCTCTTCTGGTCAGTGATGTGTCTCCCAGGGTCTACCAGGATCCTGTTAATCTTCTCACATCACTTCTTCCTATAGAGTCAGAAGCCAAAAACTTCCCTGTTTCACAAACCTCAAAATTTTTCATAGGGATCACCACCAAGTCATCACCATCTTCCTCTACTTCTACGTCATTCTCCCATTTGGTCCAATCGCTTGGAGTATGTCGACTACTCCACGCTTTGGGGATGCCTTCGACTTCCCGTATCGACTCAAATGCAAATGTTTTCCATAGAAACTTCAATGATTTATCCTAAAGTGTTCAAGACAACTAAATCCATCACACCTAAGCCAGTTATAGTATCCTCTTCTGCATCATTCTCACCTACACCCAAACCTTTACCATTACCCCAACAACCACATACACCCAAACCTCTACCTACACCCATACCTTCACCTACGCCCAAACTTATCACTACATTGGGGGTTGTGCCGACACCAAGTCTAATCCATCCTCCCATGTGAAGATCAATTTATCCACCTCTTCCCAAACTATCACTAGACCTATCCCCCCACCTAAGAGGAAGACCCAACCTCTTAGGCCTCGTACCCCAGTTTCTCCCACTCCTCCTCTTTCACCTTCACCACTTCCATCCATCTTAGGTCCCTATCCATTAACCTTGGTCAAGCATCCTCCTACCCAAGGTAAAACTAAAAATGAAGAAACCTACATCCTTACCACAACCTCCCATTCTCACCTAAGCCTTCTACATTGCCCACGCCTGCTCCACTACCTAATCCTTTACCTTCTCTTCAACCTACACTTTTTGTATTGCCTCCTACCACTATCTTTACCGCACCTCCACTCTCACCTTGGTTGACCCATCCACTTCCATCTTCCGCACTCTCCTTCTACTTCATGCACTACCCCAACACCTTTACCCAAGAAGGTGCAACCCAAGCCTAAAACCACACTACCTACCAAAAAGGTAGTCAAACCTACTCAACCTCCAACTCCCCCTCTAGTAGTACCTCTTCCATAGAAGTCACCCAAACCTCCATCCAAACCCACTCTCACTTCTCATTGTGATCCCTTGGTAGGATCTTACACTAACATCCTTGCTCGGTTATTAGAAACCTCTGACCATTACATTGCCACCTCTCAGGCCTTACGACCCACTCAAACCTAAACTAGAAGGGTTTGACGATACCATGATTTGCGCTTATCATCGTGTGTTAGGGCGTGATGTTGAAAATTATAAGGCCCTTAAAAATATTCTTCTTCAAATGTGTTCTCCCCAAGAGTCTATTTGATGAAGATGACCTTTTGGATGAAGATCTCATTCCACCTTCACCTAGTCACCAATGCATCCTCACCCCATATCTATTCAGCGGCCTTCACTTCCACCTCCATAACCCTCTTTTCCTCCTCTGACCTTTGAGATCAATATGGTCTGGATCAGAGAGCTAGCCCAACCCCCTCCAAAATTCCAATGTGCCATACTCATTTCATAGGGCTCTTATCTCACACTAGGTTTTTGTCCCTCCTATTGTTATACCTTTCACAACACATCCCTCCAATTCTCGAAATCAATATGGTTCAAGTTGCCACTGAATCACATAAATACAAAGGAAAAGAGAAGACTAGACAACCCATCTAGTGCACTTGCACCTACCATTCCATCTGCACCTATCCCCACGGTAACCATCTGTGGGCCATCCGTATCCTATTTCTGATGGAGTCACACATTGTACTATGATCAAACAAACTTCACCAATCTCCTCTAAAAATGTCTTTGTATGACCTCATCCAAACCTCTGAGTCTCATTGTCAGGCCCTCCTCAAGATCCTGCAAACTATTGAGGTTCTACCCAATGACCCTACACCCGTTGCCGCCATATTCACACCTCATCATGTGGCTACTCTCACTACTTCACCTAAAACCTCTATTACCACTACCACTCACCAAATTTTTGCCTTCAGTTTCTATGACTCAGAGATTGCTCCTCACCATTCAGACGATCTTATCCTACCCTCTTCATCTTCATCCACAGTTGAGGATACTCATGTATAACGCATTATGATACATGGAGGTGTGAGTATTAATATTATTTCTTCCTCGTGTGTATAAACAAATGTGCATACCTACCAATTGCATGCATAATAACCTAGTTATGTTGCACTCTTTCAATGATGCTCTGAACTTCTACTCTCGGCACCATCATCCTCCACATTCGCATGGGTCCCTGCACCATTCCTAAATTGTTCTATGTTTTTGAAAGGGAAATTCCAATATAACATATTGCTTAGACGACCCTAGATCCATGTCATGGGGTGTGTACCTTCGAATCTTCACCGTTACATCAAGTTCAAATATGAAGGACACCCTTACACTATTCAGGAAGATCCTTCACCTTTCAAAACCTGTAACATGTTGTATCAACCCAATGATGTCCTTATCCTAGTTAAGGCATCTACTACCATTGTTGCCTCATCTACTACCATTGTAACCTCATCTACTACCATCTACCACCTCATCCACTACCATTTCCACTTCACCTTCAACCATTTTTGCCTCATCTTCTTCCACTACTTCATTTACCACTTCTTCTACTACATCTTCCTCACCCATCTCATCTATCTCCATTATTTCCGTAGCTTCCAAAGTTAACCCATCTACCAATTCTTCTTCTCAAACTCTAAATACCTCATCTTATTCCCTCCACCCAAGTACCAACTTCCAACCCTTTGGAAGGTGTTTTTCAATGCCTTACCCTAGGAAAGTATCGCATGTACAACATCGACACGTTTTAAACTCCTCGAGAGTATGGAAACCTTGATCAGCACCTACATTATGATCATCATATAGGAGAATTGTTTCAATACAATCCTCCCCAACTTTGCACCAACTTGACATTCGGTGGACTTGATACTTCTTCTTATTCTCCCAAAAAACCCATTCAAACACAACCTTTGTCATTTGACTTCTGTTACCTCACCAACCACTACTTTTCCCATACCTTTCTTCATTGTTGTGCTTGGAAGGGCTTTAGATTTGGTCTTTATGAACAAGGTCATCACACAGTTATTCCTTGCACTACCTGCAAACATAAATACCACGGTGGTATTGGATTTGTTGAACCACCTAGTCCTAAGAAGGCTAGAGTAAACCTCATAGAGGAATAACCACCTTCTACACCTTCATCACCTTCTTCACCTACCACACTACCTTCACCCATGGATTCCATGGGTCCACAATCCATCCCTCCTAACTTTTTTTTCATAAACATCATTTCTTTGAGACCTTTAACTTATCATTACAATGGTGAGGATCCTTCTTTCCTTCCTTTCCTTTATCCTAGCATGATCGATGATGGCTACATTTGGTTATCCTAGTTGTGGTGGTGTTGCATATAGCAATACTACCCACCACCACCTGTATGCATTTGTGGTGCCCACATCATTAATATGCATATCAGCTACCTATTCCTCCTTCCCTATAGGATCCACTAGATGTGGTGGAGATAAAGGTCTCTCCACATCATCTCTGTAATACTGAGGAAATGGTGGGGACACGTCCTAATGCAACCCAAACTAGCGTCAGACTCTATCCACTAGAATCATCTCATGTTCACCGGAACATCTCCCTTGTATCCATTTGACCAACTCTAGGCCCCTCAGCTCCTCTTCCATACCTCCATAAGATAGGAAATCCACATATGGCCACTATACAATATCCATATTATATACTCCCTCTAGCATCCATCTATAATAAGTCACATCATATGATGTCTATTCTATCCGTGGATGAGCCTCTACAAGCACCCATCTCAGGTAAATAGTTCTAGCAATGCCCTAATGTAAATCATGTCTTGGAAGTCCCTGTGGGCACACAATAACTATGTGCTCATATGCCCAGCAATGGAGTAAATAAGTACAACAGATACCATACCAATGCATCCTCTGATAGGCCCATAGATCCCTATACAGTTGTACTAAGTATGTTTATGCCCACACAAAATGATCCCACTTCTCAATCATGTCCTGTAAAACCCCCGTCAATGCTCGGGGAAATTTTCTGCCCTCTGAATTTGGGAGTGCATAACATCCCACCGCCACCATCATCAATACTACTAACCTGGTCTCCTAAGGATATGCAATGTACATGCATCCATAATTTAAGTTAGCATTGTGCTCACTGACTTGGCCAACGCCCTCACCAAATACTACGACCATAGGCTCAAACACTTCATCCTATGAAATCTGATATATTGGATCCCCCACAATCGGTAGCTACAAAATCCTATACACATCCTCCAACGTGATAGTCATCATATCGTTGGTGGGTAAATGGAAGGTATTGGTCATTGAGTCCCATCTATCGATGAGAGCAACCATCAAACTATGATCTCATATGGTGCACCGGTATCGTCTCACACTGACAAGCCTAGCATCTCTCATATGGTCCCACTCGTCCTCAGTGATGCTACCTCGCATCCACACCAACAACGGTGGCACCTTGTCTTGCATAGTCAACTGGTGACGCACCTACATCATTACCAATTAAACTTGTCAAGAACTTACCTCTTTTTAATCATCTATTTACACCTACCCAGTCCCATCCCACACACACTTTTCCTAGCCTATCTATTTTTTACCTAAGTCACTCGCCTACCCTATATTCTATCTTGCCTAAACACTTTCACATATTCTGGTTTACTACTTTCCTGCCTTCGCCGATTTGACATGACTTGCACCTAAAACCCGACCATCCATACCTACGTTCACCCTAAACCCCACCTAATTCTATCATTTTATACACCTACTTTATCTACCGCTACCTCCCTGCTTCACCATTTATCATTCCCTTCAATTCTTCTCTATTTTTGCTATCTAAACCTTTATTTTTAGGACTTGGTCACTTTTACAGTGACCAACATTGGTCACCCTTTTACCCCATCGATGTTGGCAAGCCTACTGACGTCGGTCAATGCCCAATCGACGTCGGTCACTAGTTCGGCTGCAAAGCCGAACCCCCACGCCCCCCACCTTTTAAAAACTTGAAAAAACTACCTAAAAACCTACCCACAACCATCTAAATCCCACCCACATTCATTTAAAAACCTATTTAACCTACATTTGGCCCTTTCCATACCCAATTTCATCATTTTTACTCAAATTTTAAAATCAAATATAAAACCTAAATCTTTCAATTTTCTACTTTGGTTTTAATTCTAAAACCACACATGAGGATTGAATGCTACCTCTACTTGACATCGTCTCCTCGGTGGGATGTCTAGTTTCTACACTGGAGGTCCTCCTCGCACCTCCTCCTGCCTCTACCATAGCTCAACTCACTCTCTCAACTATCCACCAATCCACTCACTTAGAAAGTGTCTCGTGAGTCCACTCAAAGAAACTCTAACTCAGCCTGGAAAATAGCCCTGCCATGTCTTCTCCGACGTGTCAAAAGCTGAAATCCGTCCTCTCTGTCGTTTTCCACAAATAACAAAGTCCAAATAAACTTTTCCAAACGCAGGTTTTGTGTTTTATTACCAACTTCTGCTTGATCTGAAATCGGTTAGGAGCCCTAGTTGATCGGCGTCGGTTTCTCTTGACTAGTATCAGTTTACCTTTGACCGATACCGGTCACCCTTTTTAAGCTGACTATGCCACATTTCATCACATTTGATTGCCTGCTACAATTTTGTTGCTACCCCACCCTTACCCAAGCCCTTCGTAGCTCACCCTATCACCTTATTACCTAACCTACAATCATCGTTTTAGTTGGGACAATTTTTTGCATGTACCAAAATCCTATACCCACCACCTTACCTATGGCCTTACCTATCAACCCAACCCGACCTCACCCATTGGACACTCAAATTCACTTACTCTCTGTACCTTGTGATGACGCTACTCATATTGTTTATCCTACCAACCTTGCCTTGCCTAATGTTTTGATGTTTATCTTGACCAACCCAAACTTATTGGTGCTATGGAACCCACCCAATGCCCATCTCGTACACCTATCCTAGTTGTGTTTCAGGACCGTATCCTATACCTTGGATACCTGGATCACATCAAACTTGTTTGGATAAACTATCGACCTTTGACAATGTAGAGTTTGTGAGCTCCTCAACTGTAGTGCCTTGTCGCATTCTATGCGTGTGCATGCGTTTAAATTCCCCCGCCTATTACCTACACCCAAAATAACCCTTTCTGGCACGCCCTAACCCTACCTTATTTTTCTTCTTCACTTACCATTTTATCAAACTCATCATCGATTCAACTTGCTCCTTCATCAGATCCGATGTTTGAGGGGGATCACATCAACCCATACCTGGGGCAATTTAACCTCAACCCATACCAGGGATAACCACTCTTGTTTTTGTCAACGTTACTTACCAATACAAGCTACGTGACAAAAATGGGCAAATGTAGACACCCATAATTGGGTCGCAACCCTCTAAATCACCTTTGACTAATCAATTTAATATTATTCCCCCACCATGATCACTTGCACACATTTTAATTAATTTAATTATCACAATCAAAATTAATTATATAACTCGCCTAGCTACCTCACTTATCCACCTCACCTTAGACCCATTCTAAACCTAATAATTTCCTTAGACCAAGTCCCCACTTATCCTAACCAACTAGGAGTCTTTCCAACCCTCACTATTCATGACTTATTAATCCCCAAACTAATTCCACACTTTAATTCATGCCATTCAACACTCCAGACCCGATACTAAGCCAAATACCACGCCAAATTTGGGAGAGAAACCCTTTTTTTGGCAAGTTAGACCAATTCTCCTTAGCCAATGCCGGTTATCCCTCGGTCGGCTGCTAGTTCCCCTAATTGCCGTCGTCAGTTACCCTTATATAAGAGTTTCTAACACTTTGCACGAGTTCTCCAATTCATTCATTCACTTAATATTTGGCATTCTAACTCTTGAAGCACTCAAGCTACCTGACGACGAACTAGAGCCCATCAGGTCTTCGCCAAAATCCAATCATCTCATCCACAGCTTTAGATCGTCACAACAGAGCACACATACTCCATTATTGCGGCATTAGACATGTTCATGTATCTCCCACGAATGCTTCATCAATCATCATCCACCTTCAAATCTATAGGTTACCAGATAAGTAATTCATTCTTATTTGTTAAGCTTTCATGTCTTGATCTTAAGTATTTCATTTACGTCTTCCACCCGATCCTTCTCTATCCCGAATATCATCTTTCACCTGTTTACCACCTATTCCATCAACCTGAACCATTTCACCCATCCTAAAACCTCTACCACCCTTGTTGAGCCTTAACAAAAATCATATCATCCTCCCCAAACCCCCTCAACTCTCTGTATAATTACAGAGAGACAAAAAAACCCATTTTTAATATTTCCACCATATTTCTCCTACCAGCACCAATCACCCAACCGAAATCAATCGTTTTCCAATACCGGTATCGGTCACCTAACCTATACCGGTCTTTGTGACTGTCAATTTTACCTAGAACAGCGAGCTCATAAATTTCATAAAAATATCCTAGAATCACCCAACACCTTGTCTATAGTATTATAGACTTGCAAATGTTTTTGAATCCCTATTCATTTATTTAATAAAATTAGTGCGATTATATATATATATATATATATATATATATATATATATATATATATATATATATATATATATATATATATAATCGCACTAATTTTATTAAATAAATGAATAGGGATTCAAAAACATTTGCAAGTGAAAACCTTTGGTATGGGACTGTGTGTATGATAAAATAAATTTAAAAATGGGGGGAAATAGGTCACGATCAGGCTGCAACCTGGACCTCACCCATACTCCCCTCATTGTAATGTGGTGTGTCCATGCCACACCACACTCCCCCTCCCGTGCCTCCAAGCGGACATGTTGCGGTACCCCTGTCCCCTGTGCACTATCTGATCAGCCATGGGTCAGGGCCATATGAACCCCCTGTGCAGCACTTTATTTGTTTTATAACATATTATATAATATATATAACTAAAAACCCTGATTCAAAACAAAAAAATATAACTATAAGGAGAAGAAAACAAATAAAATGAAAACTTGAAACCCTACATAAGAAAGCAAATCTGTAAATAATAAAGGGAAATTTCTTTCCTCCGTCACCAATCTAGAACAAAAAAGAACCAAATAAATTGGAATATACCCCCAAATCTATTATGCAGAAGTATTTCCTCCTCCAAATATAAATTCCTCCATGATCTCCCCCTTGTTCTCCATCTCCTCCCTGTTTCAACCTATATAAATAGAAGCCACAAAAATAAAACAAAAATTTTTAAAGGGAATCATAAATTAGGATTAGGGTTTGTAAAGAATACCTAAAATATAGGGTGTAGATTAAAGAAATCCAATGGCTCAGATTAAACCCTCCTAAATTTTATATTTGTGGGAATAGATGTTTTTATGGGTGTTGTGGTAAATTTATTAAATGGAAACCCAGGGGATTTAATTAGGGCCAAGGTAAGTATAAATTAATAATGTGCCTCTCAAGAAAAAATTTAAATAAATCAATATGTAGCATGGGTTTATTTGATTTACTTATGGGATATGGAAAGTGTTAAAGTATTAAATTGGGACTTACAAAAATAATTAAATAAATCAACATTAGGTATGGGTAAGCATGGTTGTCCTAATGGAACCCCTTTTTCCGGAGTAAATTTAATATAACCTAAGGGGGGATTCCGATTGTGAGGTGTGAGCATTACCATAGGTGAGTTAGTGCAACAATAAAAATAATAATAATAATAATAAATTAATTATTGGCTATAGGCCCGACCATAGTTATGTATTTGATAATAATAAATGTATCAAAAAAATCATTAGGATTCTCATATGTTGTGTTGGGATCGGGTGTTAAAAATATTGGGCATTACATTTGGTATTAAAGCACGGGTTTCAGCACCGGGTGTACTGGGATTGATTGTGCATTAAACACTAAGCTTGGTTTGTTTTCCCATCTAACGATAATGTTTCTGCTAAACCATTTTTTTTCCTCGTACGTCGGTCAAACACCATAACAAGGACTAGGTCACAACACCTCTAGAACAGTTGCATCGGACCAATGCTTCTACTAACAGGATGTGAGGTGAATGATTACAAGCTTGGATGAGTAAATTCAATAAATGGAACCCCCGATGGTGATTGGAATGCAAATTTTTATCACTTTTTTATTTTAAAACACTTGTTAATAGTTAGGAAATTTTCATTTCCTAAAATAATGTGTAAAATATCTTTGTGGCTCCCATAGCGGAGATCGTTTAGGAAGATCATGTTCTCTAGTGACATGGGATGTCACAACAACATTTAAACCCAATATATATGATCATTTGATCATTTCTTTGAATTCATTTTGAGCCCATTTGATCGCATTGTTACATGGGACAACATCTGAAATCTAAGAAATTCATTTTGATTGGGACCTGTGGTTTAGGGAGCTTTAGTAGGAAACTTAAATATACCACTTCTAACCTTTAGTATTTCTCCATATTAATTGGTTGCATCAATTGGTTTTATAAAAATGGATTTTAGGAACTATTTTTTCAAGTATGTTTTTTAGGCCTCTGGTTATTCTGTCACAAAAATAACTTAGTCAATCACATAAATCAGCTCCATAAACGAGGTCACAACTAGAGTTCTGGTTATCAGAATTATATTTTGTAAGTTGCATCAGATTCTCTATATATGGAAAACTAGATGAGAGTTGACAGAACAAGTTTTTGAGTTGTGAATTATTGTTTTTGAAACCCTTTTCCTAGCCATTTTTGGCTAAAATTGTTGAAGTGTAGTAGCAAGAGTTTAATAGTTGACCCCGGGAAGGTTCTTCTAGTTTGAGATTCATTTGTCAATTGTGGATTTTGTATGTATTTTTAGACTCCCTATATAATAGATAATTGGTTGGATGTGTTTGTTTTACCATTTGGTTATTTGGTAGTTATTTGGTAGACCCTTTTTATAGCCATTTTGGCTAGATCATAGAACAGGAGAACTAGGTCTTAATGAACTGTTTGACATCTTAGGACACCCTTGGAGGGTAAAACCTTTTAGAATAGGATTATCATGGTGGGTTACATGTGTTCTAGGTTAAATTTTATGACCTTGACAATTTTGATGTTATGAGGCATTTTGGGTGTTAATTGTTTTGGTATAGTTTGGTCATTTTGGACACCATACATAGTCATGGTTGTTTCATAAATAATTATGTCTTATATGAGAGTATAGAACTATTTCTTGGATCTAAGGAAAATGTTTAGGGTGTTTGGTTAGTTGTATTTTTCCTCTTTGAGTGATATGTTATTTCTTAAGACACTCACTCGCAATGTTAAGGGCACCACATTTAAACCTAAGAAAACCCTTTTGGTATGGGTATGAAATAAATAATTGTTCCTTATTGTAGAGCAACCTAAGGAAGGAAAATTGTCTTCCACATATTCAAATTTCATTATTGTGAATTGGAATAATTTTCACTCCTCATGTATACATTACCAATCTCCATTTTATAACCCTCCTTCTAAGAAAATTTACCAAGTAACCTTATAACTTTGTTTATAAGGGGAAAGGATTCTTAGTGTTTCTTTTTTACAATGGCTTTACACAAAGTGATATTTCATAGTTATTCTATCCTCTTCTTGTAAACTAAGGATACATTGAACTATTAGAAACCTTTCACAACTAAAAATTCTCTTCAGAATCTCCCTATTTATATCATGTCACTCTACAATATCCCTTCTACTTTCAGAGAAAAAATTGAGAGGATTCAAAGGCACTTTCTTTGGTAGGGAATGGAGGATAAATTCAAATATCACTTGGTTGCTTGGGACCAAGTTTGTACTCCCAAAAAAATAGGAGGCCTGGGTATAAAAGATATCAAAAAAATGAATGAGGCTCTAATTGCAAAAATGGGATGGAGAATGCTCTCGGAGAACCAACCCTGGATTTAACTAATTAAAGCCAAATACCTTAATCAACAAGCAACTATATCTTTTCTTCAAGAAGAGAACCTTCCCTATGGCTCCATATTTTGGAATAATCTAGTTCAGACCAGGAATTTCATCAGGCATGGAAGCAAATGGAAAGTGGGGAATGGCAGAGATATAAATTTTTGGGAAGATAAATGGACTAGTTGCAGCCTCATTGACATATTTGGAGAACTCAAAGATAGCCTTGAGTGTAAGTATGGTACTAGAATCATGGATTACATTGACAGGGATGGCAACAATAAGAAATGGAAAAAAATCTCTGTGGATAGGATGATCTGAACCACGTGATGTCTTCATTATAAGAGCATTTGAATCTTATCCCCTTAAGTCAAATGGATGTCAAGGATGAATTGGTCTGGAATAAATCTATTGATGGGGATTATTTTGTTAAAGCTGGCTATAATTCTGTCTTTGAAACTATGTAGTGCGAGTTCAACTAGAGCAGGATTTGGATGGTTGAGCTCACACCAAAAATCAACTTTTTATTTTGGCTGGTACTTAGGGGTAGAATTCTTACCATTGATAACTTGATTAGAAAAGGTTTCATTATTCCAAATAGATGTCATCTCTGTAAAAATGATTCTTAGGATATCAAGCACCTTCTAGTGCACTGTGAATATGCCACTAAAATTTGGAATATTGCCTTTTCTAATTTCAAAGTTCTCTAGGCTGTGCCAAAGGACTTTATCTAGTTTTGGACCCAATGGAATCCCCCTTTTAAGAATTGTATTGTGAGAATACTCTAGAAATTGGTTGTGCCCCATATCATTTGGAGAATATGGAAGGACAAAAATGACATCATTTTTAGAAACATTAAGCAACATCACAAGATCAGCTTTATGAAGATCACTAATGTTGTCAAAGAGAACATTGCCAGATTCAAACCCCCTAAGAACAAGAACTATCCTGAAAATGAAGAGCATATCTTGTCCAACTGGAAAATTGGATTTGACAATATTCAGAATAGCACACGCCCTAATATTGACAGGTCTCTGATACATTGGCATCCTCCTGATCTTAACTGGCATAAATTGAACTTTGATGGGTCTTTTAAGGGTAATCTCGGGATTGCTATAGGGGGAGGAGTGATTCGTGACCATAGAGGCAATCTTATTGTTTCCTATGCTGGTAAAATGGGGGTCCAAACTAACCTTTATGCTGAAGCCTTGGTTGCTCTATGGGGGCTTAGAATAGCCCAGACTCAGACCATACATAATATTATCCTAGAAGGAGACTCACTTAATATTATTAATCATCTTAATCAATCCTCGCCCCCTAGCTGGAATATCAAGGATTTCATCATGGAATCCATAAGCATCTACCAAACCTTCAAAAATAGCCATATTAGGCACACTTAAAAGGAAGGTAACAAGGTTGCTGATGAATTGGCCAATTATGGCATACATAATAATTTAACTATTTGGAATGATGCTATTTACATCCCTGAGAAGGTACAAATCAGCATTCAAGCAGAAATTTATGGGCACTCAAGTGTGGAGTAAGGATAATGATGACTTGGAGTGGGCTTTAGTGAAGCTCAAAGATCACACATGAAGGAACTACTCTCATCACTTCCAAAATGTGTGCGGGATTCTAAATAATCGGGACAGATAGAAGCACAAACACATTCCATACAGAAATTCGAACAAGGGTTTAGAAGGCAAGAAGGGAAAAGACTACAGAGAGGTAAAAATGGGAGGATCCCCATGTCAGATTGAACCTTACAGTGATCTAGATTGAAAGGCAAATGCAGAGCTCTGGAATCTCCTTAAGCAGGGCAAGATTACAAATTTCATCGATCGCATTCAAGGCCACGACCAGAGCATTTCAATTCAATTTGCCATGGATTAGAAGGACCATAGAGTTGAGTATTGTAGACATAAAATTACATTGAATGAAGAGCTTATTGCTAAAGCTACTGGTTTGGAGATGGAAGGCCTTCGTTTCTTCAGCAAGAGAGTTGAAAAAAAGGTGGAAGAGAAGAAATTTGTTGTTGAGGATGAGGTGTTGATGTTTGTTACAGTGGGGCTGTGGGTTATTCAATTCCACCACCCTTTGATGAGATAACCCGCATGATGGTACATTACATATCCTTGGAAGGGAGGTATGTCACTATCCCCACTAAGCATTTGGTTTTTCTAAACCACTTCCGTAGACAAATCATGGTCTGTTTCCCTCACTATCTCCTAAACTCTCTTGAACGCTCCATCTGGGAGTTCCAAAAGCATACACGGGCTACCCCTTTGCATCAAGGGCTTATTCTCTTGTTGCACAAGCTTTGCATTTCCAAATACCCTATCCTCCCTTCCTCTCCCCCCCTCTGCCAACACCACCCCCACTCACATCCCTTCCACCACGACCCCCACTCTCATCACTGTCACCACCCCCACCCACATCCCTTCCACCATGACCCCCACTCTCAGCACTGCCACCACCCCCAAGCCTAATACCAGAAAATAGAATAAGCTCAGGCTGGAAACCCCAATTTCGAGCAAAATCCTTCACAGTAGTAAGGATATGGAAGTTGCACAAAACCTACTACACATAAGCAGTGTTGGCCATGAAGAGGCCTCACAAAACAAAGAAAATAGCACTATACAAAGACTAAATGACCTTGAAAAGGAGATGATGAAGCTGAAGGGGGAAGTGACACAGCTTACCAAGAAAAAAGGGAAAAGGACGATTGATGAGGGAACTGAGATAGATAACCAGCAAGTGGAGGACATCTATAAAAAGTTTAATTCCTTGGACAATCGAGTGGGAAGAGTCAAGGATCACCATGAGCATAGTATGGAAATTTTTAATGTTATCAATGATTTTCTGGAACAGCATGTTCGCAGCATCACTGTGCTGAGTGGGATTCCAGAGACTTTGTGGGGAACAGCCAAGGAGAGTAGCCAAACCTTGGTTAAGCTTGATACTAAGAACCCCACCCATATGACTACAGTGGCCCTCTTCACTTCTCTAAAAACCATAAAATCTAAAATCACCAGAGTAGCTCAGAAGTAAGGTTGTTTTTCGTTGCAGGCGTCGATCGTTTCCATCATTTTTGTTGTTTTTTTGTTGTTTTCTAGCTGCATAGTTACAGTGCTTGTTATGTTTTGCTCCTGTTGTAAATTTTTGGTTACGGTTGATTTCAAACACCTATTCTAGATGTTGATCCTTTTTTGTTGATACTTTGATTGCTATATCTGGCTTTTTGGCCTTCTTTGTAAACAGGGTATAGTCCCTTCAAAACTATTTGCCATCAATAAAATTTAAAAAAAAAACATTTGAAAATTATCTTTCATAATGTTCAAATTATTATAACCCCTCTTAATCTTGAAGGGCCTATGTTCATGTTATGATCATCTACTAAGTTTTCGTGCAATATAGCATGGTTAAATCGTCTTACCTTAAGAAGATACACTAGTGATAATAACCCTCCTCGAATTGATTAAAATGTTCATAATTAATCACGTTTATGACGCTAAGACTTATGTGTAGAAATCATGGAATCACCCTCTCCCTCTTACCTTATCTCATAGATAGAAGAGCTTTGATTATGTGAAAATAACAACATTCTCTCATCATCTCTCTCTCTCTGCAAAAGACAAATAAATTGGTTTCAATTTCTCTTTTGGTGGGGACGAGATGGTTTACCAATGTTAGTGTTAACCCGAGGAATTACAAGTAAAATGGTGCAATTATGGTGGAAGTGGGTATTTTTAGTATATATATCTGTATACTTTTTACATGCATTTAGGGTCTCAGTATTATTTTACTGTATAAGGGAAGAATCTATTTTGTTTATCTCTTAAAGAGGTTGTATACCCCTAATGAAACCTTTCAATTTTTATTATTAGTGATTTAGTGAAAATATTTGTTCATCTTAACCAAAAAAAAGAGATGAGAAAACTTAATCTGAATATTCATTTATTGACACTTTTATACTATATTGTTAAATCTGAAAAACTTAAGTCATTACTTATATATTTATATGTACTTATATATTTATGTGTGTGTGTTTGTTTGTGTGTATATGTATAAATATAAATATGAGAATAAATGCCTTCAAACTAGAAGAGTTTAGAATGAGTCTCCCCATTTTAAAAGACTTTATATATATATATATATATATATATATATATATATATATATATATATATATATAATTGCACAAATTTTATCAAATAAATAAATAGGGATTCAAAAAAATTACAAGTGAAAACCTTTGGTATGCGACTGTGTGTATAGTAAAATAAATAAAAAGGGGGGAGGGGAACAGGCCGAGGTTGGGCCACGACCTGCCCCCCACCCATGATCCTCTCATTGTAATGTGGTTTGGCAAGGCCACACCACACTCCCCCTCCCGTGCCTCCAAGTGGCCATACTATGGTACCCCTATCCCCTGCACACTATTCAATTGGCCACGGGCCATGACCATATCAACCCTTTGTGTAGCACTCTATCTGTTTTATAACATATATATAATATATGTGTGTGTGCAACAAGAAACACTAGTTCAAAAACAAACTATAAGGAGAAGAAAACAAATAAAATGAAAACTTGAAACCCTAGATAAGAAAGCAAGCCTGTAAATAATAAAGGGAAATTTCTTTCCTCCACCAATCTAGAACAAAAAAGAACCAAATAAATTAGAATATACCCCCAAATCTGTTATGTAGAAGTATTTCCTCCTCCACATATAAATTCCTCCCTGATCTCCCTCTTGTTCTCCATCTCCTCCCTATTTTAACCTGTGCAAATATAAGCCATAAAAATAAAGCAAAGGTTATAAAGGGAATCATAAATTAGGATTAGGGTTTGTAGAGAATACCTAAAATATAGGGTGTAGATTAAAGAAATACAATGGCTCAAATTAAACCCTCCTAACTTTTATATTTGTGGGAATATATTTTTTTATGGGTGTTGGAGTAAATTTATTAAATGGGAACCTTGGGGATTTAATTAGGGCCAAGGTAAGTATAAATTAATAATGTGACTCTCAAGAAAAAAATTCAATAAATCAATATGTAGCATGGGTTTATTTGATTTACTTATGGGACATGGAAAGTCTTAAATTATTAAATTGGGACTTACAAAAATAATTAAATAAATCAACATTAGGTATGGGTAAGCATGTTTGTCCTAATGGAACCCCTTTTTCTAGATTAAATTTAATATAACCTAAGGGGGGATTCCGATTGTGAGGTGTGAGCATAACCATAGGTAAGTTAGTGCATTGAGAAAATAATAATAATAATATTAGTAAATTAATTGTTGGCTATATGCTCGACCATAGTTACGTAGTTGATAATAATAAATGTATCGAAAAAATTGGCAGGATTCTTAGATGTTGTGTTGGGATCAGGTGTTAAAAATATGGGGCATAACACAAATTGAGGGTCATCATATCCTAAATATATCATCATCTCTTCGAGAAGTAAGTAAAAATGGGCTAATCAAGTCATCAAATTATTCAAACCATCATGTGTGAAGAATCAAGGAATCATCTTGTCCCATGGGAAGCATATGAGAAAGAAGGTATGTAAGTTTCCCAAATCTGATTTCATTCAATTACACTAGAGTCGGGAAGGGTAAATAGGTAATATTTATGTGGTACGTCATGTATGAAATAATGAGAAGTCATCCCAATTTCATTTGATGTCATTCACAATAGTGTTCTTAAACACTCGGTCAAACACCTGGTAATGTGGTCACTCCTTAAAGGAATAAATATTGCAATCAAATCTCACTTCAGTAACATCAAGGGCCATTAAACAAGAACCTTCAAAAAGAAATATAATGAAAAGAGGGCATCTAGAGGTTCCTTATTCTATGAAGCTTCATAAGAGGGTGGAATTCATCGTAGATCCCATAGAACCTCGTGAGCCATACAAGATTGATCCATTACAGCCTCCCATCCTTCATTAGCATTTAATTATGTTTTCCTTAGTGGTGTAAGTTTCCCATAATGAGAAAAACATGATCCCTCACCAGCCTCTTGAAAGTGTTCCTATGACTAACATCATGTCTACTTCGGAAGATCCATTTCCATGGATTCAAGAGTTTCTTGTGATTAAACCAAGAACAACACAACAATATAAAATTCCTAACCTTAGGGCCATCAAAAAAATCTTGATATATGAGTGGATCAAGAAGGCACATGTAGCTTCTTATCTCTTCAATGGATTTTATGGTAATCAGTATGTATAAATTTTCTGACCTAAAATTATGAGACCCATGGAGGAGATGACTCAGGATGACCTACATCTATTTGGGTCAAGCTACACATGAAGGTGATGCTCATCTATTCAAGTAAACTTCTTCCTGCATGCTCATTTGAAACCAAGAGTAAAAACAAACAATTTATCGATTATAGGAGCAGGTGAGAGCTCTCAGTGCCTACATTCAACCTTTCTTGTATCCCAATTTAGTGCCTCACGCTCCCATGGAAGACATTTCTCTGATTAGTAGCTTTGACCTTAAGATGATTAAGAAGGTGTAAGGGAATATGATGCAAGGGAAGGCTAATGAAAAATGGATTGAGAATATCCTCGAGAAAGGAAATACATTTCTCCCAGAAGTTCTCTCTCTTTGCTCAAGTATGTTCTTGCCACTATTTCAAAAGTGAAGAGAACAAGGGAGGATATTGAAAAAGAGAAGATCCACTATGATGAGGTGTTCCCACTTATTTCTAAGATGAGTAACCTCGACTCCCACACTCTCGTGAATAAAACTTTGTTCTCATTTGTTGTTGAGAACTTGTCCCCAGTTTGGATCTGCACTATGGATGTTCTATATGGTATGATAAAAGATGCCATATCCCAACTTGAATCTAGTAAACAAAATTCCTTTGAGATTTTGGATGAGGTCAACAACTGTGTGCAGGAACTTGGATTCCCTCCACTCACTGAGAATTCATCATCAGAATAAATCATTAGTTTTCAAGAATTGGTCAAGGAGCGTAGTCATCATTTTTCCTTCAATGAGGATACTCTGGAGTCCCTTTTCAATATCAGAGGCTTTATTTCTAACATTGCAAGATATAATGAAGTATGGTATAATTAGTTCAAGGATATCAATGATGTTTCCAAGACACATGGATCAAAGCATTGAGCTACATTCGCATACCAGAAGTAGAAAAGGTGACACTTACAACATCCTGGTTCAGTAGAGAATTCAAAGGACATGATATCATTCTAGGAAATCTTCCTCAAGGATCATAACTAGATAGTTCTCCATTGGAAAATCTTCATCCTCATCATATCATTCAATCCTTTTTTATTTGTCTTATTCACGTAAGTGACCCTCAATTAAACATTGTAAGAGTCATTTTTAACTAATAAGGAAAATACTCACCTCCTAAGAATATGAAAGGTCATAAGTGATGGGGATAGGTGAAAATTCATGTGGGGGGTAGATGAAGAGACAATTTGTAATGTTATAAATTGGAATGGATTCTCAATTCCAAAAGGTTGAAAACTGTTGATTGTTGTATGTTTTTGAGCTGTTCATCATTGTTACATCAAATAATAAATGTTGCATTTCCTCTATTCTCTTTTTCTATGTTCCTTTACTCTCTCTACTTTCCAATTTTTTAAGCATCGTGATGTTATAGAACCAAGAAGAAAATTTGTGTCCTTGATTGATAGATCTGTAGAGCTTTGTGTCTCTAGTTTATTGGTCTTCCTAATAGCTTGCATTATTGTGTTCTTCTAATTGAATGTGGACCTACTCTGGTTATTGTATATGAACTGTGTAAGCCTACTCATGATAGTTGTAGACACCCTAAAAATACATACATATTATATCCTGCTTATATCTAATTAGAATTAATTAAATCAATTCTATTTCACCGTAGTACACCCCTTTGAAATTAATTAAACTAATTTCAACATTCAAATATTCCCCTTTAGAATTAATTAAAATTAATTCTATTACCTAAGATGTATTCCTACCCATTGGAATTAAATAATTTAATTTTAACATGCCTTTGGAATTAATTAAATTAATTCCTACACCCTCTTAGCTAATATAATTAAACATTTAATTATTTAAACAGTTAATTATCTCCTCACAATTAAATTAATTTAATTATACCATTCTCTTGGAATTAATTAAATTAATTCCTAACACCTTCTAGCTAATATAATTAAACATTTATTTATTTAAATGGTTAATTATCTCCTCACAATTAAATACTAATTAGTTTTAGTTATTTAATTCCACTTAGTTTAGTTAACAACCACTTGGACTCCAATTGGACTCCACCTCCTCATCCTAGCTAACTGCACTTCTAGAATCCTAAAAAGGTGGGGGTAATTGAATTGCACGTACAACCACCTTCCCGGATGCAACTTCTAAAATTAAATCCATTACTACCCCTAAATGCCCCAGCACTATTGTAACTTCCTCCAATGCTATTTTTAGCATATGCATTTACTCATATGTAACCAAATTTAACTACTTCTACCTCTATAAATTACAGGATTACTCTCTTACAAATCCTCTTGAATTTAGAATACAATAACTCTACTACATTTCCAAGCCAAAGTATCTATGTTTGTAGCATTTACACTCACATTTGGAGAATATTCAAGACCACCCACATTCATTTGCAAGATTCCACAGACAAAGTCTACACAACCTTACTGAGGTTTGCACTAAAGGATTACAGGAAGGTTTGCATTTTATTTTGTTTGTCTTCCATTCACTATAGTTTTTCATTGTTTACAATAGTAACCCTATCTCCTTATTTCCCCTACTCCCCTTTACCTCCCTCCACTAAAAATTCCTCCCTTGTACCTTGGACAAGAAATTTGCCACAGCTTTAGTGGAGTGTTTCTATGTGATCCCCGATCTAACGACCACCCACTATTTTTAGTTAGTTTACATTCAATAATGGGATCTTCCCCATAGACAATAAGGATGGGCTTAGCCATGGAGAATTGATGAACAATCAATAATTTGGAACATGAAAAATTATTTTTCCAACACATAATAAAATGGATTTTGAAGGATGATCTGATGTTTTGTTGAAGGCCCAAAATCCCATATACAATGCACAAAAGAAAGGTGAATGTGTAACTCAAGTATATGAGTGCATAAAAAATGAAAAATGTGTGTTAAAGGAGTGTGAGAAAAGAGTGCATGATAGAGATGGGTATTCGGTAGATAAGACAAGAGATGTTTGAAGGATTCTAATACAGAATGTTGACAAGGGTATAATGATTAGTAAATCCCAATAATCATAATTGTATGGCACAAGTAGGTACGTCTAGATGTGTGGTAGATAAGAATATTTAAGGAGCTCAAGTTTAAATTTAAATCTGAATGGGAGAATCTAGAACTGTTTAGAAGAGAACATCCTGCCAAAGGAGAATTTAAATGAGGAGAGAGAAGTGGGAATGTATGACTATTTAAGGATATCAAGTTCACCATTTCATTGTTAGCTAGATGTGTGTAGGAGAACTTATGGTAGTAGTTAAAATCCAGCAGAGGTTGGTGAAAGTGCATGTGAGGCACAATAAATTCAGATAAAAGTGGATAAGTATTTGTAAGCCTTGATCCAAGAGGATAAGGGTAACTATTATAGGATAGGTCATTGGGAGAAACATCAAGATTCTACAAATATCCATGAGAGAGTTAAAAGTTACATAAAGAGAAGGTACATGTAGATGATGTAAAGGTCATTTCACATATAGAAAATATGCATCTTATTGTGCAGTTTGTTATGTGAATTTGTAGCGGGGCAATCCCCTACACCATGTTTTAACGAGATTACATCATTTTCATTCTCTGTAACATAGTTTTCTCTCTACTAATGATGTTTCACTATTTTACAAGTTTCCATGGTTTCAAATATCTAGCTAAACTCCAAAATTACTAATCATGTGCTTTTAGCCTCATTCATTCCAAGAGATAATATTAAAAATATCATTTTAATCAGTTATTACTTCTTATTTTTCTTGTATATCTCTTGCATAATACTTGTACATATTTTGTATAGTTTTTTTGTGTGTGTATTGTACTCAAAGATAGGTTGTGTATGTTCTCCCCTCGCGTCAGTTTACAATATTAGAGATCAAAAAAATTACACTTCCTCTTTTTATTTTTCTTTCTAGGGATTGTAATGTGGATTTCATGCCCACACACTTGTCATAGTATTTAGGCATCTTGTGAGGATTTTTTCATCATCCTCGTGTTTGGATTCACTAATGCCTTGAGGTTTTGGTGTAATGGTTTGTTACATTTCATATCAAAACAACTACCCAGGTTTGAGTCTCGTCATGGGTGGCTACTTCGATATTGTATTATTTTCATGAACCTCGTATAGGGCTAGGTGTGGTCCCGTTATACAAGTACAAATCCAGCCCAGGGTCTTGGCTACAGAGTGTGGTGAGATGTTATGATTATGGTGTACAGATTCACTAGCGCCTAAATTTTTTGGTGTAATAGTTCATAACAATTTCATCACTACACACTAAGACACACCTTGTGTTACAATGGGTTATATAAATTCAAGGAAAACTATCATTATTGGCTAATAATTGACTTGTTTTAATGGAAACATGAAGTGAGGGGGTTTCATGTCTTAATGCCTAGGTCTTAGAAAACATCCAAGGTAACACAGACTTGGGCCTCACATACAATAAGGTATATAAGGGACTCACATAGTGATCCTCATATATCCTATCATTAAGACCTCTCAACTATAAATGGTTGGTAGTGTATGGAGCACAAAAATCCTAAATTTACTCACCTTATACTACATAAATTGAGGGTTTAAAGACAAAAATGTCACCACTCTATTTGAGGTCTACTGGTGGGATATAATTTGTGTTACATACCCTCTTTACTAGCATATGTATTTTGGCTTGTTTGGTCTTGTTTGTGTGTTGTTAAGACCCATATTTTGAAATTTTAATAGTAAAACCTATCAAACACATTTAACAAATCATCACTAAACGTTCTCTATATATCATACCAACCTCAATAAAATAAATGGATTACACCAATCCAAAAACCATCAATCTCAACAATCAAATATACCATATAAGAAAATCATCTCTTTTCCACAACACAATCATACATCCACTATAATATTTTCTTATTTAAACACATTCTCAAATATCCTAAGATTATAAACACACCTAAAATCCTATTTAATGTAATCTAGAACCAACCTTCCTAAAAATATTTAAACATCCCCCACAAATTCAACCATCCATAAAATCAAATCAAGATTGATTAAAGCTCTAAATCTAAAAGTTGGTTTATAACCCATAATCAACCATCAAGGTCTTATCAAACATCCAACCATGATTCAATTCTAATACAATAAAACAACATCACATATACCCTAATACAAACATCGATCTAAATCAAGCTAATATCAAGGGTTATTATTTGATAACCTCACATTAAATAGAACTTTGATCAAGTAATTTGATCAATATTAATCTAAAATAAAACATTTTATTTATCATCACCCCACTAAGCATCCAATCAATCCAAATTCTAAAAACTATCTTAACCAAGATTAATTTATAATCAACAAACAAAAAAAACATATGAAACTATATATAGGGTCCGAATGGGACTAAACATACACACAAATATCCCCTTGAAAATCCTTGGAATAACAAGTGATTTCATGATGATGATGAAGAAATCCTTGCGAACCATGAAAAATAATCAACGAAGCTATAATGATTTTTTGTTGACTAAACAAGGAATATACCAACTTGACTAATATCTCTATCAAAATAGGGATGACCTTATCCACTAGCTCATTAGTGTTATACCTAAACTACCTCCAAATTATGACCTTAAAAACTTAAGAAACGTCATATGCCAAAGGTACCCTAAATAAAAACAACCAATCCAAATCTAAAATCCCCTTGAATGATAATATCACTTGACTTAATCCATAAACATCAACCATATAAAAAGTGGGAAAGGGGAAACTAATCTAGAGTGAAAAGAAAAACATGACCATAACCAAGCCTTGCAAGACTAAATATAGATAATATTCCACCAAGTGACAACATTGACTTCATAAATAAACTATGATACTAATTATAAACCATATCAAAGGAATCCATCCAAGCATCCTAAATCCCATAAAAACCTAGTAAAATAACACCATGAAGCTAAATTCATCCTACCATCCACACCCATCACCAACTCATAATTTTCTCAAGAATAGAAAGTGATGTAAAAGGGTCTTCAAGGTCTACAAATGAGCACACAGGACAAAAAATACAGGTTCAAGGAGTTATTATTTTATATTATCAACATAGAACCAGGTTTTGTTTATAACATATTTCAAACCTCCTAAATTTTAGAAATATAGAGTGTAGACACAAAATTTATGCACTTGGGTACATTTATAGGTCCTAAACCATACTATTATATACATGATTCCTAATCAATAAAACTAGTAATTGACAGTGTCTTTTGGGCCTTTTTCTTTGTTTTTTATACTTTTATTTACCTTACACACCCTACAGGCCTGTCAGAATTTAACTGATTTATATTTTATGGCCTCAGACACTAGTGCCCAGCCAGGACACTAGCACTAAGGTGCTCCTATCCCTCATGGGCACTCCTAACCCTCTCTTTTCTTTTCTCGCTCTTTTTGTCTCTTTTATCTTTTGGGAATCTTTTACACTTATGATTCATCCTTTCATTTTTCAATTACAAAATTCAAACAATGGAATCATATATATATATACACACACACACACATATTTATAGCTCTCAATTAAGGGGCCAAGCACTAGCATTATCTATTATCACCTAAGTTTGCATCTAAAGGCACAAAAGAACTTAAAAGCATATATCTAGCACACTCATTCAATGGAAAAGGGTTGCATCACTCTGTATACAAAGCATAGGAGGGGAATTCTATTCTATTCCATTACACACATTTGCATCTAGAACAATCTAGATATATCATGGTATCTTAGTGCAACTTGTACAAGGTCATCCTAGGGCACCATTACACACACTTACACAAAGAACTACACGGAGTCTAAAATTTAGTGCAGTGTTAGGTACTAAGTTCACTCTTCAGGTGACCATTGGGGTAAGTCTGACTCCACATTCTACATTTTTTATTAGATTTGATGTGGTTTATGGACATGTGCAAGTAGACAACTTGTTTGGTCAGTTACAGGTACATTTGGTGATAAATTAGTAGAATCAGAGTGACAACTAGAGACTGACAGAGGAGCTCCTCCTGCACAGAAGAGACCCAATCTTGATCATTCACATAGATACTAGCACTCAGAACAGACACTAGCACCCAGGTGCTCATGTCCTCCCATGGGCACTCTTGTCTGACACATTCTTAAGTCTCAGAATCTCTAATGAGTGTTAACAAAACTCTTCTCAATCTTTTTCAGTTGTTCACTTGCCCATATCACTTCTAGATTTCTCAAGAATCGGCTAAGTCTCTCTATCTCCATCTCTTTCTTATGGTTTCACATTTTTACATGCTTTTTTGTTTCTGTATTACTATATATTAGCATTTTTATATCATACACTACATTTCTTACTCTGTAATTAGATTTAATTAAATTTATATTAAATCATTTGGTGAGCCCCACTCGTGATCAAACATTTGGATCCTTATTTTTCCTATTCTTTTTTATCTTCTTTCATGAATCCTAAAGTTTCATTGCATCATTTACTTCAAATGCAACCACCTTGTAAAGATCTTCTCCAAAAATCCATACACACTATGTATCTCCCTTGTAATACGCCACTTGCACAACTAAGTGCCATATTTGATCATCTCTCTTATGACCCAATTGGTCTTGATACCACAATCAATCAATCCATTTGTAAGTCAATTCAAGATTTACGTTGTTTATTCCAAGATAAAATTCAAGCTATGTGTTGGTCGTCAAACTTAGGTCGGTGTCTTGGATCTGGAAGATCCGAGTCATTTGTGAGAACAATGGAACCGTCTCCAAGTTGTGGGACCTTCCATGCTTGAGACGGATCTCCAGAGAAGGTTGGTTCCTCTATCTATTTCTACTGTTACTTCTACTCCTAGTGTTTAAAGGGAAAATTGAGCTAATGATGCCAAGGGACCAGAGATAGGAGGATAACATGAAAGGAAACTATACTATAAGGTGATAACACCAGAAAAAGAGGGATGAACACTATCTGTTCTGAGTGAAAATAAAAGGAAATGCGTGAAAGAAGGATACACATGTGTAGCACAACTTAAAATGTATTTACCAAATCACCCTTATGGAACAAAACTGAATAAGGAACTGCAAGGGACGTATAATGGCACAAGGAGCACACAATGCAAAAGAAAAGGCAAGGAAAAGGAATGCAAACACGTTAGGATAGGAAATAGTCACAAACGATGCTTTTATTACTTCCAGAAATGCACAGAGTTGTTACAATGGTGAAAGAGGCCGATATCCACATGTAAGAACCAAATCCATAGGTCTACAACTAAAAATATAGAAAATATGAAGTCCTTATCAAAAATGTGTAAGGATTCAAAGTATCCAACATTGAAAATGAGCCCAGTTCTTATATTTATATATGAATCCATTGAAGAAGAAGAGGAGGGAAAATCCAAATTTGAAATGCAACCACCAATAAGAAGCATTCAATTCCTACAAATTCACCTAAGAATCTGTCAAATGCACTTCCTCAGGTCTGTTTGGCATGTCGAAGAAGGAATGAGGGAGAATCAGATCAAATTGGGTGGTTAAAGCAATTAGATTTTCCCATTAATTCTTAGAAAGATGTTTTTTCCATTTCCCACCTACCATGTCCGCCAAGAATATGAACTTGAATATTTAGCATTGTATCCCATATCAGCATCTATTGATTAATACTAGGTGCATGCCAATTGGAGCTTTGTAGCAAAATATTCCGCTGTCAAAAGATTTTCAAAGTCATCTATGCATGCAAGACATGTGGCACGTGTGGATTGGCTGAAAGGATGGCCAACTGTGTAAATGTTCTTGTCATTTCTACCACATGTCATTCATTGATTTGTTGCAAGGATTTGTTGCCCTGCCGGCACAATTTGATAAGTTACTTATGGCATGCTCAAGCATGTTAGAACGACATGGGATGGAATGGCACAGACGAGGGTGCAAATGTAGGCATGCGGAAGAATGAGGTGCGGGAAGAAGATAGAAGGGAGGCATGAGAAACGTGTGTAAGGAAATAAGGAAAACTGTTGAGTGGAGAATGCATGGTCAAGGAAAAACTATTACAAATATGTACGGGGTGCACGAGAGGGTCGGAGACTTAGTTGATTGAAGCAAGTGCAAGGAGCATGTGCAGGACGAAGCAACTACTAGGGGGAGGTGGATGCATAGAACAAGCGCACAAGATAAGAGTGGAACAAAGAGGAAAATGAGTGTGGAAAGGAAGAAGGGGAAGCGTGTGAAGAAAAGAAGGGGGGCACGTAAGGAAGTGCAACCAAGGGAATGTGCCAAGTGAAACTGAGCGAGAACAACCTGACAATAAAGAGCTCAAAGCCAGAAGATGTATATAAGTTGTCCAAATAACTAGGAGATTTATTTGGATAACACTATGGAAACCACAATTACATCTCTCACAACTAAAATCCAACATCTCAAGGATGTTTCTCAATCCCATGCTATTTCTTCTTCTACACCTGCTGGCAAGAAAATTTGTCAGGTAGACAAACTTTTGGATTTCTTGTGAATGCTCTAGGAATCTAAGTCCCTCTACTTAACTGGTGTAGCTTTCATATGTGCATGCTCATGAAAAGGTGGATTTCTATGGTGGCCTTTCGATGGGGGATCCAACAGGGGCACTCCACTAACCTTGTGGAAAAGATAGCAATCTCTTACTAGGGAAGACTTTGTCTGAAGGGTGGGGAAAGGGGAGTGAGAAAAGAGGTAGGAGAACTAATGTTACAGGTAGAAAATCATATTCCTACACACACTAGTTAAAAACTTCAACACATGCATTTATCGGAAGAAACAACTCTGCGAATAGCAACAAGACCAAATAGAATTCACTGATCACCAAGTATCAAGGAACCCCTTAGTCAAAAAAAGCTAGAAACTCCTTCTTGTATTGATTGCTTAAATCAAAGTTGTACATAATGTGGGAATGGAGGAAATTTAGAAAAGGGAGAAATGGTAGAAAATGGCTATCTCCTTTGCTTTCTCTAGGTACAATGCACTCTTGAGTTTACAAGATCAATTGCCAACCCTTTGAAATGGGAATGGCTTTACAATTTATAGAATACAATTGAACTTTCTCCTCCCTCACATGACTCTTGGTTTCCATATTCTACTCATGACCTTTCATTTTCCATGAATTAAGTATTTCTCTTATAATTTTGAGAAAATACTTTTTACAAATTTGAAATAGGTCACTTAAGTGAATAAGATGAAACACAATGATGACACATGATGAAGAATTAGAATGGAGAGAGAAAGAAGAGAGGGAAATAGAGGAAGAAGAGATGTCACCCGATGAAGTCCGTTGATCCTTGTTGATGGAAAGCTCTTAATGTAGTGAAATTCTGAATCTTCAAATTCCTTGTACACTGGATGATGTGTGAACACCATGTGTAAATACATTTTCACATGACTCATTTGGTGACCATGAGCATCACTCATGGAGATCCATTCTAAAAAAATCTCATCTTGACTCCCCTCAATGTTGTCGCACTATTTGGCTGATTCGGATAGGATCCTAATGAATCATCTTGTGAAAGATCCCCAGCGGAGTCGATTGTGAATTCCACCTCCCGCATACCAATTAAAGCATGAAATGAGTTTCAAAAGGCACTATTGACATCCTCACTGTCACATACTCTACATAGTATGATGATAGAGATGACTCTTTTTCTTACTCAGAAGGAAAGGGTTGTACCAGATTTTGCCCTATCCATTTATTCTTCATGATTCCTTTTTGAAAAATCAACTTACTATTTTTAGTAAGTATGAAAAATCAAGTCCCCGATCTTCAACTAGATGTTACAGCTTAGTTTTCCTCTTTCTCCCTCTATTCCACATTCCTTCTGGATCAACTTTCTATTTTTAGCAGGTGCTCAAGGGCCCACTTACTATTTTTAGTAAGTGCCAATAATGTCTGTTCTGGTGAATTCTCATCTGTAGCGCTCCTCCAATGTCTTCATCTCCTTCGTAGGTTCTTCTGTCAATGAATTTCTCAAAATAGCAGTTCCTATGTAGTAAACCTACTATTTTTAGAAAGTTTGCCTCTGGGAGTCGAATTGAAATGGAATGGAGTTTTTTTTATATGGGTTTTTTCCCAATATCACCCCTCTAAAATTTTGGACCCACCCGCTTAAAAGTCCAAGAGATTTTAAATTTTAAATTTTCGAACCTAGCAGTGCTTCTAGGTACGGCAGCCATTAATGGACCTCAAAATTGAAATTCTAGTTTTCTCCTCCATTTTCAAAGAAAATTATATTTTTGATGTGGGTTTTTCTTTTGGTGCTTCACGTGTGATCTTACTTCAATCCGGCAACCGATTTGACGGGAAATTCAATTTTTCTTTCGTTGAGACAAAAATGAAATTTCTTTGCTATGAATGTTTCTTGATGGAAATTGGAGGTTTTAATATGAGTTTTGAATGGCTTCATGATATTAAAACTCAGCAACAAATGGTTCCTCAATCCAAGCTCTGGTTTGCAAGATATGTTCAAATCTTTGTTTTATGGCAATGGGGATTTCCACTATTCTTCTTCTCTATTCTCCATCTCTTCTTCTTATCTCAATGAATTATTAATCTGAGACTTGTGTGTCACCATGAAGTAGAGTATTTTATTACTGTGGTGAATTTGGTTTGATCTTTGGCAATGGTGGAGTGGTGAACTGGTGTTCTCTGTAGTTTTCTTATGGTAATGGAGAAGCAGCTAGAAGCAACAAATAGTAGCTAACAATTAGAATTTTTTTTTAATTTTTGAGTTGGATTTGGGTGAATTTTTTCATGTTTTATGTCCCTGACCTCAGGGAGGTGATGGACATCAATTTCCACAATGATCAAGATGGCGACATGTGGGGGCGATCCGACGATAGGAAATGAAGGTGAGAAAAATTGCTTTAAAGCACTGGGAGCTGAAAGTCGGTCACATGGGTGTCCAAATGACTCCCCATAAGGTATGGTCACATTTTTACATGTCTTATGTCCCCCACCTTAGGTACATAAGGGACATCAGTTTCCACGGTGGTCCTGGAGCTGACATGTGGCGCTTGATCCGACGGCAGGGAATGGATGCTCCAAAAATGCACTTGGGGACTGAAAGTCAGTCACGTGGATGTCCAAATGACTCCCCAAAGGGTATGGGTGAATTTTTCCATGTCTGATTTCCCCCACCTTAGGGACATAAGGAAAATCAGTTTCCATGGTGGTCCTGGAGCTGACACGTGGCGCTCGATCCGACGACAGGGAATGGAAGATCCAAAAATGCACCTGGGGGCTAAACTGTCGAGTCTAGAGGTCATATGAGGGTCCAAGAGGTCATATGGGGGATAAGAGGGATTCAATGGGGCTGGGAAAAAAATTTCAACCTTGATTTCCCTAACCTTGAGGGACATCAAGGACATAAAATCCTGCCAAGCTCCTAGAGCTGACACGTGTCCTCCCAAAAATTTGGCTAAGTCATGAACTTGTGATAGTGATAACTTGAGCTCCTGATGGATGTTTTTGGAAAAACTTTATATGATCCTAACTATAAATGGCCTTTTGAATCCAATGGTGGGGTTATTATCTCTTTATTCATCCATATAATCCCTGAAAAGTGGATTTTTTATTTGAGACTCCACTTATACCTGATAAAAAATGCTATCCAATCCTATGCGCCAAGGTGTTGTGAAAAATATGATTTCAACATCATGTAGGTATTTGAATCCTATTTTCGAAGGTATTTTATTTTTCTTCCAACTCCATATGGAGCTCCTGAAATCATCTTCTGAAACCCAGCAGTTGTTTTAGGCATGTGTACTGCCTAGGCTTGTGAACCCTAATTTTTCTCAAACTGATCCAAGTTTCTCAAAACTTTTCAAAATAATTTCCATGATGTTTTAAGGTCTTAAATTCACCTCCATGTTGAATTTCATCCTTTCGTTCTACTCTAAGGGGTTGATCCATTCCTGGGAAGGCCAGCGATAGCCCTTCCCAATACTGTCAGAAGATAGTATCTTTTCATAAATCCCTAAAATCACCTAGGGGGAATGAATAGAATTATCTAAATCACCTAGGGGACCAATTTGACATCAAATAGTGGGTGACCAAATAGAAGGATTCTTCTTGGTGTTCCTGGGAATGATAAAACATGAAAATTTCAACATAGGGGTATAGTTGTCATGCTTGGAAACTTCCAATTTCCCTATTGCACATTTGCACAACAACAACACCTCATCATAATCATATGTCTTCTACATGTACTCACATAAGTGAACCCCAAGTCTTACCACTACCATCACCTCTCAAGTTTGATCTAAATGTTAAGAAACATAATATTCTTCCTACGCTCCTCAATCACCAATTAATCAACTTGCCAACTACTCATTGCCACCCTTCTTATCATATTGTCAAATACATAGGTCTCCCATTTTAAAATTATCACATACTCAATGGACATCATGAAAATGATTGTTATGCTTTAAAATGAAGAATTAATCACCTTGAGCATCATGGTTTTATTTCATTTTCTCCACAACATTCTTCTACATACTCATCTCCAATTGCTAAATCCCACTGGGCTCCCAAATCAAATCCCTCTATGTCTAGTGAGTGTAATTCCATCATTACTAATGTTCCTTCTCTAATAATTCAAGAGCCACCTATCCTACCCAATGTCATACCACCTTTAAAATACTTACCCCATTACCTCCTCCTATCCGGTCCTCTACAGCGTTACCAATTCCAAATAAGCAACCACCTTTAAAAATACTTACCCCATTACCTCCTCCTATTAAGTCATCTACAATGTTACCAATCCCAAATAAACAACCAACATCCAAATAAAAATAACCTCTTCATGCAAAAAAAGTTTTGATCGGTCACCTACTTGAATTTTTTCCATTAGACCCAAAATCTAATAATGTTCATAACCTTGCTCCTACCTACCATTATGGCAACCATATATTTTCTTATGACATATTTCAAACACCGCCATTAGATATCCATCACTCACACACTTGGGGGCATCACACTTTCTTCCCCCTTACATCACTATTGGAATTATCTCTAGTACTACACTTCATGCTCCGTGCTTCGTGTCTCATCTTTCTAGATACTCCTACACCTTTGGTACATGCATTATACGGCCATTACCCAATGACACACTCTAGTTCCACGGTTCATACTTGACTATTGAGGGCCCAATTATTAAATGAACCTCACATCATCCACGCTTTACGCTTTGTGCTTCATGTTACATCTTATTCTACACACTCACACGTCTCTAGTACATTATACCGGCATGACCCGATGAGGCACTCTTATTCTATGGTTCATTTTTGACTGTTGAGGGGAAATTTTGAACCTCATCTCATACACATCCACTGGGGGAAATGATGCTCCTATCATATGCACACCTCACATATCACACCATCACACTCATACAGCATTTTCATATCTTGGTTGCAATTATTCTTGCTAGCTTATACTACTTACATCTTGCACTTTGTTTATTATGCATAAACGGATTCTTAGTATGTCATTACCTTTTTCTATACACACATGCACGTTCACTTGGTGCCTTTCACACATTCACACATGATGCATGATGCTTGACACGTATCTTTACCAGTCCCAACGAGGCTCTGTTAGAAATAATCTAGCACTTAATTCACCATATGTGGATTACTGTGTAATTATAATAAAGTAATTATTTAATTACTTTAGATAGCTTAGTTGTTAGTGTGTTTTTATCATCCCTTAGATTTTAGAGGATGTTCTTTAGTTAGAATATTGTTCTCCGGATGATTTCCTGTAGAAGTTTTTTAGGGGTAATATGCTATTACTGAATATTTGCTTTGTTTAGGAGATTTGTTCCATGTATTGTGGAAGAGATAGAAGCTGTCCAATATCTATAAATATTGCAGCTCTCTCTTTTGATTGTAATTCTTCATTTTATATTAATAAAATCATAGCAAGCTTCACCTTGTTTTTGTAATTTAATATGGTTTACAGATTTCATTTGGTAGCAGAGCAGGTGAGTTAAAGCTGTAGATAATTGCTGAGGAAGTGTTAGAAGATTTGAGGAAGGAGGACTAGATGACTGATCCAGGAGGAGCCATAGATGCCACCAGCCTCTTCACAGCCCCTCACCAACTCCACATCCCAGCAGCAGATTCCAGAAGTAGCAAAAGAAACAGATTCATACAACTGGTAAGCAACACAAGCAGCATTCTCAACAGAATAATCAACGGAACACTTAGCAAAAGTAGTGTCATATTTGTGGTAGAAAAAGGACATGAATTAAAATATTTTTGGTATAACACATTTCAGAAGGGTTCATCTAGTGGCAAGAAGCCAAATTTTCAACAATCTAGTCAAGGTTATGTTATCCAATTTTGCACACATGACAAGATTGGACAATGGGGTCCTTTAACGTTCAGAAGATGAAATAATACTCATGGAAGCCCAAGAGTCATGGTTATCACACGAGATGCAAGGATTAAAACACAAAATCCTCATGTTGAATATTTAATAAAAGCATCGATATATTCACCCATTTGATCACACCTAAGATACAGTCAAAGAGTTACAAGCAACGATTTAATAAAGTGGAGACATAGTGATTTTAAAATTGTTAATCATCTACACAAATGAAATGAAGATATCTTTTGTAACAGCTAGACAATTGTTAATTTCCAAATATAGCTCAGAATGATAAAGTTATGATGACTTAAATTATCTCTACAATAAGATTGGCAATGGAGAGCGATGCAATAATTATTTTAAGTGATATCCGATCTTGATGGAAAGTCACAAGTTCAATGCTATCATTAAAGTCACAATCAGTTAGAAAGGCTCATCAAATTTATCAGCGAAGGTAGAGAAAAGTAGTTCTATAGTCTCAGTGACTCGTATCATTTTGTAGATTGTGGTGACCATCTTGGCATGACTAAATTCTAAAGAGCTAGGGTGATTCAAACGCAAGCCAAGGCATCAAGAGTGCCATAAAATGAATGGAGATCATTTCATAAACAGAGATACGTGATGGAGCCCTATCAATGGGACTCATCAAGCATGATGGATAATTCAAGGCAACTCATTTCATGTGGATGCATTAAAGATGGTTTCTAGGATACAATTTCAGGGCTCATTGATTAATGCAAAACTGGGAGGCCTACTCGGAATAATTTTACAATGGTAAGCTCGCAGAGGCAGCAAGAATGTCGAGCCAGGGTGTTAGTGAATACAATATATATATTTTCGCTGACGTTGTTCAGACCTTCCTCAGCCGAGAATTTGGTGAACATGCAGTTGACATGTTACAGTATAGATAGAAGTTCTTTTGAGCACTTCCAGCAAGCAGGTTGTCCAACTATGTTTTTATCTGTTCAGCATCGAATGCATCCTCAAATTCAGGATTTTCCTTCAAGATATTTTTATGAAAATCAATTAAGTGACAGTGAGAGTGTTACCTGGAGACCTGATGAAATTTTTTATGAAGATTCTCTATCGAGACCTTACTTGTTTTATGATGCAACTCATGGAAGCGAATCTCATAGAGGTGGAACTGTTTCATATCAAAATATTCATGAGGCACAATTTGCTTTGCAATTATATGAGCATCTTCAACGAGTCACTAGGTTGGCAAGCATAAAGGTTTCTGTTGAAATTATCACACCTTACAAGCTACAGCTAAAATGTTTGCACTAAGAGTTTAATGTTATCCTCAAATCTGATGAAGGAAAACTCGACAGGAGAAAAAAATCATGGTGATCCCACGCACTAGGGGGAATTGTGGAGATAAGGAACGAACTTGCCAAGGTTGCGTGGCGAAGATGAGGTTGGGGCCCATGGATTAATGTGTCCAAGCCGTTACGTGGGGATTTGGAGCTAGTATGCTGAGGTCGAAGATTTGACGATGGCAGTCCAAGCTGTTCACTCCGCGTAGGGGAGATTCAGGCAAGCACCGCCAAGTGGAAATATTGGGTTGGTAAACCATGATCAAACTTCCGTAATGGGAGAAATCGGATCAAACTACCAAGCACGGAAATATTACGATGGCTATCCATCATGAGACTTCCGCACGGGCCATGTAAACAGAATTTCATGCAGCTTGGAGTGGTCCGAGTCTTTGTGCAAGTCACCGGGAGGATTAATAGGACAGTTGTGAATTGGAGAGGGTCATGGGTTAAAAAAAATGTGACATGATACCAATTTCAGCGGAGGCTACAGGCAGACCCAACCAAGGTGATACGTGAATGGCTCAGTCGTGGCTCATATGCGAAGAGTTTGATGGGAAAGCAATGCTAAAAACTCATCCAGATGGAAAGGATGCATGTTGCATGGACTGTGGATTGGGTTCCATAGATCATATGAAGAAAGTGTCTCCTTTCATATAGATCCCCCCTTGTTAGGATTCCACTGAACTGTTCAGACTTTGAATCGACTTTAATAGCTGCCCACGACCTTCTCCTTGTCCTCTGTATAATTCTGAACTTGATGTGGTCACGAGACAAGCTCCCACGCATAGGCAGTAGGCATGTTGCAGTACAGTAGAAGCCTTTTTGAGCACTTCCAGAAAGCAGGTTGTCCAACTGTGTTGTTATCTGTTCAGTATCGAATGCATGCTTATCCTTATTCTGAACTCAGATCGAATAACAGCTGCAGGAAACAAATATTCACTGCTGTGTACGATGGATTGGAGTCATGCCATTCAAGGCTTCATAAAATTTTCCTGAATCAGGAGATGAAGGTTTATTACGGTGTAGAATGAAACGATTCATATTGCTCAGCACTTCTTCTCCTAGAAACGAAGTGAATGTGAAGGCCAACTCTGAAATGCCTGGTTGGCCGTTTTGCATGCTACATCCTTGTTACTTGTAAATGGTCTCTTTGAGAAACTCTGTGGGCAGTAGGCAATATTTATGCCCTTCCATTACGTACGTCCAATCAGACAATAAAATTATTCTTTTACCAGGTTCAGAGAAGCTTGTTTTTTACAATGGACGATTATACTATAGTTTCAAGCTAATTTTATCTAGCTTTATTTCTATTAGCTTTGATCCATGACTAAGGAAGAATTCATATGGTTGTTACCTGTACATTTTTCCAAGGTCCTCTTGGTTGCCCCAGTTGTTCAATGTATTTTTTTGAACTACTTCTTTTATGTGTTACAGATTGTAACATAAAGGATATTTTTAGTTTCTGGAAAAATGAGTATATGGTGTAGCTCACAACTACCTATACCATACTAAGATCCCAATAGTGGCATAATTGTTGATTGGACCCGAGATTTCCAAGTGCACTGCCAAAATACCGAAGGGTTCTTTGGCCAAAAATCAGTCTCAAGGGTGTCTATCGACATGTTATGGGCATGAGCCTGGGTCATCATCATGGCAGTATTAGGTCTTTATTGATAATGGCATTTTCTCATCGTTTGGAAGGTACAAATTGTGCTTATTATGGAAAAGCCAAAACATTCTTACTACAAGTGTTATATGATGAGGAAGAATCCTGAGCATTATGGTAAAACCATTCTTTTTAGAAATATTGGGTTAAGCTCGGTATTTAAGTGAGTTTGAGCCCAGAAAAGGTAAGATCGTTTGCTGGAAGAAGAGCTCGGTGACTTCGCAGTGAGCTCGTGGTGATGTTTCATGAAGTTTGAATGAGGAATGCATAAATGGCCTCGAGTTAATAGAGGAAAATGATAAGAATCGAGTTTCATAGCTCACCATTCGAAGGACTCAATGCAAAAGAGCCTGATTACCAAGGCAAGGAAAGAGTTAGTGTGGGGTCAAAAATCGAGTGCAACACTGAGTTAGAGGATTCGAAGCTCATCGAGTTTGGCTATGTGCAAACTCTATCCACATGGACCCCCCTCCTCTTCAAGTCAAACGGGTCAACGGGGGGGTCCCGACATTATGTTAATTAAATTAATATTTTTATTTAAATATTTTAATAATAATATTTATTATTATTATTTAAATATTCTTTTAATTAATTAAGAAGACTAGGTCATCAGGCAATTAATGACCCATGATGGAACCTTCTCAAGTGGTTCAACTAACTGTAATAAATACATCATGGGCCTTCATTTTAGGAATGTAATTATGACCATTTCCTCTTCTTTCTCACATATTCTTCTATAAATGTAAGTTGGAAGCTCATTTCAAAGGGTTCCAATAGTTCAGACAAGTTGGACAGTTAGATATCTCAGGCGAGTGTATACTTTTCAAAAATCCTCTCTCTTCTGCAAGTTGTTCTTGTGTGTTGAGAGAACTTTCAAGCCTCCTCTTCAAGACTGTAATGGCAACTATTACCTCTTCTGAATGTATGATGCATTGTGCATATTATTGAAGCAATAAATGTGTTTGTTTTGTGACTAATCTTGGTCCTTTCATCCTTCTGTGCTTCTTTGTGCCTTTCTCGTACTTGCAGGTACATTGTGTAAGTTTAAGTTCTATTGCAGGTTCTTAGAGTACTGTGCTTATCGAGTGGTGAAGTATTACATGCAGTTGAGTTGTGGTGTCTGTTCACCCTTCTTGAGTTCATCCTTCTTCACTGGGAAACTAGTATATTTCTCGGTCTGATAAAGTTTAACAAAGGGAACACGTGTCTCTTAGTTTGTGGTATCTTGTACCCTCTCTAAGTTGCAGTAGGTGAAGTTGACCTGTGGTGCACAAACCCTCTTCAAATTAACCCTTCCTGAGTCTGAAGACACCCTTTATTTGGTGCATCACCATCCCTAGTATAGTTTCATTTCTGTAAATCTCTTTCCCTAAAACCCCATGAAAATGTTAGCATAGGACTAGATAATCATTTTTGTTACACTAGGAGTAGTACAGCACTTAGTTTAGGAAGAGGAAGCCGGCCTTCTCCGGAGGTTCACCTCGAGCCCAAGTCCCACAGCTTGAGAGGTAATCCCATGTGTCCCAATCACACTGAACTTCCTATTCACATCCTGGCCATTCGGAGGGTGCAGTGATTTGGAGACAACAGGTTATCAAAACAAACAACAAGGACAAAGGAAAAGTAACTAGAAAAAGAAAACACCGCAGCATAGCAACATTACTGAAGAGGAAGATAACTCACCAGATGAGGACTTCCTATTGGCTGCACAATCAACTCAAGAAATCAATTCACCATAGGTAATTTGGTATGTTGACTCAGAAGCAACAAGACATATGACCGAGAGAAATGATTGGTTCTTAGAGTTAAAGAATACACCTAACAAAGACTTTGTTTCATTGGGTGATGATTCATTATACAAAGTACAAGGAATTGGAAACATCTCCTTACCTCTTGGATCAAGAAAGTGCACAATAAGAGATGTTCTATATGTTCCTGGATTAACAAAGAATCTACTTTCAGTAAGTCAGCTTTTGAAGCACAACTTACAAGTGGATTTTGATTGTATAGATGGAAAGAAGATGAGTTTAATCAAAGATAAGTCTAAAAACTCCAACATTGTTGCACGAGCTTCTGGTGTAGGTTGTATGTTTCAGTTGGATTTTGTTCAAACCAAAAATTAGGCCCCTTGTAGCTAAGGATACATCATTGGCACAATTGTGGCATCGAATATTTCACCATGTAAGTTTTGGCTATCTTGAAACACTTTGAAAAAATAACATGGTAAGAGGACTGCCAAATTTCAAGAAGAATACAGACAAGTGTACAAATTGTTTGGCAGGAAAACAACATAGAGCTTAATTTCAGAAAAGTAGTACATTCAGGGCCCGTGGTAAACTTGATCTGGTGCATACCGATCTGTGTGGACCTATGAGACCTAGTCATTCAGGGTTTCAATATTTTATGCTCTTTTTTTATGATTACTCATAAAAAATGTGGGTATACTACATTCGCACCAAAGACCAAGCCTTTGAAACTTTCAAGAAATTCAAAGTAGCTTGTGAAAATGCAACTGGTAAGAAAATAAAAAACAATCTGCTCAGATCAAGGGGGTGATTACACTAGTAATGAGTTCAAATCTTTTTTGGAAACACATGGAATTCATCGGAAAATGGCACCTCCATATACACCACAACAAAATGGTGTATTTGAGAGAAGAAACAGAACTATAATGGATATGGTAAGGTGTATGATCGATGATTCAGGCTTGAGTAAAACATATTGGGCAGAAGCAGTAAAAATAGTAGTTTATCTGCTGAATAGAGTTCCCACTTTTGCACTTGATGGAATAACACCACAGGAAGCTTGGTCAGGGGACAAACCATCTATAAAAAACCTTAGATTTTTTGGATGCAAGGCAAGTATGCACATTCCTAAGAAAAAGAGAACTAAAGTTGATATGAAATCAGAACAACTTATATTCTTGGGATACAGTGATGAAGCCTTGGGATACAGGTTAATGGATCCAAAAACAAGAAAAAAATTCACAAGTAGAGATGTTGAGTTTTTTGAAAATAAAGAAGCAGATGCTCCTTCCATAAACTCACAAAACAATCCTACTAAGAAAATATAAGATTTTCTTGATGAAGATAATGATGATAAGGATAATTCAACTCCTCCATCTACAGGAACAGCTAAACGTATGCCTAAGTGGTATACTAATCTAATTCGAGATGCTAAGTTGGATAGTGATCCTAACACATCCACTTCAGGACCAAGAACTCATAGTATGGCTCAAAATGAGGTAAACTTAGCCTTGATGAGTACATTAATTGAATCAAGTGAGCCCACTACAGTTCAAGATGCCAAACAGTCAAAACCTTGGTCAGATGCTATGAATTCAGAATTCAACTCTTTGATGAAAAATAATACTTGGCAACTTTCAGATCTTCCATCATGGAAGAAGGCAATAGGTTGACAAATGGATATTTAAAACAAAGAACAAATCAGATGGAAGCATTGATAAATACAAGGCAATATTGGTAGCTAAGGGTTATGCACAAAAAGAAGACATTGATTATGAAGAAACATTTGCACCAACAGCTAACATCAAAAAAATCAGGATGATATTTTCTCTAGCTGCACAATTTCATTGGAAAGTTCATCAAATGGATGTAAAAAGTGCATTTCTCAATGGGGATTTATAGGAAGAAGTCTACATGACTCAACCAGAAGGTTTTGTCATACCAGATAAAGAAGGAAAGGTATGTAGACTCATAAAGTCACTATACGGTCTCAAACAGGCTCCTAGGGCATGGTACATAAATATTGATGAGCATCTCATCAAACATGGATTCAAAATAAGTCCATATGATCCTAATCTCTATCTCAAAAATAAAGGGGGGGGAGATGGTGATCATAGTAATATATGTTGATGATCTAGTCATCAATGGAAGTTCAGTGAAGATTATTGAAACAACTAAGGAAGATCTAAATCGATCATTTGACATGACAGATCTCAGGCTTGTTCATTATTTTCTTGGACGTGAAGTATGGAAAAAGTAAAATCACATATTTTTTACTCAACTAAAATATGCCAAGACAATGCTCGAGAAATTCAGAATGATGGATAGTATACCAATTGCTACACCTATGGAGACAAGGCTTCAATTTTCTCGTACAGATCCATCAGAACAAGTAAATGTTACTCTTTATCGACAGTTGATTGGGAGTCTCATTTACTTAACTTATTCTAGGCCAAATATCAGCTATGCAGTCAGTTATCTTTCTCAATTTATGCAAGAACCAAGGGTTTTTCACTGGAAAGCAGTAAAGAGGGTATTGAGATGCATCAGAGGAACCATGGACTTTGGCCTAGAATACAAGAAGAATGATAACTTCTTGTTGACAGGATATACAGATTCAAATCATGCAGGGAACGTTGATGACAGGAAGTCCACTTCAGGATTTGTGTTCTTTTTGGGATCTGGACCTATTTCATGGGGGAGAAAGAAACAAAATTGTGTTTCAAGGTCTTCCACAGAAGCAGAATATCACACAGCAGGAGGAGTTTTTTGTGAAGCAATTTGACTCAGACGGATGCTTGAAGGATTGGGAATTCCATAGGATCATCCAACAATCCTACATGTAGACAATGAAGGAGTAATAAAACTTGTTCGAAATCCAGTTTTTCATGAACGCACCAAACACATTGAGGTGCAGGTACATTTCATTCACAAGCAAGTTCAAAACAACAACATTCAGCTTCAGCATTTCCCAACAGAACATCAGCGTGCAGATATCTTCAAAAAATCTCTTGTACGTCCTAAATTTGAGGCATTCATAGTATTTCTCTCTTGTTCACTTCAGAATATGATGAATTAAGGGGGGGAATGTTAGAAATAATCTAACACTTAATTCACCATATGTGGATTAATGTGTAATTAAGATAAAGTAATTATTTAATTACTTTAGTTAGCTTAGTTTTTAGTGTGTTGTTATCATCCCTTAGATTGTGGAGGATGTTCTTTAGTTAGAATATTTTTCTCGGATGATTTCCTTTAGAAGATTTTTAGGGGCAATATGTTATTACTGAATATTTGCTTTGTTTAGGAGATTTGTTCCATGTATTGTGGAAGAGATAGAAGTTGTCCAATATCTATAAATATTGCAGCTCTCTCTTTTGATTGTAATGCTTCATTTTATATTAATAAAATCACAGCAAGCTCCGCTTTGTTTTTGCAATTTAATCTGGTTTATAAATTTCAGGCTCCTAGGGGCATCTACTTTTTCTACCATCATACTTTATACATTACAGGTTATATCATTTAAGTACTTACTATTTATAGTCACTATCATTATACTTATCGTTGATTTATACACACTTTGACATACTATTTATCTTTGTAACATGTCAGTGGGTGCTTCATATGTATCATTTATTTTATAAGATCAATACAACCATGGTTATCTGTCACTCTTTGTTTGTTCTTGTTTGCTATCTTTTTGGGCTATGCCCTATGTCTTGTTTAATCATTGTATGTTTTTGGCCTCTTCATCCCTAATTGTATTGTGACGAGCAATGTCCCATGTATAAAACCCACTTTTGTGGTCCATCTTGTCTTCCTAGTTTCTTATTACATTATCTTCTCTTGCATGTTATCTATTTTTACTACTAACACGTGTTACTAGCCTCATTTGTTTGCATTTTCTTTAGTTTCTACCATGCACATCCCCTACAACCTGAAGGTATCTCCACTTTAAATATGCATATCAAATCATGGTCCTTTCCTTTGGACCACATTCTCCTCTAGATGTTGCATACACCCCAAACAGGGAGCATCTATCAGGTGAACAAATCACCCCTACAACAGCTTAGAGCTATAGTACAACACAGCACAGTACAGAAACAATATATTCATGTGGTTACAGATTGGCCCAGAAATAGACTTGGGTCTAAAAGACAAAGCAGAAACTAGCACCCATACCTAGACACTAGAAATTGGTGCCTTGTGTCCTAGGGGCAAAAATAGTCAATTTATCAAACCAGCACAATCTCAAGAAGATTTCAAAACAGTTCTATTGTAGCAGGAACTTGCTTATAGTTACATAATTCCCTTTATCAGTACATTTCATTTATAATTAGAATAATCATGACTAATCAGAACAATCGAAACAAATCAAGATGCACCATCTGCATTGGTGCTTATTCGAGAAGCATCATGGTAGGAGATAAAAATAAGACCTCTCTCCCCAACACTCTTATCTTTGTGTGAGATCGCCCAAAAAAACTCATACTTTACGTGAGATCACCCAAAAAACTCACTCTCAACGTGAGGTCACCCAAAAAACTCATTCTTGATGTGATATCGCCCAAAAACCTCACCATTTGGCAATAATTTCAGTGGCATTTCCAAGAAAATCAATACAATTCTCTATCTCTTACAATCTTATACATCATGTGCATACTTTCCTTTTACATACTTGCACACATTTACTTATACACATGTTACTTTGATTTCTCATATACAAAAATTTGACTACTCTTTCACTCTTATTTTGCAGGTCTATCCTTAATATGCAACAAGGTGCATCTCACATCAGCAAACACACCACGCTACTACACATACACTTCACCCCTAGGGTATACTTCCCTTTCCTAGTCTCCACCTTCACGTTACGAATCACTTCATGCTTCTCTTGTCCACTTGGCACGCTATCGGCTACACTCTACTCTACATGATCATAAGATACAAATCTTCTATCTACTTTATGTTATCGAGTATTCTCTCAACAACATAAAGTGGAGGAAAAATTTAGATACAAATTTATGCACTTGGGTATATTTCTAGGTCCTAAAGCATACTATTATATACATGATTCCTAAGCAATAAAACTAGTAATTGACATTGTCTTTCAGGCCTTTTTATTTGTTTGTTATAATTTTATTGACCTTACATACCCTACAGCTCTGATGGCATTTGACTGATTTATCTTTTATGGTCTCAGAAACTAGTGCCCAGGTAGGACACTAGCACCCAGATGCTCTTGTCCCTCTTGGGAACTCATGGCCCTCTCTTTCCTTTTCTCGCTCTTTTAGGTCTCTTTTATCATTTTAGAATCTTTTACACTTATGGGTCGGCCTTCCAATTATCAATTACAAAATTCAAACAAGGGAATCATATATGTACATAGTTATAGCTCTTAATTAAGGGGCCAAGCACTAGCATTATCTACTATCACCTAAGCTTGCATCTAAAGGCACAAAATCACTTCAAATCATCTATCTAGTACACTCATTCAAGGTACAATGGTTGCATCACTCTACATACATAGCATAGGAGGGGAATTTTATTCCATTACAGACATTTACATTAGGAGCATTCTATATTTATCCCATTATCTTAGTGTAACTTGCACAAGGGCAGCCTAGGGTATCATTACACACACTTACACAAAGAAATACATGGAGTTTGAAATTTAGTGCAACACTCGGTACTAATTTAACTCTTCGGGTGACCATCAGGGTCATTCTAACTCCACATTCTGAATCTTTTTTATTAGATTTGATATGGTTTGTGGACATGTGTAGGTAGACAACCTGTTTTGTAGGTTACATGTACATTTGAAAATAAATTAGTGGAATCAAAGTGACAACCATGGAGTGACAGCAAAGCTTCTCCTACACAAAAGATACCATATCTTGATCATTCACATAGACACTAGCACCTAGAATGGATACTAGCACCCAGGTTCTCCTATCCTTTCGTGTGCACACTCCTGTCTGGCACATTCCTGAGTCTCAAAACCTCCATCGATTGTTTAAAACACTCTTCTCAGTCTGTTTTGATTGTTCACCTAGACAAAGCACTTTCAGATTGCTTGGGATTCAGCTAAGTCCCTCTATCTCCCTCTCTTGCTTAGGGTTTCACATTTTTACATGCTTGTTTGCTTATTTCTTACTGTATATTAGCATTTATATATCATACACTATAGTAGTTACTCTGTAATTATATTTTGCTCAATTTATATTAAATCACAGAGGAAAAGGAAACCCCAAGAGCATGTGAATTATTTTTATATGGCTTTCCAAGATATTTCCTATAGTGATGATTACTTGCTAAAATTACTCATATGAATCTTGGGAGGGCATGCCCTTGATTGGTTCATGCATCTACCTAAGGGATACATTACAACCTTTTTCAACTTTTCACATAAAATTACTATAAATTTCTCCTATAACATCAAACATGAAATTACCATGAAATATTTGTTTGATAAAAAGTAAGGAAGCAGATAAACATTCTCATCATTTTCGCATAGGCGGTGGAGTATCGTTAGAAGATTCCCATACACAAAGCTTGATAAATATTTAGTTAGCATATTCATTACCAATTTAAACTAAGAGTTGTGTTTTCACTTATAGCTACATTTTTCCAATACCTTTGATGAGATCATTGAGAAAGGCACAAAAATCAACAAATATCTCATAGAAAATGAAATAATCAATATCCATTAAAAGTATGAACAACCATCGAAATCAACATCTAAAAATCCCAACATCTCAACAAGAACAAAAATATTGATGGTGATGGGGTGACAGCTTGAATCATGTAAGGAACATCCAATATACATCTAATCCATCCATCATGAACTCTTCGAAGCCTCCAAATACCTAAAGTATCACTTTCCTAGGGGAAAACCAAAGTAATACTTCAAAAGGAGTAATTATAATCCTTTTGGAGAGCCATTAGAATTTATTTTCTACAATCCCTTAGCAATGAATATGATTGAATTTTCTAATACTCCACCCTTTGATGAAAATATTCCCAAACCTTTGTGGTATCGAGAGGAATAATATTGTGAGTTCTAGTGAAAAAAAGGTCACAACACCAATCGTTGCATGAGGCTCAAGAATTATTTTCATGATATCATTTACAAGGGGAAAATAGAGATATAATGGGAAACCTCTACTTCCAAAAACCAGTAACTGGGTATATATCAATACCCTTTCCCAAAGTATGATTTTTTTTCTAAAACAAAGTAACAATGCCAAGGTCAAGTGTCACAAACCAATAAAATAAACTACACGAAGATCACATATTATTATAACTCAATTATGGGTCACACTAACCAATCAAATCATCAGGTTACGATAACCAAAATAAAATGTCCTTATTCCTCAAATTCATATTACCATTACAATCAATTCAATACCACCTGAGTTCAATATCACCACTAGAAATAAAAAAATCATAATCCCTAAAGTGATATCTAAGTTCACTATCCAAAAGGCTCATCTTCCTATGTTTGAAATACTATATGACCTAATCAAACAACTGGAGAAGACCCATTCCTAAATATCCATAATGGATATTCTTAAAACATCTTCCATTCTTAAAGACAAAATGTACAAATACCTTTGGGAGTCTACTTTCCCAATTGATATTGACCCTAATCGATTCCAAGATCTTGTGAGACACCTATTGTCTACCCAACAACTCACCTTTGATAAAAAAAAATTATCACCAACCAGTTCATCTCATAGCTTCCCATTTTATATCAAGGAACTCATCACCAAGCACAAAATTAATTGTGTACTTGTGGATAACGGCTTGGGTGTCAATATTTTCACCCCAACCCTCATCAAATATTGAGATATTTCGAGAAAATTCTAACTCCTAGCATCATCATCATTAGATCATATGATGATGCCAAGAAATAATATGTATGTACAATATAAATCCTATCATGGTGGGTCTTATAATGCACAAGACATTAATTCATGTAATGGAAATTTAACTCCCCTATAACATCCTTTTGGTATGACCATGGATCCATGAGATGCAAGTAGTGTCATCCACACTCCACTAATGTATTACATTCCCCCATTTTGGAATGTAAGTTATAATTCTTGGTGACCATCAACCCTTCCAATATTCTAAATTATTATAAGGTAATTACCATAGTACCATCTATTTCCCTAGCACTATAGATCACTCTAATGATCCAAATCATCATCATCTTACATCAATCCTAACAATATTCCACCCACTTTAAAATATTCATCCATTGAATCCCATATTAAGGTCATTTCAGAATGTTGCAGTAAATACAAACTCTAGGATTCTTTCCACATCGGTCATCTCACTACCTCGCTAAGAAGTTATAATAATACCACCATGAGGAATCGTATAGAAACCACATACCAAATTTACATAACTTTAACCACTTTGGTTCACTAGATGATGAATGTATTGAAATATCAAATGATGTTTGGTTGTGTGATAATGAAGTAGCCTCCTATTAACATCCAAGGTATGAAAAAGAAAACCAAATGTGAAAAATCATGAAATATAAAGGGATTCTTGGCCCTTGGGAACAATGGATCATGGAATCCATGTATCTTGAATAAAAACCACCACATTTTGGTCTAGGATACAAACCATTAAGTGGAGACTCATATGATGTCATCACGATTATCTCTGTGATTTATAGGAAATCCTCTTTCAAGGTTAACATCAAAATAAGTTTCATATATAGTCTATATGAGGACCTTTTCGCCACCAACATTTTCACTGACATCACTATCTTAACCATTTATTTTAACCTCCTATATCCTTTACAAATCAATTGGGAACATCAAGATCGTCCATCATTTGATTTATTTTAGAATGATGAAATAATCATAGAATTTATGGGACACAGGGATTATATTCCTGTAAGTAATCATAACAAATAGTTCAAGATTAAATTTTATACATGATCCTATTTTGTGGAACAAATGTAATTTCCTAGTCACTCAAACTAGTAAAAAATTCAAAAAAAATTAAAAATGTGTCATGTAGTGAAAACCTCCTTGAGGCACCAGTGGAAAAAACACGAAAAAATGAAAATAATAATAATAATAAAAGATGTATTTTTGCGTGAAAATAAATTTTAGGTGCCAAAACATTTGAGAATTCCATTCATTTTTTGAATCTAGCATCGAAGAATCTCCATATCCTAACACACAATGAGAATAATCTCCTAGTCTAGAAGAATTAGAATAAATTCATGTTTTACTCAAATAATTTAGATATGACATGTAGGAAAGAGTGTTATAATTAGTTGAAGAAACATTTTATGTCGATATCGGCACTGAATAAGAACTAAGAATCCTAAAACTTGGGGCAACTCGAACTCCTCAAGAGCATGAGGAATTCACCACACGCCTGAAATAATTTGTTGATATGTTTGCATGGTTGTTTGCATATATGTCAAGCCTATATCCATCCTTAGTAGTGCATAATTTCATCATACATCCTTATGCTTATCCACTCAAGTAGAAACTCAAAAAATGGATCCGAAAATATCCTTACTAGTAAAATAATAACTACAAAATCTTTGGGATGTGAGCTTCATCTACCCAATTGACTATTTTAAATTGATCTCAAACATTTCCCATGTTATTAAACCTAATGGATACATCCATATATATAAAAAAAATTGAGGTATCAATCAAACATGCCCTATTGATGATTTTCCACTTCCAAACATTAACATGATCGATGTTTCCAAGAAAGGAAAATAAATTCTATCACTCACAGATGGATTTTATGGATATAACAAAATCATAATGACACTAGAAGACTAGTACAAGACAACATTCACCACTATGTGGGGGGGAATTTTCTATCTAGTCATGCTATTTGGAATCACTAATGTTAGTATAACATATCAAAGAGAAATGAAGGTCATATTTCATGATATTATGTATGATATCATTAAATACTATGTGGATAATATCCTCAGAAAATAAAAAAAATTAAGGGTTGATGATCCTCTAGTACTGAGAAGAATTTTTGAATGAAAAAGAGCATATAAAGTTTGAATAAATCCAAAGAAATGTATTTTTTTATGTTATAGAAGGAACGTTGTTTGAATTCATTGTATTTAGGTAAAGTATCGAGGTTGATCCAAGAAAATTCAAATCCATTATTGAAATTCCTCCTCAAAATATAAAGCAACTGTGAAGTCACAAGGTAAAATCCAGGGTATCTATATGTTTATATCCTAGATAGCTGACAAGTGTTGAGCATCCATCCATCTACTCAAAAACGGAACAAAATTTCATTGAAATCAATATTTTGAATGGGAATTTTAAGCTCTCAAATAGTATTTTTTACCCCCACCAAAATTTAGGTAATCATTGATTTTGTATATATTAGCCACTCATTATGCATTAGGAGATCTTCTAATAAAACATAATGAATAAAAGAAATATTGTGTCATCTACTACCTCAGTATTATCTTGGTATCTTATGAATTCAATTGTATACCAATCGTGATATCATGTTTAGTTATGGTGTTCACATCTCAAAAAATACGGCATTACATGTATAAAAATAAAACTAGGCTTATAGACAAGGTTGACCCATTAAAATATTTATTATCAAAATCAGCCCTTAGAGGTAAAATGGCCAAATGGATCATGCTACTAAGATAATTTGATAATGAATACATCAAACAAAAGGTAATTGAAATACAAGTACTCATTTATTAATATGTAAAATATCCTATCTCAAATCATCAACCATTGACTATTGGGTTCCCTAACAAATCAATCATGACCATCAAAGAATCACCTACAAAGAAGATAATATTGGATAGTTCCTTTACCCATCATGGCTCTAGGGTAGGAATCTTTTTCATGACACCACAAGGATACTTTATCTCAAATGCATTTTGCAATGAATTTCCTTGTATAAAAAATGTTGCTAGATATGAATCTCTTCTATCTCAACTCAAAATTGTCACTCAATGAAACATTCAAGATCTCATAGTCTATAGTGATTTGCAATTGGTTATCAAAAAGTTCAATGATGAATATCAAATGAAGGATGACAAGATAATTCCCTATAAGTACATGGTTGATAAAACAATATTTCTAAACCACTAGTTTGAATAGCTTCCATGAGCTAACAACAAATCACCATATGACATGGTTACCATCAAATCAATTCTTAAAAAGCCACTAAAAACACATTGGTGCTAATTATCGGTTGAGAAAATAATGATCCCTACCTATTATGTCCCTAAATCAAAAATGATATGTGATATTAAAGGTCCCAACTCCCTATTGTATCAAAATATCTACAATTACATCCATGATATTATCCTACCATCCAATGTGACCTATTCTCAATACAAATCCTTCATCCAAAAATCTTCTCGTTTCAGCATCTTAGGAGACACTCTTTATCATAGAGGATATGATGTAACCATGTTGATATTTTTTAAATTGGATGAGGACCACCTACCAATCAAAGAGTTCCACGATGACACTTGTTGGCTCTTAATTTAACACCCCAAGAAGACTTGCCTATAAATGCATAAATTAGAGGATAATAATAATGATATATGGATCATGTATCATTTGTAGTCAGGGATAGTTCTAGCATTATTTCATGATAAATTATTGGGAGTGATAAGGATGCACTTGAACAAAGGATGTGGTCGTTTTCCTACTATTTTTTACTCTACATGTACCAAGGTGAGAAACCAAATGGTAGCTAGAGGGGTAAGGAGAGCTATTATGATACAATCCCCTAAAAATTTTATTATATCAATTTGAGTCTAGTATAGGCACAAAATACAAAGCTCACTCAAGATAGTAGTCACACAAGCAATGCAAACACTTGAGATTCATACACAAGCCACTAAAGACATATATAATGTGATCAAAAACATCATTCAGATGGTATTATTAACAATTTGGAGTAAAATGATGTTTAAGATGCTAAACTTTGTGAATCGGGGAAAAATCACTCAAAATATGCAAAGATGATGTGGTTTGCTAGTAGACAACATATTGAATATGCAAGGATGATGAAATTTGTAGGGGTAAGACAATGTATTTTAATGAAAAATGATAAAAACTTTGATGGATATGAAAATGGGACAAGAAATCTAATGGGAATAAACCACAACATTCATCATCTTGATCTAATTATCCTATAATGCAATCAAATTTTAAATCAAGATAATATGACCCTTAAAAGGTTATTTGCCTTTATGTACACCCAATCTGTGAAAATAATACAAAACAATCCCTAAAACTTCAACACAAACACTTGGAACTAAATTTTCATGTATTTATCATGTCTAAAATCTTAAATTCCAAGTATACCCTAAGGAAGTAAATGTCGATTTTCATTATTTGGAAAACTCGACCTTGGTATAAAATCAATCTTATGATTGATAATGCACACTAGTGGCAAGTATTTTGTTACTACATGTCTACAAATTCTTCCATCATCTTTCACACTTCTTTGGAAATTTCCTCATCTTTCGCACACTTATTTTGGCACAAGTGCATAACACACCTTTTCTTCCTTATCTCGTAGGAATTCTTTATCTGACACAACTAAAACACTTGCGCAAACCCCACTACACACTTCACCTTCATCTTTATCTTTCAAAGGTGATAAATTGAACTTACTCCCATCCTTTTATATGTAAATATCATTCATGAATTTTTCATGAATAGTCTTCTAGTAATATTTCCAAGGCCTCCCTAGCAATAGATGGATAACATCCATCAACATTATGTCATACAGGACTTCATCGCAATAGTTCCGTATCTAGAACTTGACAAGAATTTTTGCATTCACTGAGATATGATATTCTTTCTATAACCATGACATTTTATAGGGATTGGGCTACACAATCCTCTTCATCCTTAACTTCTCAATCATTTCATAAGAAACTAGATTGTTCATCGTGTTGGGCCTCAAAATATTGGTTAAGCACCAAAGGGCACATGCACACATGGGTCCAGTAAAGAAGAAGAGTGTGCAGGGAAAATAACATAGGACAGGGGTTTTAGAAGGGTTTAGTAGAAACCACGGTGTGTGCACAAGGAAGAACAAAGGATCTCAATACTTCACTGTATTCGGTTCTCCAAGAAGCACTTGAGGAAAAACTTGACTTGATTAGGCGTGCTGAGTGGATAAGGTGCCAACCTGGCGACTTGGTGGTTAAGGAAATAATATTCCACACGTAGAACATTCCTGAAAGAAATCATTGTAGAAAGTGGAGAGCTCGGATCAGAAGAATCATGCTCCATTGGAGGACCACATGGACACTTGGCAAGCAATCTTCTCCTAGAGGAAGGCATGGTAGTGGGTGCTAAACCTATTTATAGAGATACTCTAGAGTGAGGAAGACACACAGAGAGATACACCTGAATGAGGAGAGGTCAATAAGGGGAAGATTCATGATCATCTCAGAGAAGATGAAAGGTGAAGCCCTGCAGAGAAGATTAGGAGGTTTTAAGGGTTGGGGTTACCATTAGAAGGTTGTAGGAATGATATCATATCTAGAGGGATGGGTCTGTGAAAATTTATGTAATATGGGAAGCATAGCTAAAATATCTTATTCATGAGTCATGTCTTTCTTGATACATTTGGTATGTTATGACCCCCTTAGATGTAATGTGGTAACTGGAAATATGGTCAATATAAATATATGTTCTAAATATATTGTTCATGAGTGCAAACCCTAGTATCTTTTCTTTATGTCATGATTCAAATCTACTTGTTGTATGATGTTTCTCTTATCTGAATGGGTATATTGATATAATAACTCATCCTATGCCTTCAAAATGTATGCATGATCATTTACTTTTCTACATTTAATTTGTTATCAATGGCATCTTCTCACAATGCTCACATAAAGGAGGGGCTCGACACCCGCGTGTGCCTCAGGTGAGCGCCCAGTGCCCACTAGGAGATAGGTTGGTGCACATGGGATTAGAGTGTTGTTTTAAGAGCACATAAAAAGTACTACATCTTGGTTTCATTGTCAGGACCTCTTTTCGAAGCTATTGTGAGAATGATGCATGATGACAAAGTGCTTGACCTTGGATAGTGTCGAGGCATGGATTAAAAGCACAGAGGATGATTTTTCTCAAATATTTATTACTGGACCTGAGTTTGATGCATGTAAATGGGTAGAATAACACATATATCATGAGATGTAGAGACCTTTGTTTTTTGTTTTCCGGTAGAATTGTATGAATGGCTCTTATCATATGCATCCAGGTCAAGCTAGTACTATAGATCACGCGTGTGGACCCAAGATGATTACCAAAGGCTACATGTTGCGGATCTGACTTGGACACATTTTTTGATCACTAGTGGAGAAGAGTGCTAACCAGTTATACCCTAGAATACACCATTTCTACATATTCTTATCCAGAGGTTGTTGAGTTTGAGTTCCTAAGGGAACCCAGAGGATCTCTTTTGCGATCTATCCCATTGGCCATAAAGATCTTGATCATTACGCTAAGTTTGGAGGCATTCCCTATGGTCGGCTAAGCTTTTATGAGCGTTGGGCGAGGAAGCTAGGGTGGATGAAGATGGCAGACCTTGCGGCAGAAAAGGAGAGAGAAGAGAGACGACTCAAGTATAGTGAAGTGCACGAAAGGGAGTTGGCTAGATAATGTGAGGTTATGGGAGTGATGGATCTATGGAGGTAGATGTTACGGGAAGGGATTGAGGTTCATGTAGAGGACGTGAAACTTGAGTAGTCTGTGCTACCCCATCTTGGCAAGCGCAGGAGATAAACACCTTCATCTTCTGATGAGAGTTCATCGCATGGAGAAAGGAGAGCGATTGGTGTGCATCTAACGCCACCTAGTGACCAACTCGTGGCGCTTAGTTTTCCAAATCAAGAAACAAGTATTGCTAACCCAGTTGGTATCGGTGGAAGTGACCAATCTACACCTAGGAGGTATAACTTCTTGTTTGGGACATCTATGGCCGCACAAATAATTCATGTGTTTGCAGAGATTTTTGGGAAAAGTATAAGTACACAAATTTTGGGTATCGTATCTAGGAGTGGCACAGAATACACATCTAGTAGCAGAGAAATATCACAAACTGTTGGCATGTAATTCAGTGGAACGTTGGGAATGCTAGGCACAGCCACTTCAAGCCCATTACCAACTACAAAAGGAGGATCTGGTGGAGTAAGAGCTAGAGGACCTGGTGGATCTGGAGGATCTAGAGGATCAGGAGTGATAGGACCTGGTGAATCTAGTGGATTTGGTGGTGGAGGAAACATCGAAGGGAATCAAGGTTTTGGATCATGAGGACAAGGACCTTAGCCACCTCCACAAGTATTTTTTGAAATGTCATTACATCTACCAAATCAAAAGGGTGTTAAGGATATTGCAGAGCATATGCAAAAGTGTGAGCTGATATGGCACACGAAGGGGATCACTATCATAGAGAAAAAGGCAAGTCAGTTTGCGACGACATTGCAGGGGCACGTGCATAGTTGGTACCAGAAGTATAACCCCCATCAGATGGTCGTATATGACACCACACTGTGGAATTCCTTCTTAGTTGAGTTCCATATCCCTAAGTTTGAACAAAAGAGCATTAGCACTTTGAAACAGATCCAGAAAGGAATGGAAGAGAGTGTGCGGGAATATGACGTGTGTTTTAAGACTCTCTTACCAAAACTATCTTATGATATTCATCCTTCTCAGCATGCTCAATGGTTTTTTGGAGGGTTGATAACACCATTTAGGAGATCACTTTTGCACAATACATTCATGGACCCACGCGAGGCCTTAGAGGCAACCCTGCGCACTGAGGTTGTTAGAAGCGTAGATACCGGGTGTTAGCCCCTTCATTGAGGCTATGATTGTTGTAATGGTGAAGTAGTTGTAAAAGCTATCTGTGAACTTGGCACATGAGACTCGCATTAGTCTATGGTTCACGGATTGTGAGATAGAGGGGCACGCAAAGGACAGTTGTCCTCAAAGGTCGGTATGCGCCATGACGGTGGACTGTGATATTTTCCACGGGGATCATGATGCAAGTAGATGCCCACTACTATAGCGTGCAATCCATAAGAATGTGTCTTGTTATTGCAATAATTGTACCTCTACGACCCATGACACCAAGGATTGTAGGTTGATTGACCAGATACATGATGTCATTGATCTTGGTGTGAGTCAGACAAGCCTTGTGAGCAGTTACAAGGATGATGATTGCCGCTATGAAGGACATGCAGATGGAGGAGCATGCAGGAGGGGCTTCCGAGGAGGATTTCATGGTTGTGGTAACCACGGAGGAGAAATAGGTGAGTTCCCACGTGGGACATGTTATAACTATGGGTCTACAGAGAAATATAAGCATGAGTGTCTTGATCTGTTGCAATTCTTGTGGTGCGGAAAGAAACATAAGTACGAGGAGTTCCCTGAGATATTTGAGTACATGAGCCAGAAGCACCAGAAAAAAAAGGAGTTGGGATGGTAATCATAAAGAAGGCTGACTCATAATGGATGCCAAGAGTGATGCGTGAGTCGGGACTAGAACTTGTACTGGTGATGACGCGAGTGGAGGCCACGCGCACAAGGGAGATACCAAGACAAAGAACATTGGTTACAAGGGAAGAATTGGTACATGGAAAGTATCTAGACCTTAGGTTTAGCATTGGCAAGCAAGGTGGACTCTTTTCTATTATTCAGGAATTTAATGCATTGATGGAAAGTGGAGGGAACAACTTGCATCACGTGTATCTAAAGTATACCCAAAAGAAGATTGTATGATGCTTCTACGTCCACCACATGGCAAAGGGTTTCAAAAAGTTGTGGGCCCACTTATATAAGAAGGGTAATGGTGTCAGAATATTGTGACTTGCTATTTTCATAACCACGAATGGCAATAACATTGGCGCCTAAGTTTTCTTTTGCATGACCAAGACAATGTAACATTTTCATAGAACAAATGTTTAGGGCTGCTCCATTTTTGATGAGAACTCTTTTGACCTTATGGTTGGTTATATACACTTCAATGTATAAAGATTTATTGTTGTGAAGGTGTGGGTTCAACAAATCTTGAGGACCGAAAGATAAGATGGGACTTTATGACGAAAGGTTAGCGATCATGGCTTGGAACTGTTGGAACATTGAGGTTTTGTAGGAACACGTGCTTCATGAAGGGCACGAGTCAGAATGTCTTGGAGGTTAGGTGATGATTTTAATAACTCCATAAGAGATATATGTGCAGGCATTGTCGCTAACTGTTTTAGTAGGTCATACTGACCAGAAGTAGAAGATTTAGTGTTTGAAGTTGACCTTTGGTTTGAGGGAGCCATAGGTTTGGACACTTGAGGCTCAATTGGACAACGTGGAAGGTTGGTTGGCCGCGGGAACCCATATTTTCTTTTGGCATGTGGCAACTGCATTGTTTTGATGTTTGCACGTGATGGTAGCGATAGAAGGAGACACTTCTTTGATAAATGAAATAATCGAGCTAAAGTCAACATTATTTGAAGTTTGGCCTTTTTCAGTAGTTTTGTTATCTTGCACCATGTTTAGGGAATGGGTTGGAAAACACTTTAATATTATCGTTTGGTGTTTTGTTCGATGTAGGATCTTCAACAATAATATCCCCATTGTTGATGAGGTCTTGGATATAGTGACGAGAGTTCATACACATCAATCCATTTGGTGACCATCAATGCGATGGAAATCACAATATGTGCCTTCTTTATACCAAGTAGGTTTAGGCTCCCCTTCAATGAAAGGTTTCATAATAGGGTATGTAACCATATTGGCATTGACGAGTTGGCACAAGACACTAGAGAGGGGTTCTCCCAAAGGTGTGAATCGACATCGTTTTAGGTCATGCGAGAAGGGGACCCTCTCTACTTGAAACAACGAGAGGTTGTTTTTCTTTGTTTGGTTTAGACTGATTGTTTTGGACATTATGCACATTATGGTTGTCTATGACACCATCGTTAACAACATTATGGTTTTGGTTGACATTTTTAGATTTTTCGTGAGAAGGACCACTGTTACTGTGACCATGATGCCCACTATCTTTTGAATGAGGTTTGATTAAACCTTTGGCGATAAGGGATTTTTTCAATTTAGGATCCTTTTTCAATGACTTCCTCAAAGCTATTGAGGTAGTGCATTTGCATATGAAAGGATAGTTCGCTAGTGAGATTTGGAACAAAGATGCTCACTAGTTGTTTTTCTGGGATGGAGCATGGGAATTGGCTTGCGATTCCATGCCATTGTTGTAGGAATTGTGTGAAGGTTTCATTTGAGCATTGTTTGGCATTGCACAAATCCATCATGGTGATTTCAGAGTCTAGATTGAAGGAAAAGTGTTTAACGAACTTCTCTGAGAGGTCCGTGCGAAAGTGGTTATTGAACCCTTGGGAAGGTGTAGGAACCAATCCAAGGCTTGTCCTCCTAGACTTCGTGGGAAAAGATGCAATAAGAAGATATCACTATATGTCACTTCTTGGCATGCCATGAAAAACTCCTTAATGTGCTCTCGTGGGTTGTTCTTGCCCTTATATTTATCGAATTTGGGTGTTTCAAAATATTTTGGAAAGGGTACACGTAAGATGTCCTTATCAAAGGGATAAGGACACAATTCATCAAAGTTGAATTGTTTTTGTCATTGGTGTTGCATACCCGAAATCGTGTCTTTCATCATTTTTCATTCCTTGAGAAAATGGTGAATTGTTTTGTAGGATAAATGATGAACCATCATTCTTAGAATTGTTGTTCTCTTTATTGGGTGCAGTATGGGTCTTAGATGAATCATCACTAGTTTTCTTTGATTCTTTTTCATTTGTGTCACTAGTGACTTTGGAGGATAAGATGGCAAGTTGCTTCCAATCACATTGATTTGATCAATGAAGGCTTTGTTGGGATCGAGGCCTGAATCAATAGATTTTCCTTTGTCCTTTTGTTTTGCTTGTGTTGTTATTGCGATGAAGGTATTTCCTCATTTTACGTGATCCATTTCATTATTGTTGTTGGATGAGGAAGGATATATCCTTTTTGGGCTTAGGTTTACCGAGTAATGTTCTCAAAACATCCTCGTCAAAGTCAAAAGGTAATTTTTCTCCCATCTCAAGGAGACGAAGCAAAAATTGGTCCTTGTTTGTGTGTAGGATATGTTCAATTTGGGCTTGTTCCTCAGGAGAAATGTTATTTTGATGATCCTCAAGGTTTTGGTCATCTTCATCATCGGAGTTTCCAAAAGGATTTCAGATTTTGTCATCTCTTCCAAATGGACTATAGTCTTTGCGTCTTGTTCCCACCATTTTTAAAAGAGGGGGGATCAAAGAGAGATGTGATAGATTACTCAACCCTTAGAAAAGTGAATGCTAAGATGGAAGAGAGTTTTGTGATTAAGTTTCAAAGGTAACTCGACCCTTAGCAAAGTGAATGCTAAGATGGATGAGAGTTTGGAAGATTTGGACAACGCAACCCTTAACAATGTGAATGCTAAGATGGAAGGTAAGATTTGGACAACGCAACCCTTAACAATGTGAATGTTAAGGTAAAGTGAGCCAAAATGAAGGTAAGGTAAACTCAACCCTTGGAAAAGTGAATGCCAAGATGGAAGAGGGATCCGATTTGTTTGAATGTTCTCGTCCTCTAGCAAAGTGAATGCTAGAAGTGAGGATGCTATCGATTAAATTTGAAACATACTCAACCTCTAGCAAAGTGAATGCTAGAATGGAGGAGAGGATGAAAAAGATTCGAATGTACTCAACCTCTAGCAAAGTGAATGCTAGAAAGGAAGAGGATTTAGTGATTAAGTTGAAATGTACTCAACCTCTAGCAAAGTGAATGCTAGAAAGGAAGAGGGGATGGAAAGATTGAAATTCTCACGTGATGTGCTCAACCCTTAACAAAAAAAGTTAAGATGGACAAGGCTTTAGTGATGAAAAGGATAAGACTCAAGTATCATAACAACAACGTGAATGTTGAGAAAAGAGATGATGATAATGATGTCTAAAATTTAACAAGGGGATTGCTAAATTATAGACACAAATGAATGTAACGTGTATAGTTCAACAATGATGGTGTCAAACTAAAAGACGTAAGAGGAAGATGAAAAGATTAAATCTTGATGAAAAATAAGATGTGAAGGACTTGATCGTGACAAAGTGGAGATAACAATGTCAAGATGTAAGTCACGAGATGAAAAATGCTCGAGTGAGGACGTGGATATCCACAACTCAAGACTTAATGTCAAAGGGAGAAAGAAAGCTTAAACTTTGGAAAATATGATCCAAATATGTAAGACTAGAATGAGATAGGGATAAACTCAAGATGAGAAGAAATCCAAAGGGAGGAAATTTGATGATTTCCAAAATGAAATAAGAGGAGAATGGAAGATTCAAAAAGAGAGAATGAAAATTCCAAAGAAGATGAGAGCTCAAATAAGAGAGGCGAAAGAAAGGTCCAAATAAGGAGTATTTGGAAAGGGATAAAAATGGTGAAAAATTCCAAATAAGAGGATATAAGGATTTTTGAGAAATGATGAAAGAAAGAACCCAAATAAAGATTATTTGGAGACGTGAAGAGAAGACAATGATAGATCCAAATAAGGGATATTTGGAAAGTGTGATGAAAATGAAAGAATGATTCCAAATGAAAAAAGTTTAGAAAAGAGATGGATGATCCAAAAGAAGATTTGGAAAAGTGTAAAAGAGAGGTAGTGAATGACTTCAAATGAAGGAGAAGTATGATAAGAAAATGAGATGAAAAACAAGTCCAAATAAGGAAAAATTGGAGATTTGGAAAGAAAGTGGAAATGAGCCCAAATAAGGAGTATTTGGGAGATTGAAAAAGAGATTTGACTAAAATGAATCCAAATAAGGAGTATTTGGAAAGATTAAAGAGATATGAAAGTGAATCCAAATAAGGAGTATTTGGAGAATGAGAAAAGAGACGAAGGTGAGAACGTAGATACGAGTGTGGAACACAACTTACTACTACGAAAAGAAAGAAAAGAAAAGAAAAATGAAAAAGAAAGTTTTTGTTTATGGATGTTTGGGCCTCTACCTTAGATTGGCTTGGACAAGGCGTGGCTTCCTAGGTGGTTCTCTCAACTAGGTGTCAGTAGTATATCTGAAGCGAGCACGGTACTATTGCTAGTTGTTAGCTTTACTTTACCCCCTTTGAAACAATGAGCAAAGATCTTGCTCAAATGAATCACACTGGGGTCACCACTACTGGATATCCATGACTCTAATCTCACAAGGCATACTAGTCAGTTAGGATGGGGGTACCCATTTCATCAGCCAGTTCCCTCAATGTGTCGACTACTTTGGGGTTCTTGTGGTACTCCTCACAATGAGTTTTATGGCTTAAGCCAAAACACTTCCCATAGTTAAGTGGATGGGCAATAACCTTTCATCCAGACCTGCAAATACAATGTGATTTGTTCATTCTTATCTTGATTTAAAAATGAGATTGTTCTTAACCACCATTCTTTGACCAAGGCAACCTACAGTTAGTAAATTGTTTTAAACGTCGTTCAAGGCAACCTGCAGTTAGTAGTTTGATTGTTTTAAGAAATAACCTCCTTTAGAGTCGGTCCTGCAAACAAGGATTAGTATGTTTTCCTGAGGTAGGTAGGAGAGGACAAGACGAAAGAAGAAAGCCCACATTTTTGATTTCCAAGATCACTTATAAAGTGCGAGGAAAGAGCATACATGATTCTTACTTTGATTAAGAAAAGAAAAAGTTAATTCCCAAACAACACTTGAAAATGATCACGTTTCTTATTTCCAAGATCACTTATAAAGTGCGAAGAAAGAGCATACGCGTGATCCTACCGTGATTAAGAAAAGAAAAGTTAATTCCTTTTAACAATGCTTGAAATAATTAAAAACAACAAATCTACAGAATCATAATACTAAAGTAATCTAAAACAGAGGTTAGATCAAATCACAAATGCTGGAAAAAGCATAAAATTGACAAAACACTAGATGCATACAGAGTACGCTAGCACGTACAATTTGAGTGCGCTAGCATTACAGAGAACGCTAGCGCATGCAGTTGAACGCGTTAGCATTACAAAGAACTTGTAAAAACAAAAATGTCAAACAGGAAGAGAAATAGTGAAACGTTGGCACATGCAAGAGGACGCTAGCGTAGGGATGGTGGACACGGTAGGGTTGAACGGTAGCACAAACAAATGGACAAAAACGTGTGCAATTTGAACAGTAGCGTGTTCAATTAGCAACACTATGCGCAGAGATCGGGAACACTAGCGCATATAGTTTTGGAAAGTTAAAAACGTCAAAAACACGGCCAAGAAGTTAAGTTTTTTGGTTTTCTGCTTCTGTACTTCACCTGGGAACCTAAAACTTAGACAACAAGGTTAAAAGAAGACAAGGAACACACAAACAATGTTAAATCATAAAAAGATAAACTAAAGTGTGAAAAATGAATGTGGGAGTCCCACCGGGCATGCCAGAATGTGAGCAATGAAAATTAACAGAATAATGAAAGATAAAGAAATAAACAACAATATACCTTCTCTGTAACTCTCTTGCAAACCTCAAGAAGATTTGTGAAGCACTTAGGCTTGTGAAATATTAAGATGTTTGGATTGTGGGTGCTCTTGATATTACTCTCCAAAGTGGATTTGCAAATGCTATGAGCTTGGATGCACAAGGATGCAGGATGTCAAATTGGCAGAAGTTGGATGCAATTTTTCAAAGCTTCTAAGGATGAGTTTACAAAGGAAATGGCATGTTTTTATATTGAGGGTAAGGCCATGAAAGGTGGATCAAAGTTTGACTAAGCTTCAAGTTAATAATTGTAATTACCTAGAATAGAAAGTAGACTTGGTCTGTGGATTGCATAGATTTACAGGGGTAATAGAAATTTGGAATAATAGAAGTTACATCTGGGAAAGTGATTGCACGTACAACTCAATTGCCCCCCTCCTTTCTAGGAATCTAGAAATGTAGTCCAAATTGAGTTGACTGGAATAGGGAAGTGGAGTTCAAGTGTAGTTAACTAGGATAAGTGGAATTAAATAACCAATTTAATTAGTTATTAATTGTGATGACATAGTTAACCATTTAAATAAATAAATGTTTAATTATATTAGCTAAGGGGTGTTCAAATTAATTTAATTAATTCTAAAGTAGTAGAAATCTGACTTAAGTAATAGAATTAATTTAATTAATTCTAAAAGGGGTATTATAGCATGATAGAATTAATTTAATTAATTCTAGTTCGATAAAAGCAGGCTAGAAATATGAATGCATTTCATATGACACATTGTCTTAGTTTCTACAAAATGTGGGGCTCATGGCATAGGGTTCCACTTGAGATTACCAACACGATTACAAATTTAGATGTTTGTCTCCTAATTTCACATTTCAATGATTTTGAATGAAAACACGCATCTAAAAAAATTGGAAGAATATTTTCACTTGAAATTTGTTCGCATTTTTGTGAACCAAGGGTGAGTTGGGCATAATACTCCAGTGATGTCCCAACGCCTACCCACTGGGATTTATTCAATAGTTCTTCCTATCCACAATGTGTTTGAACCATTGCATGTTATTGAACACGCCTGCAAAGAAAAATATTTGATGCTACAATCAAGTATGGGCATTAAAAACTCAAGAATGCGGAGGCTAAAATCACAAAAGAAATAGAAAAAAAGCACAACGAAATAGAGGATTCATGGAGAAGATTTCAAAAGCAATGTTGCCAACAAACACAACTTTTTCAAAGCCAAGCTCAAAAGGTTGTTGAGTATGAACAAGGATAGAAGGGAAAGATCAATTCATTGAACTTAAGTTGGTACAAAGTGATAGAGATCAATAGAAAGGCAAGCTGTGAGGAGTGGTTCATAGGATTGTACAATTGTACCAAAACGTCACTCGAAGCAATGCACTAAGGATGTTTATGTACTTGAAATTGAGTTGCAACGTTTGAGGTCTTCAAAATCACACTGAACTAGAGCCATTATACCATCAAGGACAACTTCCTCTTCCTCTTCCTCTTCCTCTTCACCCCGTTCTTACTGTTTGATATGGATTATGTCCAAACACTCAACTTGTTTTGAGGAGAGATGATGTTGGGTGGGAAGGGTCGAGTGGGTTAAGGAGAGGGGATAGAAATAAATAGTGATCATTGTTAATAAATGCAATTTTTTGGCAGCCCACTTTGTTATGTTGTTAATTATTCTCGTATGTTGTATTAAAAAAATCTTTAGTTGTGGTTAGTTGATTCAATAGTTGCATCCGCACTAACTATTGGTCCCCTTTGCCTTATACATAGCACCAAAAAATAATCGTTCACTTTGTTTTATATATAGTCAATTGAATTTTAGGGTAAGGGAATTGATGTGACAAGTATAAACATTTTGTTCTCTAATATTTTATCATGTTATGTTAATATGTTGTGTATATATGATTTGACAAGTAGTATTCTTTCGACCTAAAGTCTTTTTACGAACAAGACATTTTGACCGTATAACATGCATAACATTTTGACCATATAATCAATGCCAAAAGAGTGCAAGCAAGCCATAACACATACCTCTAAAGTGGGGAAAATCCAAGACAACCCACGATAGTCACTTTAATCTTCCACTTCCTACTATCTTCGCTCACAATATGATTGTGTGATACTAGAATCATAAATGCCAATGAAGATATTGGGGAATGACAACAACAATGTTAAGTGTCCCCTATAAAGGAAAACTTTTTTCCCTCCCCCATGTTTGGGATGGAAGAAGTTTTGAGAAATTTTGAAGATTTATTACAATTTATTCAACAAAGGGCAAGATGATTCACAAAGGATCTTGATGCATATTTATACAATACGAGTAGTATTGTGCCGCACGTAAGCCTAGACATTATTTATCTACATTTTCTAATTTTTTGATGCAAGACAATAAATTTTTATTTGCCCTTTGTGCTTTTGAGAAAATCTAAATCTACTCTATGAAAAGCAAATTTACTTAACATTTCAAGAAGGCATACATGGGCCAACACTTGATCCATTATGACCCTCTTTTGAGTCCTCTGAACGGTCAATCTCACAAACTAGTTTTTCCCCTAATGCAATATTCACAAAGATTCGCTTTTTGTGTTAGCAAATGGCATATGTTTGGTTTTCGTGTTCCTCGGGTATATATGAAGCCCAAACCAAAAGTCGATATTTTAGAAAGTTGTAGCAAGTCTTTTTGAACTCTGCTGAAAATGATAATACTTAAGTTAAGTGAAATATATTGACAACAGCTTAATCAAGTATAGGCTAAAATTTACACTACACCCAAGTATCCTCCATGTTGCCTGCACTATCCCCCACAAAAAAATTACCACAAATGTTGCTTATCCATCGACCTCCCGGCTTTACATTACTAGGGTGGACAGAGTGCCATCGTGACTGTAAACAAACATGGCTACTTCTACGATTTTGAACCCGAGTGCCTCACTCAGTTTTAATCAGGTTGGGGCTCCATACTATGCTGCAAAACTTTATTGAGCATGATTCTGCCCTGTGGATTTGGGGGGTTTGTCAGATCCCCAGTTTGCCAAACACACGTGTAAAAGCATGTTTTAGACCGGGTGCAAAACATGGCATATTAACAAGATACAAACGCTTGTGGCATTCGTTAACGAGATCAATCGCTTGTGGCATATCAAAGTGGACTTGTGCTTGGGGTGAATTCCTACAATATATCTGTTTCCAATACTTTAATATATCTATGATGGTAAACTTCAAATAAAAGGTAATGGATTGAAGCACAATGTAATGGCACTCTAGTCACAGCTATCTCAATCTCAACTTTTGAAGTCCTGTGAGCAAATTTTTTATCTCTATAGTTTAGATATGTTGCGTAAGAATTCTTTTAGTATGGCAGTCCATCGAGTGCCATGCTGATGCAGAAACTCTCTGCTTGGGATCTGCCTCCTAGCCTTTGTATCCTGTTCACACGATCTCCCAAAATTTATGCCTGGAAACGATTCCCGATGGGAATGAAGTTGTATGTAGCAGCTGCTTCTGACTGATCTGTTAAGATAAACTACAAATTCAAAGGTAAATTCTCAATTTTTAAATACTCGTGATCTTTCAGAAGAATTGGAGGGGTAACATGCATGTTGATCAGTCCCAGCCACCTTTGCTTCTCCTTCCAGCTTTCTTCAAAGATTGCACTTTTTTAGTTTGCAATCTTTTCTGCTCACCAATTTCAGCCCTGCAAAAGATAAATAAATGTTACAATATCCTGAGATTGCTTTACTCTACAATAGACAGTATGTATTACAAATAGAATGGCCTTTCAGTAAGCAAGCAACTAATAGAGAAGCTATTCAGAATAGGATATAATGGACATCACTTCTGATAGTGGTTAATTCAGTCATATAGTGTAAGTATTTCTTAGTGTAAATGTAGGTGTGGGAAAAGCCACCTCTTTCGTTATTTCAAGCCACACACTAATAAAGTGAAGATAAAAGGACCATGGAAGACCTATCAAAATTCAACTGCAGTGAACAGTTATAAACCGTACAAAAGAACATGGGAATTCTGTTCTCCAACCACAAGCTCTCAAAATATTAGCCCCAATACCATATGGAGGATTAGGCCCAAGATCGCTTAAATAGTGTAATAATCACTTCAATACGAGAATTTACAAATGCACACAAGTACACTCAATCCAAAGAAATCGGACCATGCATTTAATTTGCAATTTGTATGTATCTATATATATCAGGGTCACTATGCCTCTTATTCAAGAATAGGAGTGTCATATTTCATTTGAGGACAAGTATTCACTAAATTTTGTATATTCTGTAATGTCCCTCTTTCTCGAATAGTTCGATCGAAGACCTTTGGCCCTTTTTGTCTACCCGACGGCCAAAGGGTGATTTCAAGGGTGACTTCAGTTTATTAATTTTATTATGTCGTGCTTAAAATAAAATAAAGTATCACTAAAACACATATAATGAATTAATAGACTTAATAAGCGACTTCGAATTAGGAAAGTACATGGAAATAAATGAATAAATTATTTAATGTGACTTGCTTTGGGGAGAAATTAAATAAGCCAAAAATGTGACTTGCTTTGGAGAGGGAATAAATTAATTAAAAATTAATTATGCTCTTTTGGAAAAAGTGCTACTTGCATTTTGAAAGGGTTTTTTGGCTATAAAGGAAAAGTGCGACTTGTGTTGGCACTATGCCGATTATTATTATTTTTCTTCCCGGCAGTTAGCTCTGAGCTTTTGCAGACAAAATCCAAGGACAGAAACCCTCTGGATTATTCCTCTTGTGGACGGAAACCCCAGGAGCAGTGAGAGGAATTCTTATTTAGGGATTTTCATTGTAATCACAGGTTTTTATCATTTCAGCAGTTCAAAGAGAAATAAATTGCAACAGTGGGCATTTAGACTTCTTCTAGAGTGGGGCAACTTATTCTACAGTTGTTTTATGCAGTATCTGAGGTATTCTTCATGCTAGATAATTATTGTACCTTTCAGCATCAATAATATATCAAATCGATTTGGTTTGAATCATTTACGGCTGGGTTTTAGACAATCTTTTGTCATCAAACTATCTGTAGATGTATAATTGTTTGCCGTAAATATTTAACATCAGAAATCATTATTCAATACACGACTGAATTGTTTATGAAGAAATATGTCTGTTTAAACCTTAGGCACCTTTTCTATATTCACCCGGTTTGCAAAATTTGTTTTATTTAATTTATCTATGCAGTTTGAGTATGGTGTTCTATGGTTTCTTTTGACATTAACCGTTCAAATCCGAGCTTGAGCAATATATATATATATATATATATATATATATATATATATATATTCAGGCAAAAAGGGTTTGGGATCTTTCATATTCTTTCCTGTATATGCTTGATACAAGTGTAAACACTTGTCAGTTATGCTCTTACTTCTTTTTTCAAAAAAAGTTTTAGTTCATGATTGTAATATAGCCCTTACACATGAAACAGTTAATCTGCAATTTGTATATATCTATACATATCAGGGTCCCTATGCCTCTCATTCAAGAATAGGGGTGCCCTATTTCATTTGAGGATGAGTATTCACTAAATTTTGTATATTCTTTCCTGTATATGCTTGATACAAGTGTAAACACTTGTCAGTTATGCTCTTACTTCTTGTTTCAAAGGTCAGTTATGCTCTTACATCTTTTTTCAAAAATAAGTTTTAGTTCATGATTGTAATGTAGCTATGTGCCACGGGGATGCATCCCCTATGTTTTTTAGCTCGTCCCCGTACCGGGAACGTTTTGGAACCTTGGGAATGGGTAGAAAACGTCCCCTTCCCGTCCCCAAACTTTGCAAATTTTAGGAAACGTCCTAGGGACGTCAAAAAAAAACAGGGGACGACTGGACGTCCCCGATATGTTTAGGGGACAGCTAGAAGTCCCCTAAACGTATCGGGGACGTCCAACCATCCCCTGCCGTCCCCTAAGCCAACAGCCTTAAAAAACATTTTTTTTTTAAACACACTTTTAATTAAAAGTAAAGCAATGTGGGGCCCCACAAGGACCCCCACTTTCATTTATAAGTGCCCTAAACCTAAAACAAACATCAAAACAAAAGAGAAGCTCATTTCTAAATATCAAATTTATTGCATAAGGTAGTGTTCAAACGTCAATACAATCACTTGGTACAGGGAGGAATTGTCACATCAGTGCCCTTCCCCTGAAATGAATCATTTTGTTTATATGACAAAAGAATCAAAGATCCAATGGTTTTTGGTTAAAACACAACTGTCAACTACAAGTCTACAACTAAACATAACAAAAGAGTCGATAAGACACTACTAAAAGCCAACAAGAGATTAACAATAACAGAAAATAGTTGGTTACCAAAACAATGTTTATATTTAAATCAATGATCTGCATTGATTAGATAATTGAGGAGATTGAAGATGAAATGGGCTGGTATATTCCGCTATTATAATTGAGAGAACTACTTTATATGCTATTAAATGTCACCCGTTTGTTTTGGATATCTTCAATCAAAGTTGCATGATGGCTTCGTTCAAATGGTCAACAGCAGACCTTTAAGAAGTCAGGTGTGGTTAGTCTTAGTTATCATCCATTGGTATAATCTATAAGTTGTGAGAGAAATGAATAAAATAGTTCTATTATAAAGTATGGAGCTTATACTTGTCTCTTTAGATTACATGACATTGATAGGATTCTTATCGTGTGATTTCAATTTTGAATTTTGAAGCTGCATGTTGTTTATCATTCATCCTTAATAAATTTATATGCCACCACACAATTCAAACAGTTCTATCAACATTTACTTTTTGGATGTCTACAAGAAAGTATATTGTAGCGCTTTTCTTTCCATAGGAATACGCCACAAAATGCCAGAGCTTTTGGCCTTTGATCTTGGTATATCATATTTTTGTTACAGACCAATTTTTTCCTACACGAATGGGGAGTTTTCATACAAGAAGACAGAGAGGAATGCTTTAAGTTTAAGTTTATCAATGTGTTATACTTATCATGTGAATATTTGAAATTTCTTATATTTTTAAGGTTAAATGATAAATCTTATGTGAAATCTCAATTCAACTTTAATTTTATGTATTAAGGTTTGCTTTAGCAATGTTATCATATGAATATTTGAAATTTCCTATATTTTTTAAATTTTCCCTTATTTTTTAATAGCCGTCCCCTGTCGTCCCCTAAAAAAGGCCTAAAAAAAATCCGTCCCGGAAACACGTCCCCCCATCCCCTGCTGTCCCCGCTCCGCAAACTTGGTGGAACATAGTAATATAGCCCTTACACATGAACCTGTTGATCTTAAACATATACATTATGACCGAGATTATCAAATCAACATTAATACCACTACACACAATTATCATGACAGAGCAATATGATTGCATGGTCATGAAACACATTTTCAGAGTAAAGGGGGAAAGAAGACAGAACAGGTTATCATTAAAATGAAAGGTCATTTGAGGAATGTGGATGCCATTTATAAGTGCCTGTTCTCATTTGGTTTAATTTCTGTCACTTTTCTGTCTTTTGTTTCTCAATTTGGTTTGCAATCTAGGTCAAAAACAGGTTTGGTATACAGTTCAATCCTAGGTGCAATATTTTTCAGTAATAATTTTGGTGACCATCGTGGATCCTGCTCTGTACACCTGCTACTCAATTGCACAAGGCATCAAACAAAATCCTACTGCGCATTATAAGAAAATCCTACTGCACATGATAAGAAAATCCTATAAAATGCCACAAGACAAATTGACCAAATCAACACATCTTGTTGTGTCTTCCATTGTAGCCACTAATAGAAATAGGTATAACCTCACCTCTCCCTCTTGGTAATCTGAGTTTTGAGTACAATAACTCATAATTCTTAACAAATCGAAAGACTGACGACATTGAAGCTTGCTTACAGCTTGCAAACCAAAAGCTAATCCTTTGTCGTGGTCCAAATGGTGGAAAAACAACCAAACAAGGGAATCAACCAAATCCCACAATCGAAGACTTTCTTAGAGACATTGAAACACACAAATAAAACAATGTAGCCCTCTAAAAACATCTTTGCTAAAATAGACAAGTAGTTAAATACACAAAACCTAAATCTCTGCTAAAATAGACAAGTAGTTAAATACATGAAACCTAAATCACAAGGTTCGAGTTCATGTCTAGCAAAAAAAAAATCAGAAATCAGTTCACCAGTCGATTCAAATCGGAAGGTCAAAAAAAAAGTGCTTAAGTTTGAAGAGTATAAATATGCATTTTTTATTATTTTGATTTCCAAAATAAGAAATAAATGCACAAGAATGTCAAAATAGATACATATTTTTAAATAGCTTCCAAAACTATATAAAAAGATGTAAAAACATATAATCCACATTAAAAGCATGTGAAACCACAATTTTTTTTAAAAAAATCATCTTTGATTTTATTCAATTAAATTTGCCAAAATTTGATTAATTTAATCAACTTTCAACGTGTGATTAAATTCACCAAAGTTCAAACTGTACGAATTTGATTGGCAATATGAACAAATTTTATAAGTTTGAAGAGTATAAATATGCATTTTTTATTATTTTGATTTCCAAAATAAGAAACAAATGCACAAGAATGTCAAAATAGATACATATTTTTAAATAGCTTCCAAAACTATATACGAAGATGTCAAAACATATAAACCACATTAAAAGCATGTGAAACCACAATTTTAAAGTTTTTTTCATGTTTGATTTTATTGAATTAAATTTGCCAAAATTCGAATAATTTAATCAACGTTCGACGTGTGATTAAATTCACCGAAGTTCAAACTGTACGAATTTGATTGGCAATATGAACAAACTTTAATGCAATGGATTAAATTCATCAAATTTTGAATTTTTTCAATGAATATCAGCAAACCCTGTGACACAGCAGGAAACTATGGTGCAAAAACAACTTGCAAACAGATCTAGGATCAGGATGACACAATAGGCTCCAGTTTTCTATGTAAAGATTTTGAAATGGCCAGAACCCAACTTCAGCCAAGCCAATAATATAGGGAATTTTCAGACTGTATTCCCATAGAAAGCATTGCCTTTATGCTATAAAATATTGGCCAACATAAGCTCAAATTCTTCAGCAAATAATGAAATTCAAAATCTGGTGTACTCCACAACGCTTATACAAAAAGGCATCATTCTAAGATGCTTCCTAAAAATACTAATGGGCAAAGCAATCATATGACATATCTCGCTACCAAGAACCTCAATTAGAAGTCTTAAGTTATGTTTAAAACTTTGAAGTGCCCATAAAATCTTACAAGACATGTCCCACACATTAGGATTCAACAAAGCAATTGGTAATGCTAAGATAATACCATAGTTACCTAAGTCTCGAGGACGAGGGGACAGGGGGGCAGAGGGACGAGGTTTCCGGGACGGCAAAAAAATTCCCAAATTTTGGGGACGGCAAGGGGATGGCTTTTAATATAATACATAAAAATTAATATATCAATATTTTAACTTTTTTCAATGACATTTAGGGATTTAAACTGTATTTAATGTATTTTAGGTACTTTCAAGATTATAATTTGATGTTCTTGGTAAAAATAATATCTTTTTAAAAGTAAAAACCATCAGAAAACTTTTGAAAGATTTAAAAAAATTGGGGACATCCCCTCCAAGTCCCCAAGTCCCTGAAACGTTCGGACATCCAAGACATCACCAAAATCTAGGGGACGCGTCCCTGCGTAACACTGGATAATACCAACAACATGCCACAATCCGTAATATGTAAACAACAAGGGATCTCCCATGCCACCAGAAAGGTTTAGAGAGCCAAGCCTGCCTTAAATTTCACTTTTAGTCCAGCTTCCAGCTCACCTCTGGAACCTCACATGTTCCCATGTGGATCAGTTGCTTCTAGCAATGGTCAAGGATAACATACTAGAAAACAGAGGTCCGAGAGGAGCCTCCTGACAAATGAAAATGTCAGAAGACAATGACTGATAATGATCCCAGTCTGTTCTTATCAATTGCCACAGGAAAAAGGTGACAAAAAGCAACTACGGGGCTCTTCCATGATTGCAGGAAGGATGATAGACCACGCAGGAAGGATGACAGACTACGCAGGAAGAACAACAGATGGGATAAGTGGCTTTCAATTTCAGCATAATACTTATTTTTCAGTTGTAGATTACTTGGTACACTGTGTTTCAGGCAGGCATAGTTGCAGGAAGGAAGATAAACCACGCAGGAAGGATGACAGACCAAGCAGGAAGAACAACAGATGGGATAAGTGGCTTTCAATTTCAGCATAATACTTATTTTTCAATTGTAGATTACTTGGTACACTGTGTTTCAGGCAGACATAGAGCTGTTCCTTTTATAAAACTTAATAGGCATTCTGTTTGTTCAAAGCAAGCTGACAGTATGTTAGCAGAACCACCTCACAGCCAGACACGCCAATGGTTTTTCAGTCATTTTGGCTCCTGCGGAATGTATATTTTATCAAATATTAATATTTTGATTCTGCTTATCTAAAATTCAACTACAAATATAGCATAGGACAAATTTCCTAAATCAGCACCTAGTCAAAAGCAATAAATCCTGGTAAAAGGGTTGTGCATAAAGCTCCAAAGTATAACTATGTCAAGTGAAATCCGCATAGGAATGGAAGAGTAAAATTCAACTTTGATAGAACTGCAAAAGGCATAACAGGACCCATTAACAAGTACGTGTACAGGTTCGGGTGTTGTACAGGTACAGGTACGAAGTAACCTGTACATGGGTACGGCAATTTTTTTTGCCTTGGGTACGTCCATACAAAAATAATATAAAAAATAAAAAATATAGAAATTATAGCCTAATAAATCAGAATTAGATAAATTTGTCATTAACCATATAGTATGCATATCAAAAACAAAATAACCACAAAAATGAAAATATTATCCGAATGTCAAATGTCATAATAATCAAATATCTCAAATGTCATGTACTGGTCATAGTATGCTAAACATAGATTTATGGATTATTTTTTGTGTTTCTATGTTGGTTTTAAATTAAAAAAGTAAAAAATAAAAATAAAAACACGTTTTTTGTTGTGGGTACCTCCCGGGAACCTCCTGGGCATATCCGTATGCCTAGGAGGTACCCAGGACGTACTCAAGGGGTACTATACCCGTACCACGTCCCAGGTATGTACCTAGGCTGGGTATGAGGGCTTTAGGGGAGTAACCCTAAGTAGCCGAAACGGCACCCCTAGACCCCCTGGAGCGGGTACGGTACGTTTCGGGAGTGGGAGCGGCGACGGGAGCGGCCAGGGAGGTCCGGATACGGCTGGATACTTCTGCAGCCGTTTCCTGGCAGAACCAAAAACTGTATTTTTTTTATTTATTTATTTTTAAATTCTGGTTTAAATTTAATATATCATTACGGCAGAAATTACAGTTTTCACAGCACCATTATTCTACAGAAGGTATAGTTTAAATTTAATATATCATTACAGCAGCAAATTATAGTTTTTACAGCACCATTATTCTACAGAAGGTATTTTTTAAATTTAATATATCATTACAGCAGAAATTACAGTTTTCACAGCACCATTATTCTATAGAACTAGAAGGTATATTTAATATTTTAAATTTAATATATCATTACAGCAGAAATTACAGTTTTCGCAGAACCATTAATCTACATAAGGTACCAAGTACAAGCCATCATAAACATGGATAAAAATAGCATGTATGAGATAAATCATAAATGTAATAAACACCTCAACTAGATATGATAGGGACAATTGAAATTATGAATGTATGAATAGTTTGTTGTGGCTATTTAGCTTGTTTTGTTTTTCATATGCATAACATATGGTTAATTCTTATTTAGAAGGCTGAAATTTATATATTTTTTAATTTTTATATAGTTTTTGTACTGCCATATCCTACGCCGTATCTGGGGTCAAAAAAAATTTTGCCGTTTCCGCGTATCGGATACTCCGCTCCCGCTCCCGTATCCAAAACGTTTCGGCAACTTAGGAGTAACCAGTAACATAGGTCAAAAGCAATAAATCCCTGATAGAGGGGTTGTGTATAAAGCTACAAAGTATAAGTAGGTCAAGTGGCATCCTCATAGGAATGGAAGAGTAAAATTCAACTTTAATAGGACTGTGAAAGGCATAACAGAACCAGCTAAAGGAGGTTGAATTTCAAGAAATGAAGAATGTAGAGTTATCCTTCTATTCTATGAAGATTATGAAGTCACTACAAATAACATTGCAAAAAGACTTGGCAAAAAGATTTTGAAATCATTTCAAGAAGAGACTTGTCAAAAAGTATCCAGATTGCTATGGAAAAGAATTGGCAGAATCGGCTTTGAGGGGCATTCAAAAATCATAATAGACGATGTCTTCAGGGATAGATGTCCTTGCTGGCATCTTAACAGGAGCATCAGTGATATTCTCCAGCTTATCACAAGCTTGATGCCCATAGAAGGATCCTTCAAATTCCTATTCATGACCTTAGATCTAGAGGAGTTTCCTCTACAGAGAAACTCTGCCTACATATGAACTCTACAGTTACGATCTATGGGAAATACCTTTTGGTAAGGTGAATCTCAAAACTTCCACATCCTCAATGGACTTCCTCACTTCCCTGACTCTAGTAGATTCACTTGTTTTCCCCGTGGCGGTGGTGTAAGCATTGTGGCCTATGTTCTGCCAGCAGATCCCCATCCCCCACATCTGCAGGTTCCTTATTTCTCCTCAGTCCCCCCTTACTGACCATGTCTTGACATTCACCCTCCACACTAATTCTCCCTCCTAGGGCCCCTCCACTCCCACCCTACTCCCCAGCATTAGACATACCACAGTCCACTTTGATGATGACTATACTTTTGACCATGCCCACCATTGACATTGTACATGATTGTCATGTCCCTTTTTGGAGGCTAATTTCTGAAGGCCTTAACCCATTCTTTCCCCGTGGATCTAAGGAGGAAAGCAAGGGGAAATCTGGATTCTATTTTTATTATTGCTTAGATAGTTGTTTTCATTTATTATCATTTATCCTATTGGAAGCTTTGTGCTCCAATAGAGAAACTTAAGTAGTTTAGTAATAAAGGTATTTTGGGCATGTAGGCTCCAAATACCCTTTATAATATTTAAAAGCACCTACTTAAGGGGTCGGCCATCATGTTTATGTTGTTTAAGCACTCCTTATTGCTATTTAAGGAGGTCGCTTGGGCATTAATGATACATGTTTTGGAGATTATTCTTATTTTGGTGAAAGTTGGCTAGTGTAGCCCTTTTACTCTCTCTCTCAAGGACGAAACCCCTTGGGTTGAGGATCTCTTCCAAGGACAAAAACCCTTGGTTGGGAAACTTGTAAAGGACGAAAACCCTTCATAAGGTTTTTGGTATGCAAGCTGGTTTGAAAAGGAATAAAGTATCTTTCTCTTGCAAGTGTTGTTTTTTTGGTGCAAATTATATTCAATTTCAAGTGGAGCGACCTACATTGTTGGTAATTTGGTATGTGTGGTGACTCTTTGACAAATCTGAAATTATCCTCCTATTCTTTATATTTTATAAAGTCAATATCTTAAGTTTCATGAATTTTGGAGCTTCTACTATGTTGAGTTGTGAATTTTTAAAATAACGCTGCAGACAAGGGTTTTATTAAAATTCATATATTTAGATTTAGATCATTAAAAATCAGTTTTCTTACATGATTGATTGTTGGTGATATATAATAATTTTAGAGAATTAAGTGGAGTAATTCGAAGGGTTTTAAAGGCCTTAAAGTGGGTTTGAAACCCCAAATCAGGTCACTGCCCTAGGAAGGGTTTGGAAATCAGTTTTGTGCAAGGGTTTATAACAACAGTCCTATCAAGTCTGATTTGAGAGCTTTTAGCCATTTCCTGAGGTCCCCCAAAAAGGGACATTACAGTGGTATCAGAGCTCTTTCCTCCCAGCCTGTGAAGTATAGCAAATGACAGTGGTATTCAGTATTACCATAGGAGGGAAAAGAAGAAGACAGCAGAGTCCGGAGAAGAAAAATTGGAGACGATTATGAAAACACAAGAAGGAATGAAGGAGCTATTGAGTAGGCTTACCCTAGCCATCCAAAACTTGTAAGGTGGTAGTTCAATCAAAAGGGGAAGAGTTTTCCTACAGCCCCTATGAATCAAAGAAGGAGAAAATTCCTTTTGCAAAGCCCTACAAACCCCAATTCGTGGCTAAGGAAGAAGCCACTCCAAAGTCTTCCAAGGATTTAATGTTTCATTATAGAGCTCTTCCGGAGATGGTGCGTGACGCCCTTTCCTTTGAGGATTTTGTGGAAATAGACAATCATATTGTGGGAACTGGCACAAGGCATAAAACCTGAACCCCATTAAAGGATCTTGGCAAAAAGGTGTCATCCATTGAGGGAAGAAAACCCTCCAGTGCAAAGAAACATGTCAAAGAGCATGTAGCAGATCAGCTACAAGATGGAGAAATCATGATGAAAGAGGAAGAACCATCGCAGAGGCAGCTGTTTGGCATGTGACGATACGAAGGATCAGCCTTTGGGAGCCCTAGAAGCACCCACCGCCATTGCCAAAGGTGAACCCTTGACTGATTTTCCTTTCCGCCTATGAGAGCACAAGAGGATGGAGAAAATGCTAAGCAAAGACCAAGGAAGATGGAAGGTAAAGAACTTTTCGTTGTTAATAATATTCCTTTGATTTCTAAGGTTGCATGTGGAAAAATATTAAAGGAACTTGGGAGCATGAGCCAAAAATTAAAAAGAGAAAATCAGATCTGCACTTAGAAGGAGAAGAAGAAGCCAAACTTCAGCTTGTGAAAGGAAATTGGTGGATGAAACCAAACCTCCTGAGGGAATGTTTCTAACAGCAGTCATAGAGAGATAAAGCCAAGCAAGAAGCTTCATTGATTGAGGTCAAGGCTGATTTTTAGATCACCAACATGGTAGGACCTTTGAAAGGGGTAGCAAGGGCAATTGATCCTCTCGAAATTGCAAAAAACCAACAAGCAGCCTGTTGATATCAAAGTTACAATCCCTAGGACAGGTCTACAAGCAAAGGATGCCTTGAGAAGGATTCAAACAGACCAGCCATCAATGAGCCACACAAGGCACCAATAATTCAGTCCAAAACCACTGATTTGGGACCCGCAAGGAAGATAATCCAGCAAGAATTGCAAAAGGCCTATGAGGATGACATTATGAAGAAGCAAATCCATGGAAGTAAGGTACCTTTGGCATATTTTCTGAGTGCTTGATTCTAACTCAGAATTTTTGGGTCCTACGAAGGTCACGGGCAGCCCATGGTACAAAGGTATTCCAAATTCCTTACCTATCAGTATGTCAAATCAGGTATGTTGTAATTATGCACAACCGGTTGGGAATGATAACCACATTTCAGTTTCATTACTCTTTCCCATGTTGCTGCCATGTTCATGTCTTCGTGATCAGCATATTCAAAGAAATAAGGAGATGGATGGATGGGTTCAACCTCAATATTGTTTCCACATAGGTGCTGTTGTAAATTCTGAAAAAAGGAGTAGGTCTGATTTTAAAATCAATGTTGATCTCATCCTTGTATGTTTAGGAACAAAGGTGGAACCAAACCTTATCATGGGAAGCTCAAATAATTCCAAGAGGATCAAGGTAAAGGATGTCTTATGCATGTGGAATAGGAATGAAATGATGAGAAATTGTCTTGCTTGACAAAACCTATGGCTTACTGAAAAAGGTAACAACTTTCTTTTCCCATATTGTCTATGAACTAGCTGATACATATGTTTTTGAAAAAGAAAGTATGGGATCAAAGTGGCTTGCATAATGAAAAAGATATCCGCAAGATTGATGCATGGGGAATGGGGAGATTATTGCTCCAATATTTGTATAAAAGGGCTGTTACACATTGTTGGATTACAATCCCCAATGATCTTGGTTTCTACTACATGCCTTTTGAAGTGGCAAAGAGAGGTCGGGTCATAAGAAAAATGCCTCTTCCCTCTTGGGCAATGGACAAGAAATATTTCAGCTGATGCATGGTGGTTTACAGCCTTTGTCATTCTAGAACTAAGGGAAGGTATTATTACAGCCATGATATAATTCTCTTTTTAATTCCTAAGGTTGGGCTTGTATATGTTCTCATTAGGAAACAATTCTAAAAGGGTAAATAAGGGTATGGAGATGTATTGCTTGTGGAGAGAGTTGAATTTTGAATGGAAAGAAGGAAATGATGTTGGGCAGATTTTAATCATTACATCCTTAAATGGGGCAAATGGTAAATCAGATTTACTATTGTGATAAGTTGCACAGATTGAAAGGGAGCAATGAGAAGGGGTTACCCCACATACCCGTGAGGCACAAGGAAGTAACAAATTGGAAAGACCTTATTCTTTCTAACCTTATTTTTTGTGCAGGACCAAGGATAAAGAATGAAGACAAAATACTTTAAACATCATCCTTGGAACTACTATGTCCACACATGTGCAAAGAAAGATGGTACCATTTTCACATATTTTATAGTGGATATATCAGCTGATTGCATATTCTCAATCCTTCTAAAGCAATTTTCAGTTTCTACCATCTTCAAGGGATGGTCCTTTCCATTAATATTTCCAGTTGGTCATTATGGCACTTGTGTAGCATGGATGAGAATGCAAAATTCAGTTTCAGGACTGCCCTTGGCGGTATGTACAGCTGCAAAGGAGTTGAGTCTTTAAAGTAATTCAAATAGGAGAAAGGGGGACAAGGTCCCAGCTGAAAACAACTTTGAGGTATCCCAGCAGTAAAAAGGGCACTTGGATTCTGTTGGCTAGATTTTCTGCATAGCATCAAACCTAGGCAGTCATGAGATAAATCTCCCTCATTTAACCGGTGAGGCTCCCATGTCAGATTTGTCAATATAAATGTGTTATTATCTATCAGGGGGTTTTACTTTAACCACTTAGTTCATGAACCATAACTAAGAAGTTTTGCAGCAAGTAAGCAGCTGTTTAAGAAAGGAAAATTATAGAAGAAAGAAGTAAAGGAAATACAGAGAAGAAATGGGGAAGATGTGCATCCCAATTAGTAGATAGCAGAGCTAATTGCATGCACATAGAAGAAACTTAATAGATATGAACACACAGAATTATAAAGCAAAGGCAGCTCTAGATCCAGATCTAAAATAACACAAAGTTTATCAAGAGATCTAAGATTCAAAGCAAGAAACAAAGTACACCGTGACACAAAGTTCTCCGGAAACCTGCTCCTTTGTATTCCTCTGCTTCAAGTTGCTCTCAGGGGTTCAGCACAAAGTCTAAAACACAAGATTGCTGCTTACAAATTCTGATCGATCATTAACCCGGAGGTTCTTCTCCTACTTATAGAATGTAGGAGGGAAAGTACAAATAGAAGACTCAAACTGAACTAAAGTATGAACAACAAGTAAAGATGACATTTGGCAATCATCCTCAACTAACTTCTTCTTAAGTGACACATGTATCACTTAACTAATAGAATGGTTCCACATGACTTCAAGTAATGGTTGCAAAACCAATAACTTAGAAGTTTTACAATTTCATCCGGGAACATAGAAAATAGAAGAAGAAAGAATAGAAGAAGTCATGCCAGCTGTAATGTTTACATCTTCTTCTTGTTCTGATATCTGATATACTTGTCGAACATATAATTCAGCATCCTTCCATCTGTTTTAGCCACTGCTTCCTTCTCTGTCCTGAACTGCAGCAACCCTTCATTCAACACTTTGCTGCATGCTTCCACCTCTTCCAAACTCGGCCCAAACCTCGCAATGTCTGCCTGCAGCGCCACCAATCTACTGATAGAATTCATCGTGAAAGGCTTGGTAGCTTTATCAATTCTCTTTTGCACCATCAGAAGAGAACCTTCCAGGGAATTAGGCACCTCGTTAGAAACAATCCGCACGTATGAAGTAACACCTCCGTCCACTCTTTCCTCAGTGAAAGAAATGATACTGTCTGGTAAATCTGATGTTCTACTCTCAAGCGCCTGCATCCTTTTCAGCAAAACTCTGCAGATTTCCAAACGGAAAGATACTGCAAACTCTAGTTGCTTCCCCTTCTCGACTGATCCATCCGGTACAATTTGTTCTGCAACCAATACATCTCCCGGCAGCTTGTTGATCTCGGCCAAAATACTCAGGTTACTCTCTGCAACTGTATTCATGCCTTCTATGCTTTCCATCAGTTGCTTTAGTTGATTTGCTGCATCGTTCATAACCTTTAGGCGGGCTGGCACTTCCCCAAGTTGTACAGAAGCTTGACGAATAATCAGATCCTTCCATTCGTCAATAGCCTTTACTTGATTGCTTGCATCTTCCATTTCCTGCATAAGATGATCACTCACCTGCTCTGAAATGGGCTGAATGGAAGGTTTAGCAACCTTGGCTATGATCTCACATAATTGAGATATTTGCTTCTGCAGCTCTTCTTTCTCCGCCTTTTCACTGTCAAGCCTAAGGAACAAAGCATCTATCAATGTCTGCGTGTCCTGCTTCAATCCTTCAGTGGTAGCTTGACCGAGTGGTATTTTGGTCACCGTCACATCTTCTGCCGTGAGCTCCTCTTCTATCTTTCCTTCCGCCGGAATTGATATCTCAGCAAACTTCTCTCCCGAATCCTCAATGATCAACCTAGAAGTTGCTTTAGCAACTTTAGGCCTTCTGTCTCTTCTGCTCAGATCCTGAAGTAGCTGCAAGTCATGCTCCTCTAAGTTCATCTCTACTCTTGCTTCCGGAACCAACTGCAAAGCTAACCATTCCGAGAAGTTACTTCTCGGGGAGTAAGAAGTCGCTGAGTGCACTACCATCTCCCACTCTGCATCCTCTCCGTCAGAAAGTGCCACAGTGTCATGGCTGCCATCTTCTGAAACATCCAAGGACAAAGCTCTTTCGAACTCCGTCATCTGCAGCTTCAACATCTCCTCTGGAACGGGTGATGAACGGAGTGGCTGCGGAGAGAAGACGAACGTCGCCGGATTCAATGAAGGCATGGAAGCGTCCTGCTGCTGCGGTGCAATAGTTGGTGAAGTCTGGAGAAGCAAAAGCTATGGTCGTAGAAGTGGTCTTCTCCTTCTCTTGAGATCTTCTGTGTACTTTCAACTTCTCGGACCTTCTGCTGCTTTCTCCTTCATGCTTCTGCTTGAGGGAATCTCCTGCGCCGAAGTTGCCCGTGATTTGATTCATCAATACTTCATCAAGGCAGTATCCCTTCGTCAGCAGCCAGTTCGAAGTATTCACCAACACAGCTCCAGATCTTTCTTCAATTGAATGGCAGCCACCATTGTTATCTTGCAGTATAGCTTTGTCTCCTCCCATTTGATGGTAAGTGTCAAGTACCACGTTCCCATCATCTTTAAGATCCGCAGGTATCCGCGCTAGTCCAAAGTCGAACACTTGCTTTGCTGATAGCCTGCTGAAATCTTTCTTTCTAACCTCGTACTCACTTCTGCACTTCATCCAGAAATCTTCTAACGAAGGCACATGTGCGTACTCCTGGGAGATTGTCTTCCTGGCTACTCCAAATGGATCGAAGTTAAGCCGTGCAGGGAAGAACTCTTGCTCATACTCGGATAACATTTGTGCTTCCATCCCTCGAGCTCTGTGAATGCTGATGCAACTGTAATATCCCACAGTGATTGGGAAGAAGCCCGTAGACTTGTGCCGCTTCGACTGAAGGTCGTGTAACTCCACAAGTTGCCTGCTCAGCTCCATGGCGATCAATCTATCATTCGGATACCTGGGCATCTTTATTGGTTCTCCAGAAAAGCCCGTAACCCTGAGGTATGTGAAATCTGCAAATTGAATGAATAGACTGCCAATCTTGGACACTGCTTCCCATGCTTCCTTGCTTACCCTGTTGGCCTTCAAGTCTTTGTCTAGCCTGCAGATGAAATCGTAGAAGTCATCGTTGATCACTTTGAAGTCTTTCTCGCACGCAGGTACAGTAAGCTGTGGGTAGCACTCGAAAATGGGGTCCTTGGAAAGAACACCACATCTATCCAGCTTGGAAAAGACACCCTGTGAAGCTGCAGCATACACCAAGTATGAAGTCATCTTGAAGCTGAAAGTACGCTTCACGTTCCGAAGTTGCTCACCGATGTTGCTGCTAATAATTTCCGACCAATTGATTATAGAATCAACCTTGTTGATTTCAATGGTCCTGATGAAAGCATACATCCATGTACGGAAAGTGTAGGCATTCGCTTCGCCATTCAACCTGCATAGCAATTTGACGACATCATCTGCCTCCTGCACCAAATTGGACCGTGGAAGAGTTCTCGGGAACTTTGAAGGGGATCTAGGCTTCTTCATGAACCGGCTATTCATGATGCTCACACAATCAGCTCTATGCTTCTCCCACCTACTGTCAGCATCCTGAATGCTAATAGAAGTCACCACCTTTCGCACTGGAATCTTCAGACAATAATTGATGAACTCCGCATCCAAACGAATTATTGTCTTTCCCGCAACATCACGCACTGATCTGGATGAAGGATGATAAGATCTAGCACACTCCATCACGAACTCTGGCAATTGGGCTGTACATGGGAAAGCTGCAGCTCGGATAATTCCACTACTTTTGACCGCACGCATGAGTGAAGTCTTTCCCGCTCTGGATCTATCAATCAAATCAGAAAGAGGTTCTGGGCCTAGATCCGTGTCTCCTATGTCTGCAAGTTTGGAAGCAATGCATGAATCCATCGTGCTCTCTTTTTCATCTCCTTTCGCCATGGCTTTGTCTATCTTCGTCTGAATAATTCTTTTTCTTCTAACTTGGCCGGATTTCTTCAATACTGGTGCAGATCTGGACAATTCTTCAGATTCGGAGGATATTTGCAATGTATTGGACATTGATAAAAACTCCTTTTCTTTTGTGAAGCACCTGTAATGAATTCCTGCAATTTATTCAGACAAAAATGGCCACCGGAGCATGAATAGTGAATTTAAATTATAAAAATCTGCACTTTTCAAGCCTGCTGCCCCAAAAATTGGTGTTTAATTTGCACATAAAGAGAGCATGAATCCTTTCAATCAACACCTGAGCTCCTGTAACACCTGTGAAAACAACTATGCAGACAAAGATCAACCTCCTCCAAAGCATGCGCCAAATCTGGAAGCTTTTAGCCTTGTTAGCACTTTGTCTGAACAAAATCCTTCCTCTAATGGGGGCGCACTTTTCCTCTGGCTGCAATTCTTTACCTGTGAATTAAATAATTCACCCATATGGCTGCCCATGCTTATATAACCTTCACAATTCTATAATTAATAATTGCCCTAACAATTAAAGACAATTAATTAATTAAAAATCATGCTTTTCTCTTTTAAAAATAGCATGTTTAAGGACAGCCATCCAATAAATTAAATTAATCCAATTTAATCCTTCACACAGCACTTCACTTAAGCTTCACAGTGTGCTTTGACCATAGCCACTGAAAATAGAAATTAATTTAATGTTTTAATGCCTTAAAAAACATTAAATAATACCCAAATGGGGCGCACTTTTTGAGAGGAAGAGGGCAGCCACTAAATAAATTAAATTTAATGAATTTAATTCCTTTCTTTTATTCCATCTTTGACTTGTTGACCTCCTCCAAGCTTGGGCGCACTTTTTGAGAGGAAAGATTAATTAAATTAATCCAATTTAATCATTCCACCATCACTTCAAAGGGGGCGCACTTTTTTGCACATGTAATTCTATTTTTAAGAATTTTTCCACAATGGGATTCTTTACCCTGCAAGGCAGGCACCAAAATCCCATGATCCACTTAAGTGATTTGACTTTGACAATGGGATTCTTTACCCTGTAAGGCAGGCACTAAAATCCCATGATTTCACTTAAGTCACTTTCCTTTTATTATATCATGGGAATTTTTACCCTGCAAGGCAGGCAATAAATTCCCACCTGCCTGCAGCCTCTATTTTTCCCACTGCAGCTTAAGTGACTTTTATAACACGGGAAAAAGTACCCTGCCAGGCAGGTATAAAATTCCCACCCTGCCTGCGGCTTATATTTTTCCCATCGCAGCTTAAATCCTTTGTTTTCCAAAAATGCGCCCATCCCCGCAGGGGCTTTTCTGTGCACGACTTCGCTTTTTCCCAGTGATCCAGACCTCCGATGGCGACTTCCTCCGGGCATAATGTGCGTATATGTTTTCCAGCTGCTCCAGGCCAAAAATCGGGCTTACCCGGCGAAGGAATTGCTCCAGAGAAATTTCACAGAAAACAAAACGGGACACCACAAAAACACGAAAAATTGCCAAAAGTTACAAATAAAGCCCAAAACTTAAAATAAGTTAAAACCCTTCTGGCACATAGGAATAATAACATATTCGCTCATAATAGAGTTAAAACAGAGCGCAAATAGCCTCATACGGGGCTCAAAATAATTAAATACAAATTTCCCGCAGACAAATCCCGACGACAGAATAAAACAATTTTGGGCATCTGGGTATTTGGCGAAAAGGGCTAATATGGCTCTTTGGGATTATCTTGACGCAATACAAGAACTTTCAGGCAATAAAAACAACAAACGACCCGTTATTTTAAAAGTACGAAAATTTTTCGGATAGGGTAGTCGCAGATTTCAGGGTGAAATCTGAGTGACACCAGTTGGCTCCGTCTGTGGACATCTTTTTCTCTTATCAGAATGACAAAGGGAAAAGATGAGATCCTAGCATCTCTGGTTTCGTATCTTGTCCTTTGGGCACGGGGTCAGGCAAACGAAACACAACACAACACAACACAAAAAACAAAACAAAACAAGGAAAAAACAAACAAAGATTTATTTATGTACATACAGGTTTTACCCTACTTCTCATGTCCGGAACAACTTCAAGTGTTGCCCATTGAAAGGCAATGGTAATTCAACTCCATGCTTGATGAGCAAGAATGAAGCTATTTGCTCCGGTGATCTTTTTGATCACAAAAGGCCCTTTCCATAGTGAATCGAACTTTCCATGCATGCCTTTTGTTTCTCTTCTTTTGTCCGATAAGAAGGACCCAGTCATTGACTTCAAACTTTCTTTCCTTGGTTCTTCTTGTCGAAGATGACTTTCACCTTCCTTTGATGCTCTGTCAGCTTATCTGTAACTTGAGTTTGTACTTCCCTCAGTTCAGTCAGGTACATGATTCTTTTATCAATAGCATCCGTGAATGTGGAATCCTCTAGGGCTTTAGAAAGTCGTAGGGTAGGAAATTCCAAGGTAAGAGGCAGCTCTGTGTCTCTACCATATAGCAGCTGAAAAGGGGACATGCCTATCGCCCTCTTTGGTGTGATCCTATCGGCCCCATAATGCATCAAACAACTTTTTATGCCAAGTCCTTTGATTCTCTGTTACAAGCTTGCGCACGATAGTTACCAAGTTCTTATTACTAGATTTAGCTGGACCATTCCCTTGTGGATAGTAGTTTGAGGAATGAACAAGTTGAATCCCATAAGTGTAGCAGAATTCCACCAACTCCTCAGAAGAAAGATTCGGAGCATTGTCTGCTACAATTTTGCTGGGCACGCCAAACCTGACAATAATATTTATCTTTTATAAAATTGCACACCTCGGCGGAAGTGGCAGCCTTCACAGGGATAGCTTCTACCCACTTACTGAAATAATCAGTAGCTGTTAGAATGTAATGATGACCGGCACTGGAAGCCGGGATAAGCATTCCAATAAAATCCACACCCCACTATTGGAAAGGTTCTTCAATCACAATGGGTTTTAGAGGTAATGCAGGAAATTTCACATGCCCAACAAAATGTTGGCATGCTTGACACTTAGCTACCCATTCTGCAGTATCTTGAAAAAGGGTGGGGGCCAGTAAATACCTTGCTCTAAGGATCTTGTGTGCAGTGACTCGGGCTGAGAAATGACCACCGCAAGCCATGTCATGAAACTGTTGTAGTAGCTGATCTTGTTGAGCCTTGTCCCACGCATCTGAGAAATACATCATCAATTCCCCTTCCTTGTACAAACCATTATCCCAAAGAACAAAATCTTTGGAATTTGATAGTTTGATTTGTTCATTTCTCTTTTCTGGAAAGTTGATCTGGGCATTCTCCATACGTCAGAAAGTAAGCAATGTTACTGTACCACTCCTCTACTAGATATATAAAAAGTACTACAGGTAAATCTTCATCTATCTCATCTTGATCTACTTCAGGCACTGATGTTTTCATCTCCATCATTAATTCACACAGACCTCTTCCTCGGACTAGCTTTGTTGGTTTAATATCTAGGTCATATTTCTTGAATTTTTGTCACCCATGTGCCTCTCAATAATCCTAACTCTTGCTGAGTAAGAATGGATTTAACTGCAGTATCTGGAACCAAAACCATAGTGTGTGAGGAAAGAATATAATACCTGAATGCTTTGCACGCCTTCACCACTGCATATGCATGCTTTTCCATTGGAGTGTATTTCAACTCATAGGATTTAAGGGGCATGCTCATGAAAGCAATAGGAGCTTCTGCGTCCTCTTGATTTTTTCTGTATTAGAATTGCTGACATAGTGTTTTCGGAAGAATAACAATTATAGAGGTAAATCCTTTACTGAAGTCGGTGTGAAACCAAGACTGGAGCTTTCGACAGGGCCTCTTTGATTTTATCGAAATCTTCCTTCCCTTCACTGCTCCATTTAAAATCTTGTGTCTTCTTCATCATATTCGAAATATGACGGGTTAGCTCAGCAAAGTCAGGAATGAATCTTTTGAGAAAATTCACTTTTCCAAAGAAAAGAGTGAACTCCTTTTTTGGATGTGGGCAAAAGGCAATGTTTGAATGGATTTGACACACTCTGGATCTATCTTTGTTCCTTCTTTGGAAACAATGTGCCCAAGCAAGCTTTCCTTTGGTTACAGCAAAGATGGATTTCTTAGGATTCAAAGAAATACCATGCTTGCGGCATTGTATGAAGACCTCTTCCAAGTTTGAAATATGTGTTCTTCTATCTTTGGAAAAGTGACTGTCAAATCATCCAGGTACACAACTATGCTTCTATCTTTGAGATGAGCAAAGGCTAGATCCATAGCTCTTTGAAATGTTAGCACCAGCATTAATCAGGAAAAACGACATCTTCTAATATGCGAAGGGTTCCCCAAGGTGCGATGAATGCCCGTTTTGTATTGATCTTCCTCAGCCACCTTGACTTGATTGTAGCCTGAGAAGCCATCAAAGCATGGGAAAGCATCTCTCAGATCCAGTGACCACCTGCAGAGTGTGATCCATGATAGGGATAGGGGTAGTTGTCCTTCAATGAAGCTTGATTAAGGTTGCGGAAATCCACGCATAACCTAATCTCGCCACTCTTCTTTCTTACAGGGACTATGTTGGCCAACCACTCCGAATGATGTATGGGATAGATGATCTTTGCGTCTAACAACTTCCAGATTTCTGCAAAGATGGTTCCTGAAATGGTAGGGTTGTGCCGCCGCAGCTTCTGCTTGAAAGGCTTCTGTTCTTGTTTAAGTGGGATGTAGTGTTGAACTTCCGCAGGCTGATATGTTTTTAGATCTTGGTAGGACCAGGCAAAAACATCCATGTATTTCTTAAGAAGCTTAGTGAAAGCTTCCTTTTCAGCTTCTGAACAACACTTACCCAGATTTACTAATTTGGGATCATTGTCGACTCCCAAATTTAGTAATTGTGTGTCGGAGGAAGAGCCTTCCTCATTTTCTTCATTTTTCTTAAGCATCTGATCATGCTTATCAAACATTTCCTCAAGAGATACCAAGCCTTTGGGAATTTTATTTCCCTTTAGTTGGATAATCTCCTGACCTCTTGAGACGTCAGCATCCATTTCTCCGACAGTGGTCTGCCTAGGAGGTGAATTGCTTCCCTCATAGTAGATTTCTTCAAAGTTGTCCTTCTGTTGGAGAAATGCAGCAATCTGTGTGTCATCGTTGAAAACCTGCCATTGCTGGACGTTGGCAGGAACCTTTGGGCGAAAAACTATTTCCACTTTGTAGTCTCCCTGTCTAAAGAATGGTAGGGGGCTGATCCGGATTCAACAAGGCTGCAGTTACTGCGAGCGAATCAGCCCTTGAATTTTGTTCTCTCGGAATGTAAGATACCGAGAAAGCTAAAAAATCCAGGATAGCAGAGTAGACCCGATCTCTGTAGTGCCGCAGTTTGTCTTTTTTGACTTGGTAGAGGCCCCTTATCTGCTTCACAATCAGCTCAGCATCTCCTCTTGCGTGTAATAATTTGATTCCCATTGTTCTTGCCTGCTCCATGACTAACAACAATGCTTCATACTCAGCCGTATTGTTAGTATTTTCGAACATCAATTTCAAGGAGTGTGCATGCACCTTCCCTTCAGGAGAGATAAGAACAGCACCTGCACCGGATCCAAATGAACAGCAGCTACCATCAAATTCCAGAGTCCAAATCTTGTTATCAATTTGATGTGATTCTCGAATCACCAGTTGAATTTCTTCTTTATCCATTTCTAGATAATAGACTCCGTGATCCGATTCCCGAAACAAGATCTGAGATCTAGGATCCTCAGATTTTGATACTGTGTACTTAGATTTCTTCTCAGGTTCCAGCTTCTGATTTACTCCTTTGATTGGTATGTGCACACAAGACCAATCCATCTTCACTTCTCCACCCAGCGCTTTGCAGAAATTTCTACTCAACAGCATGCCATAAGAGACTGGAATGTCTGCTATAAGGATAGTCATTTTTAGTACTTTTATTCGGAAAGGAAGCAAGTACTGCCTGCGCATCTTTAATTTGTCCCACAAGAGGGACTTGCCTTTCCATGGAAATAACATCTTCCAATGGTTTTTTTTCAATGTAAGACCCAAGGCATCATCAACTTTGGCAGGCATGACGTTGTCGGAAGCTCTAGAATCCAAGATGCAATTGCTTAGCTTATGTTCGTTGATGAGCAAAGACACATAGAATGGCTCAATCCTTTCTGATGTAGTAGGAGAAGGGGTGGAAGGAGAAGAACTTGCAACAGCATTATTTGAAGGTGGAGTAATCTTTTGGACTTGAAAAGATACCCTGTGAATATTATTATTAGTTAGAGCTGGGACCATTACTTTGCACATATTTGACCAATCTATTCAATTGATTAGGAAATTCTCTCAAATACTCAGCTTCTGACATTTGGACCTTATTTCTCTTGATGTGATCAATTATGTCAAAAGCTTGACTTGCTTCAACAGGATGTGCATTGGTTCTTTGCTGTGAATTGAAAGAATTTGAATATTTATCCTTGGGCGCTAATGAAGAAGGAAGAGTGTACCTCTTTTCAAGATAGTAACATCCAGGCCAGGATCTTCTCTCTCTTTCTGGCCGCTTGTGGATACTTCGGCATTTTGGCTCGTCTGATACCTTATAAACACCGCAAAAGTGTTACCATCAGAATCTTCAAAAGATTCATAATAGCCATCATTAGATTCGTAGTCCAGGTAACCAATATCGGAGTCGCCAGCAGGATCTACAAAGTCTTCATCATCGAAATGATTCATCAATGCCGAGATCCTCTTCATTAGTTTCCAAGTTATTCCTTGGAGTAGCTTCTATTGCCAAATGCTGTGGTGCAAGCAACAAGTCTGTTTCGATTTTGATTTTGATTTTGACCATTGAAGGTCCTAGTAGGAGCTAATCTTGAGGGGGTTGCATTCCTTGCTTGAGAGATCTGCTTCTTGATCTGCAGCATGTCATTAGCCAATTTCTACAACAAAGGATCAGATAGTACTTGCAAGAAGCGCCATCACCTTTGTGAGATGGTTGTTTAAGTTTTCCAGCCATGATCAAGTCGTCCTCAACCTCCACGGAAGCATTTTGTGCTTCCAGCAGATTTACAGGTCTTGCCCTTCTTAGCTGATATCCAACTTCAGGCAATAGAGCGTTTATAAAAAATGTCTTTTGATTTTCAATTGCTCAATGTGGCAGAAGTGGGGATTTTATACAAAATCCTTTGGAACCTTGCAATAAAAGTCCTACATGTTTCTCGTTTGGATCTTTCTTCAACTGCGTCAGTTGGGTGTATCAACGTGCTAGCATCCTCTACAGGCTTGAATATTTTCATAAATTTCTCGATGCATAGTCGTCCAGTTGGTTATGGTGCCAAGAGCTAGCCGATAGAACCATTCTCCAACCAAGTCGTTGTAGAGTCTCAATGAAGAGCCTGACTGAGACATCTTCATGCTCCACTGTAAGCACACCACAAGATATGAAATAAGGCTACCAAATGATCATCCGTAGTTTTGCTTTCCATCTCCAAAGAATTTTAGAAAATTCTTTCTGGATCCCTTTGGCAGCTCATGCATAGGTGGAGCCAAGTTGAGAGGTCAAAAAGCCGCTCCCCAATGGAACAGGTACAATTTGGTGCGCCATGTTAACTTGAGCATGTCTCCACCTTGTGTAGACTTGATAGACTTGATGGATAATTCCAGCCACCGGATTATGCTTAATACAATCCGGATCTGGATGGGTGTGTACTCTCCTTCCTGGTGAGAGACTAAATCCACTGCTTCTAACTTGAGGAGGATGATTGAAATTGAATTGCTCCTGCATTTGGAAGAAATGATTAGTCCTTCCTTGTGCCTTCATGGATCGTGTGAAATGGACGTTCAGCCAGGTTGAGATTTGTATGGTAAACACTCTGATATTCAATAGAAAAGCTTTGATCTACAAAGATATTTGTTCCCTAGTCGGTAGTCGCCAAAAAACTGTTGTCTAGATTTTCTACATAGCATCAAACCTAGGCAGTCATGAGATAAATCTTCCTCATTTAAACTGGTGAGGCTCCCGTGTCAGATTTGTCAATATAAAATGTGTTATTATCTATCAGGGGGTTTTACTTTAACCACTTAGTTCATGAACCATAACTAAGAAGTTTTGCAGCAAAGTAAGCATCTGTTTAAGAAAGGGAAAGTTATAGAAGAAAGAAGTAAAGGAAATACAAAGAAGAAATGGGGAAGATGTGCATCCCAATTAGTAGATAGCAGAGCTAATTACATGCACCATAGAAGAAACTTAATAGATATGAACACACAGAAATTATAAAACAAAGGCAGCTCTAGAGTCTAGATCTAAAATAACACAAAGTTTATCAAGAGATCTAAGATTCAAAGCAAGAAACACAGTTACACCATGACACAAAGTTCTCCGGAAACCTACTCCTTTGTATTCCTTTGCTCCAAGTTGCTATCAGGAATTCAACACAAAGTCTAGAACTCAGGATTGCTGCTTACAAATTCTGATCGATGATTAACCCGGAGGTTCTTCTCCTACTTAATAGAATGTAGGAGGGAAAGTACAAATAGAAGACTCAAACTGAACTAAAGTATAAACAACAAGTAAAGATGACATTTTGGCAATCATCCTCAACTAACTTCTTCTTAAGTGACACATGTATCACTTAAGTAATAGAATGGTTCCACATGACTTCAAGTAATGGTTGCAAAACCAATAACTTAGAAGTTTTTACAATTTCATCCGTGGAACATAGAAAATAGAAGAAGAAAGAATAGAAGAAGTCATGTCAGCTGTAATGTTTACATCTTCTTCTTGTTCTGATATCTGATATACTTGTCGAACATATAATTCAACATCCTTCCATCTATTTTTAGCTACTACTTCCTTCTCTATCCTGAAACTACAGTAACCCTTCATTCAACACTTTGCTGCATGCTTCCACCTCTTCCAAACTCGGCCCAAACCTCACAATGTCTACCTTGCAGCGCCACCAATATACTGATAGAATTCATCGTGAAAGGTTTGGTAGCTTTATCAATTCTCTTTTTGCACCATCAGAAGAGAACCTTCCATGGGAATTAGGCACCTCGTTAGAAACAATCCACATGTATGATAGTAACACCTCCTTCCACTCTTTCCTCAGTGAAAGAAATGATACTGTTTGGTAAATCTGATGTTCTACTCTCAAGCACCTACATCCTTTTCAGCAAAACTCTGCAGAATTTCCAAACGGAAAGATACTGCAAACTCTAGCTACTTCCGCTTCTCGACGGATCCATCCGGTACAATTTGTTCTGCAACCAATACATCTCCCGGTAGCTTGTTGATCTCAGCCAAAATACTTAAGTTACTCTCTGCAAACTTTTATTCATACCTTCTATGCTTTCCATCAGTTGCTTTAGTTTGATTTGTTGCGTCGTTCATAACCTTTAAGCGGGCTTGACACTTCCCCAAGTTATACAGAAGCTTGACGAATAATCAAATCCTTCCATTCTTCAATAGCCTTTACTTGATTGCTTGCATCTTCCATTTCATGCATAAGATGATCACTCACCTACTTTGAAATGGGCTGAATGGAAGGTTTAGCAACCTTGGCTATGATCCCAGATAATTGAAGATGTTTGCTTCTGCAGCTCTTCTTTCTCCGCCCTTTTCACTGTCAAGCCTAAGGAACAAAGCATCTATCAATGTCTACGTTGTCTTGCTTCAATCCTTTAGTGGTAGCATTGACCGAGTGGTATTTTGGTCACCGTCACATCTTCTGCTGTGAGCTCCTCTTCTATCTTTCCTTCCACCAAAATTTATATCTCAGCAAACTTCTCTCCCGAATCCTTGATGATTAACCTAGAAGTTTGCTTTAGCAACTTTAGGCCTTCTGTCTCTTATGCTCAGATCCTGAAGTAGCTGCAAGTCATGCTCCTCTAAGTTCATCTCTACTCTTGCTTCCGGAACCAACTGCAAAGCTAACCATATTCCGAGAAGTTACTTCTCGTGGAGTAAGAAATCGTTTGAGTGCACTACCATCTCCCGCTCTGCATCCTCTTCATCAGAAAGTGCCACAGTGTCATCGCTACCATCTTCTGAAACATCCAAGGACAAAGCTCTTTCAAACTCTATCATCTGCAGCTTCAACATCTCCTCTGGAACGATGTGATGAATGGAGTGGCTACGAAGAGAAGATGAACGTCGCCAGATTCAATGAAGGCATGGAAGCGTCCTGTTTGTTGCGGTGCAATAGTTGGTGAAGTCGGAGTGAAAACTATGGTCATAGAAGTGGTCTTCTCCTTCTCTTGAGATCTTTTGTGTACTTTCAACTTCTCAGACCTTCTGCTGCTTTCTCCTTCATGCTTCCGCTTGAGGGAATCTCCCTGCGCCGAAGTTGCCTGTGATTTGATTCATCAATACTTCATCAAGGAAGTATCCCTTCATCAGCAGCTAGTTCGAATTATTCACCAACACAGCTCCAGATCTTTCTTCAATTTAATGGCAGCCTCCATTGTTATCATGCAGTATAGCTTTGTCTCCTCCCATTTGATGGTAAGATGTCAAGTACCACGTTCCCATCATCTTTAAGATCCGCAGGTATCCTGTCAAGTTACCATGTTTCCATCATCTTTAAGATCCACAGGTATCCCGCGCTAGTCCAAAATTAGACACTTGATTTGCTGATAGCCTGCTGAAATATTTCTTTCTAACCTCGTACTCACTTTTGCACTTCATCCAGAAATCTTCTAATGAAGGCACATGTGCATACTCCTAGGAGATTGTCTTCCTGGCTACTCCAAATGGATCGAAGTTAAGCCGTGCAAGGAAGAACTCTTGCTCATACTCGGATAACATTTGTGCTTCCATCCCTCGAGCTCTGTGAATGCTAATGCAACTGTAATATCCCACAGTGATTGGGAAGAAGCCCGTAGACTTGTGCCGCTTCGACTGAAGGTCGTGTAACTCCACAAGTTGCCTGCTCAGCTCCATAGCGATCAATCTATCATTCGGATACCTGGGCATCTTTATTGGTTCTCCAGAAAAGCCCGTAACCCTGAGGTATGTGAAATCTGCAAGTTGAATGAATAGACTGCCAATCTTTAACACTGCTTCCCATGCTTCCTTGCTTACCCTGTTGGCCTTCAAGTCTTTGTCTAGCCTGCAGATGAAATCGTAGAAGAAGTCATCGTTGATCACTTTGAAGTCTTTCTCGCACGCAGGTACAGTAAGTTGTGGGTAGCATTCGAAAATGGGGTCCTTGGAAAGAACACCACATCTATCCAGCTTGGAAAAGACACCCTGTGAAGCTGCAGCATACACCAAGTATGAAGTCATTTTGAAGCTGAAAGTACGCTTCACCTTCCGAAGTTGCTCACCAATGTTGCTGCTAATAATTTCCGACCAATTGATTATAGAATCAACCTTGTTGATTTCAATGGTCCTGATGAAAGCATACATCCATGTACGGAAAGTGTAGGCATTCGCTTCGCCATTCATCCTGCATAGCAATTTGACGACATCATCGGCCTCCTGCACCATATTGGACCGTGGAAGAGTTCTCGGGAACTTTGAAGGGGATCTAGGCTTCTTCATGAACCGGCTATTCATGATGCTCACACAATCAACTCTGTGCTTCTCCCACCTACTGTCAGCATCCTAAATGCTAATAGAAGTCACCACCCTTCGCACTGGAATCTTCAAACAATAATTGATGAACTCCGCATCCAAACGAATTATTGTCTTTCCTGCAACATCACGCACTGATCTGGATGAAGGATGATAAGATCTAGCACACTCCACGAACTCTGGCAATTGGGCTGTACATGGGAAAGCTGCAGCTCGGATAATTCCACTACTTTTGACCGCACGCATGAGTGAAGTCTTTCCCGCTTTGGATCTATCAATCAAATCAGAAAGAGGTTCTGGGCCTAGATCCGTGTCTCCTATGTCTGCAAGTTTGGAAGCAATGCATGAATCCATCGTGCTCTCTTTTTCATCTCCTTTCGCCATGGCTTTGTCTATCTTCGTCTGAATAATTCTTTTTCTTCTAACTTGGCCGGATTTCTTCAATATTGGTGCAGATCTGGACAATTCTTCAGATTCGGAGGATATTTGCAATGTATTGGACATTGATAAAAACTCCTTTTTTTTTGTGAAGCACCGGAGTATGAATAGTGAATTTAAATTATAAAAATCTGCACTTTTCAAGCCTGCTGCCCCAAAAATTGGTGTTTAATTTGCACATAAAGAGAGCATGAATCCTTTCAATCAACACCTGAGCTCCTGTAACACCTGTGAAAACAACTATGCAGACAAAGATCAACCTCCTCCAAAGCATGGGCCAAATCTGGAAGTTTTTAGCCTTGTTAGCACTTTGTCTAAACAAAATCCTTCCTCTAATGGGGGCGCACTTTTCCTCCTGGCTGCAATTCTTTACCTGTGAATTAAATAATTCACCCATATGGCTGCCCATGCTTATATAACCTTCACAATTCTATAATTAATAATTGCCCTACCAATTAAAGGCAATTAATTAATTAAAAATCATATTTTTCTCTTTTAAAAATAGCATGTTTAAGGACAGCCATCCAATAAATTAAATTAATTCAATTTAATCCTTCACACCGCACTTCACTCAAGATTCACAGTGTGCTTTGACCATAGCCACTGAAAATAGAAATTAATTTAATGTTTTAATGCCTTAAAAAACATTAAATAATACCCAAATGGGGCGCACTTTTTGAGAGTAAGAGGGCAGCCACTAAATAAATTAAATTTAATGAATTTAATTCCTTTCTTTTATTCCATCTTTGACTTGTTGACCTCCTCCAAGCTTGGGCGCACTTTTTGAGAGGAAAGATTAATTAAATTAATCCAATTTAATCATTCCACCATCACTTCAAAGGGGGCGCACTTTTTTGCACATGTAATTCTATTTTTAAGAATTTTTCCACAATTGGATTCTTTACCCTGCAAGGCAGGCACCAAAATCCCATGATCCACTTAAGTGATTTGACTTTGACAATGGGATTCTTTATCCTGCAAGGCAGGCACTAAAATCCCATGATTTCACTTAAGTCACTTTCCTTTTATTATATCATGGAAATTTTTACCCTGCAAGGCAGGCAATAAATTCCCACCTACCTGCAACCTCTATTTTTCCCACTGCAGCTTAAGTGACTTTTATAACACGGGAAAAAGTACCCTGCTAGGTAGGTATAAAATTCCCACCCTGCCTGCGGCTTATATTTTTCCCATCGCATCTTAAATCCTTTGTTTTCCAAAAATGCGCCCATCCCCGCAGGGGCTTTTCTGTACACGACTTCGCTTTTTCCCAGTGATCCAGACCTCCGATGGCAACTTCCTCCGGGCATAATGTGCGTATATGTTTTCCAGCTGCTCCAGGCCAAAAATCGGGCTTACCCGGCGAAGGAATTGCTCCCGAGAAATTTCACAGAAAACAAAACGGGACACCACAAAAACACGAAAAATTGCCAAAAGTTACAAATAAAGCCCAAAACTTAAAATAAGTTAAAACCCTTCTGGCACATAGGAATAATAACATATTCGCTCATAATAGAGTTAAAACAAAGCGCAAATAGCCTCATACGGGGCTCAAAATAATTAAATACAAATTTCCCGCAGACAAATCCCGACGACAGAATAAAACAATTTTGGGCATCTGGGTATTTTGCGAAAAGGGCTAATATGGCTCTTTGGGATTATCTTGACGCAATACAAGAACTTTCAGGCAATAAAAACAACAAACGACCCGTTATTTTAAAAGTACGAAAAATTTTCGAATAGGGTAGTCGCAGATTTTAGGGTGAAATCGGAGTGACTCCAGTTTCACACTTAAGGATACAAGGCAGCTCACTATCATGATTGGTACCGATGGGGGAAAAAATAATGAAACTGATGGGACTGATTGGACTTGTCTAACTGCTTTTTACACATTCCAAAGTTACATCACAACAGTTTGGAGGGACAACATTCAAAGTACCTTGCACCATGATCTGTTCTTAGCCCTTACAAAGGTAATTTCAGTCAATGACTATGCCTCTTTTAAGATGAAAACACTTAGCTACAGCTGTACTCTTGATAGCATGAACACCAACCAATTGAGTGGGAAAAATAGGAGGGTTGATCCAGGTGGAAGAAGGCTGGTACAGAGAAGGGGCAGCTGTCTTGGGCATCTAGATTTTCAATTACTTGGGGACAAGCTCTTGATTTTGACATCGAATATGTCAAGAGGAAAAACATTGCAGCAGCAGATACCTTATCACGAAAAACCTAAGTAGCCAAAACGGCACCCCTAGACCCCTTGGAGCGGGTACAGCACATTTCGGGAGCAGGAGCGGGAGCGGCTTGGGAGCAGCCAGGCAGGTCTGGATACGGCTGGATACTTCTGCAGCCGTACCCAGCCGTTTCCTGACGTTTCCTGGCCCAAAACTGTATTTTTTTTAATTTATTTTTTTAAATGTTCTTTTTTAATTCTGGTTTAAATTTAATATATCATTACAGCAGAAATTACAGTTTTCACAGCACCATTATTCTACAGAAGGTATAGTTTAACTTTAATATATCATTACAAAAGAAATTATAGTTTTCACAGCACCATTATTCTATAGAAGGTATTTTTTAAATTTAATATATCATTACAGCAGAAATTACAGTTTTCACAGCACCATTATTCTACAGAAGGTATATTTTAAATTTAATATATCATTACAGCAGAAATTACAGTTTTCGCAGCACCATTATTCTACATAAGGTACCAAGTACAGGCCATCATAAACATGGATAAAAATAGCATGTATGAGATAAATCATAAATGTAATAAACACCTCAACTAGATATGATAGGGAAAATTGAAATTATGAATGTATGAGTAGTTTGTTGTGGCTATTTAGCTTGTTTTGTTTTTCATATGCATAACATGTGGTTAATTCTTATTTAGAACGCTGAACTTTATATTTTTTTTAATTTTTATATAGTTTTTGTACTGCTGTATCCGGGGTCAAAAAAAAATTTGTCGTTTCCGCGTATTGGATACTCCGCTCCCACTCCCGTATCCAAAACGTTTTGGCAACTTAATGAAAAACCAGCTCTTCACAAGAATCAAGAAGGAACACAAGAGGGATGCACACAAGGAGTCGAAGATTGCGAGCAGCGGAGTTCATCATTGCTTGAGGACAATCAATCTTGGGAAGGGGGGACTATCATGTCCCTTTTTGGAGGCTAATTTCTTAAGGCCTTAACCCATTCTTTCCTCGTGAGTCTAAGGAGTAAAACAAGGGGAAATATGGATTCTACTTTTATTATTGCTTAGATAGTTCTTTTAATTTATTATCATTTATCCTATTGGAAGCTTTGTGCTCCAATAGAGAAACTTAAGTAGTTTAGTAATTAAAGTATTTTGGGCATGTAGACTCTAAATACCCTTTATAATATTTAAAAACACCTACTTAAAGGGTCGCCATCATGTTTATGTTGTTTAAGCACTCCTTATTGCTATTTAAGGAGGTCGCTTGGGCATTAATGATAGATGTTTTGGAGATTATTCTTATTTTGGTGAAAGTTGGCTAGTGTAACCCTTTTACTCTCTCTCTCAAGGATGAAACCCCTTGGGTTGAGGATCTCTTCCAAAGACAAAAACCCTTGGTTGGGAAACTTGTGAAGGACGAAAACCCTTCATAAGGGTTTTTGGTATGCAAGCTGGTTTGAAATGGAATAAAGTATCTTTCTCTTGTAAGTGGTGTCTTTTTGGTGCAAATTATATTCAATTTCAAGTGGAACAACCTACATTGGTGTGGTAATTTAGTATGTGTGGTGACTCTTTGATAAATCAGAAATTATCCTCCTATTCTTTATATTATATAAAGCCAATATCTTAAGTTTCATGAATTTTGGCGCTTCTGATGTTGAATTGTGAATTTTTAAAATAATGTTGCAGACAACGGTTTTATTAAAATTCATATCCCCAGATTTAGAGCATTAAAAAATCGGTTTTCTTACATGCGATGATTGTTGGTGACATCTAATAATTTTAGAGAATTAAGTGGAGCTAATTCGAAGGGTTTTGAAGGCCTTAAAGTGGGTTTGAAACCCCAAATCAGATTGCTACCCTAGGAAGGGTTTTGGAAATCAGTTTTGCAGGGTTTATAACAGCAGTCCTATAAATCTGATTTGAGAGCTTTTAGCCATTTCCAGAGGCCCCCAAAAAGGGACATTACAGTTCTTACCTCAAACCCTTGGGGACACCACCCTTGACTCTTGTCCCCACACCATACAACACCCTAGATCCCCTTCTCGCCACGGGTATGATGATGAGTGTTTATCCCTTCATCAAAGACTTCGGTTATCTCTAGCCCATGAGCCTCCCCCATACTCGCACTACGTAGGGAGTCTCGTCGCCTTCTCTGATGTAAGAAACAGGAGTTTCTTGCGTCTACACAGCTTGCACTCCTTGCTGATCTCCACCACTCACCTATGACCTTTTGGCACTCTTCTCCCAAGAAAACCCACAATTTCTGACATCAACCTCAACACATGGGTCTCTTATGCTAATTCCTCTACGATATTCCAAACCATCCTATTGTCACTCTGCCCCCACTCCTTCGCCATCCTCTTTTATCCTCTCCTCTTCTTTTGTCAAGAGAACCATTTGGAAGTGGTGCACCAAAAAAGCAATGGATTATAGAGATCTACAAGCTGAATTCATCAAATATGGTATGGACTCCCTTGCCTCTCCCCTTGTGCTCTTTAATGAGCTGATGCATTTTTCCATGGTCTTCGTCCTAGCACATCATTCATGCTATTCATAAATATGGGGGATCTCCCAACCCCTATCAACTACAGGACCACGATGACTGGGCATGAATGTTTAGGAGAGAGACGAAGAGACTCACATAAAGATCGTCTACGCTAAGAAATGAAGAAGTGTTTTTTACTGCCCCCAAGCATCGTCATACGCTTAGAGGCTTTATGAGACAATTGTTGGACATATTCATACTTAAAACAGATTCTCCGACTTTGTGAAGAGTACCATTAAGGTCAAGCAAGGGTGTCCTTTCTATCCAACCCTATTCAACATTTACATTGATGTCCTCTCTTTGGCAATATACATCTTCCACGCCCATATAGTTAGATAGGGTTGTCCCCCTATTTATATTCTAAACATATCTACGTGCAGCCTATGCCTATTAATATAAGGGTAGAGGTTGGGGTAGGGGTAGTGCAGCCTATTTAGATGGTGATTATATTTTGCATGAGGTGGTTATAGATATCCTTTTTCTGGATGATGTCCTCTCCCACTCTGTCAAGGGCTTATAATGACAATTCGATGTCCTTGCTCATTTTTGTGATCTTCATTGTCTAGGTCAACCCAAGTAAAACTAAGGTCATGATTTGATTTTCAATATTTCCAAGCACCCACTCTCCAAATTCTAATTTTTCTACAAAGGGGGAACTTCTAAAGATCACATCAACCTACACTACTTGGAAGTCCAATTTTCTAGTCCATCCTTTAGCATGAAGTCTACCTCTCACTCACACCTTTGGAACGGTTGTGTTTCTCTTTTTGTCTTGAAGCACCAATGTTTCCAGATCCCCTTCAATCACATCGACCTACACTACTTGGAAGTCCAATTTTCTAGTCCATCCTTTAGCATGAAGTCTACCTCTTACTCGAGCCTTTGCAAGGGTTATGCCTCTCTTTTTTTCTTGAAGCACCAATGTTTCTAGACCCACTTCAAGGCATCCCTTCCACATTATGCCTTTTTCATACAATCATCAAGCCTATGGTTTTATATTGTTCAGAGGTTGGGGGACATAGCTTGAGCCATTGATTGGGTCCGTATTGAGAGGCTCTCGACACTCATGGTGTGGTTGCAAGCGAACAATTCCTCAGTCGTCCAAGTTGTATTGGCACCCAACAACTACGCCTCGAGACTATCTTCAGGGTTACTTTCTACATCCATGGAATCAAGACCTCGGCTTCGAGTCATAAGCAATAACCATACTAAGCACTTTGCTCTTCAAGGAGGATTGCTTTAGTGGTCCTCACCAAATGTTGACATTGTTGGCACTTTACAACTAGGTTGCTCCTCCTTTCTATAGGCATCTTCATTGATAGGCTACCCCCCTCTCATGTACACCCTAGATGCGCCCCTGCCCCCGAGCATCCTTCCCACAAAAGACATGATCGCCACAGCTACCAAAGAGGACATCGACAGACAGTATATGCAGGCCACCCGGATTTCTGACTTGAGCCACTCAAGCACAAGCTTACTTTTTACATCGAACATTTCTTACAAGCACTGGATGGTATCATTCATCACCCTCACTATCTCCTACACCATTGGTCGCATGGCTTGAGATTTCACCTCGAGTAGATGAGAGTGTGCTCTCACCAATGACTGGTTGAAACTAATCATCACATTCTTCGACATGACCATATTTATCATCTTTTCACCCTCCAAGAGATGAAGACCAAGGAGCACTTCATTTACAGATGCCCCATTTACTATGAGATATGGGGATGATATCATTATCTCTATAGGGACTAACATAACACTCTTTCTATTTTCATCAAATATCCAGACCAATGATGTCTGGCTCTTTATCTTTGCGAGGTTGTTACCCTCTAGCGCAGATTCCTACAGGGGATCTAGAGGCTCTAGAGCCCCCATTTTGATCACCTCTTTTTTCCAACCCACCTAGGTAACAGCCAGCAAAGTGCCTTTTGGACAATGGTACTTCACCTATCAAAGTTGATAGATAAGTCAGGTAACACTTCTCTCAACGCACCATTATAACTAGGATTACTCAGATCCCCCAAACTGCTCTCCGTCGACCTCATGGCTATGCTTCCTCGCATTGGCATGGTTCCAACCCCTTCTTAGTGACATGGATGATTATTCATCGGCCGCCCCAGGCCACAGAGACAGAATCATATTATGAGTTTCTTTTCTACTACGGGTGCTACACCGACCTCAAATGTTAGCAGAGATTATAGAGGTAGCACTTTGCTTCCTCCTAGGATCTCCAAACCTAGGGCCCCCAATTTTGGATACTCCCTGACCAGCATTTTTGGATCTTTCATAACAATCAATGATGGCCCAGACGACTCCTCCACTTCAAACACAAACAAACAATAGTTAATGAGATTTCCTTCCAACCTATATCGACGCATAACTTAGGGTCTCTTATTCACCCTATTTGTATTGATTGCATTGCCATCTATGTTAGTGGCGCGCTGTTTTATTTGTCTTGCATACTATTGTTATTTTGTTTCTAGGTTCTCTTCCTAGAACTTTCTATTGTTAATTATGGTACCCACAAGTCTCGTCGACCTACTTTTGGTCATCTATGGACATTGATAAAATTTCTCTCTAAAAGATGACTATAGATTATAGAGGCCACGTGAAAAGCATGACCATAAAACTTGACCTAAGGAGTTGGCACAAGTCATAGAGTTCCTGTAACCATACCAGCCAAGGTAAAACCACCTTGAGGAGGTATTTAATCCAAATATATTTCATGAAAAATCTATGATTAAAATATGGAAAACAGCCTTATCCACACCTTTAACTAAATTTTCTCAAGAACCCATGCCACCCCCATATTCCACATAAGGCTCGTCACCTACCATCAGCTACTTTACTAACCTTACAAAGATTTGTGTTGAGCTTGGTGATGCCATAACATTTTAAGACCCTTATGCCCAAAAACCGTTAGGAATCTCCTAGTGTCAATATTTGTTTTTCTCTGACTAAAAAAAGAATATGCCCAACTAGAAGATCAATAAAGAAGCAAACAATTACTAAGTGGCCAAAATCATTATCTTCAGATAGCAGTGAATATAACACCTAAAAAATCATACAATAGTGTGCATAAGCAAGGAGAACCTCTCCATGCAAAGCCTCTTTTAGATTTCAGCTCATGTGGCTCCGTCATAGAGATATTATTAAGCATGTTCAGCAATGGTGCAGGGAAGTAAAACCCGGGTTTGGCACTCAAATGTTTATGTTTGTCAAGAGATTGACCTATGTAAAACACAAACGAAAAGCTTGGAATTGGAATGAGTTTGGTGATATTATGGGGAAAAAAATGAAGATTCTTGATCAGCTGGCAAATATTAATACTCTCCATCGACAATCTGGTTTCTCTATGGACCTATTCAAGAAAGAATGTACCTTGAAAGCAGAATTACAGGAATGGGAGATTAGAGAAGAAATTGTGTGGAAGCAAAAATCCAAGATTCAGTGGACAAAGGAGGGAGATAAAAATGACAACTTTCTTCCATAAATCCGTGTTAGCCAGAAGGGCCCATAACTATATCCACTCCATGACCAAAGGAGAAGGAATAAAGGTTTATTCGACTCGAGGGATGCACCAGGTGGCACAACAATATTTCCAGCGGCTTTTCACCTCTCAACCTTTGGATATGGACTCACAGCAGCATCTTCTCAACATCTTACCCAGCAGTATTTCTCCACAGGATAATGCAAAGTTGATTAAACCTGTTACGGAAGAGAAGCTCCAAGGTATTGTCTTCAATATGAAGAAAGGTAAAACTCCATGTCCAGATGGATTCCCAATTGAATTTTACCAGGCCTTTTGGGGACATTATTAAAGGGGGGCTGCTTTAAGTGGTGTTTGAAGCAAGGACGGCTAAAACTATGCTTAAAGAGATAAATAAGACGTTCATTGCTCTCATTCCTAAAGCTAATGACGTGGAGGATATCTTTGGAATCCGGCCCATAGCTTTATGTAACGTTTTGTATACAATTATCACCAAAGTCATAGCTGAAAGACTAAAACCTCTTCTTCATAAGATTATTTCTCCTGAGCATGGTGGATTTGTCCCTTGTCGCCATATTCATGATGAGATTGTGCTAGCTCAAGAAATATTGCACTCTACGGATATTCAGAGAAAACCGGCAATGTTTATCAGACTGGATTTATCCAAAGCTTGTGACAGAGTGAATTGGGGCTTCTTGTGTAGATTTTTGGCTCAATTTGGGTTTTCTATGGAATGGATTTAATGGTTACAGGCATGTATCTCTTTCGTCTCCTTTGTTGTTATAGATAATGGATATCCTTCAAAAACATTTGGAGCATCTAGAGGAATTTGGCAAGGAGATCCCCTATCGCCTTTTTTTATTCATTATTTTTGGCAGAATGTATGGGGAGATTCGTTAAACAAGCATGCCTAGAAAAAAAATTCATGGAATACAATTGGCTACAAACATTCAGCCAATATCTTGTCTCCAATTTGTTGATGATTCTACAATGATTAGAAAAGCTAATGCTATGGAAGCCAAACAATTCCATACAATGCTTCATACATTTTCGGTCGCTACGGGTCAGCTCATCAATCAAGGTAAAGCCCGTATTTTCTTCTTTCAATGTTCTAGAAGAGAAGAGAGCAAATTCTGAATATCTTCCAGTTTAAGAAGGGAGTGTTTTCATTACAATATTTGGGGATCCCTTTAGCCTTAAAAAAGATAAAGGATTGGCATTGGCTACTCAACAAATTTGAACTAAAATTACAAAGATCGACTAATAAATGGCTCTCTTCAGGAGGAAGGATGATGCTGATCAAATATGTCCTTCAAGCTATACCGATATATGTTGCCTCTGTGTTAAATATACCAGGAAACTATTTTGAAACAAGTGGATTCTATTTGCCAAAAATTCTTATGGAGCGGAATTCAACATAAGAGAAAATGGTCTTTAGTTAAATGGGAAACGTTGTGCTGACCAAAAAAGGAAGGTGGTTTGGGATTTAGATCCTCCCCAAAGCAGAATAAAGCTCTAGTTGCTAAACTCTATTAGAGGATGCTTGTTTATTCTAACAATTTGTGGGCCGCTACTTTCAGAGAAAAGTATGTTGAAAAACAATCCCCCTAACAAAATCATTAGATCATCCCTCCCTAGTAGGGGATCTTCGACCTTAACGTTTATCAGAATGGGAGAGGAAATTATTAAAAGACAGCTCTTCTGGATTGTGAATGATGGGCAATTAGCTAATTTTTGGACTGATTCTTGGGATGGACAACCCTCTTATCCTTCAATACCCCCAACTTCAGTCTCTTATGAAGCAAATACAAGATAGGGGTTAGGTTAAGGTTGCTCGTTATGGTAAACCGTCTTCTCATCCTTGGGAGAGTGAAAAAGTTTGGATTCCAGTATTTGATTGGCCAATTGTTATAGAGTATAAGGCTCAACTTCTTCTGCCCAATTTCCTTATGAGCTGGGATGGGGACATGACCCCTCTGGTAAGTATATAGTGTCCACGAAATATGCCTCCTTGATGATAGATAACCTGCATCCTCTGTAGTTTCTCTTTAAGCACTTATGGCAGGCGGGTATGTGGCCTAAAGTTAGTTATTTTTTCTGGCTCCTTATTCAAAGAAGGGTCTTAACAAGGGACCAACTTATAAAGAAAGGCTATAATGGCCCCTTCAGATGTGCTTTGTGCTTAGAAGATGAAGAATCTTCTATCCATCTTCACTTTCTCTGCCCCTGGGTTATTCCACTTTGGAAACATCTTGCTGGTCTGTTCAAATTACATTGGAATAATTTTGTTTCCCTTGACCAGCTTTTCAAAGATTGGCATAGACTTCTCCCTAAGGGACAAAATCTTCTCCTGGTGCTAGGGAGTGGTACATCTCTTCTCCTATGGAATATTTGGAAAGAAAGAAATAGTAGAATATTTCAGTAAATCAGCAAGGATGGATCTTATGTCTGGGAAAAAACTAAAATTAATATAGTGGAGAGTCTCAAACACAAAATATCTTTGCCTCACACTCTTTCTACAGAATGAGAGCATATCTGCAATCAGTTATCTCTTGATCATAGGGATGCCTCCATGCTCCGTTTTCATATTACTAAGAAAATTGTAAGAGATAGTCAATCCAAAACCCCTTCTTTAGGCTTTGGAAAACTGAATGGGGCTCAAGAGGGAATCCAGGAAGAGCAGTTATGATGGGAATTGGTAGGAACAAGGAAGGGATGTGCAATTCATGTTTGCTATGAATCTGGGTGTTGCTACCAACAATTATGCGGAGGTGAAAGCAATTTATAAGGGCATGCAAGAGGCTTTAAAAGTTGGATGGCAGAAAATTCTAATTGAAGCGAACTCACAAATTATTATGACGTTATTGTCTGAAAATAATAGAGGTTCTTCTCTCAGCTATCGAATTGCTAAGGAAGTTTGGAAGATAAAAACATTACAAGAGAACATCCAAGAAGTTCAATTCAGTCACGTCCCACGTGAAAGAAATAAAGTTGTTGATGGCCTGGCGAATTAGACCCTAGATAATAAAGATCTTCTTCACTATTGATTGCCTCCTTCATGGTGGTCCAGTAAGCTCCAGGAAGACATCAGATATATCCTTCACCTTGATACCTCCTCATGATTATCTATGCGGCGTCAATTCTATATAATGCTCAAGCTTGGCATGGCCATATATGTATTTATTAATGTCCATCTAATATAAAGTCTGTTGTTTTTTTTAAAAAGGGGTACTAACTAAATACATATGTTTTCTCATATATCTTTGATTGGCACACGTATTAAGAAGACATGTGGGCAAATGCAAACTTGGACTAATCCTCAATTTCAACCAAAGGAAGAGTTGTTATGCAATCATATCCTCCTACTCACATATCAATGCAAAGATCGAGGACAACCCATTTCCAAAGAAACACATTTTATGAGCAATCTCACATGCCAAATGCAATAGATATTAGCCCAAAAAGTCATTGCCTATCATCATGTTGTCACCAAAAATTGCACCCTGTGATTGGTCAAGGAAGATCAACAATTTTTTTGGGCAACATGAGATGATCTCTACAATGTGGGTTTTGCAAATTGAGATTAACCTCCAAAGAAGGTTGGTTCCTCTACCTATCCTACTGCTAAAACTACTACTACAGCTTAAGATACAACTATCTAATCCTAATCTAAGCATTCATAGGGCCCAGGGAGAGAGAGAAGCATAAAAACAAATTCTAAGCTAAAAGGGAGGAGATAGCACCAAGAAAAGGGGGAAGACATTCTATGAGAGAAAATGGGAAGAAAATGGAGGAGAGGGCAAACAGCTATGCCACAGACCAAAACAGCACTTAATCTTCCTTTTTCATACAGTGCACAACAAATCTCGAATTTGCAAAGGAGAAAAAGGTATGCACAACGCACCACGGCAGCAATAGCAAGGAAAAATTGCAACAAAAAAAACGTTAGGGTGGAAAAACAACCACAAAACCAGATTTTATCGCGTGAAGCATGCACAAACCATTACAAAGGAGTGGAAGAAGGCACAAACACCCTGTAGAGCCCAAATTTGAGGCCTGCAACTCGCAAATACTTCTGCAAACACTTTGACATGGTGCACCTATATTCTGAGAAAGTCCCCCTGCTACAAATGACGATTTGCCAATATATAGAAAATGGGATAAAAAGAGAAGGGAAAAGAGAGGGAAACTCGGATTTCTCGCTTCAACCAACAACAACATGCATTAATTCACTCAAAACAGACATGGGCACCCTTTCAAGACCATCCCCCACGTCATATTGCTTACAGGAGAGGGTATGGGCACCATTCTTCATTAAAACTGGTAGTTGGGCTTCATGGGAGTGCATTTGTGTTGTTGGGACTGTTTTTTGCCTTTTTCTCCCTCCTAACTCCATCAATTTCTTCATTTTTCAATGCCAAACTGGAGTTCATACAAGACCTGATTTCTAGCTAGCTCTTTACCATCAAACTCTTCCTATCAAAATAATTTTATTCCGCCGCTCTATCTAGAAGTAATTGTTGCAGTTGACCAAAAACCATTGAATCAAAAATATGTTGACTTTGATTATCTCTTATATTGTAAGAAACATATGACAGACCCTCTTTTTGTTGCAAGACATGCCTGTTAACCTGGTGTGAATTAAATACAATGCATTACCATTTAATCTCGAGTTAAAAGGTTTGGCATTCTGTAATTTTTATCATCTTTGATGCCGAGTTTCATTATTGCATCTTTATCCTTTTTGTTTTTAAAAAAAATTTAACAGGCAAATTGATTATGGCTTAGATTTATTTGAGGCAAATTAAAATTTAACAGGTAAATTATAAGTGGAGTCTACAAAATTAGATTTACAATTTAAAACAAAATATCGACACAAAATTGTAAAGACATTTAGATATAAGATTGTACTCTATTCAAAATGCAAGGAAAGTTGATCTAGGCGAAAGAGAGTCAATTTAGTCAGTTTCATAAGAAATTATGTCCACATGTAAATCGATATAACAGATTAAAAACTCTCCTTGCATTATTTGTTGTCTAAAATATAACTTCCAATTACATAATACCTAAAAGGTAAGAATACAAACAAATATATGGTAACAAGTAAAATAGACAACATCAACAGCTATATCTAATCATAGTCTGGATAGAAATTATAAATAATATGTTTAGCAAAAACATCGTTATACTTGTACCATCTGAAAAGTGGGATACTTTCTAATGGTAGGAATATCGTCACTCACCAATAAAGTCTTTATTGATTGTGTTCCTGCGTCTACACTCCATTTTAACTTCCATCCCACAATTTCAGTAATACGTTTACTTTTTCAACGGTGCCTGCAATTTTCAGAATGTTTTCTTCATCAGACATGGTTGCATGTTTCTTGCAACTATCAATTATCACACACACTGTCTTTACTATGCACGATCCCATCACATTTGTCAACATGGTTATACAAGATCAAATGGAATGTATAAAATGTTGGCAAATGTGATGGGATCGTGCACAGTAAAGGAAGTGGGTGTGATAATTGATAGTTGCAAGAAACATGCAACCATGTCTGATGAAGAAAGATTCTGAAAAGTGCAGGCGTAGCTAGAAAAGTGAAATGTGTTACTCAAATCATGCGATGGAAGTTGAAATGGAGTGCAAGAGCAAAAAACACAATCAATAAAGACTTCACTAGTGAGTGACGATATTTCTACCCTTAGAAAGTATCCCACTTTTCAGATGGTACAAGCATAACGATATTTCTGCTAGGCATATTAATTCATAATTTCTATCCAATCTATGACTAAATATAATTGTTATCTGTTTTACTTGTTACTGTATATTTGTTTGTATTCTTACCTTTTAGGTATTATGTAATTGAAAGTTATATTTTAAAAAACAAACAATGTAATGAGAGTTTTTAATCTGTTATATTTATTTACATGTGGACATAATTTCCTATGACACTTGCTAAATTCATTCTCTCTTTCGCCCAGTTCAATTTTCCTTGCACTTTTGAATGCAGTACAATCTTATATCTAAATGTTTTTACAATTTTTGTGTGGATATTTTCTTTTAAATTGTAAATCTAATTTTGTGGACTCTACTTATATATTACCTATTAAATTTTAATTTGTCTCAAATAAATATAAGCCATAATCAATTTGCCTATTAAATTCTTTTTAAAAACAAAAAGAATAAAGATGCAATAATGAAACTCGACATCAAAGACGATAAAAATTACAGAATGCCAAACCTTTTAACTTAGATTAATTGGTAAAGCATCGTATTTAATTCACACCAAATTAACAGGCATGTCTTGCAACAAAAAGAGGGTATGCCATATGTTTCTTACAATATAAAAGATAATCAAAGTCAACATATTTTTTATTCAATTGTTGGGTCAACTGCAACAATTACTGCTAGATAGAGTGGTGGAATCAAGTTATTTTAATGGGAAAAGTTCAATGGGAAAGAGCTAGCTAGAAATCAGATCATGTATAACCATATTTTATATTAAATGTTTTATATTAATTATCTTTGGAGCCTCAAATTGGTACTTTTATTTCTGCATTTGTTTTCTAAATTCAGCCCTTTCATTTTGAAACGAAAAAATGTTGTTTTTATACTTCTTTAAAGGGTTTTCCATTATCCTAGCAAGTCACATTTTCTAGAATAAATTCCAGATCTGCACTTTAATAAAATTTGTGTGATAGACTTTAAGTCAGATTTGGGGGGCATTGTATACATTTAGAAGTCCTTTAGGGGACATTACATTTGTGCATAAAAATGAATATCCATCCGCATTGAAGCCTTGGAAAGCTTCCATCTTCAATCCCATCCTAGTAACCAAGCATTCGTCGATGAAGTTTGTGTAGCTCCACTATCTATCAACACAGTGATCTTTTGCCCATGAAGGTCTCCTCTAACTCGGAATGCATAGAAACTAGGTGGTACAAATAAGTTAGCGTGGCACCAGTGAGAACCACTTCCTCTTCCTTTGCTTGTTCTTCAATTTCTTTCGAATTAGCACATCTTCCTTATCAGAAACTACCTCAATGTAATGGATTGACCCTTTGTCAAGGCAACGATGGTTGGGTGTACGTGGGTCCCTACAGTTGAACCATAACTTTTTCCCTTTTAACTCATTGTTTACCTCTATTAGCTTGTTTTTTAACCACTCTTTTGGATCAGATTTCTCTTGAATGGGCTTACCTTGTTGTCCACTAGTTGTTGTCTCTTGCTCACCATTTTGAGTTGTCATTGGCTGTCCAAATATGTCTTTTTGCTGCCCCAAATGTGTTGTCTTTGTTGTCCAAAAGGTACAATCCTAGGCTGTCCAAATTGCAATTTTTTGCTTTTTGGGACTGCAGTTTCTAGATCCAAAGACTTCTTGATATCTCCTTGTAGAGATGGAGGACTAAAGGCTTTGACTAAGCCTCTAAGTGGCCCCGCTAGACCTTCAATTAACAACACAAGTCTTTTTTCACTTATATCTGGTACCATCACTGTAAGTCTCTGAAATTCAGAAATATATTTATCCAATGATACCTCTGTCTTCAGTTGAGCCAACTCTCTGAAATGAATCTCTGGGTCTATTCTATCAAACCTTCTGGTAAACATTAATTGAATTCTTCTATGGTTGTGATTGAACCATGCCCTTGTGTGATCAATCCATGGTACCACCATTCATGTGCAACTCCCTCCAACTACAAGGTTGCAAATTTAAGGGCTTCTTCCTCATACATAGGATTCGATGACAAGTATGTATCTAACTTTTGTAACCATGCTCTATCTGAACACTTATCTGAACCATCATAAGAAGGAAGAGTTACATTACCCAACCTTTGTTGTATGTCTCTTCTTGGTTGCTCATATTGAGTTCTATTCCTTCATGTGCCTTTGTTATTCTTCACTTGACAGTAATACCTGAAAGACAACATCTCGCTCACCCTGAAACTGAGGGCTACATATTCTTCACCCCATGCCTCTATGTCTTCAACATCACTTAGAGGATCTAGCTCAAGTGGTTGTTCCTCTTTTTTAAGGAACTTTGCCCTGAATATTTGAGGTGGAGACTTGATGGATGTCTTTGTTGGTCTAGATGAGCTTCCTTCACCATTGTTGGTTACTCCTTGGTTGGTTGATATATTATGTCCATGTATAACCTTAGCCAAGTCTATAATTGAATTTGTCAATGCATCACACAATTCCCTTTGAGACTCCCTTATAGCTTGCTACAACTCTCTTTGACTCCTTGTAATTACATCATGCATTTAGCTGAGCTCATCTGTAGGAGGAGCTCTTTGATCATGCTCATCCATTGTCCCTTTCTTTGGAGTTTTATTTCTCCTTTGATAAACTTGAGGTGATTTTCTTGTTTGCATTCAAATTTTAACTACTTCACAGGATGGCAAGGAACAAGCTTTGATACCACTGTAATGTCCCGAATGGGATAATTTATAACCCCAAATGAAACACCTTCAAATCTGAACTATAACAGCAAATTATAGAAGATATACTTCATATAAATAATACAGATCTGAATTTATTCAAGAAAATGCAACTTGCTCTAGGGATTAATGGCATTCAAAACTGATTTAAACTTGATCAAATCTTCGCCAAAAATAATCAGAATCTATCATAGATGCAAGAACACCAAAAATATAAATTTTCTGACCGAGAAGAAGAGCTGGAATTTTATTATAAAGTCTACAGAAAATCAGCTTACACACATGGCTGAAAAAGAGGTTTCCAAAGCGCAAATCAGATGCAAACAACTTGGAAATGACCTCTAAAAATATGGCAATGAAGATAGGAACCATATGCATCAGCCATGCCCTAGGATGCTCAGAATCCTCCCACAAGTGGGTCACTCTTCTAAAAAACAATTGGAAAATGCATGCAAAAATCAGCTAGCACTTCTTTGAGCCCTAGCTGGAGAATGCATAAATCTTCAATTTAGGGCCCTCAACACTACTGGAAATTCATAATTGTCCTTGAAACGCAATGGAAACCCTTGAATAGAGCTTCCTCTCACAAAGGATGAAGAGTTTTCGTTCTTCAACATTGGTAATAAAGGGTTTTTCGTCCTCTAATGCAAACACATCAAAGAATTTTCATCCTTCAATGTAAAAATGAAAAGCAAATAGCTCAACCAAATTTCAGATGTGAAAATATGCAAAAATGATGCCTTCTCCAATTGTGGTGACTTCCTTTTATAATTTTTCTTGGCATATTTGCCCACACAAAGGCCCAATCAAATCTCTTCACTTCATTTAATATTTTCCCCTTGTTTTACTTTATTTAATATTTTTATCCCCTTGCTTTTTGTCCCTATAGGGGTCGCATTTTCTCACTAGGGGAAATAAAAATAAAGTGACTTTTTCTTTTATAATTTTATCACTAATAAATAATTGAAGTGCTTATAAAAAATCATTATGCACTAAAATTACTTTACTAGGATAAATGTTTCCCTTATTTTCCACCTCCTTAGCCATCGGGAAACAAAGAATGGGCTAAAGGGTATTCGACCTACTACTTTTGAGAAGGGGATATTACAAAATATTGCTCCCACTTCTTGACTGCTTGAACAAGAGCATGCAACTCTTTATCATAAGTAGGATAGCTTAGGGCTATTACAAAATATTGCTCCCACTTCTTGACTGCTTGAACGAGAGCATGCAACTCTTTATCATAAGTACGATAGCTTAGGGCTATGTTATTGCATAACTCCCCCCACCTTAGAAAAAGGATTACATTTTAATAGGTAAGAACCCTCTATGGTTTATACAAGTTGGTAAATTGGAATTATTTAACCTTTGGGTTAAGAATAGTCTTTACGTAGAATTACTTTGCTCTATAAATGTAAGTGCTTATACTTAATCGAATAAGTCTTTACTTAGTTTATACTTAGTTTAAAAAGACACTTGCACTTCAAAAAAAATGTTACTTGCACTTCCTATGTGCAAGAACTCACACTTGGTTATTTATTTTCCCTTGCACTCGCACTCTGTAATTTTCTCGCACTCGCACTTAGTGAGAATCTCGTAGTTCAACAATTTAAAATTTTGGCTAATTGAAAGTTTGACATTCCCTTACAAGTCAAAGAGCGAAAGCTCGCACCTTGAAGTGCGAGAATTCAAAAGGAGAGAGCTCGTAGATACGAGTATTCAAAACTAGCGCTTTCCAAGTGTGAGTATTCAAAGATCACTTTTTCAAGTGCGAGTAGTAAGATTTCAGGCCTCACATCTCGCACTTCATGGAAAATTAACTCGCACTTCCAAAATGCGAGAAAAGGTCAAAGAAAGTCAAAGGTTAGGAAAATTCAAATACACGTCACCAATTGCTGAGGGTGAGCCAATTCCAATGGTACACATGGCGACCCAATATCATAACGAGGCATCCCACATGTCATACATGTGGTTTCAAGGTCTCGCAAGGCTAGTTTAAATTGACGGCTATGATTTACCCTAGGCTACACAGGTGTAAGGTCCACATTCAAAAAAGCAATGTTCTCTAGGGGCGAAAAACATCAAGTCATACATTATGTGCCATTAATACGAAGCACGCCATTTTAGATGAAAGATTGCCTAAATTATAAGAATTTTGTGTTAACCGAGAAAATTCATTCAAGCCTTTAAATTGCAAAATTGTCTGAGTTTAATCCTGTTTTTAGCCCATTTTTCAAGCAAATTATTTCGACGGATCCATTACATGTAGTGTCCCCGAATGGAACAATCTCTGGCTTAAGGGAATTCAGGCACTTCCCTTATCGGTGTGACGGTCTAACGAAGAAAACTCAACAAAATTAACTGCAGATCAGATTTGTTGATGGAAAAGTGACTAGAAGAAGTTAGGAAAATTCATGCGACAATGTGAATACTTTCAACTATCAGCTCAGCTGTGAATTTTCAGATATCTAAAACTCCAACTTAGCCCTTAAATTGGTATATCTGATCCTAAAGGGTTCAGCTTATACTGTTTGCAACTATAACCAATAATGGCGACTAGGTTTTGGACATATTCCCCTTCTAACCAGCTCTCAAACAAATCTGCGATTTATCTAAACTGATCTTTATGGTTTAAGTGACCAGAATATGAAGAAAACTGATTTATAAGACTGCAAGAATTAATAATGCCAGCTGCTGATGGTTCCCAGAAATGCGACTGGTATATGAGGATAAAGCTCATGCAAAAGATACTTAAACAAATAAGAGTCTAAGCAATTATGTTCCTTGTATTTTATATACTCAAAATATGGAAGAACATGAATTTATAAACACCCACGTTGACTGAAATATTTACCAGAAAAATCTGTTCTTTTAGAGGACTGGATTTAATACTTTAATGCCTTCAAAAATCCTGGAAATTGTTCACTTCAAATCACAATTTCTAGATAAATATCAGGCACACAGATCAAACCTGGAAATGCTATTTATTCCATCGAAATTATCCACAGCATGAGTAGATCCAGCTGATGTAGAGAAGATACACTGGCTGGACATTAATTCTTAAACCTTCCTTCGCAAAATTCATCAAATACTGCTGGAAGTACTAACAAAATTCTGTGATAGCTCTATAGAATTTCCTGGGTGGAAATTCTTCTCATTCACTCAGAGGGTTTTTGTCCTCTTAGAGTATTTTTGCAAAGTTCAGAGCTTAAACAAAATTCAGATTTTATAAAATGAGAATATGATATCCCTCTTCAAGTCGACCTCTCCCTTAAATAGGAGAAATGGCTCAAAAGGAACCTCCAAAATCACCAATCACAATTGGTGATTATTTCTAAACTAAAGTCCCACAACTCATATCTATCGAAGTCGTACTTTTCCCTAGGGGAAAACAAAAATAGTTTTGGGTCTATTTCCCTCTAGGCAACCCATATACTTATCCCAATACAAGTCGCCAATCCTGCTAGGGAGGATACAAAATGATTATAGGCTTTCATAACTCCCCTTCATGCACTTTCCTAGATATTACAATTTTTATTTAAAAGTGCATACCTATATTAAGTCAAAATAAATAATTATAAGTGCTTTAATATTTTTCTTTTATTTTTTCTTTTAGGCGCTTATAAAAATTTATTGTGACTTAAGTCACCCTTGCACACACCCTTTGGCCGTCGGGTAGACAGAATGGGCCAAAGGTCTTCAATGCTTTTATTTGAGAAAGAGGGACATTTCATTTCAACTTTTGCAAGCCATTAATCTTCAATCATGGCCGGAGCACCAAACTCTTCCAACGTAGATGCAATATTGTATTCCCATCTAGACACTAGGATGATACAAGATATTGTGTTTGGCTTAGCTTCACTTGACCATAAATTTCAGCATTATTCAACCATTTTCTCGACAATCTAGAGAGAGACTCGACACAGATGCCACAAACAAAGTAGGGATGTTAGAAAATCAAGCACAAAGGGTGGAAGACATTAGGGTATTGATGAGGGCCAGCCTCTATCTAGTTGCAGCCAAACCTAAGGTATTCTCATGTCCAAAATTTATCTCTTTCCTTCATATTCATGCAATGAAAAATAATTGGGCTATGTTTTCCCAATCTAAAATAAATAGAGTATATTTCTTCGCTGGGTATGCCTTTAAATATTATTATAGGCTTCTTGACTCTAAAAATATTTATAACTTTACCACAATTGAATATTGGATTACCACATGATAAGTATGGGTGATTTTAGATAATTGGGACAAGAACATAGTTAATAATATGGATTATCCTTATAGAAACAACATCCATATTCAAATGTTTAGACCTAGGGTCCATATAGGCATGGCCCTGATGAATAGATTTTATGGAAACCCTTCCATTACAAATTTTTGATATAGTCTTGGCTTCCCCTACTTGCAATGATCATAAATGACCACAAAATTCCTTCTCTAGGGTAGGTGGTCACTTCTAATCTGTTTCCCAATGAGAACTAACTTTTTAGATCACAAGAAGCCATTTTCATGACCTCTTATTTATTGGATGCCTTCTATGGAGTCCTCCATTATCCTAAATTTTGTAACCCATGGTCCCCATCATGCATCTTGGAAGTGAATGAAGTTGTATTTAAATTTATATGCCCATAGATTCATGGCCCACATTGAGGAAATTTGTCACTTCCTTTTACCCCACACTCTATAAGGAAATGCATGAAACAAACCATGCCCAAAATTTCTGAGAATGGTCTTTGTATCAAATCATAAAAATGGGGGTTTCCTTCTTCTATCTTGATTACACAGTGATTATGATTTTTGGAGATACTTTCACCACCATTACAACTTCCATATTATGTACCTAACAAACTAGTATGAATAGGAAGTTTCCTATCAAATTTACAATGGCATAGTAGGGAAGTGTAAGGACAAGAAACTGAGGCCTCACCCTCCCCTATCAATCATAGTGGGATACAAAGAGTTCAAGATGTTGCATGATCTTAAAGTTGCAGCAACCCACTACAATTCTTTCCATTTGTCCCAGCACCCCTTAAGGCAATATGACCCAAGGAAAAGAGTGGGAAAACATTTAGAAGTCAATTAAGGGGAAAATTATTATAACATATGCCCATGAGGGTATCATTAATTACTGGGTATGGATTACCCAAACAAATGAAAACCTTATCCAAAAAATATGAATATGACAGGGGAAATTCCTCCCCCAAAAGGAGAAATTAAAATATGGAATTCACAAAGAGAAGGGAACATGGTTATTTAGAACCTCCAAGGCAGTCCCTAAACCCTAACTTCTCCAAATCCCCATTGAGGACTAGCAGAGACAAAGACTATCAAGGAATTTCAAGAGGTCATTCTTGAGCCAATTGAAGGGCCTACTTTGGTTTCATATGATTTTAACTTCTTCAGATGATGAGGACACACAAGTAGAGGCTCCAGCATGGAACAAACACAAGTTGAGCTAATTCAAATGACCCTTACAAGTATTCCTCCTACTGAGCCTCAACAAGACTATGGTTTAAATAAGAAATGATCACCCATAGGGAGAAACTAGATTGAGCAGCTCAAGAAGAACCCTTTATAAATATTGAGTATAATCCTAGGACATGGACCTTAATAAGGGTAATAAGGAAGAGAATGTCTACACAACAATTCCATCATTTAACATGAAACATATGAATACCTCTTCTCCATTACCAATAAAAAGAAGGCTAAATGGTTCTCCAGTGGCACAATATGAGGAGGATCATGTATCCTACATAAAGGCCTCAACAAAATTGGTAGCAAAATTAGTAAGAGGAATGCAGGTCATAGAAATAAAAATTTTGAAACTCAAGCCAAAGCCATTGTTCTTGATGGTATTGCCTTTAATGTAAAAGACCCCCTACTTAGCCATGTATGATGTGACTCAAAGAGAAAGAATTGGTTCCAAAAAGAAAGAACATGATTTGAAATCTTAAAAAGTCCAACATGAAGTAATTGAAAGTAAATGGGTGTCATGCAAAAATATGTTAAGGATTTATGTCCCGGGCCATTAAAGAAGGAATATTCAAAGTGATCCTTTCCAGTAGTCACTATGGAAAGATATTGGTATATGTCAAACATATGCCAATTATATAAAACATGACTTGAATGAATGGAATCAATCAAATGAGAAAACTTCCTCCTCAAAACTTGATGATAGTAATTTCAACATAGGAAGTCAATTATTTTCAAAATCATCCATCATAAGATTCTTCAAGGAAGACCAAGAGATTAGTGTACCATGGCTAGAATTTACTTGGATTTCTCAATCAATTCTTAGTAAATTTTTAAAATAATATAGCAGAGGAAAATGCAGCAGAAGCATCCCAAGTCATTGAGATTATTTCTCAGACTAGGGAAAAGGTCCAAAAATTATAAATACCTTGAAGGAAATCATGGGAAAATCCACATGGCTCACTCAAATTTCCCTACTAGATAAGGCTCCCAGAATCTTCAAGAAGCCTATTATTGATATCATAAAGCTAGATAGCGGATTAAAAAATTGGCACAGAAGTATTTAATTACTGCATCGGGAAAGGACCATCTCCAGCTGATCTAGCCCAAGAGGGACCTACATAGGCATGCCCAATTCAAATGGGCCATGTAGTCAAGTAAGATATCGTCAATGATTCTTATGATATTTTATTTTTAGTAACATGTATGTCTTTACCCGTTATAATTATCCTAACAAGAATTAGTTAGGATATTTCTTTAATAGAACAACTATTTTGTAATATTCCTTGATCTTTTGTAATCATTGTTTGAATTGGGCAGTAAAGGAAGGCCCTAAGATTGTATAAATATGCTTTATCCCATTCTAAAAAATAGGGGGGATGTCATTTTGGATAAATGAATGCTAGCCAATTTAAAGTGTAACTCATGTAAGTTGAATTTATCTGATTCACATTTTCCCATTCATGCTTTAGACATTATGTGTTTATAATATTCAGTGTTCTTGATGTATCACAATGTTAACTTTCCTTTAGTAATTTGTTTAAATTGTGCATTTACAATTTTAGATTCAATTACTACAACTTTCTACAAGTTAAATTTATCATTTAAATTTGCATTCAAAAATTGATATGTTGAATTTGGTTTCTATTTTTGATTCCTTTGAATTCATAAACCAATAACATTAAAATTTGAGTGGTAACTGAGTTTTATGTTGTTGGTTTCGTAAGGAAATCGTGTTATTTCCATAATCAAGCACTAAAAATATTAAATATATTTGTCTTATCATATTTATTTCCTCTCTTCCCTTTCTTTTCCTTTTGGTTTATTTGAGCAATGCCCTTAGATTATTTATTTTTAAATAAGCTTTTCAAAGATAAATCAGGGGAAGAAATTGCAGGAGTGGTACTAGAAGGACTAACAATACAGCAAACATCCTTATTATTGGTCTAAACAACCAATACCCTGCAACTCATGCGCTGAGTCATATTTTAAGTGATCCTAAAATGAGTAGAATGTAAGAGCCTATCATTTATCCCTGTGACTGTCATTTTGATACATCAACAGGCTGTCATATGGAAAAGTTCAAAATTGTAACATATTAGCCTTCCTCCTCACATCAAAACTGCTCCCGTGAGTTGCTTGAATCTGTTTCCACCTCAAAGGGCTGATGCAAGTTTATTAGTGTTAACATGGGTGCATTTGATGACCTTATGTTTCAGCTGATCAAAAGCAGCTTAGTGATTCCCGGTACGGCACACAAAGGAGCTGCAATTGAGGAGAATGAAACTATGAACTTCCTTAAGTATTGGACAACACCTACAAAGCTCCCAGTTTCAGTCATATTATAGTCTTGGGAATATTTGGAGCATCAATCCTCACCACTATACACCACAAACGCTTGTTAATTCACACTGCTAATTTATTAGAAGCTTGTTCCCCTAAAACACTTACAACACTTGAATCAAATGCATTATGCATTTTCCACAAGTTCTGCTGAAAACTAAAATGTTATCAAAGAACACTATCACACAATTATGAATGGCCTTGAGCACACCATGTATCAACCACATGAATGTAGCAGGCGTCTTACATAAACCAAAAAGCCAATGCTACCCATTTGTGTGGACCATGTCTTGAGTGTTGTTTCCCATACGGTCTCCTTCACATGAACTTGATGGTAGCCTCACTTCAAATCCAACTTGGTGAAGTACACCTTGCTTGTTGCAGTTGATCTGACAAGTCATTTGTGTGTAAGTGGAGATCTTGTTGAAGGCCATGTAATCTATAGGCATTTTCCATATCTAATCCTTCATTAGCACAATGACAATGGGTGACCCGCGTGGAAATGAACTGGACCTGATGACCCCTTGCTCCAACAAACCTTGGCATGGGTTTTTCACCTCACTTGACTCCAACAATGACTGTTCATATGGCCCAATGTCGAGAATTAAGGCATCCTGTAGCAAGTTAATTTCATGCTCGACCTTTCTCTTGGGTGATGTGCCCTTAGGCTCTTCAAAGACATCCTTAAAGGACTGCACTTATTCACTCATTTTTCATTGTTCTTGGTTTATCCACAACAGATTCTTTGAAGATTAAATTTGACATTCATCATCATCCTTGTTGAGCAATAGAAATCTGTCACTGGCATGATGAGTCTGATGAGTCTTATTGCTTGCTTGGCTAAAATGGGAGAATTCAGCCTTACCTTGGTAAACATTGATGATGTAGCTTTCTCCTCCTTTGATCAGCCTGTACTTGTTGGCCCTTGTCATGAAGATTGCATCCCTCTCATACAAGTAGGGGCTACCAAACACTACATCACAAATATCGAGAGGAACAACGTCTATAGCAATTTCATCAATGAAATCCTCATCTCTCCCAAACTTTGCATTGTTTGGTGACATGAATCTCTACTGCTTGCTTCACCCATCCCAAAGAATATGGATGATGATTAGCTTATGACTTTAATCCAAGCTTCTCTACCAACTATTAGGAAATCGGAATTTGTAGGTCTTTTGCTACTATGACATGAAATGTACGGCACTTACATCTAAGGTTGTTAATTGTCTTTTTCTGATTTCCAGAGGGTGGCAAGCTTCACAGAACAAGAATAGACAGTGCATTGACTTTATACTAAATACTGATGATGACTAAATAATTTACCAAATATATGAGACCAGCCTAACTAGAACTGATAAACCCTAAAGGCAACAATGAGGAAAAGAAAGCAAAAGATTTTTCATGTACATACTTTAAACAAAAATGCAATGCAAGGAATCAACACGATACTTATCCGTTACAGTACAAGCCTCTTACAATTTTTTAATCTTTTTTATCTTCTCGTCTGTTGGAGCTGGTGGAACATAAGCAGCAGCATCAATTATTGCCTGCCATGACAGATATCTGCCTTATAAGAATGCTGGTGCTAAATATATTAAAGGTCAACCCTCAAATACATTGACAAAATGAGGAGTTAGCAGCAATTCCTAGCAGTGAGATCAGCTCTACATTTTGCTAAATATTATAGTTAAATTGTAGTATATACCATTATTTAAATATTGCATAATTATGAAAGCAGAATATTCCAGGTCAAACCCTGAGGAAAACCATTCCAGTAACAGAATACCTGAAGTTTTCCAAGAGCATCATCAATATTGTCCCTGTGATTTGACACTATTGTTCATCAATCAACATTCTCAGTTAATAGGTGAAAATTCATCAATATGTCAACAATGATAATGTAAAGGACCTCAGAAGCTAAGAGCATATAATTACTTCTGGGACCGAGTTTTGGTGGATGAGATAACAATGTCCCCATCACTGTTGATTCTATTCTTTTCCTGTTTGGCAACACTAAAAACAATTATACTGTCCACATGCTATAAACACAAAATAATGAGGCATCTGGACAAAAAGGTTTATTTCTTTGATTTTAATTTTTAAACAAAACCTTTCAAACGAGAATACAAAAAGCTTGGTCCTACATCCAAAAAGTTCAAGAACAGACCATTTGCAATATTCTTTGTCTGATTCGTTGGGGCAGCCAACCAGCAGCCATAACATTGAACCGCATATCGACCTTCGTACTCACTAAAAAGATCGATGTAGAATATAAGTTAACCTCCATAATATTTACTAGTAGCATACTTTAAAAACTTAGAGCTAAGTGCAGCCATCTAAACTAGCCCGAGCCTTGCATAGTACTTACCTTTGCCCAAAAACAAAGAAGGGAAAATGACAGAATTTCAGACCTAGTTTTGTTTTCACAGCAAAAAACTGACAAATAGAAGAGATTTGTTGTTTGAGACACCAAAGCTAACTCTTAGGGGTATGCAATTACATGAAGAGATATGCGATTACATGAGCACGTTTAAATGCACGAAGGTTATCCAAAGAACAACTCAGGGTTATATGATTCTGCACGGCATATAAACTACTACACAGAAAGATTACATTTCTGCATACTCTATGTGTCATTAATGCTGGAAGAAAATTTATATGTTACAAGCACTAAAAAATAGAAAGAATCATGGTCAAAGCTGTACATAATAGATCTCAATTCAAGCCTACCTTTAAAAAATAGAGTAAATATCATTTTACAGGATTACGCAATAATGCCTCGGACGTGGATTAAAGTTGAGAAGCTAATAAATAAAAAAGGAATCAATTATTAGCCCAAACAACCAATTTGAATGCATAGTCCCTCAAATTTGGATGCATACGGAAGATGGATATTAGAGGTTACAGATAACTCCTTTTGCAGATTCTAATCTTATGCACTTCTCGTGTATTCACCAGGAAAATCAAATTTCTAAGGTATACCTTTATTGACATTTTGTCCCCCAGGTCCTCCACTTCTTGCAAAGCCAACCGTCACATGTTCTGCATGATATACACAATGTAAAAGAAATTAGTTTTCTGAGCATTGAGAATTATAAAACATGCACCCAAACAAGATGTTCAGTGTGAGAGCAATAAAAACACTGAATGTCAACGAGATCATCCTTTGGGTTTTACATTGAACCAAAAAATAGTCAAAGGATGAATTCAATATTCTATTATTCAGCCATTGGCACTCAGATCAAACCAAGAAGCAGATTACTCAAATTGAATGTGAGAAGAATAGAATGTTAGCTTCTATAACAGGCAGGAGCCAATGCTGCAAGAAGTGGTACAGACTTAAGACTCGTAAATGACCCAAGCACAGCCTGGATCGCCCACACACTATCAACAGCGCCAATCATGCATTGACCCAGGAACAATGGGCCGTTGTCATCCACATTATTGCCACATGTCAGGGACACCAGCGCATGCTGCGAAGACGAACTGCAACTCCACACTAAACACCAGCCTGGGCCAAAGAAAATGAGCCATCAAGCATTACATAAACAAACCGTATTTTACTCTTCAACACCTTGGGTTCACCAAAGGTGTTCTATTTCACCTAGACAATTACCTAGGATCCTCATTCTTATTGTTGGAAATATTGCATCCATACTACCATACCATATTTTATTCGTTAATCGAAGGATGTTTATGCAATTCATAATTTGTTATGATCCTATTTTCTAGAATACAAACCCTTATCACTTTGCACTTATCCCTCAACCATTTTTATCTACATGAATGACTCAACAACCTAACCAATTAAGTTTAAATAAATTATTTAAACTTAACAACCCCTAAACTAACTTAATTTAACCAATTATATTATAAAAAATATACTATGGTGTAATACTAATCCTAACATTCCCCTCTAATTACATCATAGTCCCAAGAATGGGACAGAATAAACATCGCATGTGGACTGAGACATACACACAATCCAACTTACAATCAACCGATGGAGGACACGCTCATTATTCAATGAGAAACATCAAAATGTATAGACTAGGACACACTCTATGGTCCATACACACACTTGTGTGAATAGAGACACGCACACCCATCCGCAGTGGATCAATAACACACACTTGTGTAAACAGGGACTACAATAGAACACTATGTGCAAATAGGGACCCTCAACTATTCACCAAAAGCAGTAGTGGAACTTTCGCTCACTACAATTCCTCAGTGAAAATTGGCCTCACTAAACTACATAAACAGAAGTGGGACTGTGCTTTACTACACTTCCTCAGTGGGATTTGGGCCTCGCTGAAATCCTCCTCAACAGGAACGCGGTCTCACTGCATGATACAAAAATGGATAGTGAAGATCATCCAATTTAGTCAGAGATACAATCAGCTATCATACAGGGTTTGCAACAAGCCAAAGTCCTAAGAAAAACAGATAGCTTCTTGTTAAAAGGCTGTCTCCAAGTATGGACTTAATCATATGTATGTTTTGATTACATACTTGGATTTCTCTTGAAAGAGTACACACTTTCAAGAACACGGCACCGTATTTTGAGTTCATATGCAAAAGTTATGGCCTCCAAAACTTAAAGCACTTTTTATGGTTGCATAACTGCCGGTGGAAGCAGGTGGCAGTTGTGCGAGTGTTAGTGGTGGTTGCATCGCCCTGGCAATTGCATAAGTGTCAGTGGCAGTTTTGCAAACCACCCCTTGAAGCCACCAGTACTGTCAAAAATGGTGGCTTTGCAAGCGAAAAAGGTACATGAAGTTCAAACGATAGAGAAACGGTTTGGATTCATTTTCTTGACTCTTTAGCTTCTTGTTCGAGCTAAAGGTAATGATTTGGTGCCTTTATAAACCCATGGGGGTTTAGACATTATTCATTCATGAATTTTCATTCTTCACTCATACGTTTGAGGCATTGAATTCATCAGATTTGTTGATTGTTTATGAATTAAATCAGTTTTTCCTTGTTCATTCATTCCTTGAGTGACTAGGTGGATTCACAATGTGAATTCAATCAAAGTGGGGCAGATATGTGCGATTGATAGCAGTGGGATCACAGTGAGTGTATGGGAACTCCGTGAAAGTGTAAAGGATGCAATCAAGGGCAGAGCAGATCTGAGATTGAGAATATACAGCTAATGTGGCTGAGATCAGTATTCTTTCTTGCTGAAGAGAAAAAGTCTTCCGTTGAACATTGCAGAGGTCATTACAAGTGTAGGATCCCCTTTGACAATGGTTCCTTATAAGCCCATTAAGGCGAGAAGTTTGTAAACTGCAGAACATAATTGAAATTGGGAAGCACGACTTCACTTTTGCCGGACTTTTCTCACATTGAGTTTCTCTAGGGTAACTTCTTGTCTATCTCTTTTCCATATTGTGTTTGCTTCCGTTGTTTGCATGTTTCCAATTCCTGCAACTAATACAACACTTAAGAGAGATCAAGAATCCTCAATCACAAGCATAGTACTTGTTCATAAAAGGGAAAGAACCTCTCATTCATTTGCACTTTCATAAAAGCACATAAATTTCAGTCATGTATGGAATAGTTGTTGAATATATAATGAACCACTCAGTTCTGGGCAGTTATAATTGGTAACTGTTTTGTAACTATGTAACCATCATTCCTATAATCTAAATAATACCTCTGCCTGTGTCATTTCAGCTGTGCAGTTTCAGCCTTCTCTGAATTCTTTCTTCTCTTTGCATATGCTAACATTGGTATCAGAGCGGTCAAAGGTTCATAGTTCGAGGAAGCCTTTTCAAGAGGCACAAACTGGAAATTTGGGGAAGCCCTGGGAGGGCACAAACTGAAGTTTATTTCGCAATCGCTTATTGTAAAAGATTCACATCAAGGAAGACAATTTCGTGGCTAGGACAAATGCAAATACTCAGTGAAGCCATTACAGGTAGATGTTAAAGTCGTGGAAGAAGGAGAACTGTGAGTTCGTGGTAGAGCAAAGTCCATAGGAGAAGTATCGTGTGCAAACGTCCAAGTGCTTGAAGGTGTAAAATTCGTGGCTGCTCAGGAGAAGAACCCAGTTGCGTATTGAAAGCAAAACGCGAGCTGCGGGGCAAAAAATATCCCTATAGACGGTGGTAAGAAAAAGCATGTCAAGATAAACAATCTTGTCTAGTTCGAAGGCACAAAGTCGTGGTTTGTGGAAAAAACCAGAGCAAAACGTGACTAGTTCACCATATGTTGGAATACGTTGAGGGCAAAACGAGACACAAAAATCGTGCAGATCCACAGTTCGTGGCTGTGAGCCTTGGAGAAAGTTGTCGAAGGACTTTAATATTCCTGAGTTGTGTCGAGGGCAAACGATGAGGAAAACGTGATTCAAAAATCGTTCTTAAGGCAGAGTCATGGAATTAATAATCCTTTTTTGTATGACTTTTGGAAAGGTACCTTGCTTTTGAATAATACAAATTGAGGAATAAGTAATATTATCTTTAAACAAAGCAAATCATAACTATATGCTAGAGTAATTTGCATAATTTAATATTATTTGCTAGAAAAAAGTACTATTGTTTTATTAAGTGTGGGGGCAAAATATTATTTTATTATTTCTGTTGGACTTTGGAATAATAAAATGGCAAATATTTCACACTTGACTTTGCCAGAGACACAAAAATTAACGGGCACTAATTTCAATGTATGGAGCCATAAGATTTTAACACTTGCGGAGTTTTGTGATTGTGATAAAATAATCAAGGGTAATGAAAGTCGACCAACGACGAACTTCGAGGATTATGACAAACGTCATAAGGAAGCGTTATTGCTTCTCAAGTTGTCGGTGTCGGATGATATGATACCAGAAGTGCGGAATGCTATTGTGGCAAACACGTTGTGGGATCAGTCTGAGGGATAAATATCAGACGTCAGAAAAGAGTAGGGTTTTATACCTGAAGAATATGCTCTTTTCCGTAAAGTTACAAGAAGGTGGATCGCTGTTTGAGCACCTACTTCGGATGAAAGACCTCCGAGAACAATTATCTTCCATCAACAAAAAGGTGGACGACGATGATATGGTGGCTCTGGTTTTGAACAACTTACCTTCTTCGTATGAGTCATTTGTGGATGCACTCCATTTAATTGTTGAAAGTCAAACACTCACGTTTGACAAGGTGAGTTCCTACCTGTTGCAAAAGGAGCGGAGACAACTTTAGGCAGAATCTAATTGTGACCATTCAGAGAGTGCTCTTGTCACTCAGTCAAAGGGAAAGTGGAAACGTCATTCTGGTGAGTCTTCCACTTGGTATCAAGTCACATGCTATTACTATCACAAGGTTGGGCACCTAAAGAAGGATTGTCGGAAGCGGAAGTATGATCTTTCGCAACAGAACAAGAAGCCATGTGATGAGGAACATGTGGCAGCAGTTGCAGAAGAACGGGATTCAGATGACAGGCATGCTCTTTATTGTCTTACGACATCATGCTCGCATGACAGTGGTACTAGTTGTTGGATCATTGACTTTGGTGCGTCTGCACACTTTTCATGTCGTAGGGACTGGTATGTTTCATTTACTGCAAATATTTGTTTTGAATCAGTAGTACTAGCTGATGGAGAATCACTTGCAGTAGAAGGGATAGGAGATATATGCATTGTATTGAATAATGCTCATAAATTGTTCAGTACAGAATGTTAGATATGTACCTTCTTTACAAAAGAATCTTCTATCTATTCGATCAATTAATTGAAAATCCCAATATCTTTGTGGATTTATGTGGAAAGAAGTGTGTTGTCTCTGATGTGAAACAGAGACGGATAATTGCCCTTGGTGCCTTGCGGAAGGTGGTCAATATCAACTTGTTGATCTTGCTACGTGATCAACATGAATGCACGTGTGGAGGACAACTCCACCATACAGGATGTGCAGGAGGCTGTTGTGCCTTGGGAGGAAGCCATTCCTCACAAATCTGCTGACTTGAATACATTCAGCCTACATGCACCTGTGGAGGGAGTATCCACTATACCAGATGTACGGAGGCAGGACATGCCTTGGGAGGATGGATTTCCTCATTTTGAAGAACAATTTGTTGTGGATGGAGACTCCACTATTCCAAATGCACTGACGGTGCATGGTGAGATGGCATGCCCAGCCACTCACTCAGAGGTACTTGCTCGAAGGACAGTAGAGCATGAACAGTTTGCTCATTGTGTTGTGAAAGATCTTTCCCAACAGAGGGGGATAGATGAGAAAATAGATGAGGAGTTGGTTCTCACTCCTAGCTACTGCGGAGATGGTTATTTCTCCCACTACTGAGACGGATGAGACGGAGATGGTTATTTCTCCTACTATTGCGGAGTTGGTTCTAACTCCTACTGCACAGATGGTCACATTTCTCTTATTGAGAAAGTTGGATGAGCACTACACGGTGTTGCAAGGACATGATCGAGGTGACTTCGATTGCAGGATAATTGAGTCTCTGTACAGACTCCAGCAGGCTACACAAGCCTAGAACAAATTTTTCAATCCACCTCTCCGAGGTTCTGATTTCAGCACTCTGGAGATGGGGCTGACACTCTCAGCGATTGGTGATTCATCACTGGTCAATGAATCACGTAACAAAGAACTAGTGGACCACTTGCCATATCCTTTGTTCACAACGACCAAATTTTTGTTTTGCGGTTCTTCTCCATTCGACAACCGCAACACAATCATGGACTGCTGATTTTGAAGTACAACCTATGGCACAGTCTGTAGATCTAATGACTAAACATATGGGTTTTAGGACATTTGTAAAATTTCGGGACAAACTTAGTATTGTTTCCAGTTTAGTCATTAAGAGGGGGTGTTGAATATATAATGAACCATTCGGTTTTGGACAGTTATAACTGTAACTAACTATTTTGTAACTATGTAACCATCATCCCTACATATAAATAATACTTTGCCTGTGAATCATTTGAGCAGTGCAAGTTTTGTGCATTCAACCTTCTCTGAATTCTTTCTTCTCTTTGCATATGCTAACAATAGTAGCATGTCTAGGATGATGAGAGGGTAGTATGTAATGTATATAGCATGTGGGAAATGCATGCAAAGGGTTGCATAAGGAGTTGTATGTTTAAAGGTCAAAGTCAAGAGCTGAAATATACCTTGTTACAACATTCTCAAGGGTGTTCTATGACATAGAACCTATGTTGCACAGAAATGGAAACAAAAACGGAAACGGATACGAAACGCGGAAACGGCAATTTTCAAAAAACCTTGGATATGAAACGTTACAATATATATATATATAATAGAAACGTCCGTACAATATATTATTCATTGATTTGAACTTCTAAAAGTATATATATATATATATATATATATATATATATATACCACTGCATAATACTCATTTTATAATTGTAAATTTCATAGACCATAAGAGAGAATTGATCAAAGTCACTCAAAAATATTTTGTATTCATCTGAAATTTGAACTTCTAAAGAGTGCATTGATGTCTCTTTGCTCTTCAACAATGCTAACATGTTAGTTTCAAAACTGAATTTAGCAAGAGACATGATGAGTGTGATTTAGAATGGACCCAAGAGGTCATTATATAGCTTTTAGGAAGTGTCTTTAGCAAGTTTAGGTAGGTAGATTAGGGTTAGGTGTCATTAAATGCGTTTATTTTTTATGTTTTTAAAAGTTTGATGCTTAAAAGTATGAAAAAACCCAGCATCAAACGTCCCAAACGTTTCCGGAAACGTCTGGCACGTTTCTTGGGAGCGTTTCGTATAGCGTTCAATCTTTTGGAAATCGTTTCCTTGACCGTGAAACGTGGGAGCCCCCCTACGGGATGTTTCAATGCTTTGGTGAGAACTAGAACCTTGCAAAAGATTTAAAAATTTGATATATTAAATAGCCATTCCAAGATGTCATCGGATAAGAAAGTTTTGGAAAATGAACATCCCCTACCAAGTCTTATAGAGATGGCAGGTTTAGGTAAATAGTAAATTTTATGCTTTAGCCCTTTGAAAACAAATTTTGATGCTGGGTCAAACATAAGAAAATGTATTACAATGACAACGTCCCAACGTTGGTCAACGTCTGGAAGATTTAAGCAAGCCAGTTTCGTGCAACGTTTCCCATGCCAAAGTAGCAAGCCAAAGAAAAGTGACCTAAGGATACACTCAAGTTTGTCATGGCTTCACTTGAGATCAAGCCACAAAAGACCCCGGCAATTAATTCCATGCAGGTAAACTATTGTTTAAACCAAGATGTGGCAGCCATCATTGCAACAATTGTGAAATCCAAGAGTTGCCAAGCATTTTTTGTTGAGCCAATATAGAAAAGGCATTCCCATGTGGCATCTTGAAGATGTTGCACCTGTAGACTAGTGCAAAGCCCTCAAACAAACAATTTTGGTGTGGGTCAAATTTCTAAGATGACAAGGAAAGTGAAAAGTCCAATCTAAAAAGAAAGTTTGAGTCCAAATAGCAACTCTGCCTCCTGTTAAAGGATCACCAAATCATCTTCATCTCCCTAGAAGACAGCACCTCAAACAATAACAAGGTGTTTTGCAAAGCCTTAAGCACTACAATTACAACCAAGGTTTCCAGTCACATCATTGCAATGTTTGAAGATGTGTTATGGTTTGCATAATTTGAGAAGGTCAATGGACAGAAGGCATTAGTGGGACTAAAGTATGCTACCAAGATGTAGTATGTATTGGTGAAGGTAATGTCTTGATCAATGTAAGACATTGGGACCATGACTAATCTCGAAATATCCCTTGAGGGGATATAGTACTCCTACCTGTCAACCTCTTGTAGACAAATTTAGATAAAGTCTGAAGATCTCAATTGAATACAAGGTGATTTTTGTGAAGATACTTAACTAGGATTTGCAGTGAAATGTAATTTTTACACATTTGAATTGAAGATTATCACAACTGAATATTTGCATAAAACAGACAAGAAAATTTGCAAATGAAGGCTATATACATAAAGATAGAATCATGACAAGTACTAATTTGACGAATTGTCTTGAATGTAAACATTGAACCATGATAAAATTACATGCCAAGCCATACTCTAGTAGTCTAGATCAAAACTTCAGAAAATGCATTAACTTCTCAAGTATGTCAAATATAGGACAGATTAGTAAACAAAAGTTGGGTTAACAACTCTGAAGCTTAACAACTAGTGAATTGAAAAACAACTCACATAATTTGTTGCACTTTGATGAAACGTATACAAAAGTGCAATCTATGTAGCTAAAATTGTATCACTTAAGTGAATGTATCGGACAAAGTTTTACCCAATCCAAAATCCCACCAGTGCATGGCGCCCATAATTACATGGTCTTGAACACGATGTAATGGCAAACAAATCTGCCAGTAACCCTGGAATTTTGAGACTCCACCAACAACGAGCCCTATTCTTCTCATCAAGAACGTGAGTTGGGACTCACATCAACCACTTCCCTACAATTAATCGAGAAAATATCTAAAATTCAACCCTTAGTGTGATCTATGGTCTAAATTACCAAGCTCAGTTAACTAACAACAGCAAAAATGCTCAAGCATGAAATGGTAAGGGTGCACAATTGTAAACAGAATTGACTGCTCTCTTTTGCCATGAATAGGGACCTTTTAATAATATTCTGACAAATTACTTGAATGGCCCAAGCAACCTAAGATTGCATGTCCTTTGAGTCTAGTGAAAAAATATCAAGAATACATCCTTGCTTTAGTACGGCTTGGTCTAGTTACTTCCGCATCCTCCAATGTCAGTTCATACCTGGACAAAATGTGACCCGGTCTGCTGGAAAGAATACATATGCACAGTGTTACAGTCACCTGCCATAAACAAAACATATGTTTTTTCCCCTTATTTTTCTTTTTTCTAAGACACACACATTAAGTTCAAGGACCAATGCCAATATCACCAAAAAAATGCAGCCTTTGAATAAGCAGGATGTGATCGCCCTTTCCTGGTTACCTCCATACCTCTAATGTGTTGTTTATTCCTTCGCAAAATGTGATCAAGGCTAATATGCTAATGAAAACATATATTTTGATACAAGCACAAATGAATTTTATTTATATTTTGTATTACCGACCCAATCGTCCATACCTGGAGAGTAAAATTTTGAAATCACCTCCCCATACACTTCAAGAAAATTCCGATAAACAACATGGCAAAGAGACTATTTAGAATGCACTAATGACAACTAACAATGAAAAGCAGATAAAGGAATTTTGGACTGCAAAACTAGTGTCTACCGTTCAAAACATCCCATGCAATTAATGGCAATAAAAAAAAGTTTTGTCAAGATATTTTTGCCAGTTGAAATTTCACAGTTTTTATGGAAAAATTGAAGATATAAAGAATAAAGACTCAAAACTATAATAAATCAAAATTCCATGGGCCATGTAAAAACGATTTTTGTAAATTTCACAGGGAAAAATTGATTATGAAAAAAACGACGTACGGTGGAAGACAGAACATTAAACTGAATACAATCGAGTTGCAAATGGCAAGAGAATATAGCAATGTTCGATCCATGATAGGCGAGTTTGATTCAGATTGATCCAGTGAGTGTACGATGAGCTTAGTGTGCTTAGAAACCTTCTCCCTCTGACTCGCCACATATTTCACCACATGCCTGTCTTTTCTTCGACAAAAGACCCAAAAAGGATGTCAAAGGTCAATGAAACTATAACATAGATCTGACAGATCATGCACAACTACAATGAGTTGTCAAAGATACACAAATATGTATGTTCACCAAGCCTTAGACTGAAAGCTTCGGGGAGTTTTTTTCTTGCTTATGATGTCAATTATCATTAGCTAGATTTTCTGCACAACTTATTTTGCAAACCTAGACAGTCATGAGATAAAAACTCCCTCATTACCGGTGAGGCTCCTATGTAATCTTTTATCATGCTTGGTAAATATGTATCCCAACTATTTGCAGGGGGTATGGATACTTTAATTACAATATATATTCGTACCATGCTGCAATTGCAGCAAAAGCAGTGGTCAATGTAAATATGTATCAATAAATTTGCAGGGGGTTTTACGTAATTACAAAGCCATGAACCATAGTTAGCAATTTGTAGCAAGTAAACAGGAAAAGAAATATTTGCAAAAATTGAAATTTGGGAAGCCTATGTAATTCAACCAATAGTTCCGGATCAGAAGTTGGTCTCGTACACATAGATTAAATAAACCAGTAAAGTTGTCACAATACCACTTAGAAGCAAGGAAAGGGAAAAGGCCATGTTCTAATATAAATCTCAGACAACACAAATTTTTAATCTGAAGACCCACACAGAAGTAAGAAGCAAATGCATCGTGGACACAAAGTTCTCCGGAAATCTGCTTTTATTCGATTCCCCCAGCTTTCACCTGAAAATGACATCAAGGGCTATAGCACAAAGTCTGGAACTCAAGAATGTTGATAAACAAATTGTGATCTATTAACCCATAAGCTCTTCCTCAATTTAAAGTGTATGGAGGGGGCAAATCAAAAATAGGAAACTATGACTGAAATCACAGCATGTGGAAGCTATAAAAGAAACAACTGGCAATATTTCCCTGGAATTCCTCTCAGAAGTGAATGCACAACCAAGACACAACGTCAAATGAAGCAAGCTACCACCTATTCTCAAGCAAGGAATCCAAACACCTTAGGGAGCAAAGCCAATAGATCAAATTTGTGCATGCTACCACCTATTCTCAATTACCTTTTTAAATAACTTAAAGTAATGGCACCACTTTAGAGTTTTACAATTTTGTCCGAGAAAAATAAGAAGAAGAGAAGAATAGAGGAGCAAAACTCAAAGAAAAGTATGCCAATATGAAACACCTTACACTTTCCCTTTGTTTGATATTGAATGTACTTGTCAAACATGTGATTCGGTGTCTCTCTATTTAAGCAACAACTTGGAAGGAATTCTCAGTCTTGAACCGTAAAAATCCCCTGAAAGAGTTGATCAATGCACCAACACCATTCACTTTCTGAGCAAACTAGGCCCAAATTGCTTTAATATCTGCATGAAGTCTCACTTCCTGGTGTCACTCAGATTTCACCCTGAAATCTGCGACTACCCTATCCGAAAAAATTTTCGTACTTTTAAAATAATGGGTCGTTTGTTGTTTTTATTGCCTGAAAGTTCTTTTATTGCGTCAAGATAATCCCAAAGAGCCATATTAGCCTTTTTCACCAAATACCCAGATGCCCAAAGTTGTTATATTCTGTCGTCGGAATTTGTCTACGGGAAATTTGTATTTAATTATTTTGAGCCCCGTATGAGGCTATTTGCGCTCCGTTTTAACTCTGTTATGATCGGATATGTCATTATTCTTATGTACCAGAAGGGTTTTAACTTGGAATTTAAGTTTTGGGCTTTATTTGTAACTTTTGGCAATTTTTCGTGTTTTTGTGTTGTCCCGTTTATTTTCTGTGAAATTTCTCTAGAGCAATTCCTTTGCCGGGTAAGCCCGATTTTTGGTCTGGAGCAGCTGGAAAACATATACGCACATTATGCCCAGAAGAAGTCACCATCGGAGGTCTGGATCACTGGAAAAAGCGAAGTCGTGCACAGAAAAGCCCCTGCGGGGATGGGCGCATATTTGGGAAAACAAAGGATTTAAGCTGCAATGGGAAAAATAGAAGCCGCAGGCAGGGTGGGAATTTTATACCTGCCTGGCAGGGTACTTTTTCCCGTGTTATAAAAATCACTTAAGCTGCAGTGGAAAAAATAGAGGCTGCAGGCAGGTGGGAATTTATTGCCTGCCTTGCAGGGTAAGAATTCCCATGATAAAATAAAAGGAAAGTGACTTAAGTGAAATCATGGGATTTTAGTGCCTGCCTTGCAAGGTAAATAATCCCATTGTCAAAGTCAAATCACTTAAGTGGATCATGGGATTTTGGTGCCTGCCTTACAGGGTAAAGAATCCCATTGTAAAAAATTCTTAAAAATAGAATTACATGTGCAAAAAAGTGCGCCCCCTTTGGTGAGAGAATGGCAGCCTTGAAATGATTATTTTTAATTAATCTATTCTCTCAAAAAAAGTGCGCCCAAGCTTGGAGGAAGTCAACAAAAGTCAAAGTTGGAATAAAAATTGGAAAGGAATTAAAAAGCATTAAAATTAATTTATTTAATGGCTGCCCCCTTCCTCTCAAAAAGTGCGCCCCATTTAGGAGTTATTTAATGTTTTAAAGGCATTAAAACATTAAATTAATTTCTATTTTCAGTGGCTATGGTCAAAGCACACTGTGAAGCTTAAGTGAAGTGATGTGTGAAGGATTAAATTGGATTAATTTAATTTATTGGATGGCTGTCCTTAAACATGCTATTTTTAAAAGAGAAAAGCATGATTTTTAATTAATTAATTGCCTTTAATTGTTAGGGCAATTATTAATTATAGAATTGTGAAGGTTATATAAGCATGGGCAGCCATATGGGTGAATTATTCAAATCACAGGTAAAGAATTGCAGCCAAGTGGAAAAGTGCGCCCCCATTTAGAAAGAAGGATTTTGCTCAGACAAGGTGACAACAAGGCTAAAAGCTTCCAGATTTGGCGCATGCTTTGAAGGAGGTTGATCTTTGTCTGCATAATTGTTTGCATATGTGTTACAGGTGCTCAGGTGTTGTTGAAAGGATTCATGCTCTCTTTATGTGCAAATTAAACACCAATTTTTGGGGCAGCAGGCTTGAAAAGTGCAGATTTTTACAATTAAAATTCACTATTCATTCTCCGATGGCCATTTTTGTCTGAATAAATTGCAAGAATTCAATACAGGTGCTTTATAAAGGAAAAGGAGTTTTTATCAATGTTCAATACATTGCATATATCCTCCGAATCTGAAGAATTGTCCAGATCTGCACCAATTTTGAAAAAATCCGGCGAAGTAAGAAGAAAAAAGAATTATTCAGACGAAGATAGACAAAGCCATGGCGAAGGGAGATGAAAAAGAGAGCACGATGGAATCATGCATTGCTTCCAAACTTGCAAACATAGGAGACACAGATCTGGGCCCGGAACCTCTTTCTGATTTGATTGATAGATCCAGAGCGGGAAAGACTTCACTCATGCGTGCGGTCAAAAGCAGTGGAATTATCCGAGCTGCAGCTTTTCCCTGTACAGCCCAATTGCCAGAGTTCGTGATGGAGTGTGCTAGATCTTATCATCCTTCATCCAGATCAGTGTGTGATGCTTGCGGGAAAGACAATAATTCGTTTGGATGCAAGAGTTCATCAATTATTGTTTGAAGATTCCAGTGCGAAAGGTGGTGACTTCTATTAGCATTCAGGATGCTGACAGTAGATGGGAGAAGCATAGAGTTGATTGTGTGAGCATAATGAATAGCCGATACATGAAGAAGCCTAGATCTCCTTCAAAGTTCCCGAGAACTCTTCCACGGTCCAATTTGGTGCAGGAGGTAGATGATGTCGTCAAATTGCTATGCAGGATGAATGGCGAAGCGAATGCTTACACTTTCCAGTACATGGATGTATGCTTTCATCAGGACCATTGAAATCAACAAGGTTGATTCTATAATCAATTGGTCGGAAATTATTAGCAGCAACATCGGTGAGCAACTCCAGAACGTGAAGCGTACTTTCAGCTTCAAGATGACTTCATACTTGGTGTATGCTGCAGCTTCACAGGGTGTCTTTTCCAAGCTGGATAGATGTGGTATTCTTTCCAAGGATCCCATTTTCGAGTGCTACCCACAGCTTACTGTACCTGCGTGTGAGGACTTCAAAGTGATCAACGATGACTTCTTCTACGATTTCATCTGCAGGTTAGACAAAGACTTGAAGACTCACAGGGTAAGCAAGGAGGCATGGGAAGCAGTGTCCAAGATTGGCAGTGTATTCATCCAGTTTGCAGATTTCACATACCTCAGGGTTACGAGCTTTTCAGGTGAACCAATAAAGATGCCAAGGTACGCCGAGTGACAGATTGATCGTCATGGAGCTGAGCAGGCAACTTGTGGAGTTACACGACCTTCAGTCGAAGCGGCACAAGTCTACAGGCTTCTTCCCACTCACTGTGGGATATTACAGTTGCATCAGCATTCACAGAGCTCGAGGGATGGAAGCACAAATGTTGTCCGAGTATGAGCAAGAATTCTTCCCTGCGCGGCTTAATTTCGATCCATTTGGAATAGCCAGGAAGACAATCTCCCAGGAGTACGCACATGTGCCTTCGTTAGAAGATTTCTGGATGAAGTGCAGAAGTGAACACGAGGTTAGACAGAAAGATTTCAGCAGACTATCGGCAAAGCAAGTATTTGACTTTGGACTAGCGCGGATACCTGCGGATCTTAAAGATGATGGGAACGTGGTACTTGACACTTACCATCAAATGGGAGGAGATAAAGCTATACTGCAGGATAGCAATGGCGGCTGCAGCACAATAGAAGAAAGATCCGGAGCTGTGTTGGTGAGTACTTCGAGCTGGTTGCTAACGAAGGGATACTGCCTTGATGAAGTATTGATGAATCAAATCACGGGCAACTTCGGCGCAGGAGATTCCCTCAAACGAAAGCATGAAGGAGAAAGCAACAGAAGGTTCGAGAAGTTAAAAGTACACAGAAGATCTCAAGAGAAAGAGAAGACCACTTCTACGACAATAGCTTTGACTCCGACTTCTCCAGTACCTAGAGGATCACCAACTATTGCACCACAGCAGCAGGATGTTTCCATGCCTTCATTGAAACCAGCGACGTTCGTCTTCTCTCCGCAGCCACTTCGTTCAGCACCCGTTCCAAAGGAGATGTTAAAGCTGCAAATGACGGAGTTCGAAAGAGCTTTGTCCTTGGATGTTTCAGAAGATGGCAGCCATGATACTGTGGCACTTTCTGATGGAGAGGATGCAGAGCGCGAGATGGTAGTGCACTCAGCGACTTCTCACTCTCCAAGAAGTAATTTCTCGGAATGGTTAGCTATGCAGTTGGTTCCGGAAGCAAGAGTAGAGATGAACTTAGAGGAACATGACTTGCAGCTACTTCAGGATCTGAGCAGAAGAGACAGAAGGCCTAAAGTTGCTTAAAGCAACTTCTAGGTTGATCATCAAGGATTCGGGAGAGAAGTATGCTGAGATATCAATTCCGGCGGAAGGAAAGGTAGAAGAGGAGCTCACGGCAGAAGATGTGACGGTGACCAAAATACCGCTCGGTCAAGCTACCACTGAAGGATTGAAGCAGGACACACAGACGTTGTTGGATGCTTTGTTCCTTAGGCTTGACAGTGAAAAGGCGGAGAAAGAAGAGCTGCAGAAGCAAATATCTCAATTATGTGAGATCATAGCCAAGGTTGCTAAACCTTCCGTTCAGCCCATTTCAACGCAGGTGAGTGATCATCTTATGCAGGAAATGGAAGATGCAAGCAATCAAGTAAAGGCTATTGACGAATGGAAGGATCTGATTATTCGTCAAGCTTCTGTGCAACTTGGGGAAGTGCCAGCCCGCCTAAAGGTTATGAACGATGCAGCAAATCAACTAAAGCAACTGATAGAAAGCATAGAAGGAATGAATACAGTTGCAGAGAGTAACCTGAGTATTTTGGCCGAGATCAACAAGCTGCCGGGAGATGTATTGGTTGCAGAACAAATTGTGCCGGATGGATCAGTCGAGAAGGGGAAGCAGCTAGAGTTTGCAGTATCTTTCCGTTTGGAGATCTACAGAGTTTTGCTAAAAAGGATGCAGGCGCTTGAGAGTAGAACATCAGATTTGTCGGACAGTATCATTTCTTTCACCGAGGAAAGAGTGGATGGAGGTGTTACTTCATACGTGCGGATTGTTTCTAACGAGGTGCATGATTCCCTAGAAAGTTCTCTTCTGATGGTACAAAAGAGAATTGATAAAGCTACCAAGCCTTTCACGATGAACTCTATCAGTAGGCTGGTGACATTGCAGGCAGACATTGCGAGATTTGGGCCAAGTTTTGGAAGAAGTGGAAGCATGCAGCAAAGTGGTGAATGAAGGGTTGCTGCAATTCAGGACAGAAAAGGAAGCAGTGGCTAAAACAGATGGAAGGATGCTGAATTATATGTTCGACAAGTATATCAGATATCAGAACAAGAAGAAGATGTAGATGTTACAGCTGGCATAACTTCTTCTATTCTTTCTTCTTCTACTTTCTATGTTCCCGGATGAAATTGTAAACTTCTAAGTTATTGGTTTTGCAACCATTACTTGAAGTCATGTGGAACCTTTCTATTAGTTAAGTGATACATGTGTCACTTAAGAAGAAGTTAGTTGAGGATGATTGCCAAATGTCATCTTTACTTGTTGTTCATACTTTAGTTCAGTTTGAGTCTTCTATTTGTACTTTCCCTCCTACATTCTATAAGTAGGAGAAGAAACCTACGGGTTAATCATGGATCAGAATTTGTAAGAAGCAATCTTGTGTTCTAAACTTTGTGCTGAACCCCTGAGAGCCACTTGTTGCAGAGGAATACAAAGAAGCAGGTTTCCGGAGAACTTTGTGTCACGGCGTACTGTGTTTCTTGCTTTTAAATCTTAGATCTTTAAAGTAAACTTTGTGTTATTTTAGATCTGGATCTAGAACTACCTTTGCTTTATGATTCAGTGTGTTCAAATCTATTAAGTTTTTTCTATGTGCATGCAATTAGCTCTGCTATCTACTAATTGGGATGCACATCTTCCTTACTTCTTCTCTGTAATACCTTGACTTTCTTCTTCTATCATTTTTCCTTTCTTAAACAGCTGCTTACTTGCTGCAGAACTTCTTAGTTATGGTTCATGAACTAAGTGGTTAAAGTAAAACCCCTGATAGATAAAAACACATTTATATTGACAAATCTGACACGGGAGCCTCACCGGTTAAATGAGGGAGATTTATCTCATGACTGCCTAGGTTTGATGCTATGCAGAAAATCTAGCCAACAAGGTTGCATCATTTTCAGCATTCTCGCGTTCATGTCAAATGTAAGTTGTCATGTTTACCATGATTTTAGCATGGAGGTATAAGCTGATTTTTGTAATCAGAATTGTTGTAGCATGCCTATGTTGGTTTTGGTGTGCATTTAACAAACTGTAACAGCTGTAGCAGAGTTGTAGGATGTTGCATGCACAAAGTAGATGGTTGCAGCAGGTTCTCCAATTCAGGTTTGGGTATGGCATCAAGGAGGGAAGCAAAGTGACAAGACATCGAAGGTGAGAGAGTGCGTCCATGGCAAGCAGCACTCCACAAAAAGACTGCTGGTTTTTGATGGGTGTGTGCTTAGACATCCATGTTTCTTCATTGAAGTATGATTCTTTCAATGTATATTGCAGTTGTGTTGATGCAAAATTTTGCAAGACCCAAGAAGGGCAATATTCTAAATGAAATTGTGTATTTACAATCCATGTATGTTGCATTTGTTGAATTGTAAGACCCAAGATAAGGGCAATGCGTACAAGTGGTGACCTGTTAAAACAAACTTACATTATGCAATGTATTTTCTTCACTTGTTGGGAATGTTGACAGCAAGGAGAATTTTGAATAGCAACTCTTAAAAGGATAGCTTCACTCTATCCTACAAGCATGTACATTGAAGGGGGTAAGAGGATCAACCAAGAGGAAGACCAAGACATTAAGAGTGCAAGAAGGTCAGTTGGTGGGAAATTGGAAGGAGTCGTAGACTCTTTCTCAACCTCATTTTTGTGGGTTTCAGTTTGGGCAGACACTCTCCATGTGAGAAAGGAACAAAGTGCAGTCCAAAAGGATGACAAGGTCAGTATCACAATTGAGAAGATAATTTATATTTTTTCATTCTAGGCTTTTGTGGGACCAAAAGCCTCTAATTTGGGGCATATGATCCAAAAATGGATCGTAAAGATCATCCAATTTAGTCAGTGAGACAATTGGCTACTGAAACAGAGTTTGCAACATGCCAAAGTCCTGAGAAAAAGCAAATACCTTCTAGTTGAAAGGCTGTTGCCATGACTATGGACTTCATCATATGTATGTTTTGTTTACATATTTCGGTTCCTCTTGACAAGAAAATACACACTTTTAAAAAATGGAACCTGATTTCGAATTCCATATATGCAAAAGTTATGGCCACCGGAAGTTAGGGGACTGTTTAAGGTTGCAAAACCACTAGTGGAAGTAGGTGGCGGTTGTGCAAGTTTCAATGGCGATTAGGATAACCACCCCAACAGTTGCGTGAAAATCAATGGCGGTTTTGCAAATCACTTTGGTGGTTTTGCAACTGATGGTATTGTCAAAAGCGGTTGTTTTGCAAAGGCAAAAGGCACATTAAGTTTCGGACACAAAAAATTGAAACAGTTTGGCAAGCGAGATGTTCTTGACTCTTTAGCCTCTTGTCTGAGCTAAAGGTTAGGCTTTGGGGCCATTTATCAAGCCATGGGCTTAGAGTATTGTTCATTCATGAATTTTCATTCTGGACTCACTCGTAGGAGGCATTCAATTCGTCATATTGTTGCTTGTTTATGAATTAACTCGGTTCTTCATTCATTCAGTCCTTGAATGTCTAAGTGGATTCACTTTGTGTTGAGTGGATTCAATCAGGAGTTTATCACAGATGCGCAACTGATAGTAGAGGAAGCACAGTGCAGTGTATGAGAACTCCATGTCAAAGTGCAGAGAAGGCAGTCAAGAGTAGAGCAGATCAAAGATAGAAGAATACACATAGCTGAGATGGTTGAGTTCAATACTCTTTCTTGCTGAAGAGGCAAAGTCTTCCAATGAACATTGTAGAGGTCATTACCAGTGTAGGAGCCCCTTGGAGATTGAGTCTCTTTGTAAGCCCAGGAAGGCGAGAACCTTCTAAATTGCATAGCATAGTGGAGAGGAGGAAGCACAGCTTCACTTTTGATGGAATTTTCAAACATTGAGTTTCTCCAGGGAAAGCTTCTTGTGTATCTCTCTGTCCATATTATGTTTGTTTTCATTGTTTGCGTGTTTCCAATTCTTGCAACTAATTCACTACTGCAAAGACTTCAGAAAGCTCAAGAATCCTCAATCACAAGCATAGTACTTGTTCATGGAAGGGAAAGAACCTCTCATTCATTTGCACTTTCGTAAAAGCATATTGAATTTCAGTCATGTATGGAGTAGTAGCATGTCTAGGATGAGAATGGTAGTATGCAATGTATGGAGCATGTAGCAAATGCATGTGAAGGATTGCATAAAAAATTGTATGCTTAAAGGTCACAGTCAGGAGCTGAAATATACCTTGTTACAGCATTCTTAAGGGTGTTCTATGGCATAGAACTTGAGAACAACACCTTGAGTTAAATAAGCATTCTGTATTAATAAATTTGGAGTGGACTCCCGCGAAATTACAGATCACTGAACAGCAACACTGTTTTCATCTTCGAGGAGAGTTGAGACCCATTGAACGACACCACCTTTTTAATTCTATTCACAAGAACAAGTTTACTAGTCAATTCTGTGAATATAATCCTCCTCATTATCCTCGAAGGGAGGGTAGGGTCTTCATCATTTGTAGCAAGAACACAATCTTCATCATCACTTTCACAAGTCAGCAATGCCTTGTCTTTCTTCAATTTGCATCCAGACAATTTTCTACTTTAGTGTCTTCTTTGCATTGGTGGCTTTCCAAGTGTGGAAATTTTTGGCCATCAAACTTCTCGAAAAGAGCTTTCTCCACACACAAGCTTCCCCCTCAATCAAAAGACATTTGTAAGGGTGTCAAATACCACCCATAATGCATCCCTTTACAAAAATTAACTAGTGGGTTCGGAAAGACGACAATTAATGAAAATTTTACGGAAGAAAAACAATTAAATTTCACTTTTGTAAGAGCTGAAGCAGAACCCAAATACTAGATGTTTTACAAAACTATTTGCTCGTGCTGGCAAAATTTCACCTTAAAACTCCATCTGGATCAAAAGTTATTAGATTAATTTGATTGACAGCCCATTAGGGAAAATATTTAATTAAGTTTTGAATCTTAAATATCATTTTTTATTTTTTTAACTTTTAAAACCTTAAAACAATAAATCCAAGCCCAAAATTACAGGGTTAAGCTCTTAACAGTTCGGACAATGTGTTTCCAAGTTCAGATGGAGACAACTGTCATCAAATCGCGTGATATTAAATACTAAGTATTTAAACCCTACGTGAATGCCCATAAACCCTGTGTCAATATCCATTTCCAGCATATGGTTATCCTCCAATGGTTCGAGGCACACCGGTTTTAACCTTTGGTTCTTGGGATAACACCTTCTTCCCAACAGCTCCAATGGTCACCTGCACCTCGTTTTGGGCCTAATCCAAGCTCCCTCCCGTGACTACGTGACAAATATTCCCTCCCGTGACGCTCTCCCTCACCCTTCTACATGCCCAAAACTGTGCTCCCTACAGAAACCCCAATAGCTCCACTTCAAACAACCAGGCTATAATCCATAAGAACTACCAGGCACCCTTACGAGGCATCAAATCCTGGCCTGTACACCAAATTATAAATACTCTTACGAGGCATCAAATCCTGGCCTGTATGCTAAATTATATATATGGTAAATGGAAAAAAATCCCCTTGTGCGCTCCCACGAGGAAGTCTCATACACCAAATTAGTGTCTCGCTTGACAGTGACCAAGAAAACTATCTTCGCTTTCACAAGTACTAGAATGACTAAAAGCTTTGATCAAACACGTAAATTCGAATCATTTAAAATACCTAAAGTCTTCTTTGATCAAACATGAAAATAAACTGTAATGTGAAATCATTTAAAATACCTAACGTCACCTTTGATCAAGAATAAAAATAAACTGTAAACTGGAATCAAAACCTTTGATCAAACATAAAAATAAACTGTATCCTGGAATCATTTAAAATACCTAAAGTCACCTTTGGCACTGGCTGATTTGCATGTTCAGCTCGTGATTCTGCTTCGTCAAGCACTTGCTGCATCTGCATTAACCTGGCAGATATCTTCGAACTCATAAACTGTAATCTATAGCTCAAATTTCCGCCTAATCTCATTGTGGGTTGGGAGCTTATCCCCGTCAGATTTTCAAAAGGGCGGAATTGAACATTGAAACAACGTAGAAATGTTTGCATTTTAGGAAAATGGTTTAGCCTACAAAACAGATCAATGTATCTTCTGCCCGCCATTTCTCTACAGGGGCATTCATACACGCTGAGTCAATCCATCATACCATTCCTTCAAATTACAAAACCTGAACAAAAGAGCATAGAGACGGCTTCATCAAGACCGTTCTAATGGCTGTGAACCAATTCGACCATATATATCCCCAAAATTTTAACCTAATCTATAAACTTGAAGAGAAATCTTAACAGCTAAACAAGGCAGAAAAATAAATGCAAGCCTAACAGATATATACGTACTAATATACATTCGAACTTGGTAAATTGATACGCCATGAGGCATTCCCAACAAAAAAAAAAATCCCATAATATTTTCAAAACCTAAAACGAAAATGCATTCGAAACAGTTTCACCGGAGGCTCGTTAAAAAGCAGTAATTGTTTTTTAACGGCGACTTACCTGGAAAAGAATGCTTCAAAGGTCAAGATAATGGAACTCGATTGAATGTTTGCTCCGTATTAGTCCCTGCCTTTGCCTATACTTTCCGGCTGTGTCTTATTAATCCGTATTGCAATTGCAATTGCAATTTACGCGAGTAAAAAAATCGATACTTTTTTTTTTCAGTTTTGGTTTATTTAAATTGACCGTTGTGATATGAGCTTTTTTTAAGTTAATTATTATTGGGTAAAAGTTCTTATTTTTAAACTAGCAGTTCACGCAATGGACACATCGAGGGGGAAGAAAAAACATCTTTGGAAATAAATATATGGAAACCTAGAAACGAAAAAATGTAGTAATGAGAGAGACTCGTGTCATGTATTTGGTTTCCAAGTGGATTTTTTTATTTGATTTCCGAATTTTAACCCTGAATCGATGGGAATTTTCAACTCTTTTCTAAAACAAAAAGAGAGAAACAAAAATTAAACTCTGAAATAAAATCTAATGTACAAGAATTGGTTGGTTCTATAAAAATTTGAGACTCTTTTTAAAAAGTCATAAAGCAAAGTGAAGCTCTCAATGCTCATAAATCATGACTGGCATGTACATATGACCCACATCCCCCTACAGATGGGGTTTGACCTACATCTATCCAAATCCGGGAATGCTTCCACCCTTTCCCACCATGTCGTCCATCTCGTCCTGCAACTTTTTCTGACCTTCAGGGTTTGAAATCATTTATGTCGTGGTCGCCTTGTTAGCAACACCGTAGCATTGGTTCCTCAAATTATTTTTTCTTGCACCATTAAAAGTTAAAATAACCATGAGCATGAATGAATTTTCGACAAAGAAGAATGAAAGTATAAAATAAGAATGCGTGTTATCCCTAGATAACATAGATTGTCTCCTCGTTGTTCAACTTATCCTTCGTCGGTCAGGTTCAAGTGCAGAGACTCTACACGTGAGGTGAAGAGATGTGCGGGAGATATGGTGCTCTAACACAAAGCTTTCTATGTAAGAGAAGCACGTAGTTAGAAGTGAAGACAAATATCTCTCTGAAATTAATGAATTACTACAATTATGAAATCTCATTGGCAGTAACAATCGTCCTTTAATTTTCTTATACTTGGGTCACATATCCCTCATCAACCTAGTTCCTAGGCTGTGTTGTTTTTATATTATTTCCTTTGATAATATTAAGACGTCTAGATGATACAAACCTACCTTATTTTATTCATTGGTCTATGGGCTAGTTTTACTTTGATCACATTCAAACCACTTTTGTAAAGGATTCACCACATTTTCTTTAATGATATTCGACCCCAAACCTATTGTAATCACGTCGAGTGACCGGCTCAACTCAATTTCTTCGCTCATCTCCATCAAAGGATTCACTTGTCTTACTTGTGGTTATCGTGCCCATTTATTTTTCTTCCTAGGCTTACATGCATATGGTAACTCATTTCCCTTCAAGTACGAAGGAACCATTGTTTTTAAATAATCGGGTTTTTTGCTTCTAAGCTCTATTCATCACACAACTACCTCGACATGTGCTCTATCACCTTTTAACCTCCTCTTTCCATGCTCGATTTGATATTTTTCACCCACTGAAAGTGAGTTCTTCACTATTTCCTCATCTCCACTACTACGAATCTTAGGGACTTCCTGATTCAAAACTTAACTCACGGTGTCTTATTGTAAGCTTATGACATTAATCCTCCAAATATTGTTTCCTCGTGGGCTCACACCATCTCTCGGTTTCATCTTACATCCTACACAAGCTCCTTGTATTTTGTAGACTAGGCCATTTCCAACCATCTCTCCCCACAAAAATCTTCAAGATCTCTCATTTCACAAGGTGACCAATGTCGATGTTCATCACTTGAACACTCACGTGGAGGAGCTAAGAACCATTGCTTCACTCACACTTTCTACTCAAATTTAATGTTCCCTTTGGAGATGAGCTTCACTTTGTAGGGCTCAACACATTGTCACCAAAAATTGTTATTTGACCTCTTCATTATATTGAAGCTCCAATATCCTCAACATTTTTGGGCTCATGTCGAATGATGAAATGGATGGTTTTGGACTCAAAACCTTATGTAAACACAAAATCTATGCACTTGGGTACATTTCTAGGTCCTAAAGCATACTAATGTATACATGATTCATAAGCAAGAAAACTAGTGGTTGATAACTCCTTTTGGCCTTTTGATTGCTTTATCTCTTGCACTTTACTGGCTTTACACATCTTACAATTTTGTCATCACTTGACTGATTTACCTTTTGATGGCCTCAGACACCAACACACGCATGTCCCTCCTGGGTAGTCATGTCCCTCTCTTTCTTCTTCTTACTCTTTTGGGTCCCTTTCACTTTTTGGTCACCTTTTAACACTTTAGGGCAACCTTTCAATTGTCAATTACAAAATTCAAACAAGGGAATCATATATATATATTTAGTTACTTCTTCTAAATAAGGGATCAAACACTATAAGCATTATCTATCACCACCTAAGCTTGCACAAAGGTATAAGAGTACTACAAAGCATACATCTAGCACATCCATACAAGGGACAAGGGTTGCATTGATCTGCATACATTGCATAGGAGGGGAGTTTATTTTATTCCATCACACACATTTTGCATATTTGGGACAATCTAGATCTAGCCCGTTATCATCATGTAACTTACACAAAGACAACCTAAGGCAACACACACACACACACACAAAGAACTACATGGACTCTGAGATGTAGTGCAACGCTTGGTCGTAAGTTCACTCTTCGGGTGACTATTGGGGTCAATCCGACTCCACATTCTGTATTTTTTTTATTAGATTTGATGTGGTTTGTGGGGATGTGCAGGTAGTCATTTCTTTTACAGGTTACAGGTGTGATTAACAATCTAATAGAAAAACTAGAACAACAAAGAGTGAGTAACACCAAAGACCTTCCAACCCATAAAGACCATACACAAGTGCATTTGTCCCAGATCAGCCATTAGTGCTTGAGGCACTCTTGTCCTCCTGGGGCACTTTTGTCATGTACATTCCTAGGTTTCTAAACACTCGGCGAGCCATTTTAACATTGTTTCCAGCATGTTCCATCAGATGCACAGTCCTGATCATTTCTAGGTTGCATAGAATCAGCTAAGTCATCATCCTTCTTTCATTTGTATAGGGTTTTACATTATTGAATTATTAGTTCTTGCACATTACTATATTTAATCATCTTAATATCATTCATCATAGTAAGTTATTATGAAATAATATTTAATTCAAATTAGATTAAATCATTTGGGTGAACCCATTCGCTCAAACCCTACCTTACTTCAGGGCCTTCTTTTTATGCCCATCACCCGTAGTGGTCGTTTTGGTCCTCTTGAGAACATTGAGCTTCCCCCATCTGTTCGTAATCCATCTAAACCAATGGTTAACTCTGATAATCCCCTAATTAACTCAATCAACATTCCTCTTGAAAACATTAAAGCTTCTGACAGTGAACAATCATACAATGAGGACACTAATGTTGATCAAGATCAACTTGACAAGCGCACTAATTTCCATTATGCTTTACGTAATCACGCCATGCATATTTTGCATATCCTAAATGCTATAATCATTGCTAAAAAATCCAAGATGATACCACACTCCCTCTCGTGGTTTCCTCCTCGATCGCCATGACTTTCACCCAACCTTGCACCATTCTTGTTTCTATTGCTATAATAATCGCTCCTCTCATTCCTCCCAATACTTCCCATACACAACCTGGCTCCTCTTCAGGTGATTTAATAAAAACTAAATTAATTTTTATTTGTAGAGTAACTACTCTAATGAATGATATACAAATGTTAATATACAGTAATACGTAAGTAAAAAAGCATGTGTAATATGAAACCCTAAGAAAGAGAGGGAAATAGAGGGACTTAGTTGATTTCTGAGTGAATAGGAAGCGAACTGGGTAGATGAAATGTTGAAACAAACTTAGGAGAGTGTCATTGATGCTGATTAGAGGTTATGGACTCTAAAACTGCACAAAGGAATCAATTAATAGAGATTAATCTTTTATAATATATTTTATTAATGATGTAAAAAAATAGTTTCATATTTTTGAAGGACATTATTGAAAACATGTCATCGCTTAAAAATGTCTTGAAAGCACGAACAAATATAAGCTTATTTCCACTTCAAATAGTCGGGTTAAAATAATTATGTCGAAAGCGTGTATTCAGTTAGATTATATATGGTGCACACCCAACATGTTCTGACATTTGTGCCTCAATGACACCATCCAACGGTCCAAAATACATCCATCAAATCATTGATGCAATGTGTACGTGGCATATGGCAGAGTTTGCATTCAGCTAAACTCATATTTGGCACTAACAATCTGCCACTGCCTTAAAGCTGTCATCACCCAGAAAACCTTGACTGCATCGCCCAATCATACCAAGATCTCATCAGCTTGTATATGCCTTGTGACATGTACATTGGAGATTGTGTGCAATAGTATTTCAGCCCTGCATGTGAAGGAAACAAACATGGGAATTACACATGGGCAATTTTGGAGTATTGAAGACACCTATGCAACTTGCCTAAAACATTTTTTTATTTTGGAATTTTTAAAAATCAATTCTCTATTGCCTTTTTCTCCTAAAGGAAACCTATGTGGAGTTTTTGGTCTTCATGTATTCCAACTATTTGGCATTTTTTGTAGACTGTAAACACCCAAACATCATGTTTCTTTTACCAGTGCATGAGAAAGCCTAGACCTGTGCATTGGAGATATATATATTCAACCAAATAGATTACATATCACTTAATTTTCATATCGACAAGAATTGATTTGAGTAGGTCCTAACAATAATGAGTGAGGATAAAGATTAATGATATGAATGATCCACTGCCATATGGAACCCACTCTTTGAAATGGCATGTGTCAATGAGGAATGAATTTTTAGGTGTAAATTTTGAGGTTCGAACCTGCAACCCAACACTCAATTACGTACCGGTCTTCATGTCGATGAACAAGATTTCAAATTTCACATTTTTACCTCAGTTTCAAACTTTCACCTTTTCACCTTGGTTGATGTTCACTTTTATTATTAGTATTCATATGTACTTTTTATAATCCAAAAAGCCTTCACATGCGACTAATTTTTCTTAGTATAGGAACCTACTTAGTGGCTCCGGATAATTTTATGTTGAAGGCATGTTTCCAATTAAAATGTATATGGAGGCACCCTTGCCCACTCTAAGAGTCCATATCTCTACACCACAATAATAAAAAATAGTTACATTGCAATTTGAAATTCATTAACAAACGACTATTGCAAAAGTCGTCGCAAGACACATGACTTTATAGATTACCTTTAAACATTTTAGATATGTGGTGTCCCCAAGATTTCACCCTGAAATCTAGGACTACCCCCTTTTAAACTTTTCATTCTTTTTAAGTGACGAGTCATGTTTTTGTGTTTTGTTTTGCCCGTTGTTGTTCACATTACTCAAAGGTATCTATAGGAAGTCATAAATATGTGTTTATCAAATACCCATATGCAAAAGCTCACTCAATTCCCTTCCCAAACTTAGTCTAGTTATATAAAAGCGTTTTATTTATTTTTATATTAAATAAATAAAGTTCTTTTAAAAATAGATTGAGCTAAAATTGGAGAATTTAGGTTATATAAAGCACTTCACCCCATCATTATTACCACACCAGTATTACTTTCACCTCAAAGTGAAGCATTCACCCAAGGAAGAGTTTTACAAACTAGCTAATTGGAAAATTCTTTTTGAGCAATTGCCCACAACTTCTTTGAGGTATTTTGTTTTTATTTATTTCTTTTGTGTTTCGGTTTTTGTCTTTCTCTGTGTTCCATCTGGAAAATTCCCCATAGTTTTTTTATTCTTGTTGGATTTGTTCCCTTGCCTAGGGTTTTGATAAGCCATTCTTTGCCTCAGACAAAGGGAAAATTAATAGATTAACGTTGGTTTTCAAGCTATTATTTTTAACGCAACCTTGAGGAAAGAATTGAGTGTTTTGCAAAGGAAAGTCTTGAGACTATCGTAGATGCTTGTGGTCTTGTCTGCCAAATTGAAAGCAATCCAATTGCTCCAAGTTTCCATATAACTACCCTCTATAATCTTTCTCGTAATTACTTAAGCCAAGTCGTTGTTTTTGGCTACCTTCTTCCTTCAATTTCCATGCAAGTATTTTAAGTCAAATTGTGGATTTTTATGTGTTTGTCTTATTTCAAAACGTTGACCTTCCTCTCCAAAATCCACGCAAATTTAAGGAAAGGTCTTTAGGTTAAAATCGTGGATTTCCAAGCTACCTTCCATCTTCAAAATCCATGTTGCCTTCTTCCTTCAATTTTCACACAAATTTAAAGAGAAATTCACTTAGTGCAAGTCATGGTTATTGAATGCTTTGTCTTCCAATTACAAGTAGCCTTCCTCCTTCAATTTTAACACAACTTTTAAAAAGAGAAATCGGTAAGGCAAGTCATGGCTTTTGAATTCTTTGTCTTCCTTTGCAAGTTGCTCTTCCTCTTCAAAATCCACGTAGCCCTTTTGTTATGAGTGGGAATTCACTTAAGTTTTGTCGGGAAACTTTAAAAGCTTTTCTTCTATATTTTCCACATTGTTGTCTTCTCTAATTTTCCATGCAACCTTTTAATACAAAAGAAAAATCACTTAGTGGATGTCGTGAATTTTTAGCAGCATGTCTTCTATATTCCAAACGCAGCCCTTGTTAGCAAAGAAAAAATAGCCAAGGAAATTGTGTGAAACTTCTATATTACAAGCGTCTTCATCCTTCTAAATTCAACACAATTATCTTCTAAATTGCAAATATCCACTCTGAAATCCCAAATGCAACCCATGTAAAAAATATTCATAAATTGCATGAAAAATCCCTCTCAAAGTTCATGCATGTTGTTCCCAATTTCCCAATTGAGCCCACTTTGAGCCTTGTTGGCTAGATTTTCTGCATAGCATCAAACCTAGGCAGTCATGGGATAAATCTCCCTCATTTAACAGGTGAGGCTCTCGTGTCAGATTTGTCAATAAAAATGTGTTATTATCTATCAGGGGTTTTACTTTAACCACTTAGTTCATGAACCATAACTAAGAAGTTTTGCAGCAAGTAAGCAGCTGTTTAAGAAGGAAAGTTATAGAAGAAGGAAGTAAAGGAATTACAGAGAAGAAATGGGGAAGATGTGCATCCCAATTAGTAGATAACAAAGCTAATTGCATGCACATAGAAGAAACTTAATAGATATGAACACACAGAATTATAAAACAAAGGCAGCTCTAAATCTAGATCTATAATAACACAAAGTTTACTTAAGAGATCTAAGATTTAAAAGCAAGAAACATAGTGCACCGTGACAAAAAGTTCTCCAAAAACCTGCTCCTTTGTATTCCTTTGCTCCAAGTTGCTCTCAAGGGTTCAGCACAAAGTCTAGAACACAAGATTGCTGCTTACAAATTCTGATCCATGATTAACCCGGAGGTTCTTCTCCTACTTATAGAATGTAGGAGGGAAAGTACAAATGGAAAACTCAAACTGAACTAAAGCATGAACAACAAGTAAAGATGACATTTGGCAATCATCCTCAACTAACTTCTTCTTAAGTGACACTTGTATCACTTAACTAATAGAATGGTTCCACATGACTTCAAGTTATGGTTGTAAAACCAATAACTTAGAAGTTTTACAATTTCATCCGGGAACATAGAAAATAGAAGAAGAAAGAATAGAAGAAGTCATGCCAGCTGTAATGTCTACATCTTCTTGTTTTGATATATGATATACTTGTTGAACATAGCATCCTTCCATCTGTTTTAGCCACTGCTTCTTTCTCTATCCTAAATTGTAGCAACCCTTCATTCAACACTTTAATGCACGCTTCCACATCTTCCAAACTCGGCCCAAACCTTGCAATGTTTGCCTGTAGCGCCACCAGTCTACTGATAGAATTCATCACGAAAGGCTTGGTAGCTTTATCAATTCTCTTTTGTACCATCAGAAGAGAACCTTCCAGGGAATTAGGCACATCGTTAGAAACAATTCGCACGTAAGAAGTAACGCCTCCGACCACATCCTCTTCCGTGAAAGAAATGATACTGTCGGGTAAGGATGACGTCCTACTTTCAAGTGCCTGCATCCTTTTCAGCAAAACTCTGTAAATTTCCAAACGGAAAGATACTGCAAATTCTAATTGCTTCCCCTTCTCGACTGATCCGTCCGATATAATTTGTTCCGCAATCAATACATCTCCTGGCAGCTTGTTGATCTCAGCCAAAATACTCAGGTTACTCTCTGCAACTATATTCATGCCTTCTATGTTTGCCATCAGTTATTTTAGTTGATTTGATGCATCGTTCATAACCTTTAGGCAGGCTGGCACTTCCCAAAGTTATACAGAAGCTTGACGAATAATCAAATCCTTCCATTCGTCAATGGCCTTTACTTGATTGCTTGCATCTTCCATTTCCCGCATAAGATGATGACTCACCTGCTCTGAAATGGGCTGAATGGAAGGTTTAGCAACCTTGGCTATGATCTCACATAATTGAGATACTTGCTTCTGCAACTCTTCTTTCTCCGCTTTCTCACTGTCAAGCCTATGGAATAAAGCATCTATCAATGTCTGCGTGTCCTGCTTCAATCCTTCAATGGTGGTTTGACCGAGTGGGACTTTGGTCACTGTCACATCTTCTACCGTGAGCTCCTCTTCTATCTTTCCTTCTGCCGAAATTGATATCTCAGCAAACTTTTGTCCTGAATCCTCGATGATCAACCTAGAAGTTGCTTTAGCAACTTTAGGTCTTCTGTCTCTTCTGCTCAGATCCTGGAGTAACTGCAAGTCGTGCTCCTCTAAGTTCATCTCCATTCTTACTTCTGGAACAAACTGCAAAGCTAACCATTCTGAGAAATTACTTCTCAGAGAGTGAGAAGTCGCTGAGTGCACTACCATCTCCCGCTCTGCATCCTCTCCATCTGAAAGTGCCATAGTGTTATGGCTGCCATCTTCTGAGTCATCCAAGGACAAAGCCCTTTCAAATTCCGCCATCTGCAGCTTCAACGTATCCTCTGGAACAGGCACTGAATGAAGTGGCTGAGGGGAGAAGATGAATGTCGTTGGATTCAGTGGAGGCATGGAAGCATCCTGCTGCTGCGGTGCAATAGTTGGTGAAGCATTAGGTACTGGAGAAACCAGGGTTAAAGTCATGGTCGTAGAAGTGATCCTCTCCTTGGATTGAGATCTTCTATGCACTTTCAACTTCTCGACTTTCCTGTTGCTTTCTCCTCCGTGCTTTCGCTTGAGGGAATCTCCTGTGCCGAAGTTGCCCGTGACTTGATTCATCAATGCTTCATCAAGGCAATATCCCTTCGTCAGCAACCAGTTTGAAGTATTCACCAACACAGCTCTCGACCTTTCTTCAATTGTGTTGCAGCCTCCTATGTTATTCTGCAGTATGGCTTTATCTCCTCCCATTTGATGGTAAGTGTCAAGTACCACATTCCCATCATCTTTAAGATCCGCAGGTATCCGCGCTAGTCCAAAGTCGAACACTTGCTTTGCTGACAAGCCTGCTGAAATCTTTCTTTCTAACCTCGTACTCACTTTTGCACTTCATCCAGAAATCTTCTAATGAAGGCACATGTGCATACTATTGGGAGATTGTCTTCCTGGCTACTCCAAATGGATCGAAGTTTAGCCGTGCAGGGAAGAACTCTTGCTCATACTCGGATAACATTTGCGCTTCCATCCCTCGAGCTCTGTGAATGCTAATGCAGCTGTAATATCCCACAGTGATTGGAAAGAAGCCCGTAGACTTGTGCCGCTTTGACTGAAGGTCGTGTAACTCCACAAGTTGCCTGCTCAGCTCCATGGCGATCAATCTATCATTCGGATACCTGGGCATCTTTGTTGGTTCTCCAGAAAAGCCCGTGACCCTGAGGTATGTGAAATCTATAAATTGAATGAATAGACTGCCAATCTTGGACACAGGTTCCCACGCTTCCTTGCTTACCCTGTTGGCCTTCAAGTCTTTGTCTAGCCTGCAGATGAAATCGTAGAAGAAGTCATCGTTGATCACTTTGAAGTCTTTCTCGCATGCAGGTGCAGTAAGCTACGAGTAGCATTCAAAAATGGGGTCCTTGGAAAGAACACCACATCTATCTATCTTGGAAAAGACGCCCTGTGAAGCTGCAACATACACCAAGTATGAAGTCATCTTGAAGCTGAAAGTATGCTTCACGTTCCGGAGTTGCTCACCGATGTTGTTGCTAATAATTTCTGACCAATTGATTATAGAATCAACCTTGTTGATTTCAATGGTCCTAATGAAAGCATACATCCATGTACGGAAAGTGTAAGCATTCACTTCGCCATTCATCCTGCATAGCAATTTGACAACATCATCTACCTCCTGCACCAAATTGGACCGTGGAAGAGTTCTCGGGAACTTTGAAGGAGATCTAGGCTTCTTCATGTATCAGCTATTCATGATGCTAATGCAATCAGCTCTATGCTTCTCCCATCTACTGTCAGCATCCTGAATGCTAATAGAAGTCACCACCTTTCGTACTGGAATCTTCAAACAATAATTGATGAACTCTGCGTCCAAACGAATTATTGTCTTTCCCGAAGCATCACGTACTGATCTGGATGAAGGATGATAAGATCTAGCACACTCCATCACGAACTCTGGCAATTGGGTTGTACATGGAAAAGTTGCAGCTCGGATAATTCCACTGCTTTTGACCGCACACATGAGTGAAGTCTTTCCCGCTCTGGATCTATCTATCAAATCGGCAAGAGGTTCCGAGCCTAGATCTGTGTCTCCTATGTCTGCAAGTTTGGAAGCAATGCATGACTCCATCGTGCTTTCTTTTTCATCTCTTTTCACCATAGCTTTGTCTATCTTCGTCTGAATAATTCTTTTTCTTCTTACTTGGCCGAATTTCTTCAATACTGGTGCAGATCTGGACAATTCTTCAGATTCGGAGGATATTTGCAATGTGTTGGACATTGATAAAAACTCATTTTCTTTTGTAAAGCACATGTAATGAATTCCTGCAATTTATTCAGACAAAAATGGCCACCGGAGCATGAATAGTGAATTTAAATTGTAAAAATCTGCACTTTTCAAGCTTACTGCCCCAAAAAAATGGTGTTTAATTTACACATAAAGAGAGCATGAATCCTTTCAATCAACACCTGAGCTCCTGTAACACCTATGGAAACAATTATGCAGACAAAGATCAACCTCCTTCAAAGCATGCACCAAATCTGGAAGCTTTTAGCCTTGTTGTCACCTTGTATGAGCAAAATCCTTCCTCTAATGGGGGCGCACTTTTCCACTTGGCTGCAATTCTTTACCTGTGATTTGAATAATTCACCCATATGGCTGCCCATGCTTATATAACCTTCACAATTCTATAATTAATAATTGCCCTAACAATTAAAGGCAATTAATTAATTAAAAATCATGCTTTTCTCTTTTAAAAATAACATGTTTAAGGACAGCCATCCAATAAATTAAATTAATCCAATTTAATCCTTCACACATCACTTCACTTAAGCTTCACAGTGTGCTTTGACCATAGCCACTAAAAATAGAAATTAATTTAATGTTTTAATGCCTTAAAAAACATTAAATAATACTCAAATGGGGCACACTTTTTGAGAGGAAGAGGGCAAACATTAAATAAATTAAATTTAATGCTTTTAAATCCTTTCTTTTATTTCAACTTTGACTTGTTGACTTCCTCCAAGCTTGGGCACACTTTTTGAGAGAATAGATTAATTAAAATAATCAATTTAAGGTTGTCATTCTCTCACCAAAGGGGGCACACTTTTTTGCACATGTAATTCTATTTTTAAGAATTTTTCCACAATGGGATTATTTACCCTGCAAGGCAGGCACCAAAATCCCGTGATCCACTTAAGTGATTTGACTTTGACAATGGGATTATTTACCCTGCAAGGCAGGAACTAAAATCCCATGATTTCACTTAAGTCACTTTCCTTTTATTTTATCATGGGAATTTTTACCCTGCAAGGCAGGCAATAAATTCCCACCTGCCTGCAGCCTCTATTTTTCCCACTACAGCTTAAGTGACTTTTATAACACGGGAAAAAGTACCCTGCTAGGCAGGTATAAAATTACCACCCTGCCTGCGGCTTATATTTTTCCCATTGCAGCTTAAATCCTTTGTTTTCCAAAAATGTGCCCATCCCCGCAGGGGCTTTTCTGTGTATGACTTCACTTTTTCCCAGTGATCCAGACCTCCGATGGCGACTTCCTCCGGCATAATGTGCGTATATGTTTTCCAGCTGCTCAGGCCAAAAATCGGGCTTACCCGGTAAAGGAATTGCTCCAGAGAAATTTCACAGAAAACAAAACGGGACACCACAAAAACACGAAAAATTGCCAAAAGTTACAAATAAAGCCCAAAACTTAATACAAGTTAAAACCCTTCTGGCACATAGGAATAATAACATATTCGCTCATAACAGAGTTAAAACGGAGCACAAATAGCCTCATACGGGGCTCAAAATAATTAAATACAAATTTCCCGCAGACAAATCCCGACGACAGAATAAAACAATTTTGGGCATCTGGGTATTTGGTGAAAAAGGCTAATATGGCTCTTTGGGATTATCTTGACGCAATATAAGAACTTTCAGGCAATAAAAACACAAAACGACCCATTATTTTAAAAGTACGAATTTTTTCGAATAGGGTAGTCACAGATTTCAGGGTGAAATCTGAGTGACACCAGTCGGCTCCGTCTGCGGACATCTTTTTCTCTTGTCAGAATGACAAAGGGAAAAGATGAGATCCCAGCATCTCTGGTTTCGTATCTTGTCCTTTGGGCACGGGGTCAAGCAAACGAACACAACACAACACAACACCAAAACAAGACAAAACAGGGAAAAACAAACAAAGCTTTATTTATGTACATACAGGTTTTACCCTGCTTCTCATGTCCGGAACAGCTTCAAGTGTTGCCCATTGAAAGGCAATGGCAATTCAATTCCATCTTGATGAGCAAGAATGAAGCTATCTGCTCCGGCAATCCTTTTAATCACAAAAGGCCCTTTTCATAGTGAATCAAACTTTCCATGCATGCCTTTTGTTTCTCTTCTTTTGTCCCATAGAAGGACCCAGTCATTGACTTCAAACTTTCTTTCCCTGGCCTTTTTGTCAAAAATGATTTTCACCTTCCTTTGATGCTCTGTCAACCTATCTGCAACTTGAGTTTGTACTTCCCTCAATTCAGTCAGGTACATAATTCTTTTATCAATAGCATCCGTGAAAGTGGAATCTTCCAGGGCCTTAGAAAGTTGCAGGGCAGGCAGTTCCAAGGTAAGAGGCAGCTCCGTGTCTCTACCATACAACAGCTGAAATGGGGACATGCCTATCGCCCTTTTTGGTGTGATCCTATCGGCCCATAATGCATCAAACAACTTTTTATGCCAAGTCCTTTGATTTTCCGTTACAAGCTTGCGCACGATAGTTACCAAGTTTTTATTACTAGATTCAGCTTGACCATTCCCTTGTGGATAGTAGTTTGAGGAATGAACCAGCTGGATCCCATAAGTGTAACAGAATTCCACCAACTCCTCAGAAGAAAGATTGGGAGCGTTGTCTGCTACAATTTTGCTAGGCATGCCAAACCTGACAATAATATTTTCTTTTATAAAATTGCACACCTCGGCGGAAGTGGCATTCTTCACAAGAATAGCTTCTACCCACTTACTGAAATAATCAGTAGCTGTTAGAATGTAATGGTGGCCGGCACTGGAAGCCGGGTTAAGCATTCCAATAAAATCCATTCCCCACTGTTGGAAAGGTTCTTCAATCACAATGGGTTTTAGAGGTAATGCATGCAATTTCACACACCCAACAAAATGTTGGCATGCTTGACACTTAGCTACCCATTCTGCAGTATCTTGAAAAAGGGTGGGCCAGTAATACCTTGCTCTGAGGATCTTGTGTGCAGTGACTCGGGCTGAGAAATGACCACCGCCAAGCCATGTCATGAAACTGTTGAAGTAGCTGATCCTGTTGAGTTGTATCCACGCATCTGAGAAATACGCCATCAATTCCCCTCTTGTACAAACCATTATCCCAAAGAACAAAATCTTTGGATTTCAGTTTGATAGTTCGTTTCTCTTTTCTAGAAAGTTGATCTGGGCATTCTCCATACGTCAGAAAGTAAGCAATGTTACTGTACCACTCCTCTACCAGATCTATAAAAAGTACTGCAGGCAAATCTTCATCTATCCCATCTTGATCTGCTTCTGTCTTTGATGTCTTCATCTCCATCATTAATTCACACAGACCTCTTCCTCGAACCAGCTTTGTTGGTTTAATATCCAGGTCATATTCTTGAACCTTTGTCACCCACGTGCCTCTCAACAATCCTAACTCTTGCTGAGTAAGGATAGATTTAACTACAGTATCTGGAACCAAAACCACAGTGTGCGAAGGAAAGAATATAATACCTGAATTCTTTGCACGCCTTCACCACTGCATATGCGTGTTTTTCCATGGGAGTGTATTTCAACTCATAGGCTTTAAGAGGCGTGCTCATGAAAGCAATAGGAGCTTTTGCGTCCTCTTGATTTTTCTGCATCAGTATTGCTGACATGGTGTGTTCAGAGGAATAACAGTAAAGAATAAATTCTTTACTGAAGTCAGGTGAAACCAAAACTGGAGCTTTCGATAGGGCCTCTTTAATTTTCTCGAAAGCTTCCTTCCCTTCGCTGCTCCATTTAAAATCTTGTGTCTTCTTCATCATATTCGAAATATGACGGGTTAGCTCAGCAAAGTCAGGAATGAATCTCTTGAGAAAATTAACTTTTCCAAAGAAAGAGTGAACTCCTTTTTTGGATGTGGGAAAAGGCAATGTCTGAATGGATTTGACACGCTCTGGATCTATCTTTGTTCCTTCTTTAGAAACAATGTGCCCTAGCAGCTTTCCTTCGGTCACAACAAAGATGGATTTCTTGGGATTCAAAGAAATACCATGCTTGTGGCATTGTATGAAAATCTCTTCCAAGTTTGAAATGTGTGCGCTTCTATCTTTGGAAAAGACTGTCAGATCATCCAGATACACCACTATGCTTATATCTTTGAGGTGAGCAAAGGCTAGATCCATAGCTCTTTGAAATGTAGCACCAGCATTAATCAGGCTCGAACGGCATTTTCTGGTATGCGAAGGTTCCCCAAGGTGTGATGAATGCCGTTTTGTATTGATCTTCTCTCGGCCACCTTGACTTGATTGTAGCCTAAGAAGCCATCAAGCATGGAGAGCATCTCAGATCCAGTGACCACCTGGAGGGTGTGATCCATGATGGGTATGGGGTAGTTGTCTTTCAGTGAAGCTTGATTAAGGTTGCGGAAATCCACGCACAGCCTAATCTCACTGCTCTTCTTTCTTACAGGGACTATGTTGGCCAACCACTCCGAATGATGTATGGGATAGATGATTTTTGCATCTAACAACTTCCATATTTCTGCAAAGATGGTTCCCGAAATGGTAGGGTTGTGCCGCCGCAGCTTCCTGCTTGAAAGGCTTCTGTTCTGGTTTAAGTGGGATGTAGTGTTGAACTTCCGCAGGCTGATATGTTTTTAGATCCTGGTAGGACCAGGCAAAAACATCCATGTATTTCTTAAGAAGCTCAGTAAAAGCTTCTCTTTCATCCTCTGAGCAACACTTACCTAGATTTACTAATTTGGGATCATTGCCAGCTCCCAAATTTAGCAATTGTGTGTCGGAGGAATAACCTTCCCCACTTTCTTCATTTTTCTTAAGCATTTGATCATGCTTATCAAACATTTCCTCAAGAGATACCAAACCTTTGGGAATTTTATTTCCTTTTAGTTGGATAATCTCCTGAATTCCTGAGACGTCCACATCCATTTCTCTGACAGTAGTCTGCCTAGGAGGTGAATTGCTTCCCTCGTAGTAGATTTCTTCAAAGTTGTCTTTCTGTTGGAGAAACGCAGCAATCTCCGTGTCATCATTGAAAACCTACCATTGTTGAACGTTGTTAGGAACCTTTGGGCGAAAGACCATCTCCACCTTGTAGTCCCCCTATCTAAAGAACATAGGAGGCTGATCCGGATTCAACAAGGCTGCAGTTACTGCAAGCGAATCAGCTCTTGAATTTTGTTCTCTCGGAATGTACGATACCGAGAAAGCTGAAAAATCCAGGATAGCAGAGTAGACCCGATCTCTATAGTGCCGCAGTTTGTCTTTTTTGACTTGGTAAAGGCCTCTTATCTGCTTCACAATCAGCTCAGCATCTCCTTTTGCGTGTAATAATTTGATCCCCATTGTTCTTGCCTGCTCCATGCCTAACAACAATGCTTCATACTCAGCTGTATTGTTAGTATTTTCGAACATCAATTTGAAGGAGTGTGCATGCACCTTCCCTTCAAGAGAGATAAGAACAACACCTGCGCTGGATCCAAATGAACAGCAGCTGCCATCAAATTCCAGAGTCCAAATCTTGTTATCAATTTGATGTGATTCTTGAATCACCGGTTGAATTTCTTCTTTATCCATTTCTAGATAATAGACTCCATGATCCGATTCCTGAAACAAGATCTGAGATCTAGGATCCTCAGACTTTGATACTGTGTACTTAGATTTCTTCTCAGGTTCCAGCTTCTGATTTACTCCTTTGATTGGTATGTGCGCACAAGACCAATCCATCTTGACTTCTCCACCCAGCTCTTTGCAGAAATTTCTACTCAACAACATGCCATAAGAGACTGGAATGTCTGCTACAAGGATAGTCATTTTCAGTCTTTTATCTGGAAAAGAAGCAAGTACTGCCTGCGCATCTTTGATTTGCCCCACAAGAGGGACTTGCCTTTCCATTGAATAACATCTTCCGATGGTTTTTGTCAACGTGAGACCCAAGGCATCAACAACTTTGGCAGGCATTACATTATCAGAAGCTCCAGAATCCAAAATGCAATTGCTCAGTTTGTGTCCGTTGATAAGCAAAGATACATAGAATGGCTCGATCCTTTCTGATGTAGCAGGAGAAGGGGTAGAAGGAGAAGAACTTGCCGCCAGCATTATTTGTAGGAGGAGTATTCTTTGGATTTGACAAGATACCCGTGAAGTATTATTTGTTGGGATGGGACCATTACTTTGCACATATTTGACCAATCTATTCAGCTGATCAGGAAATGCTCTCAAATACTCAGCTTCTGACATTTGGACCTTGTTCCTCTTGATGTGATCAATTATGTCGAAAGCTTGACTTGCTTCAGCAAGGATGTGCGTTGGCTCTTTGCTGCGAATTGAAAGAATTTGAATATTTATCCTTAGGCGCTAATGAAGAAGGAAGAGTGCTACCTCTTTTCAAGATAGTAACATCCGGGCCAGGATCTTCTCTCTCTTTCCGGCTGCTTGTGGATGCTTCGGCATTTTGGCGCGTCTGAGACCTTGTAAACACCGCAAAAGTGTGACCATCAGAATCTTCAAAAGATTCATAATAGCCATCATCAAATTCGTAGTCCAGGTAACCAATATTGGAGTCGCCAGCGGGATCTATAAAGTCTTCATCATCGAATGATTCATCAATGCCGAGATCCTCTTCATTAGTTTCCAAGTTATTCCTTGGAGCAGCTTCTATTGCCAACCGTTGTGGTGCAGCAGCAAGTCTGTTTCGATTTTGATTTTGATTTTGACCATTGAAGGTCCGGGTAGGAGCTAATCTTGAGGGGGTTGCATTCCCTGCTTGAGAGATCTGCTTCTTGATCTGCAACATGTCATTAGCCAATTTCTGCAACAAAGGATCTGAAGTACTAGCAGAAGCGCCATCACCTTTGTGAGATGGTTGTTTGAGTTTTCCAGCCATGATCAAGTCATCCTCAACCTCCACGGCAGCATTTTGTGCTTCAAGTAGATTTACAGGTCTTGCCCTTCTTAGCTGATATCCAACTTCAGGCAATAGAGCATTTATAAAAAACGTCTTTTGATTTTCGTCGCTCAATGCAGCAGAAGTGGGGATTTTATACAAAATCCTTTGGAACCTTGCAATAAAGTCCCGCATGTTCTCGTTTGGATCTTTCTTCAACTGCGTCAGTTGGGTGATCAACGTGCTAGCATCCTCTGCAGGCTTGAATCTTTTCAAAAATTGCTCACGCATAGTCGCCCAATTGGTTATGGTGCCAGGGGCTAGCCGATAGAACCATTCTCCTGCCAAGTCGTGTAGAGTCTCAATGAAGAGCCTGACTGAGACATCTTCATGCTCTACTGCAAGCACACCACAGGATATGAAGAAGGCCGCCAAATGATCATCTGGGTTTTGCTTTCCATCTCCAAAGAATTTTAGAAAATTCTTTCTAGATCCCTTTGGCAGTTCATGCATAGGTGGAGCCAAGTTCAGAGGTCCAAAAGCTGCTCCCCATGGAACAGGTACAATCTGGTGCGCCATGTTGACTTGAGCACGTCTCCTCCTTGTGTAGACTTGATAGACTTGATGGATAATTCCAGCCGCCGGATTATGCTGAATACGATCCGGATCTGGATGGATGTGCACTCTCCTTCCTGGTGAGAGACTAGATCTGCGGCTTCTAACTTGAGGAGGATGATTGAAATTGAATTGCTCCTGCAGTCGAAAGAAATGATCAGTCCTTCCTTGCACCTTCACGGATCGGGTGAATGGACGTTCAGCCAGGTTGAGATTTGTATGGAAAACACTCTGATCTTCAATAGAAAAGCTTTGATCTGCAAAGATAGTTGTTTCCCCAGCGGAGTCGCCAAAAACTATTGGCTAGATTTTCTGCATAGCATCAAACCTAGGCAGTCATGAGATAAATCTCCCTCATTTAACCGGTGAGGCTCCCGTGTCAGATTTGTCAATAAAAATGTGTTATTACCTATCAGGGGTTTTACTTTAACCACTTAGTTCATGAACCATAACTAAGAAGTTCTGCAGCAAGTAAGCAGCTGTTTAAGAAAGGAAAATTATAGAAGAAGGAAGTAAAGGAAATACAGAGAAGAAATGGGGAAGATGTGCATCCCAATTAGTAGATAGCAGAGCTAATTGCATGCACATAGAAGAAACTTAATAGATATGAACACATAGAATTATAAAACAAAGGTAGCTCTAGATCCAGATCTATAATAACAAAAAGTTTACTAAGAGATCTAAGATTAAAAGCAAGAAACAAAGTACACCGTAACATAAAGTTCTCTGGAAACCTGCTCCTTTGTATTCCTTTGCTCCAAGTTGCTCTCAGGGGTTCAGCACAAAGTTTATAACACAAGATTGCTGCTTATAAATTCTGATCGATTATTAACCCAGAGGTTCTTCTCCTACTTATAAAATGTAGGAGGGAAAGTACAAACAGAAAACTCAAACAAAACTAAAGCATGAACAACAAGTAAAGATGACATTTGGCAATCATCCTCAACTAAATTCTTCTTAAGTGACACATGTATCACTTAACTAATAGAATGGTTCCACATGAATTTAAGTAATGGTTGCAAAACCAATAACTTAGAAGTTTTACAATTTCATCCGGGAACATAGAAAATAGAAGAAGAAAGAAATAGAAGAAGTCATGTCAGCTGTAATGTTATGTCTTCTTCTTGTTCTAATATCTGATATACTTGTCGAACATGTAATTCAGCATCCCTCCATCTGTTTTAGCCACTGCATCTTTCTCTGTCCTGAATTACAGCAACCCTTCATTCAACACTTTGATGCACGCTTCCACATCTTCCAAGCTCGGCCCAAACCTCACAATGTCTGCCTGCAGTGCCACCTATCTACTGATAGAATTCATCGTGAAAGGATTGGTAGCTTTATCAATTCTCTTTTGTACCATTAGAAGAAAACCTTCCAGGGAATTAGGCACCTTGGTTGAGACGATCCGCACATATGAAGTGACATTCCTGTCCATTATCTCTTCAGTGAAAGAAATGACACTGTCTGGTAAATCTGATGTTCTACTCTCAAGTGCCTGCATCCTCTTCAGCAAAACTCTGCAGATTTCTAAACAGAAAGATACTGCAAACTATAGCTACTTCCCCTTCTCGACTGATCCATCTGGTACAATCTGTTCCGCAAATCAATACATCTCCCGGCAGCTTGTTAATCTCGGCCAAAATACTCAGGTTACTCTCTGCAATTGTATTCATGCCTTCTATGTTTGCCATCAGTTGCTTTAGTTGATTTGCTGCATCGTTCATAACCTTTAGGCGGGCTGGCACTTCCCCAAATTGTACAGAAGCTTGACGAATAATCAAATCCTTCCATTCGTCAATAGCCTTTACTTGATTGCTTGCGTCTTCCATTTCCTGCATAAGATGATCACTCACCTGTTCTGAAATGGGCTGAATGGAAGGTTTAGCAACCTTGGCTATGATCTCACATAATTGAGATACTTGCTTCTGCAGCTCTTCTTTCTCCACCTTCTCACTGTCAAGCCTAAGGAATAAAGCATCTATCAATGTCTGCGTGTCCTGCTTCAATCCTTCAGTGGTGGCTTGACCGAGTGGTACTTTGGTCACTATCACATCTTCTGCCGTGAGCTCCTCTTCTATCTTTCCTTCTACCAGAATTGATATCTCAGCAAACTTCTCTCCCGAATCCTTGATGATCAACCTAGAAGTTGCTTTAGCAACTTTAGGCCTTCTGTCTCTTCTGCTCAGATCCTGGAGTAGCTGCAAGTCATGCTCCTCTAAGTTCATCTCCATTCTCACTTCTGGAACAAACTGCAAAGCTAACCATTCCGAGAAATTACTTCTCGGAGAGTGAGAAGTTGCTGAGTGCACTACCATCTCCCGCTCTGCATCCTCTCTGTCAGAAAGTGCCACAGTGTTATGGCTGCCATCTTCTGAGTCATCCAAGGAAAAAGCCCTTTCAAATTCCGCCATCTGCAGCTTCAACGTATCCTCTGGAACAGGCGCTGAACGAAGTGGCTGAGGGGAGAAGATGAATGTCGCTAGATTCAGTGGAGGCATGGAAGCATCCTGCTGCTGCGGTGCAATAGTTGGTGAAGCATTGGGTACTGGAGAAACCGGAGTTAAAGTCATGGTCGTAGAAGTGATCCTCTCCTTGGATTGAGATCTTCTATGTACTTTCAACTTCTCGACTTTCTTGCTGCTTTCTCCTTCGTGCTTTCGCTTGAGGGAATCTCCTGCGCCGAAGTTTCCCGTGACTTGATTCATCAATGCTTCATCAAGGCAATATCCCTTCGTCAGCAACCAGTTTGAAGTATTCACCAACACAGCTCTCGACCTTTCTTCAATTGTGTTGCAGCCTCCTATGTTATTCTGTAGTATGGTTTTATCTCCTCCCATTTTATGGTAAGTGTCAAGTACCACATTCCCATCATCTTTAAGATCCGCAGGTATCCGTGCTAGTCCAAAGTCGAACACTTGCTTTGCTGAATAGCCTGCTGAAATCTTTCTTTCTAAGCTCGTACTCACTTTTGCACTTCATCCAGAAATCTTCTAATGAAGGCACATGTGCGTACTGCTGGAAGATTGTCTTCCTGGCTACTCCAAATGGATCGAAGTTCAGCCGTGCAGGGAAGAACTCTTGCTCATACTCGGATAACATTTGCGCTTCCATCCCTCGAGCTCTGTGAATGCTAATGCAGCTGTAATATCCCACAGTGATTGGAAAGAAGCAGTAGACTTGTGCCGCTTTGACTGAAGGTCGTGTAACTCCACAAGTTACCTGCTCAACTCCATGGCGATCAATCTATCATTTAGGATACCTGGGCATCTTTGTTGGTTCTCCAGAAAAGCCCGTAACCCTGAGGTATGTGAAATCTGTAAATTGAATGAATAGACTGCCAATCTTGGACACAGCTTCCCACGCTTCCTTGCTTACCCTGTTGGCCTTCAAGTCTTTGTCTAGCCTGCAGATGAAATCGTAGAAGAAGTCATCGTTGATCACTTTGAAGTCTTTCTCGCATGCAGGTGCAGTAAGTTGCGGGTAGCATTCAAAATGGGGTCCTTGGAAAGAACACCACATCTATCCAGCTTGGAAAAGATGCCCTGTGAAGCTGCAGCATACACCAAGTATGAAGTCATCTTGAAGCTGAAAGTACGCTTTACGTTCCGGAGTTGCTCACCGATGTTGTTGCTAATAATTTCTGACCAATTGATTATAGAATCAACCTTGTTGATTTCAATGGTCCTGATGAAAGCATACATCCATGTACGGAAAGTGTAGGCATTCGCTTCGCCATTCATCCTACATAGCAATTTGACGACATCATCTACCTCCTGCACCAAATTGGACCGTGGAAGAGTTCTCGGGAACTTTGAAGGAGATCTAGGCTTCTTCATGTATCGGCTATTCATTATGCTCACGCAATCAGCTCTATGCTTCTCCCATCTACTGTCAGCATCCTGAATGCTAATAGAAGTCACCACCTTTCGCACTGGAATCTTCAAACAATAATTGATGAACTCTGCGTCCAAACGAATTATTGTCTTTCCCGAAGCATCACGTACTGATCTGGATGAAGGATGATAAGATCTAGCACACTCCATCACGAACTCTGGCAATTGGGCTGTACATGGAAAAGTTGCAGCTCGGATAATTCCACTGCTTTTGACCGCACGCATGAGTGAAGTCTTTCCCGCTCTGGATCTATCAATCAAATCGGCAAGAGGTTCCAGGCCTAGATCTGTGTCTCCTATGTCTGCAAGTTTGGAAGCAATGCATGACTCCATCGTGCTTTCTTTTTCATCTCCCTTCGCCATGGCTTTGTCTATCTTCGTCTGAATAATTCTTTTTCTTCTTACTTGGCCAGATTTCTTCAAAATTGGTGCAGATCTGGACAATTCTTCAGATTCGAAGGATATATGCAATGTATTGGACATTGATAAAAGCTCATTTTCCTTTATAAAGCACCTGTATTGAATTCCTGCAATTTATTCAGACAAAAATGGCCACCGGAGCATGAATAGTGAATTTAATTGTAAAAATCTACACTTTTCAAGCTTGCTGCCCCAAAAAATTGGTGTTTAATTTGCACATAAAGAGAGCATGAATCCTTTCAATCAACACCTGAGCTCCTGTAACACCTGTGGAAACAATTATGCAGACAAAGATCAACCTCCTCCAAAGCATGCGCCAAATCTGGAAGCTTTTAGCCTTGTTGTCACCTTGTCTGAAGAAAAATCCTTCCTCTAATGGGGGCGCACTTTTCCACTTGGCTGCAATTCTTTACCTGTGATTTGAATAATTCACCCATATGGCTGCCCATGCTTATATAACCTTCACAATTCTATAATTAATAATTGCCCTAACAATTAAAGGCAATTAATTAATTAAAAATCATGTTTTTCTCTTTTAAAAATAGCATGTTTAAGGACAGCCATCCAATAAATTAAATTAATCCAATTTAATCCTTCACACATCACTTCACTTAAGCTTCACAGTGTGCTTTGACCATAGCCACTGAAAATAGAAATTAATTTAATGTTTTAATGCCTTTAAAAACATTAAATAACTCCTAAATGGGGCGCACTTTTTGAGAGGAAGAGGGCAGCCATTAAATAAATTAATTTTAATGCTTTTAAATCCTTTCTTTTATTCCAACTTTGACTTGTTGACTTCCTCCAAGCTTGGGTGCACTTTTTGAGAGAATAGATTAATTAAAATAATCAATTTAAGGCTGTCATTCTCTCACCAAAGGGGGCGCACTTTTTTGCACATGTAATTCTATTTTTAAGAATTTTTCCACAATGGGATTCTTTACCCTGCAAGGCAGGCACCAAAATCTCTGTGATCCACTTAAATGATTTGACTTTGACAATGGGATTATCTATCCTGCAAGGTAGACACTAAAATCCCATGATTTTCACTTAAGTCACTTTCCTTTTATTTTATCATGGGAATTTTTACCCTGCAAGGCAGGCAATAAATTCCCACTTGCCTGCAGCCTCTATTTTTCCCACTGCAGCTTAAGTGACTTTTATAACACAGGGAAAAGTACCCTGCTAGGCAGGTATAAAATTCCCACCCTGCCTGTGGCTTCTATTTTTCCCATTGCAGCTTAAATCCTTTGTTTTCCAAAAATGCGCCCATCCCCGCAGGGGCTTTTCTGTGCACGACTTCGCTTTTTCCCAGTGATCCAGACCTCCGATGGCGACTTCCTTCGGGCATAATGTGCGTATATGTTTTCCAGCTGCTCCAGGCCAAAAATCGGGCTTACCCGGCAAAGGAATTGCTCTAGAGAAATTTCACAGAAAACGAAACGGGACACCACAAAAACATGAAAAATTGCCAAAAGTTACAAATAAAGCCCAAAACTTAATACAAGTTAAAACCCTTCTGGCACATAGGAATAATAACATATTCGCTCATAACAGAGTTAAAACGGAGCGCAAATAGCCTCATACGGGGCTCAAAATAATTAAATACAAATTTCCCGCAGACAAATCCCGACGACAGAATAAAACAATTTTGGGCATCTGGGTATTTGGCGAAAAAGGCTAATATGGCTCTTTGGGATTATCTTGACGCAATACAAGAACTTTCAGGCAATAAAAACACAAAATGACCCATTATTTTAAAAATATGAAAAAAATTCGGATAGGGTAGTCACAGATTTCAGGGTGAAATCTGAGTGACACCAAGCCTACTTATATTTGCTTGTACTTGAAATAATTCCTAGAATTCAAAGTTTCCCACATGTAATAAAATTAAAAGGGTGATGAGTTGAATGTTTGTCTGAATTGTTTACATGAGTATTTCACTTGTGCACATACTTGTGAAAATTAAGTTGAGGTTACTGTCAAATACTTTAGATATATATCTTCAGAATTAGGGGAAGTAATTTCAGCTTCTACACAAATAGATCCAGCTCTCGCAATTGCAAAATCTTCTTAGGTAAAAGTGAAAAAGGAGATCTCAAACAAAAGTTTGTTTCAGGCAAAATGAAGGGTGATGACAAAGATATTCCAGCAAGAATCATGCATAGTGTCCAAGCCCGCATGAAGTGAGTGATACAGACATGGGCACAGTGTCTATCAATGATATTAATTGACATATCAAGGGCAAGAATGAAGTGTTGTAGCCGGAATGAATTTTATGACTTCCCCTATTTCTTCTTCTCTTTCTTCTTATTTTCTTAGAAAAAATTGTAAAACTAAAGTAATTGGTTAAAATCTATTACTTCAAATTGTTTGAAAAGGTCCTTTCAATTAAGAATAGGTGACATACATGCAAGACATTGATTTAGTCTTCAGTTGTAAATCATACATGTCATGCAAAGAGGAATTTTAGGAGAAAGATTGTTAACTATTTCCGTTTTCATAGCTTCCACATGCAGGAGTTCATTGAAATTTTCCTATTTGTATTTTCCCTCTATGCACTAAAAATAGAGGAACAACCTACAAGTTAAGGATCACAACTTGTTCATTAGAATTTGTTTAGTAAAGGCTTTTGTAACTAGATCATTTTTGAGATTTACGAACTTTATGTTGGAACCCTTGATGTGATTTCTGTGAAAGCTGGGGATTGAATAAAAGGTGAATTTCTGGAGAAACTTTGAGTCTATTGTGCTTTGTTGATTACTTTTATTTAAGGTTTTAGTTCAACTTTGTCTTATCTTAGATCTAGTTTAGAAGTTGTTTCTTTACCCTCTTTGTTGAATGTTGTGATTTATCTGTTTATTTTAATTTGCGTGGATGAGACCAACTCTGATAACTATTGGTTGAGTCAACACATCTTCCTTTCTTCTTTCCCTAATTTTGTTTTCCACTCGTCTACAAATATCCCATCACAGTTGCTTACTTGCTTCCAAATCACCTAGTTGTGGTTCACAAGCTAAGGGAATTAAATTAAATCCTTAGAAAGTAGTTATTAGGATTCACCTCTTGTAAATTAGATAAACATCTTACATGGGAGATTCACCGTTAAATGAAGGATATTTATCTCATGATTGCCTAGGTTTTACGCTGTGCATAAAATCTAGCCAATAGTTTTTGGTGACTCTGTTTGGGGACAACAAATTTTGCAGACCAAAGCTTTTCTTGCCAGTTCCCATCAATACTAAAACCTCAACCTGGCAGAACGTCCATTCACCCGGTCTATTAGGGCTCTAGGAAGGACTGATCATTTTTATAGACTACCAGAGCAATTTAATTTCAATCATCCTCCTCAAACTAGGAGCCACGTAGAGTAATTCTTTCATCAGATAGAAGAGCGCAAACTCCTCTCGATCATTTCCAGCATAATCCAATAGCTATTATTATTCACCGGGTCTATTCTCAAAGAAGATGTGCTCCTTTCATAATGTAGAATTAGGACACTTGCCCCTGTACAACACCTATTCCACGGGGTGCAAATTTTAGACCTTTGAACCTGACTCCTCCTATGCATGAGTTACCTAAAAGGACAAGAAATAATTTTCCAAAATTCTTTGGAGATGGCAAGTAGAATCTCGGATGACCACTTAGTTGCATTCTTTATATCCTATGGAGTACTCACAATTGAACATGAAGACGTATCTATCAGACTCTTCATAGAGACTTTGCATGACTTAGATGGAAAATGGTTCTACCAGTTAGCTCCTGGAACCATAACCAACTGGGATACTATGTGAGATGCAATCCTGAAAAGATTCAAGCCAGTTGCGGATTCCAATACTTTGATAACTCAACTAACTCAACTGAAGAAAGAGCCACATGAGTACATGCGAGATTTTATTGTAAAATTCCAAAGATTTCTTTATAAAATTCCGGCTGCTTATTATCTAGGTCATGAGAATCAAAAGGTATTCTTCATCAATGCATTACTTTCTGAAGTAAGTTATTAATTGCGAAGAGCATGTCTTGCTAATTTGTTAGCAACTTAAAACATGGCGGTTGAAATTGAAGACAACCTTATCATGGATAGAAAAATCAAGGGCAGTACATCTAAGGTCTGAAATTTCTTCCTCAACTACTACTTCTTAGTTCACTATTACAAAAAATAACAAATGATATGTTGCAAATGAAGAAATAAATGGCTCAAGGCAACAACATTGCCCCCTGTTCAGAATTTTCAACAACAACAACAACTTAAATCACATTGTTGATCCTCAAAGATTAGCAATTGAAGCTGCAATCCCAGAAACAACATGTGGAGATGAATGAAGAAGATCGGGAAGCTGTTACTAATCAGCTTGAGAATGATGATTTTGTAGACCCTACTAACAACTCCAATATTGGTTACCTAGACTATGAATATGAACATGACTATGAGGAACTTCTTGAAGATGATCATGGTCATACTTATGCAATATTTACAAGATCACAAACTCGTCAAGTTGAGGCATTGGTTGATGAACAAAGAAAGGATTCCAGATTTGATGTCACTATTCTCAGAAGGGGCAGCCCTTTACTTTATTCCTTAGCTCCCAGAGATAAGTATGCAAGTTCTTCATCTCAACCACAAAAGGCATCTCAAGTATCTGAAATTAATGCATCTATACCTTCTTTTGACATTATTGATCATTCCAAGAAAACTAGAATTCAAATGTCAGAAGTAGAATACTTGAGAGCTTTTTCTGAACAACTAAATAGGCTAGTCAAATGTGTGTAATCACTAAGACCGTCTAATGCATCAAAAGGCCTTTTGCCTAAACCCAAAGATACTCCTTCCTAAAATAATGTTGCAGTTCTTAACCCCCCATCATCTTCTACAAAAAATAGAACCTTTTTATGTCTCCTTATTTCTTAATGGTTTCAAGTTAAGCAACTAAATTTTAGATTTAGGTGCTTCTTACAATTTCATGCCAGCTAAAGTTGCAGATGCTCTTGGGCTGACCTTGACAAAGAACATAGTAAGGTGTTACTCTATGGAAAGACAAGTCCCTTTAATTAGACAGATAAAAGATACACAAGTTGTTTTGGCAGTTTTCCCTGAAAAAAGATTGAAAATGACAATCTTAGTTGCAAATATTCCTGTCTGTTACGAGATGTTGCTGAGAAGAAACTTCTACAAAGAATTGGGAGGAGAGGTAAAGATATATTGGTCTTGTGCTCATATTCCTATCAAAGGAATAAATCAAAAGTTGGAGCTAAAAAAGAAGTCTAAGTACACGGTTAATAAATACGAAGATCCAAGATCTCATATTATTTTTCAGGAATCTAACCACGGTGTTTATTTCTTGGAAATGGGTAAAAACGTTATAGAACTAGAATTCCAATAAGAGCCATAACCAGAAGAAGCTGAAAAAGTTTGGACTTTGGAGTTTAATGACAATTGTTGCTCTTTTGGATCAAGAGCTGACATTCTATTAATATCTCTAGTTGATGAGATATTCCCATACTGCTACAAGCTGATGTTTGAGAAAACCAACAATACAACGAAGTATGAAGCATTGTTGTTAGGAATGGAGCAAGCTAGAACTAGAAATAGAACTCCAACTAAAGCCAAAACTAGAAGAAGCTGAAAAATTTTGGACTCTGGAGTTTAACGACAATTGTTGCTGTTTTGGATCACGAGTCGGCATTCTATTAATGTCTCTAGATGATGAGATATTCCCATACTCCTACAAGCTAATGTTTGAGAACACCAACAATACAATGGAGTATGAAGCATTGTTGTTAGGAATGGAGCAAGCTAGAAAGAAAGGAGTAAAACTCCTCAAATCCCAAGGAGATGTTGAACTTATAGTATAGAAAGTTCAAGGGCAATATCAAGTCAAAAGAGATAAGCTAAGGAATTACAGAAATAGAGTGCTTTCTGCCACACTCGATATTGTAGCCTTCTCTATCAACTTCATTCCCACAAATCAAAATTCCAAGGTAGAATCTTTGGCAATCACAACTGCACTATTAAATCCGGATAGACCACTGTCCATATTCACACAAGCAAACTATAAGGCGGAGATGGTCTACCACCCCAAAGTCTCTGATAATTTTGAACAATGCCAGATTTTTAATGTCAACAAACAAATATCTGCATTTCCGAAATAAGACAACTTTGACAATTTGTATTTTGAAGGGAGTAAATCACCACCACGACAGACAACCAAGAGAAAAAATAATCCATATTATGGTGACATTAGTGGAATAATCCAATTGAAAACTAACAAAATCCACAAGGGTTTGGTTTCCTTTGAAGAGATTTTTGATGATCAATACGTGAAGAAAAATAAAGAATATGGTGAGAATTATTCCTCTGAAGTGCAGTCGATAAATCTAGGTATAGAGGATGAACCCGAGATTGTGAATCTTGGGAAGTGTTGATCTAAAAAACAACATGACCTAGACATAAAGCCTACAAAGCTAGTAAGAAACATAGGTATATGCCAATTGATGATAGAGATAAGACAAGATGATCCACTATAATATGAAGTTAAAGAGGACTTTCCCACGGTTCTTTTTGTAAATCTGATTCATGAGTGGTAGAGTAAAATTGCTTACTTCATGAAATATGGGGAATGCCTAGATCATCTCATCGCAAGGAGAAATGTACCATAAAATTGAAAGTAAAAGACTTTGTCCTTTGAGATAATGGCTTGTACAAAAAAGGAATTAATGATGTATTCCTTCGATGTGTATAAAGCTCAACATGACCAGCTTCTGAAACAATTCCACGACATGTCCCGTGGTGGTCATTTCTTAGCCAGAGTCACTGCACACAAGATCCTCCGAGCAAGATATTACTATCCCACCCTCTTTCAAGATACTGTGGATTCAATATCTAAATGCCAAGCATGTCAGCAGTTTATTAGACGTGTAAAATTACAAGAATTTCCCCTATAGCCAGTCGTAATTGATGAACTATTTCAATAATGGGGCATGAATTTCATTGGTATGTGAAATCCTTCTTCCAGTGTTGGTTACCATTACATTCTTACAGCAACTGACTATTTCAGTAAGTGGGTGGAGGCCATTCCTGTTAAGCAAGCTTCTTTCGAGGAGGTATGTAACTTCATCAAACAAAACATAATTGTGAGATTTGGTGTACCTCAAAAAATAGTTACAGACAATGCTGAAAATCTATCGTCTAAGGAGCTAACTGACTTTTACTACACTCACAATGTCTAGTTAGTGCATTCTTCCAAATATTACCCTCAAGGAACGAACAAGTGGAATCCAACAACAAGAATCTGATAGCAATCATCCGTAAACTAGTGGAAGAAAATTAAAGAACCTGACACAAGAGACTTTTTGATGTACTCTAGGAAGATAGGATTACACCAAAGAAAGCAATATGTGTGTCTTCTTTTCAATGGTTGTATGGGATAAATGCATAAATATCTATTACTATTGAATTGCATGCCCTGCAATTATCTAACGCCATAGAAGATGTTACATACCAAGATGCCTTGGATAAAAGAGTTATGTATCTATCTGAGTTACAAGAAGTGCGTACCCAAGTAGCAAATGGGTTGGTTGAACATCATTTGAAGTTTAAAAAGGCATTCGAGAAGAAGGCTAGAGACAGGAAGTTTGAGATCAGAGATTGGGTACTCTTGTGCGATAAGAGACACGAACCGAAGGGCATGCATATCAAATTTGATTCACTATGGAAGGGGTCATTCACGATCAAGAGAATTGCCAAATTGGATAGTTTCATCCTTTCCTACCAGGATGGAATTGAGTTACCGTTGCCTTTCAATGGGTAGCATTTGAAACTTTTCAGGAATTGAGATGTAAGGTAAAATCTGTGTACATAAATAAAATTTTTAGTTATTTTATTTTATTTTATTTTTATTTTTGTTTGTTTGTTTTGCCTAACCCCGAACCCAATGCACAAGACACGAAACCAGAGATGATGGGATCTCATCTTCACTTCTTTCATTTTGATAGGAATAAATATGTCCATAGACAAAGCCAATTGGTATCCCCAGAATTTCACCCTGAAATCTAAGACTAGCCCCTTTTAAATTTTTCATTATTTTTAAGTGGCGGGTCATGTTTTTATGTTTTGTTTTTCCTGTTGTTGTTTGTATTGCTCAAAGGTATCTCCAAGAAGTCATAAAGCCACGTTTGTCAAAAACCCATATACACAAGCTCACTCAATTCCCTTCCCAGACTTAGTCTGGTTATATAAAAGTGTTTTATCAATTTTTTTATTAAATAAAAAAAGTTCTTTTGAAAATAAACTGAGCTAAAATTGGAGAATTGAGGTTAAATAAAGCACTTCACCCCATCATTATTACCACACCAGTATTACTTTCACCTCAAAGTGGAGCATTCACCTGGGGAAGAGTTTTACAAACTAGCTAATTGGAGAATTCTTTTCGAACAATTTCCCGTAACTTCTTTCAGGTATTTTGTTTTTATTTATTTCTTTTGTGTTTTAGTTTTGGTCTTTCTCTGTAAATTCCCCATAGCTTTTCTTTCTTCCTTTTGGATATGTTCCCTTGCTTAGGGTTTTGAAAAGCCATTCTTTGCCTCAAACAAAGGGAAAATTAATTGATAAACACTTGTTTTCAAGCTATTATTTTTAACGCAGCCCTGAGGAAAGAATGCAATGTTTTGCAAAGGAAAGTCTTGAGACTAGTGTACATGTTTGTGGTCTTGTTTTCCAAATTGAAAAGAATCCAATTGCTCCAAGTTTCCACACAACTGCCCTCTCTAATCTTCCACACAAGTACTTAAGCCAAGTCGTGGTTTTTGACTGCCTTCTTCCTTCAATTTTCATGCAATATTTTAAGTCAAATCATGGATTTTTATGTGTTTATCTTATTTCAAAAGGCTTCCCTTCCTCTCCAAAATCCACGCAAATTTAAGGCAAGGTGTTTAAGTCAAAATTGTGGATTTCCAAGTTGCCTTTCATCTTCAAAATCCACGCTGCCTTCTTTCTCAAAAATCCACACAAATTTAAGGCAAGGTGTTTGAGTTAAAATCGTGGATTTCCTAGTTGCCTTCCATCCTCAAAATCCATGCTGCCTTCTTCCTTCGATTTTAATGTAGCTTTTCAAAAAAGAAATCACTAAAGTAAGTCATGGTTTTTGAATTCTTTGTCTTCCTTTGCAAGTTGTTCTTCCTATTCAAAATCCACACAACCCTTTTGCTATGAGTGGGAATTAACTTAAGTTTTTTCAGGAAACTTTAAAAGCTTGTCTTCTATGTTTTCCACAATGTTGCCTTCTCTAATTTTCCACGCAACCTTTTAATGAAAAAATGAAATCATTTAGTGGATGTCGTGAATTTTTAGCAACATGTCTTCTATATTCCAAACGCAACCTTTGGGAGAAGAGAAAAAATAGCCAAGGAAATTGTGTGAATCTTCTATATTACAAGCATCTTCATCCTTCTAAATTCAACTAAACTATCTTCTAAATTGCAAATATCCACTTTGAAAGCCCAAATGCAGCCCATGTAGAAAATATTCATAATTTGCATGCAAAATCCCTCTCAAAGCTCATGCATGTTGTTCCCAATTTCACAGTTTAGCCCACTTCGTGCCTACTTATATTTGCTTGCACCCGAAATAATTCCTAGAATTCAAAGTTGCCCACATGTAATAAAAATAAAAGGGTGATGAGTTGAATGTTTGTCTAAATTATTTACAGGAGTATTTCACTTGTGCACATACTTGTGAAAATTAAGTTGAGGTTAATGTAAAATACATTGAATATATCTTCAGAATCAGGGGAAGCAATTACAACTTCTGCACAAATAGATCAAGCTCTCACAATTGCAAAAGCTTCTTGTAAAAGTGAAAAAGGAGATCTCAGACAAAAGTTGGTTTAGGCAGAATAAAGGGTGATGAAAAAGATATTCTAGCAGAATCATGCATAGTGTCTAAACCCACTGATGTGAGTGATACAGACATGGGGCACGTGTCTATCAACGAATTAATTGATAGATCAAGGGCAAGAATGAAGTGTTGCAGATGAAATGAATTCTTTCTTCCCTTCTTTCTTCTTCTCTTCTTCTTATTTTCTCAGACAAAAATTGTAAAACTAAAGTAATTGGTTAAAAGCCATTACTTCAAGTTGTTTGAAAAGGTCCTTTTGATTAAGAATAGGTGGCGACAATGCAAGACATTGATTTATTCTTCAGTTGTAAATCATACATGTCATGCAAAGAGGAATTTTAGGAGAAAGATCACCAAGTGTTTCCTTTTTCATAGCTTCCACATGCAGGAGTTCATTTAAAGTTTTCCATTTGTATTTTCCCTCTATGCACTATAAATAGAGGAAGATCCTACAAGTTAAGGATCACAATTTGTTCATTAGAACTTGTTTAGTAGAGGCTTTTGTAACTAGAGCATTTTTGAGATTTCAGAATTTGTGCTGGAACCCTTGATGTGATTTTTGTAAAAGCTGGAGATTGAATAAAAGGTGGATTTCTAGAGAAATTTGTCTACAATGCTTTTCTGATTACTTTTATTTAAGGTTTTAGATAAACTTTGTGTTATCTTAGATCTAGATTAGAATTTGTTTGTTTCCCTCTCGGCTGAATGTTGTGATTTATCTATTTATTTAATTTGTGTGGATGAGACCAACTCTGATAACTATTGGTTGAGTCAGCACATCTTTCTTTCTTCTTTCCCTACTTCTGTTTTTCCCCCTTTTGTAAATATCCCATCATAGCTTCTTACTTGCTACCAAATTACCTAATTGTGGTTCACGAGCTGCGGGAATTAAAATAAAACCCCTTAAAGTGGTTATTAGGATTCTCCCCTTCAAAATAAATAAACATCTTACATGGGAGCTTCATCGTTAAATGAAGGAGATTTATCTCATGAATGCCTAGGTTTTACGTTGTGCATAAAATCAGCCAACAACATGGAGGTCATGCTAGTGACTACGAATGTGTCAGCATTTCTCACAACAGTCTCCCACTTTCCACTTTTTTAATATTAATGCCCATTTATATGTTTTTCGTGTTTCTAGCACTAAAATATTTACCATTTTTTGAAATAAACGTAACTTCTGATCTACATATTTAAATTAAAATATCACTGTTATTTTTTATTTATACAGAGCTATAGTACAAGCTCTATATTTGTCAGCCTCTCATACTCGTCAAACAATTTCTTTAGTCAAATCAATTATTATGCAAAACTATATTTTTATGCCAAGGGCGTATTCCAAGTTATAAGGGATGGAACCCGTAAGTTCTAACATAATTGTATCATCATCTACGTTGGTTGTCTATGGTTTTTACATAAAAAATGGATGGCTTAATTCTTTTTAGGAGATATATGATTGTTTTACACTTTTATCCTTTTTTTCATTCATGTCTTCTGGTAAGTATTGTCGTGGTTCATGCGCCACACATTATTGATAAGAAAAGTGGTCAGATATGACATAAATTTTATCCTAAAAAACTTGGAGAAAGAGAATTTATATTTGTGATAATACCTACAAAGTCGAAAGTAGTGCGGCCATTGGTAAATCGATAAGTTGGGTGCTGGAAAAAGGAGAAGCCATATGGTGTGAAATTTTCTCGGGTGGCATTGTGTGGAATGTAATATTATTCCCTGCATTTTCTAATGAATCACCAAACACAAACATGGTTGGCACATATTGCCCCTTTCGAGCTTCTGTAAAACAACTAATTATCCTCAGGTAAACTAAAATATTCACCATTAAAATCTCCATTCTCACTTTTGCATAGACCATCATTCATTCAAGATTTATATAGAAATAATCCTACGAAGTCAAAAGAAGTGTGGCCATTGATAAAGTGACAAATTGGGTGTTGGAAAAGGAGAATGGAGATTGTTGTCCCATCTATAAAGAGGATTGTTGTAGTTGTTATACATTTCCAACCACATGTTTCTTGTCGGGGATAGTTCACCTATTGTAGATTAATTAACTAAAAATGTATTTATGGATAATAGTTAATCTAAGCTATGAACAATTGTAAATAAAGTAAATAGATGTTGTAAATAAATGTAAAGATGACTAAGGAACTTAAAATAATGAAAATAAAAACCCTAATGTTCAAGAGAGGAGGAAAAAAGTCAGCTCAATAGAAGATGCTCGTGGGACTGTGTCACAGAGGTGACTCAAAATATGGAAGCAAAAGGAAACGACTGTGCAGGATCCAAAAAATATGGATATGGAGTATCTGGTTGGACTGGAGTTCTTAGAAAGGGATTGGGGTGCCCATGGTGCACTCTAGTTATAAAATTTGGGCACCCTGGTCTATTTTCCTAAAAACCTCTCTGAAACTGATCATTCACATGTTCAAGATGGTCTAAAACCCTCGCTATTGCACTAAATTCGTTGGACTGCATCCAGATGTCGTTGATATTACAAGATGATGAAAAGACCTGCAAAAGACCAAGGAGTATCAAAACCCTAAAAATGAAGAATGCAAATGAATGGGTCAGACTGACCTCGCTACCACAATGGTGGGCTTACTAACTAAGCATTGTACTACATTTCATACCCAAATGTAGTTCTGATGAGTGTGCATGCATAATGTGCCCTAGGTGCTCTTGTGTCCCGTCGCACTTTGTGAAGTAGTGAGAAATAACTAGATGTAGAAAATGTAATAAATGTGTGTGTGGAATATAATAGAATCCTCCCCCTATGAAGTGTGATGTACAGATGACCTAGCCTTGTGCCTTGTGATGGAGCTATGATGGATGCAAGTGATCTCTAATGCAATAGATGGATGCAACTCTAGATGATGATAGTAGTGATCGTTTAGTGCTCATGTCCCTCATTATGGTCATCATAACTTTATATTTATATGGTTCTCTTGATCTAATTTCATAATTAACCCTGAAATAGGCTTACCACTAACGAATATGGACAGTATTTAATGGCTAGAAAGTTCCAAAAAGATGAAAGCAAAGTATAAAGAGGATCAAGGCACCTAATTGGGTTATTTCCTTATATTTCTTCTAAAGTTAGAGATAGCAATAGTGTGTAAAAATAAGCAATAAGCAGATTGAGCTACTCCAGGTGTAAGATCGAAAATATGAAAGTGATATAAAAAAGGCTAAAGACATGGGTTAACTACCGTAAGTTTTCACACAACTAAAACACCAGCTACCGAATAGTCTTCATGCAGACTACTAAAAATGGCCCAGATAAGTGAAATTTAATGGTAGTTTGTTTGAAAGTAATGTAAAGGAGCATCTGTAAATATTTAACCCAATAAATGTAGTAAAGAAGTATATAAGTGACCAAGCAATTATGCAAAAGTAATTATTAACCCTAATGTGTAAGAGAGAAGAGGAAAGAACTCATTCAAATATGAAGATGCTCTCCAGACTGTGTCACAGAGCTGATTAAGGATGAATCTAGAAGTAGGAATGACCATGCAAAAGCTCTGAAATGGATGGATCTCCCAGTATCTTGCTAGACTGGATGCACTTGGAGAGGGATTGGACCATGATACGGGCATTTTGGTCAGCAAACTAGGCATTTATTGGTCTATGAATAAAGCTCTAAAACTAATCTTAGTCACTTGGTTGTGGCTAGATTGGTCTGAAACTCTCATTTTCTATCGCATTAACTTCATTGCACTGCTCTGTATGTCTTTGATATTACCAATCATGATGAAATATTTCTTTTCTCTACCAAGAAGGGGTATCAAAACCCTTTAAAAGAAGAATACTTGGAAATGAATGTGTCAGACTGACCTCAACTGCCACAGGACAGTGGGCTTACTAACTGAGCATTGCACTACATTTCAGACCTAAATGTAGTTATGGTGAGTGTGTGCATAATGTATCCCTAGGTTTGCTCTCATGCTAGACACACTTTGTTGAAGTATCAAGCAATAACTAAATTTGGAAAATGTAATAGAATGTGTGCATGGAATAGAATAGAGTCCCTGCCCCTAATAAGTGTGATGCAGATGTTCTACAAGTTTGGATGTCTTGTGATGGAGCTATGTAGATGTAAGTGATCTCCATTACACAATAGATGACCATGCGATTGACTTATTAGATGGATGATTGACGACACTAGTGCAATGATGCTAGGTCCCTCATTATGGTCTCATAACTTTATATTTATAGGGTTCTTTTGATCTAATTTTGTAATTAACCTTGAAATGGCCGACCACCAAAAAGATCTAAAAAGGCTAGAAAGAGCCCAAAAAGTGGCGAGAAAGTGTAAAAGGACTGGGGCGCCCCTGGTGGGACCAAGGAACCCACGGGCACCCTAGTAATAGATTGGGTGCCCTAGTCAAGGATAAAATAACCACAAATGACCAAAACAGACTGGGCATGTAGGTGTAAAAGGTCAAGATTGATGAAATAAAATAAAACAAAATGGCCAAAAGATGGGGGTTAATTAGTACTTTCTTCAATCAAAAACCTTCTAAATAGTAGTATGAAACTGGGACTAAATAATGTCTAAAGTGAATGATTTTGAGTCTACATTTTCCCCCACTTTATGTTGGTGAGCAGAAAGCTCAGTAACATAAAGTAGATAGAGATGCGTACCTAATGCCATGTAGAGTAATAAAAAGGTGTTCCAAGGACTAGACAAAGCATGGAATGACAAAAACATGGATGGAGAATGGAAACTAAAGATGAAAATGTGCAAAAAAGTGATGAGAGTGAACCTAGGGTGGAACGTGTGTGTTGATGTTGATGTGTGTAGTGTACCTGTATGGTTAGTATGTGAAGTTTGTTTCCACGCAAGTGTCGTTGTTGATGTCGTTGTTGTTGTTGTTTGTTGTTGCCCCCATTTGACTGATTGTTTCTCATATGGCCAGACCTGCAAGGAGAAAATGATCAAGTAGTCAAATATATATGTATATATGTGTAAAAATGCAATGTAAAAGACACATGCATGTAGAGTATGTAAATGTAAAATACACAAATGAAAGAGTGTAAATGGAACATGTGCACCTGATCCATGTTGAGAAAAGAGTGTAGAAGGATATCTTGTACTACCGGGGTTTTTTGGGTGATCTGATGTCGTATAGGCCAAAGAAGTGTAGGGAGGAAATGCTCTATGTCCTCCAACCTTTAACTACTTCCCTGAACTATGTGTGAAGAGATATCTCTGTATTGTCCTAGTTTTTTGGGTGATCCAATGCCACTAGCCAAAGTAGTGTAGGGAGGCACACCCACTGTAACCTCCAATCCTGTAACTACTTCCCATAATGATAAGGACATCCATGTCATGTAAAATCCATTGTGTATGGAGTTCGTATACTAGTTTGAACTCACTCACTGTATGTAAACCCACAATGCCAAGGGTGGAAAGTGCACTAAACTGAACTGGTGTAAACATTTTTTGTAGACTATAAAACCCCAAATGATGCCCCCCTCTTTGGGGGTGCATGCAATGTTACTAATAGGAGAATGTTGACCCCAAAAGAGGACCAACCACATGTACTCTGAAACTCTGCCCTACAGGGGGAAGGGAATGCGCTTGGTAGAAACCAAGGCATGCACAAACAAGGATGGCTAGCCAAAGACAAGTGTTAGTATGAAAAATCATGCATGTAAAAATAAGTGTAAAGTATGCAAACAATGTAAAAACTACCAAGACAAAGTAGTGTAAACACACAAGAAGACAAGTAAGCCACACAAAGTGGGTCAAAAACATGGGACATCACTCACGATGTCGCAAGACACACAAGGCCATCATGGCCACAAACAAAAAACAAGTGTGCACACCAAACAAAGGGCAAGGCCCACATACAAGAATCAAACAATAGATAGACAATGTAACAAACAAATATGGAAGCAAATATCCTTGCATAACAAATGTTGCACATGAAGCACCCGTTATCATGTTAGAAAGATAACTAGTATGTCAAAATCATGTATAACCAAGTAATGTAAAGTGCTAAGTACAAAATGAAACAATAGCACCTGTGAAAGATGAATGTGGATGCCCCCAATGACTAGTGTAGGAAGGGTAGAAGGCGAGCATCCATGTTGCGTGTAAGAGACATGTATCTGCGATCATAATAGAAAAAGACGTGAACATGCATGTGTGGATGATATAGATAAATGACATACAAGTAAGCTAACTAGCATGTTTAATAAAGTGACCATGAACAAGCACAAGTAAGCAAGAGTAAAAACAACCATAATATGTAATATGTTGTGGATGGATGGAATGGAATGCAAAATGGAGTGATAGGAGCCGTGTGCCCCCCAAGTGAATGGAAATGTATGCAGTGAGGTTCATTTTGTTTTTCCCCTCAGTAATCAAGAATGAACCATAAATGAGAGTGTCGTCATCGGAAATGGTCAAAGTGTGTTTGTGTCTAATGCACTGTGAGTGAATGTGTATGTGTAGTGGTGATGAGATGCGACATATAGAAATGATGTGTGCATGAACCCTATAGCCTAAGCGTATATCACAACCAAATGAACATATATAAGTGATGATTTAGCCTAAGCGTATATCACTAGAAGATGAATGGATGAGTGATGATTTAACCCTAAGCATATATCACTACAAGATGAAAAGAGGGAGTGGTGATGTAACCTAAGGTGTATACCACTACAAAATGATAGGAATAGGTGATGATTTAGCCTAAAGTCGTATGTCACTAGGTTAGAAATGTCACATGATGAAAGGTAAAATAGTAAATGTGTGATGAATGTAAGGTCCATTTGATTTGTAAACCCTCGATAGTCGAGTATGGACCGAGGAACTAAAGTGTGTCATAGGGTAGTGAGTGCAACGCGTAGAAGATAATGTCGATAGTAATGATAGAAGAGACAACCATGTGATGAGTAGAATATGTATGTATGATGTATAAGAGGAAATGTAATATGTGATATAGACTAAAATGTAAGGTGTATAAATGCTAGATGCGTAATGTAAACTAGATGATGTGGAATATGTATCACGATGAGAGATGTGTATGGTATGATGTAAGTATGATGTAATGCTAGACTAGTATGATACGTAAATATCAAATGTTCTAGACTAAATGTAGAATGTATGGTGTATGATGTGTAATGTGTGATGAAATGCAATGTGTAAGTGCTTATAGTGTAGTGTGTGGGGTTCATGTGTAGTAATCCCTCAATAGTCAAGTGTGAACCGAAGCACAAGAGTGTGTCATCGGGTAATGACGCTCAATGTATAGAATGCCTGATGAAGGAGATGAATCTATATGAAAATGTAAAGATGATATATGTAGGTTGTGAGTGGGGTGGAATGTAAGGTGAGATTTGATGCCCCCAAGTATATGCGAATGAGTGAAAACTAACCAATGATGGTAAATGATTGAGGGTCCTTCATCTGATGTAGGAGATGAAAGTGTATGACCATGCTCTAATAGTGGGATATGGTAGATAAGTGTTGTGTTGGTAGATGAATTCTATGTGCATGTGAAGGATGAATATATGAAGAAGGTCATGGCATCACAAAATGTGTCGGTGATGGAGATCTACCTGATGCGGAATGCGAAGGTGATAGATTACTTGTGTAGAATAAACCAATTTGGTGATTTATGTCGAGATGTTGTAACTATCTGAGGAATAGGCCTATACCTATGTGTAGTACCATCTGAACGATGCAGGTGCATGTAGGCGATGCCTGAGTAGGTGAGCTAGGAGTATATTGTGCTTTGAGCAACATAGAATGTGATGTGCTAGAAGAAGTAGGTGATGTGCTAGCTACTGTGCGAGGAGATGAAGACCATGGAGTAGATGGAGGGACACCATCAATAGAAATGACCTAATTGTTATGAATGAATTTGAGTCGCAAATGATTCATAGAAATGATAGATTGAGAGTGATGAATCCAATTAAGACCAAGAAGCATGTCGCAGCTGTCAACCATGTTTCCCAATGAGGAAAGGCACAAGCATAGTAAGAGGACCAACTGTAACATGTAGTTTAACAACACCAAAGGGTTTGTTGAAAGGGTACTCAATTTGCGATAGAGGATAACCAATAACCTTAAGAAGTGAAATAGAGCATGCACTAATGGGCCATGATGGGTCAACCTTAGTATTATTAATGGAGGTTGAACCAATAAATGCCTTGATATGTAAATGATTAGATGTGAAAATTTTCATGATAATCATGATCAAAGAAGAAAATTATCGTTGGCGAAGTGTCAGTGTTTGTAACTAAGAAATCAAGAGCTCCTGATTCAGGAGGGGGTACCATGATATGTATGATTGGCAGAAGAATTGGGTGTCTTCTTGTCAATTTGTTGAGATTCATTGTTAAAGATCTTGAGTTTACCCTTGTCATTGGTCAGTGTAGAGTTAGAAGACTCTGGAAACTCTAGTTTGTTATCATCAATTAGATCTTGGATGATTGTATGGAGTTTGAAACATCTATTTGTTGAATGTCCCACACATCAATGGTAATCACAGTGGAATTTTTCATTGTAGTTCCTACCTTTTGGTCATGATGGATCTAACTCTAGTGGTGGGGGAAGAGTAATAAGGTTTCTCTCAAGAATTTGTTTCAATATAAGATGTGGATTCATGGGAAGGTTGTAAAATGTGCACCTAGGTTGTTGTGATTGAGTAACTCTTTAGTAGGAGTGACAGAATTGATGTGATTTTAGTGTTAGTGGGTTTAGTTGTAGATGGGTTTGAATGGTGTCTTGTTTGAAAATGAGTGGAGGATGAAGTTTGTTCTTGATACTTAAGTTTGCCTATGGATAGGAGTTTGGTCTCACGAAGCTTAAGAGTATGACAAATTTGATCAAACGAGGAAGAGGTCTCAAAGAGAACACTCTCTTGTAGAGGTGGTAATAGAATCTGAATGAACAAGTCCTGAAGCTCAAATTCAGCAAGCACGTTTTTCATTTAAGCTAGATTGTTCTTATATCTCAAAACATAGTTAGACTAGATGTTCATTTGGGCCTTGTTTAAGTTGTGCTAGTTGAGTGTAAGAGATCTTAGAGCCAATATTGATGGAGAAATGAGTAAGAAATGTTTCATCTAGGTGTGTGAAGGAAGTTACCGAGTGAATAGGTAGGTCATATAACCAATGCATCACATAATCATGGAGACTACAAGGAAAAATATTTTCTAAAAGTATATGATCATCAGCGAATTCAAGACAAATGACATGAAATGCTCTAAGATGTTCTTGTGGGTCCCCATGCCCATTAAAAATGGGAAGCTTAGGGGTGAAAAAACTAGGAGGAAGCATATAAGTAGAGATAACAGGTGCAAATGGAGTATGCAATAACAAGGTAGAATCTAAAGATGGTGAGGTATGTGAAGTGGCCTATTGTAACTTATGAATTTGAGCTTGAAGCTCATGATAAAGAGAAGTTAAGTCTTGGTTGCCAATGGATGAAACCTGTCGTACATGAGAAACTAAGGGTGGCATAAAGTGATTAGTAGGAGTAGGAATAGAAATGGGAATAGTAGAAATAGGAGGAAGAGTAGAAGTAAGTGGTTGGGTAGCAACAGAAAGTGGGTATGGCTGCAGAAATGAGTTCGTCCAAGTTAGTAGCTTCCACATGAGCAACATGTAAAAGTAAATCTAGATCTTGGGGATGCTCAACAAGGTGATCATTGATGGCCTTAAGATGAGATTTCAGTAAATTCCTATGAGAGTGAGCCATGGAAAAGGAAAACAAACCCTAGAATGATAAGGTATAGAATGAAAATCCTAGAAGCGTGAATGATTGAGTCGGGTTCACCAAAATGATTAACTAAAAATTAATTAGTATGTATATGTGGGGATAGTTAATCTAAGCTATGAACAATGTAAATAAAGTAAATAAATGCAGTAAATAAGTATATAAGATGACCAAGAAACTAATGCAAAAGTAAATGCTAACCCTAATGTGCAAGAGAGAAGAGGAAAGAACTCAGCTGAATAGAAGATGCTCATGGGACTATGTTGTGGTAAGGTGACTGGAAAATTTGGAAGTAGGAATGACTATGCAGAAGCTCTAAAAAGGATGGATCTGGAGTATCTGGCTGGACTGGAGTGCCTGGAGAGGGACTGGGGCGCCTATGGGCTCTCTGGTCTGCAAACTGGGTGCCCTGGTCTATGTAAAATCTCTGAAACTGATCTTCACAGGTTTGGAAGATGGTTTGAAACCCTTGTTATCTATCACATTAACTTCATTGTACTGCTTAAGATGTCATTGATATTCCAAGATGATGAAAAGACCTACAAAATACCAAGGAGTATCAAAACCCTAAAAAAAGAAGAATGCAAATGAATGGGTCAGACTGACCTCAGTTGCCACAATAGGGGGCTTACTAACTGAGTGTTGCACTACATTTCAGACCCAAATGTAGTTCTGGTGAGTGTGTGCATAATGTTCCCTAGGTGCTCTCGTGTCAGTCACACTTTGTGAAGTAGCGAATTAATAACTAAATGTAGAAAATGTAATAGAACATGTGCATGGAATAGAATAGAATCCTCCCCCTATGTTGTGTGTGATGCAAATGACCTAGCCTTGTGCCTTGTGATGGAGCTATGTGGATGCAAGTGATCTCCAATGCAATAGATGGATGCAACTCTAGATGATGATGATGCTAGGTCCCTCATTATGGTCTCATAACTTTATATTTATAGGGTTCTCTTGATCTAATTTCATAATTAACCCTAAAATGGAACCACCAAAAAGATAAGGATCTAAAATAGCTAGAAAGAGCCCAAAAAGTGGTGGGAAAGTACAAAAGGACCGGGGTGCCACTGGTGGGACCAGGGTGCCCCATTCGAGGCTAAAATAAATGGGGGTTAATTAGTACTTTCTTCACTCAAGAACCTTCTAAATAGTAGTATGAAACTAGGACTAAATAATGTCTAAAGTGCATGATTTTGTGTCGACACAAATTACATTGCAATGGAATAATGGTTTAAGCACATGAGGAAAAAAACATGTTAGGTGCTCTGATCTTAGCCTTTCCACATGAAGTGCATTGATAGGGTGGGAAAACTAGAAATGGTGTAAAATATGTTGTACAAAAATTTGACGTTTAAAATAAATGTTGATGGCGTTCAAGAACTAGAAAGTCAAATTAACCAATTTATGTTAGTGCACGCGGGTAAGCAAAAAATCTAAATTAATATATGGAGACATTGTCCTCTTATAACTATTATACATGTCACCCCTAAAGTTTATCATATTCCTTTTTAAGACTCCACTTCCCTATAGACTTTTCTGTTGGAGTGAACTCATATATAAACCATTTTGTAACATTTTTTCATACATAGGGAGAACAAGGGAGACTATAATTTCTAATGGGGAGGGTATGTGGAACATTAATTGACCTTGGAATCTCATCTAGTTGTCTACAATTACATATTCACCTTCTTCCAAAGATTCAAAAACTGAAGATGACATGGTCATTAATTATATTACACTGGATGAATGAGAGATTCTTTCCTAACTCCATCCTAGAAATCACATGGCCCTTGATAACATTGACATTTTAGGCCACCAAAACATCGAAAAACATCACATATGGTTGGAAAATCATGTTCCTCTTTCTTTGCATGCTACTCGTCCATGTTTCATTCAAGTTTGAAGGGGTTCTTCTGCAATCCATTTAAAACAATCTGGCTCCACCTCAGGTTCCCTTCCATTGTTATTTGAACAAAAAAATGCTTTTGATATTTTTCTTCATCACTTCATGCAAAGATACCAATTTCCACCAGTCAAATTGATAATTAAAGATACTACAAGGGAAAATTAATGATTCAAGTTACTACAAGCACATGTAAATCATATCTCATAGCCACTATCAAAACAACAACCTCTAATGTTGATCATTCAAATAAGTCTCCTCTCTGATTACTTATGCCAACTTAAGTCACTGCGTTTAATACTTACACCTCTACTATACATGTTTTTCTGTAGTTTTTACTAAAACATGGATTGCACACACATCCAAGTTCATTTTCATCCTCTTCTCCAACATATAATATCTATATTTATGCTTTAACAAACATCCACTTTCCACTATCATCCCTCCTCCATTGTCTTCCGAATTGTCAACCCCTCCACCTAGCATGATGATCTCCTCCATTCCTCTATTGTCGTTCCCCTTACATATTCCACTTGCTTTCCCTCACTGCATTCCTTTGGAATTTCCATCACACTTTCCATGTGCGATTGCTAGTAGATAAAAAAGATTAACCAAATTGCTTCTCCATTTCCCCCTTTTTTTCTTATTCCCATCCTATTCACTTTTCACTCCAATGAAACACAACCATTTGTTTTTCATATTGGCAAAGTAAAAATATATGCATGAATACTCTTTGGGAGGAAATTATTTGTCCTAAACCCGATCCATTACTTTACACCTATACAGTTGGGCATCCTTACCGTTGATGGGAGTTGTACAAGGATAAATCCCATAGTAATACCTATTTGCCTTTGGAGTAACAAACAAAATTTTTAAATGGGGGGAAAATGAGGGTAAAGGCTTGTATCACACTTATAATAAATTTCTTAGTTTTAGTATGTCATACTCTCCATGTTGGTAATATATGGAAGGGGCCATGCTCCATATAAAGTATGTCATACTCCCTATGTTGGTAATAGATGGAGGGGGCCATGATTCATAAATTTGGTGTTATTATATCATACTCTCCATATTGGTAATTGATGGAGGGGGACATGCTCCATAAATTTGGTGTAACATTAATTCCATTTTAATCTTCAAGTTTGAGCTTATGAGCCATTAAAAGTACATGAGCTATAAGTACAATATATTTTCAAGATAAAGAAATATTACCTGAAGAGAAATTTTCTGGATTTTCCTCTATCGCGCCTTATAATACATATTCATTCTAATATATGCTAAGCACAATGAAAAATTATAGAAAGGGTTTTGTTCGTGCCCTATAACCCCTATAATACTACCTACCCTAAATATTTTCCCACCTACAAGGGTTTCATTGACATGGATAAACAATAATTAGGGCTTTTATGACTACTATTTTATGGAAGGGCTTTATGCGACCAAGGGACAATGAAGGTTTGATATGAGAACATCAGCGACAAATGAAATAATGTGATTTTAATAGAAAGGAAAAACTAGGTGCCAAAAGCAATGAATAAGCACATGGTGACTACAATCATAACTGAAAATGAGGAGATGGAGGTGACTAAGAAAGACACAATGATTGCAATAACAACAAAAAATCAGGAAAAGGTATTGAAGCAAACCGAAGTCATAATGTAGCTAGAGATGTTTCTTATGATTGAGATTGAATGCAGAGTTTTAAATCATGTAATTCTTGTAAAGAAAATTTTGATATACCTTGTCTCTTTCTATTGTTGATTTGCTTGTTTTGAATTTGAAATTTTGTAAATGTTTTGCATAATTGGATGCCCTTAGGCCTCAATTATTTATCTCAAGGAAAGAAACGATAATTTGAAAGAATTGAGACATTAATTTTCATATCATTTTTAATTTATAAGACAATTTTGAACCCTCGTTAATATGATTTTTTTATCACAAGCCTTTGGTTTAATTTAACTAGGGGTTTGGCTATAAGACGAGAGAATTATGTAATAATTTCAAATTTAAGGTAGCATTTTGTGAAAAATAAAGTGATGGAAATATAAATTTGAACTATAAGTTTTTTTCCAATGCCAAAGATATATAAATATTTTATTTAACAATATTTTTTTGAATTTCTAAATCATTTATTTCTTGTTTTTATGAATTTAAAGACATATATAAAATATGCATTTAAATTTTATACGATCTTTTTTAATATCTTCTTGATCAATGGAGACTTTTTATGGTGAGTATTATATATGTTGACCTAGGGTTTGGGTTTTTTGTAGACAAAAAATCACGCACTTAGGGTAATTATCTAGTCTCGACCACATACTTCTATTCATATGGTTCCTAAGTACGAAAATTAATAATTAACCCATGTATTTGGCCATTTTCTGTTTCTTTTTGTTGTTGCTTTCAATTTTTTACCTTTATAGGCCCAATCTTTCTTTTCATACTTCAGTTTTACCTTTTCTAGAGTGGGGCACCCAATTAGGATGCCAACGCCAGGCACCCTTGTCCCCTCTGGGCACCCATGTCCTCTTTACACTTTACTCTCACTTTTTGGGTCATTTCTATATGTTTGAGCATCTTATCTTTTTGGTAGTCGACATTTTCGAGGTTAATTACGAAATTCAAGTGAAGGAATCATATAAATATAAAGTTATGTGATCATAATAAGGGACGAAACACTAAGCACTACTTATCACCACCCAAGGTTGCATCCACCAAGGCTTCTATTGCTCCATTTGCATCCATCTAGCTCTGTCACAAGGGACAAAGGCTGGTTCATTTGCATCACACTTCATAGGAGGTTATTCTTCATTATAGGTTTATGGTGACATCAAATAACTAGGTGTGATATACAAGAGATAAATAACAAAGGTTTCACATCATCTGACGACCTTAGTAAAATTGGCTTCTGGACCTCCCACAAAGTCCAGGGCGCATAGACTGCAAACCAGAGTGCCCCAGGTGCCCCAATCCCTTTTCCAAGTGCACCCTAGTCTAGCCAAATCACTCAGATATGCATTTTTTGGAGCTTCTATGCAATGGTTTCCCATTGTTGTTCAGTCGGTCTCCACTAAAACACAGTATCACAACATCTCTGAATCACCTAAGGCTCTTCCAAATCTCTTTGCACATTAGTGTTTTACATTTTTATTGCTTAGTTGCTTGGGTATATTTCAGTTATTTTATTTACTGCAAACTAGCATTAAATTAGGCTATTATATAACATTTTAGTTTAATCATTTTGGTGAACCCGAATGATCAAACCGTTTCTTTTGAATATGTCTTCTCCTTATCAAGTCATGACTCAATCATCTTATCCTTCATTCGCATTGATGAAAGTCTCTTGTATAGTTACCACTAGTGTTGATTTCATGCAAGTCTGTACTCAACATCCTCCTCTCTTTATTACACCTAGGGTTGATCCTTCTATCAATGTGGTCACTACTCTTTGCACTCATCCTCTTACAGATCCACTTGTTACTATCCCACTTCCTATCATTTCTTCGGATCCTTCTGCTCCTCCTAAAGGTTACGATATCATTTAACAACTTAAAAACACACCAACTCAAATTTCTCTCTATGACTTATTGCATAATGCACTAGAATGTCATAATACGCTCAAAGCAGTCCTTCGTGCCATTCATATATAAAGTGATAACTTTGAGGTGGCCTTTACACACCTCATTTAGTCTCTCATAAATCTGCCACATGTTATATCTTTCACTAATGAGGACATATCACCTTTTGTAAAAGACAATCCATGTGTGCCCTTGCTTATTACTGCCATTATTAGCACCACTTGTATCTGTAGACACCCCTAAATTACTCACATGTTCCCAATGTTATCCTAATACACCCTGTTATTCACCCATTTGTGATTAATTGATTAAATCGATTAATTCATACACATTGCACCCTTTGGATTAATTAAATTAATCCCCAGTACCCTTTGTCACCCCTTGTGCCAAGTTAATTACCATTTATTAATTAAATAATTAATTAATTAGGTGTGCACATCCCAATCAATAGCCACTTGGACTCCACATCCTCATCTTAGTTAACTACACTTCTAGAATCCTAGAAAGGTGGGGGCAATTGAATTATACATACAACCACCATTACATATGCAACTTTTGAAATTAATTCCATTACTACCCCTAAATGCCCCAGAACTAGCTGCAACCTCCTTTAATGTTATTTTTAACATGTGCATTCAATATTATTCAACTAACTTCAAACCACTTTTTCCTCTATAAAATGCAAGCTTGTCTTATCCTAAATCCTCACTGAATTGTTTGCAAGTAAACTCTGTCAATTTACATTCTTGAAACTTTCCAACTGCTTGTAGCAATATGCATCCCAAGTTTGGAGAACATTCAAGAGCACCCATATCCATTTACAAGGTTCACAAATGAAGTTTCTCCAACCTTATTGAGGTTTGCACAGAAAGGATTACATGGAGGTTTGTAAAATTGTTTCTGTATCTTTCATTATTGTGATTTTTCCTTGTTTACATTTTGACATGCCCAGTGGGACCCGCACCTCGTCTTCTTTCGTTTTTGGTTTCATTCCTTATTCCTGTGATTTATTTATTTCATGGTAAACTTATTTTTTGTGTGTAACTTTCACAAGTGAATTGGGAAGTCACCATTGCTTACATGTGTTTTACATTTGCAAGACAATGTTGTGAATTTGCAAGAAGTTGTTTATTTTACATTTTTGCTTTCTTCTAGTTTATCAATTTCTACATTTCTGCTTTCTTCTGGTTTGTCAATTTCTGCTTTCTTTTGGTTTATCCATTTTTGCTCTTGATTTTTTTTTTGCACAACCTGCAAAATAAAAGCGCAACAATCATATTTTTATTATCAGAATATATATATATATATATATATATGTGTGTGTGTGTATATATATATATATATATGTATATATATATATATATATTGATTTCTGACAAATAAAAAATTATACCTTTGCAATTAAGTTACGACTTTTTCGTCTATTTTTCATACATAAATCTAATTGTGCATCTTATTGTTGTAGGACTAGTTGGGTGTTTTCAAATCCACTTTGTAATTTGTTTGCAGACTTTATGTTGAATTTTCTTAGCTTCAGACCACTCGTCAAATTTGCTAACTTAGCATTATTAGACATTTTGGTCCAATTTTTCTTGTTTTTTTAGCCATTTTGCATCCATCTAATCATTTTACAAACTAGACTAACACTTTCTCACGTGTTTTGCTTACTTTTTCTTATCATTTTTTTATGTTTTGTTTATGTGAGATTAAGTCATTGTACGATCACACGTATGCTCTTCCCTCACGCTTTTCTAAGTGATCTTGGGAATCAGAAACGTGATCATTTCTCATTTTGTTTTGGGGAATTAACACTTTGCACTTAATCAAATCCAACCCACACATATGCTCTTTCCTTGCACTTTTTAAGAGACCTTGGAAATTAGAAATGTGGGTTCAATTTTGTTGTCTTATCTTTTACCTCCTTTCAGAAAACTTTCTAATCCTTGTTTGCAGGACCCGCTCTTATGGTGATTGAAAACAAACACTTAAAAAAATACTAACTACAAGTTTCATTTGCTCGTAAGATTCCAACAACTAATTTAAGTGTGTAGGAAATCGTGGATAAACAAGATAAAACAAACCTTTTTCTAGACACTGTATTTGCAGGTTTAGATAAGGGTAAAAACCCATCCGCATAATTGTGGGAAGTTCCTTGGCATAAGCCATAAAACTCTTTTGAGGATTACCACAGGAACCCCAAAGTAGTTAGCACCTTGAGGGAACTAGCCAATGAAATGGGGACCCCATCCCAAGTGACTAGTAAATCCTTGTGAGTTAGAGTCACAAATATCTAGAAGTGGCGACTCAGTGCGATTCATTATGAGCAAGATCTTTGCTCAAGGTTTTAAAGGGGGTAAAGTAAATCTGCAAGCTAGCAATAATATCACGCTCGCTTGGGTATACTGCTGACACCTAGTTGAGAGAGCCACCTAGGAAGATAAACATTGTCCAAGCTAATCTAAGGTAGAGGCCACAAACAAACATATAAAAAAAACTCTTTTTCTATTTTCTTCTTTGTTTTCTTTCTTTTCGTAGTAGTGTTTGACACTCACTTTTTCTCAAACACTCCTTGTTTGGGATCCATCTTTCATGTTCATACCTTCTCGTAGTTTTCGAACACTCCTTGTTTAAATTCTCTCTTCACATTTGTACCTTTTTGTCATTTCCAAACACTCATTGTTTGGATTCTACTTTCATTCTCTTTTCATCTTCCCAAGTACACTTTACTTGGATTATTTTTCACCTCATTTTTGATATCCCATATACTCCTCGTTTGGGTCATCTTCTATTTTATTTTCTATCTCTAAATTTATCCTTATTTAGACTTGGCATTCACTTCTTTTTCTCATCATCTTTTCTCTTCATCGTTAGTCATTCACCACCTTTCGTTTTACTCTCAAAATTCTCCTTTTTAGAGATTTTGTCTCTTTTTCATTATTTTAATCTTGTCATCCTCATTACTCTCTCCATTTGATCTTCTTTCATTCATTTGGAGTTCTCACTTACTCATTGGAGTCTCCCCTTTTTCACGATTGTTAACTTATTCCATCTTTCATACTCACCTCATTTTGAGTTTATCTCCGATTTCATACTTAACTTAAACATTTAGATTACATGTTGAATATTTTGCACTCATGCAACAAGGTCTACTCAAAATTTCATTTCAGATGGAAAGGATTGATGTAATGGACCTAACTAAGGAAAAAAATAAATGAGTGAACAACAATGAAAAATGTAACTATGCGCATTGTTGTAGAATATAACACCTCACATATGATGTCATTCCATGTTCGTCTTCATTAAATTCATACAAAATCCCCGAAGGACTAATACATAGCCTTGATAAATGTGGGAATAGTTACAGATCTAAGGAGTTAGACTCCAGAACAAAAAACACAATTGATGTTTACATGACTGAAGGTACATTTTATGTTACAAGTACAATACTTTCATGTTATTTCTTTATGTTTGAATTATATTAATTACATCTTGAGTTGTTTAGTTCATTCCACAAACATCATATATAATATTTGAATGCAAAAGAAATAGACAAGTCAATTACAAAAATTAATTTTATTTATTCATAAAGAAATACAGTTTCAGTTTACCACACAACCCATGGGATGTAACTTATATGAACTGAAATAAAAAGGTACATATGCATTAAACTATAAGCAAAAGAAGAAAGAGAAAACCCATTAATGTTTGATTGGGTTGTTGTTATCTTTCAATCTTCATCATCATCATTACATCTTCATCTTCATCTTCATTTGCATCATTTCCAGCTCCCAACATGAAACACCTAGTGATAGACAAAAAACAAATTGTTGTTAGAGCTCTGGGTTATTCTTTATTCATGTGTTTATAGTTTCAAGCAGATGGATCTTTTACAAAGCACAAATAAGATACATGAAATGATGAAGATAGAATCAGAAATTATATTTCACTATAATGTTTTCAGACTCAAGACATAAAAGAGAATCACCACATAATGCAAAAAAGGTTGCAAGCCTTATTTTTCTAACTGTTTTATGAAATGTGCAGGTACAGGAAATAAAGTGTATTTTAAATGACATTGAAATAAATTTCAGCAATGGAGATAATACATGGAGGTCAATTATTGTTTTCAGGAAGCTTTTAGAAACAAACAAGCTAAAATTCATCTTTCATACAAAGATATAGAAGTGAAACAGGTTGCTGCCATGAAGACACTTGCATTTCATGAAAGGAAAAACAAACATTTGTACAAGGAAGGGATCACAATTCAGAACAAGAAGGTACATAACAAGAAGGTACAATGATCAATTTAAGAAAAGAATTATTTCAGGTTTCAGAGATAGGATCTACAAGTACAGAAACATGTTTGAATTCATAGTACTATGACTAGATTTCAACTTCCAAATAGCTATATAAAGTACAATTCTAGTTTTCAGATACATGGTTGCAAGATGACCATCATGGTTCAAAATGAAGTACTTTATAAATGAAAGGGAACACGAAGAGTTACATTTTCACTTATGCAAACTTAATTACAAAGCTTCATTAGATACATTTTGCAAACATGATCGACAAGGAGTGTAAGCTACATAATTTCTAATGCCATTACAACTAGAAAAAGGTACAATATTCTTCAAAGTTTCAAAAGCTTGATCTACTATCAAATGAAAGCTTCTTAGGAAGTAAGTATCAATTGATCAACAATAAAAGCCATACTTAGAACTTACTCATGGTCTACTTGCAAAGAGTAACAAGATACAGTTTGTAATATTCAGAGAATGAAAGGTCAGCTCCATTTAAGTGCAGATACAAATGAAACAAACATTCAAAGCTACAGATAAAGGAAAAAGTGTAGTTTCAGACAATGGAGGCCTTTCATATTGAAGAATTATGTTTCTTTAAGTGCAACCAGTGATACAAGTATCAAATGATCAATCACAACCAGAGTACACAACGAAATATAGTCATGTATGAAATATTTTCTCGCAGAATCCCTTCAAGTAAAAAGTAAAACATTTAAGGGCTAACCGAATCAAACCCATATTCATAGTAGTAAAATAAGTGAGTTTGAATTAAAAGAAGTACATAGCTAGCATAATCTTATCCAATAAATAATTACAATCAAGGTTTGAGTCGTTAAGCTCAAGACCAGAAACCAAAGTTTTAACCACAAAGTCACATAAAATCATGTAAAATATCTAACAGGTGACTATTGAAAAAACCCATATGAGCTTCAAATATTCTACAATAGTAGTTACAACTATAAACCTCCACTCAATTTGAGTTTCATTCAGCGGAAAGAAATCAAATCCAGAATAAATGATGAGTTGAGGAATACAAACAACCATATTAGAAGATAAAAGCAAATCACAGTTGAGCTATATAGAATATGACACAACAAATAAATACGAACACCCAGAAGGGCTGAGTACATCATCGTTGTACCGAAATGGCCACAAATTGGCTAGATCTAAAAGCATGAGTTGGAGAGATTTGCAGTTCCCTTGAGTTGTGGATTAGAAGTTTTCAAGGGTAAACTCGAGTAAGAGTACATGGGTAGAGTGTTAAGTGAACAAAACTCAAGCCATGAAGGAGAGTTAAAAAGCTCACTTTGGTTATTAAAATCAAAAACCACGAATGGGTCAAGCTAGAACATGAAATGCGAAAACCCAACAAAGGCCAATATTCAACAGTAAAGCTTCGAGTACATCAAACAAAAAACACACAACTCAAGTAAATACAAAGCACAACATTCCAAGTCAAGAGGAAAATGCACAAAACAAGACTCAGAAGCCATAAATCAAGATACCCATGGATCTAAGGTTCAAGATCCAGTGATTTTCAAGCAGGATGGAAATAATCATTCATATTAAGAGTAGAGAAATCAAAGAAAAGCCTCAAATATGGGTAGTTTTGAAATATTTTTGCCTTTACCAGGTTGAGATCAAATCTAAAGAAACCCTCACAAATAATTGAAGAATCGATCACCTAGAAATGTTTTCGAACTTAGAAGAAGTTCCAATGCCAATGAAAACAAGAAACCACAAGGGTTTTAACAACAAACAAAGATACAATAGAGAAGCTCATAAAGTTCATGGAGGAACAAGTCACAACGAAATGAACCAGAGCTCACCTTTTTCTAAGTATGGCGGCCATTTTCTAAAGCAAAACATGTTCCAGGATGCAAATCTCTCATTTTCTAAGAATGATAGCCATTAGAGTTCACAGAAGCTCAAATGAAACTAAAAACAAAGCTCGAAATGAACCAAAAAGCTCTAAAAGAGTAAGCTCAAGATCACATTCATGGTGATTGAGAATTTTTTGCTAGGGCTTTGCCATGCCACCAGAGAGCTCAAAACAATAGGGTTTCAAGTGTTTTGTTGTTTGGCTCGACATGAGTTAGCTTTAACTCAACCAAAGTTAAAAAATATGCATGTGTCAGATCCATATAAACCCTAGTGTAATCCAGGTCAGGTTTTCCACTGACAGACAATGATGGGTCGTAGTCATCATGAAAAGGGGGACCAATTATTCCAAATAAATGTTTATTACTTTGGCCATAGTCCATGCACATAATTATCAAATGTGGCCAAGCCCAATCACTTGAAATTTTTACCTTATAAAACCAAGCATCATAGGTGCAATAATAATGGGGGTAACCTAAGTTTTACATGCTTTAAAGTATACGAGGAGACTTATTATGAACTCACTCATGAATATCACTTTTGCTAAGTCAAGCTTAAGGAGGAGCCATAAAATTGAAGTAATGTCAAAAAATAGTATGCCTCGATCTTATCATTTTTACCTTATAATTTGCTAAAGGAACCTCGTACCTTCCAAAGTGGAATAAAATCAAAGTACATGTGGCAGTTTGCAAGATGAAGACAAAACATCACATGTGAATATAAGTCACATCATCAGCTACAGGACAAGAGCATGCTTTGCATGCATTCAATAAAGCTGACTTGCTCATGAAGTAAAGTTAAAAATAGACTACCTTAGTTTTTGCAAAATTACCTTATTATTTCCAAAGGCACCGTACACCTTCATGCAGTAGAGTAAAGAAGTCAAATCCGTTTGACTGGGTGTTTTTTTTGGAAGGAAAGGCTATTTTGTAAACAACATGTAATTTTATGCCTTATTATTTATTCATTGCAAAAGGCTAAAAATATCATGCATGTATAATTAGACTGCAATATATTTTTAGGGGGTGGGGGTGAATAATTTTTCTATTTATTGTGTGCACTAACAAGGCACAAAGAGGAATTTTGGGATGTACTGAATGCTGAAGCAAGTTTTTCCAGAATTGCCCATGAACGAGAACCAATTATTACCTTTCCAATTATTTGTAGTGGTGTGTTTTATGATAGTAATTCTTGTGAATTGTATTTCCTTGAATTAATTAAGTTTGCTTATGTTATTTACCTTTCTGCAAATTGGTATTTTCTGCTAGTTTTAGTGTGCAATTATTTGTTGTGTTGTTATGAGCAGTCCCTAAACAGAAAAGTGTTTGCCTTAAGATTAGTTGAAAACCATTAGATTATGTCTTATTTAACTTATTCTCATTATATTGTGCATGTTTCTCAGTCAAGACCTCTATACTTTTGATGTATCCCCCCATTTAATTTCAGTTTTATCTATCTCTTTAACCCTCAAACCCAATAGTTTTAGTTTAGGGATACTCCAAAGAAGGAATTGACCTTGTAATCCTATAGATTCACCTCACAATAGGGATACCCATAACCCATGAGGTGTCTCAACTGTATCTGCAGAAGTGAGGGAGAAGAAAAGTTTTTCAAATATGCCAACCCTCAACAAGGGTGCACTTTTGAGAGATAATAGATTGCATTTCCCAAAGTTTAAGTTTCCACCTACTTTTCGACATCAAGTCTTGAGTTATGGATATCCACATCCTCACTCAAGCACTTTCATATTACGATTCACATCTTGACAGTGTTATATTCTACTTTGTCACGAATCAATTCCATCACATCTTATCTTCATTCTCTTCTTGCATCCCTTGGTTTGACATCATCATCATTAAAATATATACACTTTCTTTCTTCACTTCTCTAACTTGAAAAAATTATTGTTACATTTTAGACACTTCATCATATCTCCTTTTCCCAACGTTTACATTGTCGATATATGAGTCTTATCATTTCATTAGCCTCTTCCTTCTTAACTATTTTTTGTTAAGGGTTGAGCACATCACAGACAATTTAACTCCTTTTTCATACCCTCTTCCCATCTAGAATTCACTTTACTAGTGGTAGAGTGCATTTGAAATCAATCCACCCTCGTTCCTCCATTCTAGCATTCATATTGTTAGAGGTTGAGCACATTTGAGCTTTTGTCACTATAATCATCCTCCTATCTAGCATTCACTTTGTTAAATGATGAAAACTTTCACCACATTAAACCACTTTTCCATCTTGGCATTCACTTTGTCGAGGGTTGAGTTTATCAATGAATTTCACATGCTTCCATCTTGACATTCACTTTGCTAAGGGTTACATCATTCATATCTTCCAAATGTCTTGCCCATCTTGGAATTCAATTTGTTAAGGGAAAAGTTATTACCAAACTTAATCACATGCCTCTCTTCCATCGTAGCATTCACTTTGCTACGGGTTGAGTTATCTTTCACATCTCTTTTTTTCGCCCCCCTTTTAAAAATAGTGGGAACATGACACAAAGATTATAATCCTTTTGGAAGAAACAAACGACTTAGAAATCCTTTTGGAAATTACAATAGTGACAATGACCAAAACTCTGAGGATGATTAGAATGACATCTCTCCCAAAGAACAATCCCATGTCAAATTATCTTATCTATGAATAAAGACCAGTTTTTGCTTCATCTCCTTGAGATGGGAGCAAAATTACCCTTCAATTTCGACGAGGATGTTCTACGAAAATTACTTGGAAAACCACCACTTGGCAAGGGTGAACCTTTCATTTCAACAAATAATGAAGATGTGTTAGGTTGTAGTCACACAAACAACAAGGATCAAAACAAATCTACCTCGAACAACACCAAAGATGATGAACCAAACAAAGAAAAATATGACGTAGGGAAAAAAGGAAAATCAACTTATTCAACCACCAATTCTACTAAAGCCCTCATGAATCAAATTAATGAGATGGCTAAGAAACTCACTCTCCTAAATTCCAAAGTCATTAATGAATCCCATAACAATGAGGCACCAAAAAAAACTAGTGATGCTTCATTTAAGATTCATACTGTGCATACCAAAGATAATAACAACTCTACAAGTGATGGTTCCTTATCTATCTTGCAGAAAAACTCACCATTTTCCTAAGAACGGAAAATGATGAAGGAAACCATCTCGAGTTTGCAACATCAATTCAAACAATTCAACTTTGAAGATTTTTGTCCTTACCCCTTTGATAAGGACATCTTTCGCATACCCTTTCCCAAATATTTTGAGACACCCAAATTCAAAAAATACAAGGGAAAGAATGATACTAGAGAACACATCAAATAATTATGTGTGGCTTGCTAAGAGGTGGTCTATAGTGAAATATTATTAATGCATATTTTTCCATGAAGTCTAGGTGGACAAGCCTTGGATTGGTTTCTACACCTCCCCAAGGGCTCTATGCAAAAAATTTCGGACCTCTTGGAGAAGTTTGTTAAACATTTCTCATTCAACCTAGAATCTAAAATTACAATGATGGATTTGTGCAATGCCAAACAACGAACAAATGAAACCTTTACATAATTCATACAAAGGTGGCACGAAATTGCTAGTTGCTTCCCATACTCCATTCCTAAAAAACATCTTGTGAGCATATTTGTACCAAACCTCAATAGTGAGCTATCCTTTCACATGAAAATACATTACCTTAATACTTTTGAAGAAGTTATTGATAAAGGATCACAGATTGAAAAAGCCCTTATCGCAAAAGGTTTGATCAAACCTCATTCAAAGGATAATGGGCAACATAGTAACCATCATAATAGCTCTCACCAAGAAAAATCCAAACACGTTAACCGCAATCATAATATGGTCAATGATGGTGTTACAGACAACTGCAATATCCACAACATCCAAGATATTCAGGCTAAACAAAGAAAGGTAAACAATCTCTTGTTATTTCTAGCAAAGAGGTTTCTTCCTCTCGCGATTCTAAGTGACATCATTTCAATCCTTTGGAAGAACCTCTATCAAGTGTCCTTTAACAAATTGTTAACATGAACATGGTTACCTATCCCATCACTAGACCTTGGGTTGAGGGAGAACCCAAACCCACTTGGTATAAATTTGATACTTACCGTGATTTTCATCGCATTGACGGTCACACAACCGATTGATTCTTTCACTTATGTCACTTTTTCCAAGACCTCATTGATAGTGGAGATATCACCATTGAAGAACCATCACCAAATAAAACACCCAATGAAAATATCAAGGTGTTTTCTAACCCATTTCCCAAACACGGTGCTGACAATAAAAATGTTGACAAAGGTTCCTCCGCCAATAACACTGATTACAGTTCAATTATCTCATTTATTGAGGAAGTACCTTCTACAATAATTACCATTAAATTCAAACCTTAGAGAAATGTTGTGACCACATGCCAAAGGAATATATGGGTTCCTGTGGAAAACCAACCTTCTACATCTTCTACAGAGCCTCAAACGTCCAAACTAATAGCTCCCTCGAATCAAAAGTCAACCTCTAATGCCAAATCTTCCACTCCCAGTTTGTATGACCTCATCAAATAGTTAGCCACCACACCAATGCATATCTCTCTATTAAAATTGTTAAAAGAGTTACCTAAATTTTAGGACATCCTCACTCATGCTCTTCATAAAGCACGTGTTCCTCCTACTCTCAATGTTCAACAGTTTCAAGCTATGATCGCAAACGTTACACCTGAAAGTTCTATCCTATCTTTTGGCCCTCAAGATATGTTGAACCCAAATCTGATTAACATCAAATCCTTGTACATCGAAGCCTACGTCATAGACCATAAGGTCAAAAGAGTTCTTATCGACAATGGAGAAACTCTTAGCATCTGGTATATAAAAATGCTTCATTGCCTTAGTCATACAAAATATGACTTAAATGCTATTATTATTACCATTTATGGTTATGATAATATCAAGTGCCAGTCCTATGGTACCATCACTCTTCCCATACAAGTAGGCCCGTAGCTCCTCAAAACTATATGTCAAGTTGTTGACACAAAAACATCATATAACCCTCTTTTGGGTAGACCTTAAATACATGTGATACAAGCCGTACCTTCCACATTCTATCAATGCATAAAGTTTCCACATAACAGTAGAGAGTTCAATTTGCGTGGTGATAGTAACCCCTTTGAATACTGTAAGTTTTTCGAAGAAAGGTACAAAAAATCAAATTATTGTCCATCTATTTATAACACATCTGAATCTAGTGCAATTCCCGTTGGTACTAATTGTATTGAATCCAAAATAATGTTGCGCCCCTCGTGCTTCCACGTCTTCTTCTAAAGTATCTACATCTCAGGCATTACCCAAGGTTGCATTCTCCCATAAAGGCCTAGGAAAGTACACCGCTTGAAAATACATTTCTTATTGAAAAACTCCCATTACCACCTCGCAGCTATGGGCATCCTAACGCTCCCCATCTACTAGAACCTCCAACTTACTATCTCAGAAACACTCTTAGGAGATGATATGGATATCTAGAGGATGAACATATTTAAATCTATGATGGATCTTAGATGTATGAAGACAAGACGACATAATGCTATGAATCCAATAACTACACCAAGACCCATAGAATGATGAAAAACATGAATTGGAAAGGAAGAGGCCTTGGCCCACAAGGACATGATGCTCTTGAACCTGTTATAGTCAAATTTTATCTCAACATATATGGTCTGGGATATCAAATATTTCAGAGGATTCCTATAGTTTTTGATGTATTAACTAGCAATGAGGACTTGGAATCTCGAAGTTGAGACCGATTCCACACATAGCCTCTTTGAAGACCTTGCCGAAACTACACTTTTCCTCAAAAAATTATCCATTCAAACCCTTGATTATGTTTATCCTTCCCTCATTGATTAAGACCAACAATGTCATATTTCCATGGACCTCTTTCAAAATTATGAGGCCATCCAAGAGTTCCTCGGGGCTCGAGACCCTTTTCCCTTGTCAGATCACAAGAAGGGTTTCTATATAAACCTTAATGATATCACCTAATTTGGTGAAGAACTTGCAATCTCCAGTTCTAAAGAAAAAGAAATTAAATACAGAAGGAAGAAAAATTATATCTCACATAATGAAAACCTTTTTAAGGTGCTATGTTAGCAACAAAAAAAGAAACAGAAAAAGAAAGACAAGGATGCATCTCCTAGGGAAAACCTTTCAGAGGCACTAGAGAGAGGATATTTAGATACAAAAATATCAAACAACCTACACAAGCGTATAGTATCATTTAAAGATAATGATAATTCTAAGTTGGTAGAAGAGATTACAACCATCAACATTGGGATTGAAGACCAATCAAAATTTGTTACCAATAGGTGTCAGTTTATTAGAAACTGAAATCAAGGCCTTCACAACGCTTCTAATCAAGTTTTAGGACGTATTCAATTGGTCTTACAAAGATAAATTAGGCCTTGATCCCTCTCTTGTGGTTCATCACCTTGTGGTGCACCCAGATGCCAAGCCTGTAAAGAAAAAATTATGTAAGATGCACCCCAAGGTCGCATTGCTAGTTAAGGTTGAACTACAAAAACTATTAGATGTAAGCTTCATATGGTCCATTGACTACTCAGAGTGGATATCTAATATGGTATCAGTTGTAAAGAAGACCCCCAAAATTTGTATTTGTATAGATTTCCATGACATTAACAAGGCATGTCCCAAGGATGACTTCCCTTTGCCTAATATTGACATGATTGTCGATTCTATTTTGGGTCATGAGATGTTATCTCTTATGGACGGATTTTTACGGTATAACCAAATTCAAATTGCTGAAGAAGACCAACATAAGACAACTTTCAAAATCCCATGAGGGACATTTTGTTACAATGTCATGCCTTTTGGCCTTAAAAACTCAGGTGTAACTTATCAACGTGCCATGACTATTATTTTCCATGACATAATGAAGGATTATGTTGATGATATTCTTGCTAAATCAAAGACCAGAGTGGATCATCCAACATTTTTTAGGTATATATTTGAGTGATTAAGGGAATACAAGGTTCTCCTTAATCCAAAAAAAATGTGTCTTTGGTGTCACTTCGGGATAATTTTTGGGATTTATTGTCTCACGAAGAGGAATTAAAGTGGACCCTACCAAGGTCAAAGCTATAATGGATATTCTGCCTCCTCAGAACCTTCAACAACTAATAAACCTACAAGGAAAAATATAGTCCATCTATTGCTTCATCTCTCAATTGGAAAATAAATGCCATCACTTCAAACAGTTGGTCAAGAAATATGTCTAATTCAAATGGACCCAAGACCATCAAGACTCATTTGCAAAATTGACAAAATATATGTCTCCTCTATTGATGCACATGCTGCCTATACAAGATAAGCCTATGTTGTTGTACACTTCTACAACAAAACATGCCATTGGGGGCATTATTGGTGCAACACAATGATAAGGGTTAGGAAAAAGCTATGTATTATTGGCGTCAAAGATCTAGAGCTATTTGGCTTCAATAGGGAGATTGAAATACGAAAATTATTCCATATGACTGCTATAAAGCACAAGAGCAGGGATAAAATTAAAGAGCTGGTCACTATGGAGGGCACTTATCTGAATAAAGATGATGCGGTTGCTACTGAATTAATCAACTATTATGCCAGTATCCTCCATGCGGACCCTCCCCTATGTGAAGAGGATTGTTAGGAAATGCTTCAACATATACCCAATTTGATCACTAATGATATTAAAACAAAAATCACCCAACCCTTCTCAGTGGAGGAAGTCAGGAGAGTTTTTTTTGACATGAAAGGTGATAAATTGCCTGGCCTTGAAGGTTTCCCTGTGACATTTTTTCAAAATTATTGGAATATTGTGGAACCTGATTTGCATGCTATTATTTTGGAGTTTCAACAAAATGACCTTTTGTTAAGGGAGTGGAATAATACCTTTGTTGCCCTTGCACCTAAATCTATGGGATCAAAGTTGATTTCTAACTATAGGCCTATTAGTCTCTGTAACACCTCCTACCCGATCATAACCAAAATGTTAGCTTCCAATCTCAAACCTTTTATGACTAGCTTGATTTCAGAACAAAAAAATGGGTTCATTAGTGGTAGATTGATATAAGGTGGCATCATTAATGTTCACAAAGTGATGCATTCTGAATCTCTAAAAAAATCAGCTAATATGATTATCAAACTGGATATGAAAAAGGTGTTTGATAGAGTTAGTTGGCCCTTCTTACTACGAGTTTTGGAGAAATATGATTTTGGGGAGAAATGGATATCTTGGATTTACAACTATATCTCAACTCCCAAATTCTCCATCCTCATTAATGGTATCCCAAAAGGTTATTTTCCCTCCAGTCATGGAATCAGGTGAGAGGAGCCCCTTTCACCCTTCTTGTTTATACTCATGGCAGATACTCGCACCAGAGCTTTGGAAGCTACAAAAAGAGGTGGCAAACATTACTGGCATTACTACTACCTCCAGGGAACCTACAACCTCCCATAATTAATTCACTAATGACACTTTGCTGCTTGGTATAACTTCAGTTCTTGAAGCTAAATTTTCTGAAACAAAGTTTAGATTGCTATCAACTAGCTTCTAGGCAGAAGATAAATTTTAATAAGAGTAATATAGCTTTTATTAACACCCCTGTTAGTAGGTAGTGAAAGAATGCTGACATCTATGGCTACATTATTATGGATCTCCCCTCTTCTTATTTGGGTCTTCCCCTTTCTTGGGAAGATAACTCAAGAGGCTTTAGAACCTGGTTATTGACAAAATAAAAAAGAAACTTGCTAGCTGGAAAGCTACAACTGGTTAAGGTCACTTTTTAGAATCTACCAATTTACTTTATGTCTTTGCTAAAAATTTGTGCATCTGTGGCTTCTACTATTGAACAAATTCAAAAAAAGTTCCTTTGGTTAGGGTTAGAAGAATGAAATAGAATCCACTTAGTTTCATGGAATTTGGTTTGTAAACCAACTACTCTTAGAGGGTTGGGCCTGCAAAAAATTGCTGATATGAATTCCTCCATGCTCACAAAAAACTGGGTAGGGAAATTACTACTAGTGGAAAGGCTTCCTGGACGCAATTGATGATCTCAAAATACCTTTCTTTGGTGGAATATTTCTATGCTGAAGATCTTCCAAATGGTTCGTATATATTGGAACTCCATCAAAAGAGACCTCAAAATTATATCGTCTCATGGATTGAGAGATAAAAAATATTTACGAAAGCCATGACATGGTATTTGATGAGTCATTATATGACTCAAAAAGGATAAATGAATCCCCATCAACTACTTCTCATAAGTTACTTCACCAACCAGATGATGAAAATAATTATTCTATAAGATAAGATGAGATATAAGGAGAAATGTTCATTGCTCTAGGGAGTTTAGAGGAAAACACTACACAACATTAGCACTAATGCCCAAAATGGGTAGAAAGTACCATCAAGGATAGTCATTTGCACTCGCTTCAAGATTATTTAGCAGGTATATTAGGATGAGAAGAAAAGCAAGAGAGAAAGTTAAAATTTCCTTTTTGAGATCACCGATGGCTTACCTCTACGTTCCTATTTTAGTAAGGGTTCTAATCAGAGAGCTGAAGCCCCAGACTATTTTAAAGGGTATGGAACTTGCTTCTACTTTTTTGTAGGATGAACATAATCATGGAAAGTGACTCCCTAAATTTTATTAACCTTCTAAACAATAAGGTTGGTTGCCAGCTGGACCATTAACAACATCATTTCTGATATCAGGCTTCTCCAATCTCAATTTTGCAATGTCCCAATATCAGTACATTTTTAGGGAAGGTAGTAAAGTGGCTGATCTATTAGCTAATATTGGAGTTTCTCATGAGAAAACAACAAACTTGGGTCAGGACTTTTATCAAATTACTTCTAAAATCCTTTAATGATGACTATCCTAAAGAAGAATTAATTCGAGCAAGTATTGCTCAGTCACTACTTATAATGATTACTTGGACTTTAGATTTACCAGCCATGTATCCTTCCTCCACTGTCATCGATGATCTCATTTATTATGATTCAAAGGTTTTTCTTATTGATTTAATTTTTCGCACGTGGGAAGCCAAGATCTCAAATTTTTGAGTTATTAATGGGGTTTTTTAATCATAAATGGAAGCTTCTCTTTTTCTAGTGGGAATGTGGCAAAGGGGGTTCATGGCCTTTTATTCAAGCCCATTTTATTATTCTATTTCACATCATCTTTCTTCTCATCTATTCGGCCTCTGCAAAAAATGGGGGGTCCTCTAGCTCAATTGGAGCCTCCTAATTGTGAAGAACTTAAGAAGTATGAAATTTGTTTGGAATCTACTTGAGGAGAAGGGGGTTACTTTCTGTTCATTGAAAGAATTTCAGGGCACTTTATAGTGGTGTCAAGCAACATTTTATCATCCTGGAAGTGGGGGTAACATGAAAGTGGGAAAAACTAAATTCAAAATCACTGCTGAGAGTATTGCTACTACTACGGGGCTTCTGTGAAGATGGTGATATCTATTTTAAGAGGTATTTGAAAGTGGAAATGGTGGCCTTTTTGGCTAAGAGGAAAGAGAAGGTTAACATTTACAAATCAGGCTATGAATACACTTCACTAAAGGAACCCTGGGATTGGGTTTGCCAAGAAAAAAAAAGTGGTACTTTACACTGGAAAGTAGGTACAAGCTCATTTTTGGTCCCCAACTCTCCATTCTAGATAATTTTAACAATGGTGTAAAGGTGAACTTAGCCAATTTCTTGTACCAGTATTTAGTTTTGTCCATTCAAAAGGCTTGTGTTGGTGAAGGTCATTTACTCCACCAAGGTTTACTTTATTTACTCTTCAAGCATGTCGCTGATGCTCACTCCCTATTTTGTTTTACCCTTATTACTGGTTTGGCCCACCACCAGACCCCCCTCCACCTCCTCCCCTTCCTTCTCTCTACCGCCTTCATCAACATCTTAATCCCCCGCCTTTCTCTAACCCAAAAGTTGAAATTATGGGCCATAGTGATGCTGCTTCTCCCCCCCTGATCGCTCACCACCCTCTTCTCCTCACTCGACTATTTCTCCCCCGGTAGCAGATCCCACTCCAACTCTTGTTTCTCCCTCGCTTGGTGCCACAAGTTCTGTTCTTCCCTTGCTTGGTGTTGGGGGTTATGTGAATGAAGGTTAAAGTTACAAGATTCTGCTCGGTCTTACTAATGTCTATCCAGAGTCTCCGGTCCCTTCTGGGATTAGTGAAAAAATGGATTTCTCTAATGATGATGTTGTATCTGACTTGATGAATGTGGATGATGTCGAGTAGGAGTCTGGCTCTGTTGTAGAGGATGCTGCTGAGGACCACGTTGCCAACTCTAAGGCTGCTTTAGACCACCATGTTGAGGCTATCGTCGAGCTAATTCAAGGATTATTCAGTAACATGAACAATTCTCTCAATGTTATTAATAAATGAAAAGAATTTACTGATGAAACCTGGGTTCATCTCAAAAATGGTTACATGAAATTGTTAAGTGTTACTGAAACTCTTGTTGACAAATCTACAGATTCTGCTATGATGGAAGTTGTTAATGATCTTAAGAATATTATACCTATGTAGATCGGGGTGTAGGATTTTTTTGTACCTTTTGGATTGTGGATCTTTTTCAACATTTTTCTAGTTGTTCTTATGTTTTATTATGGCTATCTGGCTATTTGAGGCCTTTTGTAATAAGGATGTGGGTCCTAACAAAACCCTCACTTTTTACCATAATCCAAAAAACATGAGACTAAGTACTCACATGCTGAAAAGGCTTGTTTAGTGGTTGCTTATACTTCTAACAAGATGTGGTACTATCTACTAAATCATACAACCAAGATAATTTCAAGGGTCGACCCTCCTAAGTACCTACTTTCGAGACTAGCCATAATAGGAAGGATGTCTAGCTGGATTGCACTCCTTAGTGAATTTGACATTGAAATTGTCAATAAAAAAGCTATTAAAGGTCAAGCACTGACATATCAACTAGCCGCAATGCCACTTCTAGGTTCATAACTGTTAAATTTTGAATTTCCAAATGAATATCTCTTGTAGATAGAAGCAATCCCCTCATGGATGTTATTATTTGATGGATCTTACAACATCAACGGTTATGGAGCAAAAATTGTCTTGCGTACACTAGATGGGGACCTCATACCTAAATATTATCTTATCATCTTCCCTTGCACAAATAACATAGCCGAGTATGAAGCATTGATAGTAGGATTAGTCTTTGCTATCTCTTGGTGCTTACTGACAATTCTCGATGATTCTCTTCTCATCATCAATCAAGTTAACAGAGAGTATAAAGTAAAACATGAGAAGTTCTTACCCTATAAACAAATGGTTAATAACCTTAGAAGGTATTTCCAGATTATCAATTTTGAACAAGTTCCTTATGCACAAAATAAAGCAGCGGATGCCATGGTAACTATCACATCCCTTCTTTCATTCGACACTAATCAAACTCATAATGAGCTCCTCGTTGAACATCTTTTGGTGTCCACATATGAATTGTCAGAGTCCACCATGGTTTGTGAGATTTTTGGTCTTGATCATCCCTGGTACCAAGATATATATACCTTTATTTAAAACAAAGCATACCCTCTTAATTTAAATTCAACCAATAAAAGAGCCTTAGTACAACATGCTTCACGTTACACTCTTCTTGTTAATACCTTGTATCGAAGAGGCTATGATGGGAATCTCTTAAGATGTCTCAATGAGGATGAAGCTAATCAAATGTTAGCTAAAGTACATTCATGTATTTGTGGCACCCATACTAGCTAAATGATCCTTACAAAGAAGATCTTGCGCATTGGATACTACTGGCCCATAATGGATATAGATGTATGCAAGTTTGTGAAGAAATGTCAGGCTTGCCAAAAACAAGGTAATCTCATTCATGCACCATCCCAAGCCTTGTAACCCATCAATTCACCTTAGCCTTTTTCAAAATGGGGACTTGATCTAATTGGAAAAATAAAGCCCACATCTTGTGATGGCCACACATTTATTAGAACTGCCACTGAGCATTCATTTTGAACCATATCATCTATCATTTTGGCATCCTGACTGCTATTGTCACTGAAAATGGTGGTTCCTTCAAAAATAAGGATCTCAATGCCCTAGCTAAAAAATATAATATCCACCTAAAATGGGCTACACCCTACTATCCACAATGTAACGACCAATCCAAAGAGTCAAACAAGACTATTAAATATATTCTAGAAAAGACAGTTGATAAACATGGATGTAATTAACATACGTAATTATGTCCTACCCTTTAGGCCTACCACACTTCCTTCCATACTCCTACAGGAGCTGCTCCATTTTACCTAGTATATGGCTCTAAATCCATATTACCTATCAAAGTTGAACTTCCTTCACTTCGTGTCTCCCTCCAACACCTCATTCATGAAGAGGATTATTGTGTTGCACACCTTGCAGAGCTAGACTTATTAGATGAGAAACGTCTTTGTGCCTTGAACCATTAGTAGGTATATCAGAATTGATTGTGCCGTAACTATAGCCACAAGATCAAACCTTAGAAGTTTGAAATTGGTGACTTAATTATCAAGGAAAATAAGAAGAACACAACTAAACCACGAGAAAAATAGGGAAAATTTGAGCCTAATTGGTTGGTTCCTTATGTTATAACCACTAAATGTAGATCTGGTGCATACAAACTATCTATTGAAGATGGAAAAGAGTTGAAGGATCCTATGAATGTCATTCATCTAAAGAAGTTCTAATCCTGAGTCTCCGAAGATTAACCCTTGTGCCAGGGGCATATAAGTGCATTCACATGTTTCACAATTTCACCTTGTTTCACACTTGTATCTTTTTGCCTCACCTTGTGTCGCATGTTCTCCTTGTTAGGTCATCATGCCCATTTTATACCATTCTTTTTCACCTTCCATTATGCTTTCATTCACTACCTTTATACATAGCGTGTTGGTTATGAATTGGGAATTCCTTTTCCCTTTTCTTTGGCGTGTGGTTCAAATTTCCAAAAAGACCAAAAACATTCACATATGTCTCGTAAAATAGCCAAAAAGAAAAGAAAATAATTCCAAATCCCAAAAAAACAATATAAAATTGTTTAGAAAGTACAAAAAAATACAGAAAAATTTCGAAAATGTTTACCAAAAACATTTGCGACTATGTAATTTCGTTTGCCACTTTCTTCATTTGATTTTTCCCAATCATCTATATTTTTTCAATCAATCAAGCCACTCTTTGCAATGTAACTTTTCTTAGGGACATCACTTAGCTTTTGATTTCACTTGGGAAAAAATTGACATCTTTTTATATATTCACTGTAGAAAACACTAGGAAATTATTTGGACATTGTTATTACAAACTTTGTTATATTGTCGCTTACTTGTTAGTATTTAACATCGGTGTGCATTGTTCACTGGCTTGTTTGTCATATTTACTTGTCTAATGTTTGTATATATAGAATGTTGTCTTGTATATTCTTAGCTTAGTCTCTTATTTTTGTTAGTTAGAATAACTAGTACTCAGCGTATCTGGAATGCACTTATAGGCCAATTGCAAGAATTTTTTTCACATCTTAGTTCACATATAACTTTGGTGTAGATCCTTCCTGTTCATATTGGGTTGCTCCCCATTGATTTTTTTGTGTCTTTTTGTCACTTGCATGTGTTGTGTTTTTCTCCTGGTTCCTTTAAGCCATGGAATGTTTTCCTTTTTGCTATGTCTTCATGTTTTTTTGCATTTGTGTTTCAAATCTTTCCAAAACTCGCAAAAATCCAAAAAAATCAAATATTTCGAAAAACCAAAAAAAATTACAAATTTTTCTAACAATCATTCACTTATCATAGAAATCCTATAATTGGAAAACCCTTGAAGTGAATTTTTCAACATCTTCATGCAATCTCGATAATTGTCATACCTTTATCTATTACCCTAGTGATCGTGCCATTAATACAACTATCACTTTCTTCCCTTTGCATGATATGCTAAATCTACTTGGGGAAAGTCACAAAATTATTTTTCCTTCGCAATATAACTTCCCCTGGGGCAATTTAAATTTTCATCATTTGCACAATGAAAATGAAAAGAGTGTCATAAAGATTTGATTCTCTCTGCTCTTCCAGTTTGGTCATAATCCCTCTTTAAGAGCATTTGCATCTACTTAATCATCATTGTGGCACGTATTAGGGGCATAGCTGATTGTCTTATTTTTCAACTTTGTGTTGCATTGTTGATGTTTACCTTTTTGGACCAATTGCAAGTAGTGTGATTACATCTTGGTTCCTTTATAATCATGATGCATGTACCTACTATGTATATTGGTTTTCTTTTCCAATTTTACATTTTCTTTGCTATGTGTGTTTGTTTACGCGCATCTGGGTTAACCATCTTGATTCTTTTATAATCATGGTGAAAACTCTATTGTGTAACAACAAAAAATAGGTTTCTCTAAAATTACTCTCCAAATGATGCTCATGCTAAGAGCATAGTCCTTCCCCATCCTTGTTATAATTTCTTATTTTCCTTCCTATCAAGCGGTTGTCCACCATGTTGCAGCATCGCACACCCACTTGAGGGGGCATTCCTCTACCATTTTAATCATTGGGGAATCCTAATGCTTCATTACTTGCTAGGGCATCCAAATGCTTCACAACTTTCCAATCGCTGATATGAATGCATATACTATCTTTAAAACACTATTACTTTGCAATAACACTTTAAAGAGGGGGAAAATGTAGACACCCATATATTACTCACATGTTCCCAATGCTATCCTAATACACCATGTTATTCACCCATTTGTGATTAATTGATTAAATCGATTAATTCATACAAATTTCACCCTTTGGATTAATTAAATTAATCCCTAGTACCCTTTGTCACCCCTTGTGCGAAGTTAATTACCACGTATTAATTAAATGATTAATTAATTAAGTGTGCACATCCTAGTCAACTGCCACTTGGACTCCACATCCTCATCTTAGTTAACTACACTTCTAGAATCCTAAAAAGGTGGGGGTAATTGAATTGCACATACAACCACCTTTTTAGATGCAACTTCTGTAATTAATTCCATTATTGCCCCTAAATTCCCCGGAACTGTTGCAACCTCTTCTAATGCTATTTTTAGCATGTTCATTCAACAGTATTAAATCAACTTCCAACCACTTTTTCCTCTATAAAATGTAGGCTTGTCTTATCCCAAATTCTCCTAAGTTGTTTGTAAGTAAACTCTGTCAATTTGCATTCTGAATCTTTCCAACTGCTCGTAGCAATCTGCATCCCAAGTTTGGAGAACATTCAAGAGCACCCACATCCATTTACAAGGTTTAAAACCAAAGTTTCTACAACCTTACTGAGGTTTGCACTGAAGGATTACAATGATATTTGTAAAATTATTTGTGTATCTTTCATTACTGTGATTTTTCCTTGTTTATAGTATCGAACGAGTACTTATTGATAATGGGTCAGCCATCAACCTATGTGCTCACTCCCTTCTCAAAAAATTTGGTATTAGTGACAACTTGATTTCTAAGAATTCCACTCTTATTTGGGTTATGACTCTACTACTCACACATGTCTAGGGACTATTTCATTACATATTTACATTGGGCCTAAGACCGTCCTCATTGACTTCTATGTTATTGATGCTTCTTTCCAATTTAATTTGTTACTCGGTAGACCTTTGATTTAGGCAATGCAAGCAATTCCCTCCACTATCCACCAATGTGTCAAATTCTTACACGACGGCTATGAGCATACTATTACTATTGATCCCAAACCATTCAAATTATGTCGCACCAAACCTATTACTACAATACCTATTCCTCCATCATGACCTATTCCATATGACAACATTGACACCTATGAAATTGGTCAATATAACACCTCGTCATCTTCTTTTGCCACTCCTAGCATTCCGGCTATCTCTACTCATACTACAATAATTATCTCAACCGTCGTATATGATCCAATAAGTACTACTGATATGCCTATTGAGACTCCTATCACTCCTCCACTTAGTACACTTCCTAGCAATATCCTTGACCAAGTTATACAACATGATAATGTTGGTATCAATGATTCTAAGGATTCTAATGACGAAGTCGATGCTATAGAACTTACCGATGAAGGATTATGCCAACTTAATTATATACCTATCGATGTTGATGACTCCTATTTTGATGATATTTTTTTGACTAATGGCCCAAGTGAATACAAATTTAAGACCCCTCCCTCTACTAATGCTATGGTACTATATCAGGGGTCTGTTCATACTTTAGATGTTGTTCCACCTTCCTAAGAGAAATCAACACATATACCACCTTCTTTCACATGTAGAATTTTTATCAATAAGTCTTATTGGCATCATATCCCGGTGGATTGTACTTGTTTTGATACTATTTTCACATATGATGGCTTATCTAGGCTTGGATTGATGTTTAATGATATCTTACCACCTCCTCACTCGCCCCATATCTATCACGGTTATTTTCATATCATAGCTACATATGGGCTGCGTGTCTTCCATTTAACAGTCTTTGTTGCACGTAGTTCTTGTGCTTCTCAATTGATACTCGACCAATCTTGGCTTGAATATATTGGAGGCACTTTAGACTCCACTTAGACTTCTCTTACTTTTCCCATGTCATTTGACAATTTTTCTATTGATAGTGATTCATCTCCTGGATATTCCCAAAATATTACTCATTGGTACGTATATGGGTGTCCACCAGCACCATTCATTGATGAGGAATATGTAATGACCATATACACATTGCATCATAATGTCTCTTTATATGACCCTCCTCATATTATTTCCTATCAAGTCTCCAATACTACCCCAGTCGACTTTAATCCAGACAATGATGAACTTCTTGACAATGGCACCTAATCTTCCTCGTCAACACACACTTGGGGGGATGGCATTCACACTTCCCACTCGCATCAACACATCTCCCATACCCGCATCATCATACACCAAACTCCTAACATAGGAATCTCCATATACACGTTAGCACCGCCCATTACTTGATGACACACTCTTGTGCTTCAGTTCACACTTGACTGTTGAGGGCATCCTACACACATGAACCTCACACACTGCATAATAAACACTACACATTCTACATTACATGTTATGCATTTTATACACCACATGACATTGTCTCATCAATACATCTACTACACATCTTACACATCTACTTCTATGCGTTGTACTCACTACTCGATGAGGCACTCTAGTCTCATGGTCTGAGGGTATACATCATAAATGGACCACATCACACGCACATACTCAACCATCATGTAATATTTCTCTCATGTGACATTCCTCGATTAATGATATATGTTGTAGGCTACATCATCACTTTTGCTTGCATCATTTAGTGGTATACACTTTAGGTTACATCACCACTCCTACTCATCTTTTAGTGATATATGCTTTAGGATATATCACCATCCTTCGATCATCTTGTCGTGATATACGCTTAGGCTACATCATCATGTACAATTCATCTCTATGTCTCATATCATCACTACACATTCACCACAACATGCTACACACAACACATAGTTCAACCATTTCCCGATGACACAGTCTTGTTTATGGTTCATTCTTGACTATTGAGGGGCCATAAACAAATAAACCTCACTGCATACACTTCCATTTACTCGAGAGGCACATGACTCCTATCATTCACTATGCATTCCATTCCATCCATCCACAACATGTTACATATCTTGGTTGCATTTACTTTTGCTTACATTTTCTTATACACGTTCGTCTTATTACACATGCTAGATAGATATCTTGTATGTCATTATCTTTATCATACACACATGCACGTTCACTTGCTTTCTAGTTGTGATCATAGATTATACATGGCCATTACACACAGTATAGATGCTCGACGCAATACCTAGTACCAGTCCCATTGTGTCCCCTGGGGGCATTCATTTTCGTACACTACAGGTTCTATTATTTCATTTTATTTCATAACACATTACTTTATCGATTATACATGCTTTTGACATACTTGTTATCTTTTCTAACATGCTAACGGGTGATTTATGTGTAGCATTTGTTTTATAGGATTATTTTCCACCATGATTATTTGTTACTTTGTTTGTACTTGTTTGTCATTGTATGTCTTTGTATGTGGGCTTTGCCCTTTGTCTTGTGTGTACACTTGTTTACTTATGGCCACTATGGCCTTGATTGTCTTACGACACCATGAGTGGTGTCCCATGTTTGCAACCCATTTTTCATGGTCTACATTGTCTTCTTGCATGGTGTAGCTTACACATACTTTAGATAGCTTACATTTCATTTTATACATGCATGCTTATCTATACTAATACTTGTTTTCCAGCCGCTTGTTTGCGTGTGCCTTGGTTTTTACCAAACACATTCCATTCTCCCCTATAAGGCATAGTTTCAGTTTCAGTGGTTGGTCCTCTTTTGGGTTACATCCTCCTACAATGATGTCACATGCACCCCCAAAGAGGGGGGCATCATTTGGGTGAATCAATCACCCCATACATGGTATAGATAACAAAATTTTGGTACAATTCAACACAGTTTAGGGCTCATAATCAAACTTGGGTCCTTAGTTACACAACGAGTGGGTTTAACATAGTCTACAAAACTCCATACATAGTGGCTTTTACAAGGAAGATTGCGCTTAGTATTCCAGGGAGCAATTACATGTTAGAGGATAAGCCATACCTTCCTCTCTACACTACTTTGGCTAGGTCGTCGGATCTCTCAAAAAACTAGACAGTACAGAGATATCTTCATTTTTGGGAAGCAGTTACAAGTTAGAGGATAAATTAGAATTTCCTCCCCACACTTCTTCGTCGAGTGACGTGAGATCACCCAAAAAAATCACTCTTCATTGACAGGGTCCTTTCTACACCCTTTTTCTCATCATGGATCAGCTGGACAAGTTCCTTTTTCATTTTCATCCTTTTATTACACAATTTTTACATATATATATGCGTCTTTACACACATTTTTATACATATACATGTGTATTTGACTACTTGATCATCTTCTCTTTTGTAGGTCCATATATATGGGAAGCAAACAATCAACATCAACAACAACATCAAACACATCAACACTAACATACATGTACATCACATACATCGACATTTACACACACACTTCCATCCTAGGTTCACTCTCATCACCTTTTTTACACTTTTACATCTTTAGTCTCCACGATCCATCTTTTTGTTATTAATTCACGCTTTTCTAGGCCTTCGGCATGATTTCTACATCAATATACATAGATATCAAGTACACATCTCTATCTACTTTATATAACTGAGTGTTTTGCTCACCAACATAAAGTGGGGGCAAATGTAGACAAAAAATCACATACTTTGAGTAATTATCTAGTCTCAATCACATATTACTATTCATATGGTTCATAAGTATGAAAATTAATAATTAACCCATGTTTTTGGCCATCTTTTGTTGTTTTCTATTTTTACTTTTAGTCTTGTACCTTTATAGGCCCCATCTATCTTTTCATACTTCAGTTTTACCTTTCCTAGACTGGAGCACCCAACCAAGATACCAACACAAGGCACCCCTATCCTCTTTACACTTTACTCTCACTTTTTGGGTCCTTTCTAGCCATTTGAGCATCTTATCTTTTTGATAGTCGACCTTTTTAGGGTTAATTATGAAATTCAAGTGAAGGAATCATATAAATATAAAGTTATGTGATCATGATAAGGGACCAAGCACTAAACACTACTTATCACCACCTAAGGTTGCATCCATCAAGGCTTTTATTGCTCCATTTGCATCTATCTAGCTCCATCATAAGGGAAAAGGGATAGTTCATTTGCATCACACTTCATAAAAGGTGATTCTTCATTACAAGTTTACGGTGACATCAAAAAACTAGGTGTAACATACAAGTGACAAACAATGAAGGCTTCACATTATCTAACGACCCTATAAAATTGGCTTCTAGACCTCCCACACAGACCAGGGTACAATAGGTGCCCCAATCCCTTTTCTAGGTGCCCATGTCTAGCCAAATCACTAAATCTACATCTTCTAGAGCTTCTATGTGACTGTTTCGAGTTCCTGTTTAGTTGGTCTCCATTGCAACACAGTCTCGTGACATCTCCGAATCAGCTAAGGCTCTTTCAACTCTCTTTGCATTTTAGGGTTTTACATTTTTATTTCTTAGTTTTTAATTAGATTAGGTAAAAATAGGGATGGGTTCTCAGAGGCCTTACATTAGAGAATACATCGTGAAAGCTCCCAAAATGAAGTGAAAGACAAGATAGGACCAAATAGAGTTAAACATAATTAACTTAGGAAAGAGAAGGTCTAGAAAAAAAGTCATAGCCATAAGTAAAAACAACACATTCTACTATAAAAATAGAGTAGTTCACCAAAAGACAACAAAAAGTTCAAGCGCTGGAACAAGGAAAACTAGATTAACTTTTTCCATTTTAGGGAGTTGCCCAAGGTACTAGCAGGGTCCACTTGATCGAGCTCATTCTCCTATTCCTTCAGGATCTGCCCACCATCCTCATCCTCCTCTGATCTACTACTGCCAGGCTAGAATTTCCTTTTCTTCAAGCACTCTTCCATAGCCTCCAAATGAACCCGCATGGCTTTAACTAGTTTTTCCATCTCTGTGACTTTGCCCCTTATGTTCCTCTAAGCCAAACATATTTATTTAGTGGCTCTAATGTGGTCTATCATCCCTTCCCTCATACCTGAGTTAGCTTCTTCCATAATTTGCACAACCATCTCCATCTACTTCATTAATTTACCTAGCTCTTCAAAATTTAAACCCTCATCCGCCATGTATTTTCCCTTCCCTTTGGAAGACCCATCACTACCTTTGTCCTACTTAGCCCTATGTTGTTCATCATTAACCTCCTCTGCCATGTTAGGGGGATCCTTGCCCTCACGCATCTTGGTCAGACACTCAGCAAGAGTGGTTTCATCATCATCCTCCTCAACATGGGCCACCATCTTGGGCGGGACTAATTTACCATTTTTAACTAGAAGAAGGATGAGACCTTTGTGAATGGGAGACTCCACTTTCCCCCCCTTAAAATATTTCATAGAAGCCGACAGAGAAATATAAAGAAAAAAGGGTATACTCATCATGATTGTATACCTAAACATGTTCAACAATGAAAAATGATGAGTATAAATCTTATGATACTTGCCTTCAAGGGTGATATACTTCATGATATATAGACAAACTTCCTTCCAAACCCCTGGGATGCACAACCTCGCAATGTCGTTAGTAAAATAATGGACTTTTTCCTTTTTGACAAAGAAAGTTTTTAATTTTTTGCTCCCTCCTATTCATGTCTTTGAAAATATTGAGCCCCTTCATCTCCATTTTAGTGACTTGGGCAATGAATTTTTTAGTGATTTCCAACTCTATTCCCCAAACCAAAAACTTGTCGTCTTCCCACGCCAACCCAAAATCCTTGGAAAGAGAGGGATCATGCCCATGAAACTTAGAAATGTACTTTCTAAAACCCCCAATTCTGAACATATGCCACATATATGGATTGTTGGTGATGTTGTCGTGGTTGGAGGGTTCAACTCGGACTCTATCACCTCCCATGGTTTATCTACTATCTTTCCACTACAAAATCAGGCGCACGCTACAACTGATGAATGCGAAAAAATTGTTTTTGGAATTGAAAACACCGCACATGAACCTACTACCTTGATAAGCTTGATAAATAAAGTCATTCGTGTGAAATGATAGGAAATTATCATGATGTTTCATGTTGTATGATATCATTAATAGATACGGGGATTACATCAGCTTTCATCCACACTTTTAAATCATGGCTAAACACCCCCAACTTTGTAATTTTGTCTACAAATTTATTACCTAGACGGGGGATGTGATTGATATTAATCGTATCAAAAGCTTTAAGGTGTTCTTGAACATCATGAATAATATTGCCCAAAGCCCAATTTTGATTGTTATTCCTATTGAGGGTATTAACAATAATGACTGAATCACCCTCAATTTGGATGTGTTTGATCCCTTTTTCTCTAGCTAAGTTTGATCCATTTTTATTGCTTAGTTACTTGGGTATATTTCAGTTATTTTACTTACTGCAAAATTGCATTAGATTAGGCTATTATATCACATTTTAGTTTAATTAGTTTGATCTAATGATTTTTGATTAGGGAGGCTTTGGGTCTGATCTAAGGCTTCTTGATCAAGGAGGACAATAAAATCTTGAATTAGTAGTTATTTTGTCATATAGGTGACATGCATGAATCTTAAAATTTAGCCAAGGCTTTCTAAATGAAGGTTGTACAAAGATTACAAATCTTTATTTCTAAAATTTTGTGCTTAATATGATGTTGGTGGCTTTAGTTTGATTTCTTTTACTTAATTTATGTGGTGTTATCGGTGTGTTAAATTTAGGGTAGGGTTTCTTAGCAAGAAGATAAAATGATACATATATCTTCAAATCCATCTTTGGATTTTCTAAGAGAAATAGTTAAATTTTAATTTTGAGCTATGTGCTTGAATCAAAACCCTTGATTATCTAGAAGATATTAAAGGGACGAGATTTATTTTTGATTCGATTGTAAATTTGAATGTTTTTCCCCCGTTGGGTAAATAAAAAAATTGTTAAAATTTTAAAAGCGTGTAGTAATTTATTATTATTATGGGTAAAAGAGGGTTTTTTAAATGCCACAACCCTTTTACAAGTCCAAACAAGAGATTTGACAGTAATAGACCATAGATATAACTAGGGAAAACACCCTATTACAAAGTTGCTAAACAAAATCAAAAGGAAAACTAAAGATTATACATCAATTTTTTGACTGAAATAAATCACTATTTTTTTTGATGAGTAAACGCTTTTGACCAAAGCTATGAACCGAAGGGGTAAGGGCCCCTACCCAACACTAGAGTAGAAGAAGAAGATGAGAGAGAGATGGAAGAAAAAAAAATTACATATGCAAATGGGAGGAGGGAAGCAGGAAGGAGTGGAATTCGACGGAGGGCGAAGAAACCGAAGGCAAAAAAAACTTTAGAAGGACACCGAGAAACTCAGCCGGATCGAAGAAGTCAGCCATGGGACGTACTGATGCAAACATTGGTATCTCTGAGTAGTAGAGAGAAAGCAAAACTGACACGATCTTTCAGCTCATTGAGGTTATCAATTACAGAGTGTACTGGGAATAAGGCTGCATTGATATCAAATGTAGGAAGGAAACGATGATCCAACGTAGGATGCATGTTCTATGCAAAGGTGACCAGATCACGGTACTGGATGCAAAGCCATTGTATACCTCGACCAGAGCCTAGAGCCAGCTCGTCAACCTCCTCAACCCACAATAAAGGATTCGGGAGGGAAAAATCAACCAAATGTTCATGTAATCCCACCCTGTGGACCGGATAAATTTCATCCTCCACAACGAACTCTACAATAGTAGGGTCGGGATGAAGGATGAGGCAGAAAGAAATGAAAGCCAACGCAATGTCTGAATCTATCCTGGGATGCCGAGATCTGAAGCGGTAAGAGTCCCCCATGATGGTTTCGATTGCTTTCGCTTCCTTAGACAAAGAGTAATGGAAGATGGCAGAGAGTTGATGATGATCAATCTCAGAAGTATCGGCCAGTTCCCTGAACTATCCACGAAGAGCTACAAATGGAAACCCGACAAAAGCCATACAAATAAATCACTATTAAGTCACTTTTAGTCACCAAATATGTTTTTTTATTCCAACTCACCACCCTAACGCCAATTTTAAATTTTCACAAATGACTTAAACTACAACTTTAAATTACATAAATTATATCATCACACTTAAGTTATGTTAATATCTCCATATAAGTTTCCTCGACATCCCAACCTAATGTCACCCTCAGGTGATGTTACCAAGACATTGGGACAATGAATATGGAGACGTTGCCTTTGACTTAAAGGTGACATTAGTTGAGACTTAATTTACGACTTTAGTTTGACTTACTTGACTAAATAAGCATCAAGAAATATTTTTCTTTACTTCGACCTTAAGTGTGACTTAAAATGTGACACTAAATATAACTTTAAATTTGACTTTAATTACAACATTAGCCACGATTTAAAGTGTGATACTATCTTCAACTACAATTATAACTTAATTTTGTCACTAATTACGAATTTAGGCTGAATTTAATTGGACTTTAGTTTAACTTCACTTGCGAATTTAGTTTGACTTCAATCATGACTTTAGTTTGACTTCAATTGGAACTTAAATATGACTTAATTAAATCTTCAATTACGACTTAAGTTTGACTTGGCTTATGACTTTAATCATTAACATGATTTTTATGATATATATATTTTTGAATTTCATTTATTTAATTTCAATAATTATAAATTTTTATCATTATTTTATACGATTTTAGTTATAAAATTTGGATGTCAATGTCAAATTTAACAATATACATAAAAAATGAAAATTATGTTAAGTAGAAAATTGAATTGGAGCATAAACTGAAAGTATTTAAAAAATGAATACAAACATTAAACAAAATTAAGGAAATAATGATAAATTAAACATTATAATCAAATTACTCAATAATAAATTGAAATTCAAAATAATATAATAATAAAATAGTTATAGAGTCATAATATTATGATCGACCCCATACAATATTATGATCAACAACCTCATAAAAAATTCATAATTCAATGTCAACCCTAGACACTAGGGTCCTTATCTTCATTTACACCCAACTTTAATCCCAAGGCTCCTGAGAAGCATCACCCTCAACTATAGTTTCAAAGAAACCTCAACAACCTCTCCAATGTCCAAATCCCAACTAGATACATTACTTGGAGCATTCATTGAATGAGAACCTCAGTAGTGTTATGACTCCAATTCATTGCTCGAGGCATTTTTATACTTGTTATCAAGGATGATATTATGTGTCCTATGCATAAAAGAAAAATAAACCACTATTTAAAATTATCATAAAAGTTAATAAAACACAACAATAATTTGAAAATATATGTTATAATGAATTCAAACAGCATACATGCAATGGCTAGAGTCCATTGGCGGAAATTTTATTTTACAAAGAAACATATATAAGTACAGATATGATCCTTATGCCAAGATTACATAATTTTTCTATTGGAAAATGTAAATATAATATCAATTTATATTATAATTAAAAAATGATTGCTTATTAGTATAAACTAATTTAAACTACATACTTACAAATTAAGCATGTGTTATAGTGAAGGCCATAAACACAATGGGATTTGTGACCTTTTACCCTACTCTAATAGAACATTTGCATTTTATTACTACTACGTTTGTTGACCTAAAGCATGAATATCCCAATAGTCAATCAACCTACAATGTGGTTCAAGTTTGTACCTTGCATGCCTGTGAATAATTTAGAAGTACAAGCTTGGCTAGCACAACATTTAAAATAGTAAAACTAATTATGAAATAAATAACATTTATAAACAAACATTAAAGAAAAAATGACTTAATTAGACATCAAAATTTATCTCCCGCATGTTTTCCACTCATCATGGTCATAATACAACTTCATAATTGTTCTCTCTCTCTCTCTCTCTCACATCATTTCAGTGGCCTAGCTTTGAACCTAGTCTCTATGCTAAAAAATAAGTTAGAAAACAAAACTTAATGTAATAAAACATTACAAAATCATTCAAATAAATTACTATTCAAATTATTTTATTCAAGAAAAAACTTAACTTACATCCAAAAATGAATCATATATTTCCCTTTTTTTAACACCTATTTTTTTGTGTTTCTTCGGGGAATCAACATAAAAGACATCAACATAATCTTTGGTTGTCTTCTTGGCTACCCTATTAACATTTTTTTATAATGTTTGCATCAAAACATTTTTTAATCTTTCACTACTTGTAAATATAAACAACACTAAAAGATAAATTAAAAAATTGCAATTAGAAGAGAAATTTAAAATATAATTTTTCAGTTAAAACATATTAATATACCTTCCATTATTGTCGAGGTAGATATCCCTAAAATGATCTAGGATTATCGTTAAGTGTTATTATGGCCAAAACAAGACCTCTTATACCTCTCTTTCATTAATCCGTGAGGTGCAATATATGGTCCTACATTAGAGTGTGGGGAATAAGATGTAGAAGGGTCGAGACAATATTCATCCTTGACATCTCATGGAACATATATCAGGGGGATGAGGTCTATATCAATACCTGTAGGATAAGGGGTAGTACTTTGACATCAAAATTTTCAAGTAAAGAGAAAAGGTGTGGTAAGTGGACTAGTGGAAGGATCCATGACAGAAGAGTTGGGTGACTGAAGGGAGAATACATAGAGGAACATGGGTAGGTGGAGGGAGGAGGCATAAAGGAATGTGGGGGAGGCATACCATGTGCATTGCCAATACAACCATACTTTTTTTTATCCATTTTAGAATTTCCCTAAATTCGGTTAAGAAATTTATTAAATAACTACAAATGATACAAAAATTGTTAGGAATTAAAATGATTTATGTAATATTAAATATATATGACATTACATAAAATAACAAAATCATTTTTTATTTTTTGTGTAAATGTTTCCTTTTTACTTCATCACATTGTTTGATTAGACTGTTCCTTTCTCTCGAGTGTTATATTTGATGATTTATTTAAGACGTTAATTGTTATTACTGTTGAGACAATAATCATATGTGGTTGGGGGGAGAGTGGAACTAAGCGATGAGGACGTTGGAGAGTGATATGGTTTTTCCCTCCTCTGCCTTAGGGAAGGATGTTAAAATCCCTAGTCTTTCTTCCTTTTCAAATAACAGGGAAGCATCTTTTACCTGCGAGGTTTACTTGGGTCTCTAGTATGCTTTGGAGACCAGTGTTGCGATTTATAAGAAAAGGGAAATGATTGCCAAATTTTTGGGTAGGTGGTTTTCGACGAATGACATATAATTTTGGTGTTAAATAAAATGGGGCATTAGTTTGTGACTATGTTTCTTGATAGATGTATTTTTTAATTTTTTTTCTAAAGTGAAGTTGAATCCCTAGAAACTCTACAACACCAGGATGGGTATCTTATGGATTCAAGGTTATTCCTCCAACCCTAGATCCTAAAATTTGATCCTTTCAACTCTGGTATTGATGAAAATCTAATTTGTGTGTGTCTGTACTCCCTTCTAGTCGAATATTGGAGCCCATAAATTCTTTCCAAAAAATTTAGTTACTCAGGAAGAGTCACTCGGATCAATCCTAAAACCCTCGATGGTACCATGTCCACCTTTTCCAAAGTTTACTTTTCATTAAACGCATCTAGAGCCTTACCTAGATTTATTAAAATGCCTTCCCCCTCTAGTTTTATGTTGCAACATGTGGAAGCCAAAAAAATGATTTGTTGGTGCTTTAAATGAAACAAATGGATCAATTTCAAAGGTATTGTCAGCTTAATCTGAAACCTACACTGAAATAAAAATGGGTTCCAAAAAGGTTCACTCAAAATATGGGTTGACAGATCTAGCTCTTCTTAATGGCCCCAAGGATGTACCGTCAACATCCAAACAACTAGTCTCTTCTATCCCCCTGTCCCCCTTGTTCCCTCATTGTTGATAGTAGACAAGTTACAGAATCTTCTAACCTTTTTCTTAATCTTCTTCAAGAGGGTATGGATGTTGGCTATGGATATTCTATTAAATCACTCAATAGATGAGTTTTAGAAAAATAAGATCTTCTCCTAGATCAGTTGTGCCTTGATAAAGAGTGAAACTCTGTTGGCGAGAAAGAAGATTCATTCATTCCCTCTAAGTCGTCTTTATCTCTAGCTTCTACTCAGCAGTTGGGGAAATCTCCCACCTGTGCTTCTTTGGGAAAGTCAGGTAGGATATCCTTTTAAGAACATTCTAGAGTTGAAGTAGGGGTCGGTAAAGAAAACTTAATCAATTCCTTCTCTAAAAATAAAGGTCGGGAGGCTGATAACCTCCCCACCGCATCATAAAGATAATATCATGGAATATTAGGGGCACTCATGCCTCCTAAAAAACAACACTTGATTAAGCATTGTGTGCTGAAGCAGGAAGGGGGATATCTTCCTGATCCAAGAAACTAAAATGTTACGTTATGAAGTGGAGTTGGAATGGTACAGGTGGAAAGGTGTTTTGATAGATTTTCTTAGTGCTTCTAGGGGGTTGTGGATTTTTTGGAAATCCTCTAAAGCTGACATTACCCTTATATCCAAGGCTTACTAATTTGATTTGGTGTAAGGTTCCTATTCTTCATTTTGATTTTAGTTTCTTTATTTGCAATGTCTATAGTTTGGCTAACATTATTGCTAAACACTAGCTTTGGGGGGTTATTGAAAAGGAGATTACCTCGCTCCCCTAATTCTCTGATTATCATTGCTGGGGATTTCAATGCCATTCTTACAAATAAGGAAAAGTCCATGGAGGAATTGTCATGAATATATAGTCTAAGTGGGACTTTCAAGATTTTGTTAACCATGTTTCCTTACTTCACATCAAACTCAAAAGTGTTTGGCATACTTGGTCTAATTGGCAATTGGGATTCAAACAACATTGCAGAAAGATTAGATAGATTTATTTCCAATGAAGAATGGTTGTAACATAATATTCTCTTAGACAGTTCTATTCTCCCCCATCTTTGGCTCCGACCATTTCCCTATTTCTTTGGATTTTTCGGTGGATATGAATCCTAAGTATTCACCTTTTGAATTCAAACTTACGTGGTTGCATAAATCCAATCTTAAAAATCATGTTAGAAATTGGTGGGCCTCTTTTTATGTGCATAGGACCCGAATGTCCATCCTCTTGAGGATTATTTTATCTCCTCAAGCTCAAGTCCAAGGCTTGGAATATCTCTCATTTTAAAAACATTTTCGTTAAAAAATATAGGGTTGAAGCTGAGATCAAAGTATTGAATGCTTTCATCTTCATAAATGGCATGGGTTAGGTAGAATTCAGTAAAGAGAAGCTTCTTTTGGATGAATTAGTAAAATTTCTCCTTCACGAATAAATTTACTAGAAGCAAAAATCCCATGAAGCCTGGCTCACGGATGGGGATTAAAATTCTATATTCTTGCATGCTTCAATTAAATCAAAGCATAACTCTAATTATATCTCTAAAGTGATGAGTGTTGATGATAGGGTGTGTTCTAATCAGAGTTCGATTCATAAATAATCCATTGCCTTTTTCTCTAATCTTCTTGGTGGGGAAACTCACTATGATCTTATCAGCCATGATACTCTTCTTCAGGATTGTATTCCTATTATTGATGAGGCTTCTAACGAGAATTTTATGGTGCCTTTTACCAAAGAGGAGGTCCATATGGCAGTTTTTTTATATGGATCATGAGAAGGATCTCGTGTTGGATGGATTCCAAGAAGCCTTTTTTCAAGACTTCTGGGATATTGTCGGATTCTAATGTGTGGACTGTTGTTGAAGAATCTAGGTTCACCAAAAAAATTCTTCGTAGATTGAATCATACTTTCATTTGCATGTTTCCTAAGAAAGATCAAGATTTTTCCTTTGATGATTTCAGACCTATCTCGTTATGCAATACCTCCTATAAATTAATCTTTAAAGCTATAGCCTTGTAAGTTAAACCCCTTCTTGGAAGGTTAGTTTCTAAGGAAAAAATCAGTTTCATTCTCAAGCATAATATGACTAAAGGCATTATGTTGGCTCACAAGTTTATGCATTCTCTTGTCAATAATAGAATTCATGGTATGCTTATTAAACTTTATTACAAAAAATCCTACGATATGATCAATTAGTGGTGTTTAATCCTCTCTCTTCTCAAGTTAGGCTTTAACAAAGATTTCTATAACTGGATCTTTAGCTGCATCTCTTCTTCTCTTTTCTCAGTTATTGTAAACGGTTTGACAAAATGATTATTTGAGAACAACTATGGTATCCATCAAGGGGATCCGCTTTCTTCTTTCCTGTTCATTTTGGTTGTTGAATATTTTAGTAGGTCCAATCAAATGTGCTAGATATTAGGGTGATATTCTTGTTCTGGTGGTTGTGGATGGTGTTAATCCTCTTTCTCACCAACATTTTTGCTGATGATACCTTTATTTTTTGTGTCTCTTATTTTCCTGAAGTCATATATTTTCACTCTTTATTGGATACCTATGCCAAAGATGTTGGTAATGTGATCAATCTTCATAAATATGTGATCTTATTCTTTGACACTGCTCCCCGGTTGTAGAGACACATTCATATTTTGCTCAGTTTTGAGCTTGGTTCTCTACCCTCATAAATACCTTGACATCCCCCTCTTCGTGGGTTAAGGTCGTTCTTCTCTTTGGGATCCTTTGGTCTCCTCTTTCGAAAAGTGTTTGCTTTATTAGAAAGGACAAGTAGATCTCCTTAGTTGGGGACCTCCTCCTTATTCACTATATTCTTAGTGCTTTGCCCATTTAGTTGTTCTTTGTTCTCTGAGTTCCATGTATAGTGCTTCAAAAAATTGAAAAGCTTCTTCAAACCTTTTATGGTAGGGTTCTTCGGAAGACAAAAATGTCCATCTTATCAAATGGAATGACGTTAAAACTCCCAGATCTCTTGGTAGTGCTGGTAGGTTGGATTTCAGCCTTTAAAATATTTATTTAGTAGTGAAGCACATCTACAATTTATTGAGAAATCTAGGTCATATTCTAAATCAAATCTTAATCAAGAAGTACCTGAGCAACGATTCTCCACATCTTATTCTCACCCGCCACTGATCTTCCCAAATGTTCCAATGTGTGGAATTTTATCTACTCCTGCCCACTTTCTCTGATCCAAAACTTAGGGGTTTTGAGATTAAAAGACAAAATAAACAATTGTATCAGATGTAAACAGAAAAAATATCTTTGAAAAGAGATGTATATTGCTCAGAAATTGTTATTACAATAACTATCTTTGCAAGGAAATGTGTTTCTTCCCCTTGCGGGTTACATCTACTTATATACTATTTTTTGAAATATAAAGAGGCATATAAAAGAAGGTGGAAGGTCACTATTCTCAAGGGAGATGAGGTGGTTTATCTTCTGTGAATTATGTATGCAACAATTTTGTGAAATTACTATTTTTAGACAACACTACAAAAATTTCATTTTGAGGCCTTTAGAAGTGGATTCAAGGGAAAGGGGTCAAATTTTGATAAATTTTTTCCAAACACTTTGATCATATTCTACATGTTCCAAGATTTCTGAAACATTTTGAAAAGAGTCAATTAGAGCTAACGGTGAAAAATTTATGACTCCCGAAAGTTTCCCCACTGGATTTGTTGTCTAGATCATTCCTCCTTCCTTCATAAGCAATGGTGCCCATTGCATCAAGAGGTCCCATCAAGTGTGGAATTTTTTCTTTATTTGGTATGTGGCGAGACACTCATCTTGATGATTGATATTTCTCTTCTTGATCACCCAATAAAGATGAATAGGATGTCATGTAGTGGTCTTTGTCAAAATGTTCACAACTTGATCTTCTTCAACTGGAGAAAAGATTTATAGGTTGAGTTCAGATATGTTCAACTGTTCTGCTATGATCGAGGTATCCAAAATAGGTGGGTGATATGGTTTGAGGAGGTCCACATTGAAGATAGGATGTAGACTAAGGTAGGGTGGCAGACTCAAATTAAAGGCATTGTCACCTACTTACTTGGTGAAAGTGTAAGGACCATATCATAAAGGTCAAAATTTCCTGTGTGGACCTATAAGCCTTTCCTTCTGAATTCAAAACCAGACCTTATCACAAACCTTGAAATGATGTGGAACCCTATATCAATCATGGCATTTCTTATACTTTTTATTCATCTTCTATAGACTATCATGGACTTGGTACTGAGTATACAGAATCTGTTCAACAACCCTTGTCACCTTTTCTGCTTCAATTTTTCCATGAGGCATGTATTACATTGTATTCACTGGAATGCATACATCAATGGGTACTATAGAATGGAATGTGTTTGGTAGAGCTATGCATGGCCTAACTATATCAATGTTATACGTAGGGCAGGTCCTCATCCCATGTATGTGGGTGTTTCAAGTGATACATATGAAGCATGTGAACAATCAAGAGGTTCACCACCTCTGTCTGTCCATCAGTCTATGGATGGAAGGATGTGGAATTCATCAACTTAGTGTCCATCATTCCCTATAGGGTGGACCAAAAGATGTTTAAGAACCCGTTGTCGCTATCAGGAATGATAGACTTGGGAGGCCCAAAGTTCATCCATACATGACTAAAATAGAGTTTAGAAGTTTCTTCAACAAAAATATTTTTCTTGCAAGTGATCCTTATAGAAATTTTATAAAATCAATCAACTGCAAAAAAACAATAATTTTAATGTTTTGAAGTTTAAAAACCTGAAAGGAATTCCATTGAGATGGATGCCTAAGGCTTGGTGGGTTCTGGAAATGGCATATATAATTCTTGTTTCTTATTAGCTGGTTTGGAAATTAAACAAGGGGTGCAAGATTTGATGTACTTGACCATGTCATTCCTTACGTTGGGACAATAAAAGTGATTTTGAATTACTGCGAATGTTTTGTCCATACCAAAGTGGCTAGATGTCTTACTAAAGTATGCCTCCTATATCATCTTTTGTTGTTCACCAACTGGAACACATATGTGTCCTATGTGGTAGAGGAGGTTGCCTTATAGATAGAAATTAGGGATATGATTTCATCCTCAGAGGTCCTGATATGTATCAAAAAATTCAAGATCTATCTCATATTGAGTGCACCAACTAGAAGTATCATGTCTGCAGAGGTCAAGGATGGTTGTGAAGGATGTAATTATAGGGCAGATCATGCAATCTACTATTGAATTGGAAATTCCCTTCTTCTGTCTTATTATCAGGTGGAACTGTTGTAGGTACGTGGCCCACTTCTAGTGTCTCTCATTCCCTAGCTTGCTATATGTCTGAAGGAACTCCAATAACATGTGGTCTATGTGGATGGCTATCTCCCCCCTTAAATGTAGTGTTTTAATTGCTTGCAAGCTTGGACGATGACATAGAGATCCTTATCATATGTTGGGTACTTAGTGATTGTGTCATTGAATGTTTTATTATGATACATAATAGGGTGTCCATGTTGCATGATAATATCTCCCAAGGAATACTCAGATGCATCTGTCATCAATTATAAATGTTGATGTAGGTCAGGTAAAGAGGGAATATAGGCCGAGCATAATATTCCTTTAAAATTTTTGAATGCTCTCTACTATGCCTCCCCCACTAGAATGTAGCCTTGTTTCCTCATTTAGTCACTTGGTTTAGTGCCCAAGAAACATGTGAAATCCTAAGACAAATCGGTGATAGAAATTGGCAAGACCCAAGAAGCTACGAAGTTCTGTAAGAGTCTTTGGAGTAGGCCATTTCTGAATAACCCAGATCTTTTTTGGGTTAACATAGACTCCTTCTTCATCCACAATGTACCCTAGATATTGTACCTTCTACATCCCAAATGTGCATTTATCCATATTTGCATATAACATGTGCTTTCAAAGGGTTTGAAGTAATTCTTGAATATGTTACAGATGTTGTATATAGATGAGTATATCATCTAAGTAGAAAACAACGAAGGAGTTGGTGTAGGGACGCAGGATGTCATCCATCATCCTCATGAATGTTTCAAGAGCATTAGTTAAGATGAAAGGCATGACCAACCAATTGAATAGACCTTCCCAAGACTTAAATACAGTCTTCTAGACATCCGTGGGCTCGATGGGAATCTGGTGATACCCAAACTTGAGATCAATTTTGGTGAAGAATTTTACACCATGGATTTGGTCTAACAAATCATTGATCCTTGGAAGGGGGTAATGATTCTTTAAAGTAATTATGTTCAAGGTCCGATAGTGAATGCAAATTCTCCATGTTCTATCTTTCTTTAGTGCCAAGATAATTTGACTCCCACAGGGTGAAGAGCTCAGCGTAATGTGTCCCTTTTGAATCAATTCTTGGAGATAACTTTTGTTCTCATCATTTTCAAGGACTAACATGTGATACATAGGGTTTTAGGGTAAAGGAGAGCCTAGGACCAAATCAATAACATGTTTTACCATGCACTGAAGTGGAACTCCTATGGGTGACTAAATTAGATCATCATACTCAGCTATGATCTAGTCCATCTGCTTATTTTAATGCATTAAATGTGTGTTTAAGGTGGCCACAAAACTTTCTTGGTAGTTTTTAGCCTTATCATCAAGATGAAAAACTGCTTTGTTTTCTCTGTCAGCTTCTTACATTATTTGGCATTAACAAGGGAGACAAAGTTGCAGGGAATGACCTCGAGTATCCAATAACACTGAATCACAATGGTAACGGTGACCCTTTAAGGTCATGAATCATAAATGCCATGTTTATCCCACATAAATGGATGGCCCAAGAGCACATCACAAACATCCAATGGAACAACATCACATAGAACCTATTCATAGAAGGGTTTGATTGCATATGGGAGGAGACATTGTTGTGTGATATGGGGATCTCTTCTTGGGTTTATCCACCCAATACTATATGGTTGGGGATGTGAATTTACAAGAAGGTTAAGACTTTTCACAACATTAACATAAATTAAATTCTTGTTAATTCCACTCTCAAGAATAAAATTTAGAGGCTTACCTTTTACCCACAACTTGGAGTGAAATAACATGTCCTTGTCATCCATCTTCTTAAATTACAAGGTGGAAATGATCACATTTGGTTCAGCATCTATAATTTCATCTTCTTCATCTCTAACCTTGGGGTGTGCCACTGGTGGAGTAGTGGCTGCTGAAGATTGTGACTAAGTTAGGAAGGACTTGATGGCTCGAAATACTTCCTCAGAATGGAAATTAGTCTTATGGAGGTCACACCACTTGCTTGTCTTATCCTTCTATTTTTTATTTCCTTTAGAATCCTTATGTTTCCAATCCTGACCTCAGGTTTGACCTTCTTTATCATTTTTCCCTTAGAGGTTGGTTCTGTGTATTTCTCTTTCTATGCTTTTGTTTAATCTTAATCGCGAACTTGTACACTTCATCAAGCGTATGGAATTAAAAGAGGTCCGTGTCCTCCCATATGCACCATTGTAGGCCACTACGATAGTTGAGGATCCTGTCTTGATCTGTGTCTTGAATGCCTAATATTGTAGATAGAGAATGAAATTTATCATTATAATCTTGAACCGACAGGTCCTTACCTAAACAAAGTTTCTGCCACTGTATGTATAGATCATCACAGGATCTAATAGGGTAGTATTATTCCTTTAATGCGTCCAAAAAATCATCCCATATGGGTTCCTCTGTGATGACCATCTTGTCCATATTGAGTCTGTTCTTGTACAACCCCCGCCAATTTTTGATAGAAAGTGACGATTTTAAGAGGGAAAATGTTATCTTTTATTTATCAGTGAGTTTATTGAAATAAAATTAGTGGGATAATTGTTCCTACCAATTTTCTACTGCATAAAAATTATTATTACCCTAAAATAGGAATATCAAAATTTACTTGAACCTTGAAGGGTGTCAGGGCACAAAATGGTTAGCTTGTAGAGGAGGGCACATGATTCCCCATGTGTAGATGTTGAAGGATCCATGTGGATTATTTTGACATCTGTTATTTTTTCTCCATGAGATATTCATTCACTATTTTCTTGAGAGGATCATTTGTCCTAGTGTTTTCCACCATTTGAATTCTCCCACAATGAGTTATATAGTATTCTAAAGGATCTTTTGTGGATCACCCAAGCTTCTTATATCTCAACCTCATTCTGGAATCATACACTCTCAAGAAAACTTTTCTCTGATACCACTAATCCAAAACATATGGGTTTAAGGATTAAATAACATAATAACAATTGTGCCAGATGTAAACATAAAAACTATCTCTAAAAAGAGATGGATATTGCTTAGAAATTGTGATTACAATAGTTATCTCTACAAGGAGATGTGTGTCTTCCCCTTGCGGGTTACATCTAATTATATAAAAAAATTTTAGAAATATGAAGAGGGATCTAGAATAAGGTGGAAGGTCACTGATATTGAGGGAGATGAGGTATTTTATCTTCTTTGAATTACATATGTGACAATTTCATGAAATTACTATTTTTAGAATTTTATATTTTTAGACAGCACTACAAAAATTACATTTTGATGCCTTTAGAAGTGGATTTCAGGGTCCAAACTTTTACAAAACAAAAAAATTCACCCTTTCAATATTTTTGATGCATTTTGAACTGATTTAATCAAAGATACGGTGCAAAAGTTATGACTCCTAGAAGTTGCCTCACTAGATTTGATGTCTGGATCATGCTCGTTTCCAACCTTGTCTCTTGGAAAATTGGCAATGATATCTCTGCTAATTTCTAGGATGATTCCTGGAATGGTTTCACCCCTCTCTATGAGATTCTAGAGCTCACTCCCATCCGTGATCTTACAAAAGCTTCTTGGGGTACGAGAGTCAGGGATTATGGATTCTAAGCAGCTGATGGTTCTCCCTCCCTTTCTTGGAAAGACATCAACAATTTGAATTTACCAAAAGCTACTACATATCTTTTCAAGTTGGAATTGGGTAAGAGAGTGGTTTCTTGCCTCCATAGGAGGATTATATCTTGTGGATGGGTTCTAAATATGGAATTTACTCTGTTAAGTTTTGTTATCAGGATCTTTTTTGTCAGGAAGAAATTGGTTCTTCCTCTTAGACGAGTTATGGAATCCTACCAAACTTCCTAAATTAGGTGCCTTTTTTGGATATTATTCAAAGGTAAAATTCACACCCAAGACCAAAGGATAAAATGGGGTGTTTATGGTCCTTCGCGATGTGTTATTTGTTTTATTGTAGAGGAGGATGGTAATCATCTTTTATTACATTTCCACTGTTCTTTGCATGGTTGGAATTAGATTTGTGATTGGTTAAACCTTACTTAGGTACCTAGAGAATCCATATCTAGTACCATTTCATTTTGCCTAAGGACAAGTATTCATAATACTTTTGGTTTGATTTGAATTTTTGGTCCTATTCTCTTACTGTGGCACCTATGGTGGGAACACAATATGAGGTTCTTTTGTGAGGAATCTTATGATCTTCCTAGTTTCCTTAATAAGATGGAAGTATCCATTTCCAAAAATGTCAGTTTGAATTACAAAATTCTCTCAATTTTTTCTAGCAGGGACATTGAGCTTCGGCAGGCCTGGCCTCATATTCGTATTCCTTCTCCTTGTGCTATTGTAAAGCATGGGCTCTCCAAGATGGAAAAAATTCTTAAAAGGAAGAATGTGAAATGGCTTCCACCCCTTGGATTTTGTAAACTTAACTTTGATAGAGCCTCTAAAGGAAACCTAGGCATATCGGGGGTAGGAGGTATTATTCGAGATGATAAGGGATTATTGATAAAAGTTGGCTCCTTTAAGATTATGATCAAATTGAGTAATGTGGGGAGGCTAATGATATCCTCTTCAGTGTTAAGATGGCCATTGATAAAGGCTATTCCAAGCTCATCATAGAAGGGGACTCTGAAGTTATAGTTCAGAAAATTAGAAAAGGTAAAGTGGAGGCTTCACATCGACATTTTCTCCTTTCCCAAATTCTTCAGTGGTTCTCCTTGATTGATATATGATTTATTCATCATGCTTATCAGGAAATGAACTTAGCGGTGGATGCCCTTGTTAATCATGGTTCTTTCCAACTTAATGATGAATTGATTAATAGCCTTAGTGATGCGTATTGAAGTTCCATTTATTGAGAATGGCAGTAGTGCCTCCCTCACTTTAATTTTCCCATTTCATGTGTAGGATGGCTCTCCCTCCTTCCCATTTTGCACCTCTATGGAGAGAAGTGCGAAATTACATTCTTCACCTTTGTTTCTCCTTATCGTTTGCACAAGGTATTTTTTGTGGGCTCTTCCTTTATCATGAATTCCATTGAACACATCATCATGTCTGATTATTTTCAGTGGTTGGGAAGGGGGTGTATCGATTTAAAAATTATAGGGGTCTTTGTCTCTCATTTTATCCTCATTAACCTTGACAAAGATGTTATTGTTTCCATTACAAAACATTTCATTCTTCCTCATCATCGATTGGGGTTGGAGGAAGTAGTCGAGCATGTGTGTTTAGCATCAGTCTTCTTCTTAGAAGGGGATTCTGCTTCTCCACATTGGGTCGACCCCAGGGTCTGTGATGAATTAGAGAGAAAAAATAAAATCTTATTGAATTTTTTTGTGTTAGTTTATAACAAATGTTTCTGCTAAGGGACAAAGCCTTCTTCGGTTCCTCAGCTCAATCTCACCGAGTTGGCCGAGGCAATTGGGCAGTTTTTGCTTGGATTGCATCTCTTCGCGTGTTTGTAGGCTCTGCATATGCATTCCTTGCAAAAATTACTAAGTTGGGTTCTAGTGGAAAGCTTGGCGGTAAGAAGGGCAATGACAATGAGGCCCAACACTCAGATGTCATCAATATTTCAGATGGATGATTTTTGGTTTTCCTAGCTAGCCTATTTTCAACTTTTTTTTGTTGTTTCTGAGGCTACTCATCAAATCTCACCTCTATTTTTAATGTTTTATCTTTTTTCATACTTTTAGTGGTTTTTAGATCACATTTTTTGTCAATTTATAATGTTACTATACTTCTATATTATAAGGGTGGGACCTCATTCGACCCCCGGTTCATAGCTCCGGTCAAAAGCGTTTACCTATATTTAAAAAAAATTACTATGACTGCTTTATATAATTTTGTGTTACATGCTTTGATTACTATGTGACATTGATTGCCTTAATTGTTTTGTGTTCTTGTGTGTTGTATTCCTTAACTATTATATGACATTGAATGACTTGACTACCCAATGCTCTCACATTTTATATTCCTCAACTATTTTATGTCATTGATTGAATCAGTTACTCCATACTCTTGCATATTGTATTGCCTCATCATTTAATGACATTCATTAACATTATATGCTTTGATTTTCCTTGTACTTTCATGGTTAATAAATGATATTATCTACCTTGATTTATTTAGATACTTGTTTGAGTTGCAATACTATCTGCATTGATTTCTATATGCACTTTTATGATATCTCTCATGTTTTATCTAAGCTTGTATGTTGTATACCATGTTTTTATATACAGTTGTGTGCTTTATGAAGTGTTTTCTTGGTACTTGTAAGTTTGATGCTCTATCTGCTAATATACCATGGATTTCTACATATGGTTTCCATTGGTTGTTTAACTCATTCACATTGGAGGCATATTGCCCTTCTTACTTCCTAAAATAAACCATTTTTTATATCCTTATAACAAAACAAACATCCTACGACAGTGTTACTTGTTAAATATTTGATACGATAAGCATCCTCTAACATATTAAATAATTTCTTAAGTTATTACTGTTAGATATACATTTTTATGTTTGGCTCACTATAATGTAAAATAGTTTATATTCTTGTTCATTTGTCAACCAATTATTGATGTTTAATGTCTTCCCTTGTAAGAGCATAATATATTTAGTGTCAAGATAGTTTGAAAGAAATATATTGTACTAACTCATTAATGAATTCAACGGGTAGGAGTCAAGTTGGAACATGTGAAATGTCTTAACATCTTTAAAGAAAATGTCACCAATGGGAATGATGTTGACCAAGGGGAAGTACATTGTTGTGAGAAATCATTGTTGGGTGTTTTATGCCCAAGTAACAATGCCTTGTTGGAAGGATGTTTGGGTATATTTTTCATTACCATGATCCTTAAAACTATCATTTAGTTCTTTTATGTGTTGTTACATACCAGTAAAGATTTTTTTTTTTTTGAGTTATCCTTTCAATAAGGTTCATCTACCCGATATTTTCCAGGGAAATCAAAGAAATGTCTAGTAGGATTGAGGATCACTAAATGCAACTGTCATGGTAAACCAGGTCAACCAAAAATTAATGGATAACCATTCTTCCTAGTTCATGGTTGTAATATCATAAAATATACGTTATATTCCTAAGATTTTATGATGAAAATAACATCCTCAATGAAATCCTCAAATGAGGATTAACCATTGATTGCTCAACCATCTATATCATAGTCGAAGTAATTTACATAGTAGAGATAGTGTTTTTAGCATGTTTGGTGTCATAAAATTTATGGAAGCACCCAAATTTACTAATACATTTGGAATTCATGTCTCACCAATCATGGTTGTAATGACAAGGCTTCCTGGACAAGGATTTCGGGATCAACTAGCTTACCTTCCACTAGGATAGTTTTGGGACATTATCTCTTTCATCTTGTAGTCTTGACACACAGTTATTTGATTATGTGATTAAATTCAAGGATATCATGTATAGCCTATAGTAATGGAATTTAAGTGTTTAAAATTTTGAGTTTTTTTATTAATTTAAACTCTTGTAATGACAGCTTGTCCCTATGAAGTCCTTTCCAAAAATTTATTAATGAATTATTGTTGTGGTGAACTTCCTCACTATGCATGTTTTTTGGAATAGGTTTCTTAGTCATTTCAAAGTTTTCTTTAGAAGAAAACTGCTGAAATTTCAGAGCCACCTTTGTAAAAGATGATTTTTAAGTTCAAGACTGATTCTTTTTTTCTTCAACTATCTTAGTGATCGTAAGGAAGGAAGTTTTAACTAGTATTTTTCCTGAAGGAAGTTGTATATTATCACAATTTACAATATCGAGTCCAACTATGTTATGTTGGTCCACATTATAGAAATAAGTGTTATGTCTATTATTATTTGGATTAGCCACATATTGGGTAGGTAATTGTGGGTGGTTTACATGCTCTTGTTTAGGTTTTTATTTGGCATTTGAAGGATGAGGAAAAAGGTGTTATTATTAGTTTGTAATCCTTCTCTAACCTTGAAGTTGTTGGCTATAGTTTGGTTGGGGCATTGACTATTATTTGAATTATTGAGGCTGATGGTATTGATTAGTCCACTATTGATTAGGCCATAAATGACAACCATTTTGGATGAGGCCATGAATAAGGTTCCCATTTTCATGGAGGTTGTGGTATAATCCATGACATTTTACATATAATATTGGACCATTTGGTAGGGACTCATCGAAGAAAATGGGTTGGATACTAGCTATAAGTAATGGTGTTCCTCTATCTTTGCCTAAATTTTTTTAGGTATTCCTCAATATGGGTGATTTTATTCAGATGATTCTTGATAACAAGAAGTAAGTCACATTCATGAGTAGAATGAACCTTATCACTGATACCACACATTTATGTTCTATATAAATATCAATCACATAAATCGTGCTTCAATCTACACCTAGGGAAATATATTTTCAAAGGTTCACTGGCTTTTGATTTTTCTTACAACCCATCCATTGTTGTTTTTAATTGTACCAAAAAAATTATGTTAGGTTTGTAATTTCCTCAATTAGTTTTCCTGAGTCATCAAGCCCCTTTTGTCTTTATTATTTTGAATCCCATGTCTCGTTCACAAGTAGTTCTTACAAAGCTATGTGATATCTATGAGTCCAAGTTTATTCATATATCCCTTTCCCATAAGATTTAAAGCATCCTTATAATCATCATCTATTCCCCTAAAAAAATATCGTCTTGTATGATTATTCATCTAATCCATTCCCACAATGTTTATGAAAAAAGGAATTAGTTAAGATAATCTTCCAAGTTCTCATCCTCATTTTGTTTCATCCTACGTAACTCTTCCTTACAATCTCGAACTCTATAATAATTTTGGTATTCATCCAATAATTCAGTTTTCATTTGTTCATTTTGTAGTCTCATGAACTAATCCATTGTTGTGTCCTTTAGTAGGATGGGAATAATTTTAACTTTTGGTTTTCAATCACATAGTCATAAGTTTGACACAATATTTTAAACTCAAACAAGAATTGGCCCCCTAAAGCAATCCCTATAAAAACAGGTAGTATAAAAGGGGATGTATTCTTCTTTGAGGCATCATCAACAAGGTTTAGTAAAATAGGGTTTTTTAAGGTTCAAGGATTGTATCACCTATTTTGTACTTCATTGTTATCGTTTATATTCCCTGCATCCCCCATATTAATGTCTTCTATAGATTTAACAGTTTATGGAGTAAGTTTTGCATGAGTTTTAGTGTCAAAAGTTTGTTTTGTAATTGGTGGGTTTGACTAACCTTATTACAGTGATGGGTTTTCCTTGGTTAATATTTCACCAATTTGCAATGCTCCTTTCTTGATTTATATTTTTTCAACCTCATTCTTAGTACTCGTGGTTTGTTGTGTGGGGTGATTTTGTGAACAAATCTTCATTTCGATTCTCTTTTCCTAATCTTTAACTAAGAAAATTTGATTGTTTCTATAATTTTTTTAAAACACCAATCCTAATAAGGTTGTAAACTAATAATCTCTACAAATTGATGATCCATGATAGGATTATTATTAGTGTCCACCTACTGCAATTGGTTTAGTAGAGTATGTCTACTATCACTTCAGTAGGCTTGTTATCATTAACATAACAGGGAAAGAAGATATCTAAATGAACACTTGTAGAAAGTTTACCATAAAACACAATTTCAATGATAGCTCCGTAATAACACCTGTGTAATCCCCAAAAATGGCATAAAAAGTGATGAGGGTCATTGTTACCTTCACTTTAGTCTAATAATGTCAAACCAGGGTAGTGTCTAAATGTTAGTGCAACATACTATATGCACCTAATTGTTAAGTTAACTTAGTTACCTAGATTCTATATCTAGTACATTATGTATAGGCTTAAAATAAATAAATATATGCATTTAATTAATTTGTTATCTATTAGATTGCAACCTTTAGTGGGGCCAATAAGAAAAGGGGAGATAAATCTTGTTGTAGTTATATATACCCTCATATATGTACATTACAAATTACTTTTTACAAATAATTTTTACAATTCATCCTCAAGGTAATATATTTTTGTCTCTTTATAAATTAAATTTTACCTTAGTGTGAACCATACTACAATATTTATCATTCCTTGGGCATCTACCAACATTTCATGGTATCGAAGCCTTGGATCTCTTAGTGTGAGTTGTGGATTTTTTTATTTTTTAATCAAATCAAAATTCTCACACTACTTCCAAAGCCTTTAGATAGATTTTTGAGCTGACTCAAATACTGGGTTTTCAAAAAACCTTTTATTTATTTTTTGTTTGAGCCAAAACTGACTTTTTAGGATTTTTTTGTATATTTTCCCATTTTTTGATAAATTCTATTTTTGTTTCTGAAATCTAAAACTATTTATGTTTATATTTCTAGAAATTAATACTAATTTGTTTTGAAAAATGTAGAGTTCATGGTGATTTTTTATGTATTTTTGAAGATCAAGTTTTGCAGAAAAAGTGTGGATCCAAGTTGAATAGTTAAAAAAATTCACATATTTTTGTAAGATCATAAATCCAATCATATATCATCAAATCTAGAATGTCAATATATTTTTGATATCTATTAATTTTCTCATATCTTAACAACGAGTACTCATGGAAAACATTTGAAGTTGGATGTGTCTTTTTAAATTTCTTATTTGGAAGGCTCTATTCCTTAGCCCCTATCCATTAGCCCTCAAATGGTTGTATCAGGGATTATCGAGTCACCCGTGGCCAAGATGATTTTTTAATTTGTAAGTGTGTGTGTGTTGGATCTCTATATTTGGAAGGCTTTATTCCTCAGCCACTAGCGCTCAACCACTCTGCACATATCATGGATTATTTATGTATATGTACACAAATGACATACATACATACATACATGTGTGTGTGTGTGTATACACACAATGTTGCTTATGCTTCATTCCCCTTTGGAAATGCTCTTGCTAGGTAAATAAAACATTTTTTATTTATGTATTACCATGCATGTTTGGTGTGTAGGTTATTGGAGTATATTGGGGCTTGTGGTAACCAAGAGGTTTGGGGTTCAAATATTGGCCCTATCAATTTGATATTGGTTTTGTATAAATTTTCCAAAGTTTTCACAACTCTTAGAATCCCATAAGACCTCTAGAAAAGGATATCTAGCCCCCAAAAGGCCTACCCTCTCACCAAGCAAGGTTCTTGATTTGAGCATTGATCTTGTGAAGGGCATAAATTTTGTTTCCAAAATACTACATAGGTGATTCTTTTTGAATTCACTATTTTTTTGAGATATACATATTTATGTATCTATTTATTTTTCATATGCTACCAATTTTTCCATAAAATGTAGTTTTATTTTGTTTCAAAGTACAATACTTATTATTATAAAACTTCTAAACGACCATAGTTATTGATCTGTACATTGATTCAAATGTTTTTTTTAGGTTGTGTATTTTTCAGGATCTAACATATATGGGACATTAGAAATGAATTTTTAGTCATTAAACTATATTTTTTACAGTTTTCACAAAAATTGCATTATAAAAACAATTGTATCGGTGTTATTTATAAAGTGTTGTCTATTTTTAATCAGGGGATCTTTCTTTTAGCGCAATAAAAAATTTGGGGGGTTACAAGGAAAATTTTAGGTGTATATTGTCTCTTGTGTTTTCCTTCTTCTTATGGGTGTTCTTGTTTCCTTATGGCTGTTGCATTTTATCTTGCACAATGATTGATCATAAGTCATTAGATCTCGTAACTCCACATAATTATCACATGTGGCATAAGAAAATGTAACAATTATTTTTATATAAGGGTTTGTGGCCTAAATTGTGAGATACAATTCTAAATTTTCAAAAGGAATATGATAAATTGTGTATGAAAACAAACATGATGAAGGATATGGGGCTCATTGGTATGCACGTTTATGACAGATTGTTGTTTCCTGTCATGAATTGTAACACTCTAAAAGAAGCTCGGGATAAAATTGAGCAGTTATTTGGTGAGGCCAATGAATTCAGAGCCTTGCAGTTGGATGTAGAATTTTCCTCACTTTCACCTAGTGACTTTTCATCTATTGAAGACTTTATTGTCAGGTTCAAGCCCATCTCTCTCAAAGTTGTTAGCTTGTTGTAAGGCTAAGAAGGATAAAGAGTGCATTTTTCTTATTTTATCTAAGTTAAAGGGTCCATACCAAGTATTTTACTCTACCTTCTATTCCACCGTGGATGTATTAGATGATGCCTTTAAGATGCCCTCTTTTGAGACATTTTGTGAGCATCTCACTAGGGAACAATAAAACTTTCTCAACTTGATGTTCTACCTAGTTTAAAGGAACTTATGGCCAACACATCCTAAATTTGAAGGTAAGAAAAAATAAAAGTCAAAACCCAATGACAAGATAGAGTCCACTCAAACTTCTTTTGAGTCTACTTCTAAACCCACTAAACCATATCCTTCTAAGACTAAAGAGTCATCCTCCAAGACCCAAAATAACTCTAGTGAGAAGTGTACATTTTGTGGCAAATCAAGTTCATTCAAAGACACATTATTGGAATATGATGAAATTATTGGAGGATGCATTGAAGAAAAAACCAAAGTTTAGTTTGTATTTCTTCATCTTCTTCAAAGGATAAGGGACAAAGTACTTTCAACTCGTGCATTGGTTGCATCTATGGATAGTTGGATCCTAAATTCAAGTGTTTCTCATCACATGACACACTCGCATGAGCATCCCACTTCATAGATTCTCATAACAACACTTCACATATTACTGTCAGGGACTTTACACATCTCAATGTTTCATTTTTAGGCATTATTGAGATACAATATGGGTACATCAATGATGTAATTTTAGTTCCTAAGATCTCCAAAAATATTCTTTCCATATATCAAATTTCTCATTCTAAAAATGGGAAGACAATGGAGTTCTCTCTCATAATGTTTTGATAAGATATTTACAAAATCCAAAGGTAATGATTGATTTAGGTGGTGTTGATCATAGTTCACTCTTATATGTGTTTGATGGATTTGAGTCTTCTTCAAGGACATCACTCATTGGTCATACCGAATCATTGAGAAAAATTTGGTATGAATGATTTAGACCCTTGAACTACAAATATTTGTCATCATACAAGTACACAAAACTTGGTTATTTGGTATGCCTAAGGTGTCTTGTATTGATGGTGTTTTTATAGGTCGTGTACTTAGAAAACATCATCATGAAACTTTTCCCAAAGGAAATTTTTTGCGAGCTTTTGGCTCCCCTTAAGTTGGTGCATAATGACCTTGTGCCTTTTCCTAATCATTATTTTTCAAGGGCCAAGTATGTTCTCACTTTCATTGATGACTTATTGTGTCACACATGGGTGTACTTCCTTAAGGATAAGAGTGAATTATTTGACCACTTTAAGGACTTAAAGGCATTAATTGAGAAACAATGCTCACTTCCTATCTTGAAGCTATGCACATTTAATATGGGTGTCAGTAATGCATTTCAGGACTTTTATATAGAGCATGGTATTCAACATCACTACACAATTCCCTACACTCCTCAATAGAATGGTGTGGCTGAGAAGAAGAATAAGACCTTGAGAGATATGGATAATTACATGATTCAGTGTAAGATTATAACACCTGCATTTTGGGATGAAGTAATCATTTATGTGAACTACATTCAGTATCACATACCCCATAAGGGAGTGTAAAACATGATAATAGAGGAATTTTGGTCTTGTAATAAGCCTAATCTTTCCACATTCTGAGTTTTTGGTAGTGAGGCTTCAGAATTTATTCCTAACGAAAAATGTAAAGCCAAGGAGATGAAGAGTCGACCACTCACTTATGGTGGATATTACAAGGATATGAAGGCTTATTGTTTTTTTACACCCTATCACTTGTGATATTTTATTTCGATGGGATGTCCAGTTTGATGAAAATTTCACCCCTCTCGAGTCTTTTCCTACATCTTCTCCTTTACCCACTCCCTCTTCTTCACATATTGATGATTCCACTCTTCTTGGTGATGATGTTGATGTTGGTGTTCCATCTGCCTCCACCTTCACCTTCTACTACATAGTGTATGACCAAATGAGTACATACTACTTGATAGGAGGCTAATTATTCAATAGGGGATCCTTCTAACACTTTTCACACATGTTCACAAACATCTAGGGTTGATCTTTTAGGTCATGTTATATCAAAGGATCCACAAATGTTTTTACGATGCAGTAGGCACACCAGAGTGGGATAAATCCCTAATATAAGGAATGTTCTAATTTGATGAAGAATCACACTTGGGATTTGGTTTCTCTTCCAAAGGGAAGATATATGGTCCATTATAAGTGTGTCTATAGGATGAAATGTGCAGCATATGGTTTTATTGATAAGTACAAGGCTTGTCTTCTTGAAAAGGGATTTTCTCCTAGGTTGAAGGAATTGACTATTCTAATACCTTTACCCTTGTTACCAAGATGAATGTTGTTTTCCTTGTGTTATCACTAGTTGCATAAAAGGGATGGTCACTACATGAAATGGATGTGGAGAGTGCATTTCTTCCTAATGACCTTCATGGGGCCATATTTACATGGACTAGCCACATGGATTTGTATCAGAATATGGGCACTTCTTTGTCTCAAACAAGCTCCTCGAACTTGGTATGAGAAGATGGACACTTTCTTACTTTTCTATTATTTCACTCATTTCCATTCTAACCCTACAATATACATCAAGAAACACAAAGAATACATTTTGATAATTGTTCTCTATGCTGACAATTTGACTCTCCCATGTAATTCTTCTTCCATGATCCATGATGTACAACATAACTTGATGGAACAATTTGATATGACAAATTTGGGACTTTTGCATTGTTTTATTGGACTACAAATTACTTATTATTCTAATGGGTACATATATTTTCTAAAAGAAGTATGTCTGAGACCTTCTTCATCCCTTGGCATGCTTGATTGTAAGCCTTACTCCATACCATTTCAGTAAAGATTCACACTGACAACCACATGCACTACACCTGATGTTGATCCTACCTTGTATAAGAAGTTGGTTGGTTGTCTTATTTATTTGAACACATACTCATCCAGATATTTCATTTGTAGTTAGATTTATATCTTAGTTCTCACATGATCCACATAAGAGTCATTAGCAGGAAGCCAAACATATTTTGATATACATTCAAGACTCTACACACTTTAATATTCACTACACATCATGGGTTTCTTCACAACTTGTGAGATTTTCTAATTTATATTGGGTTGGTGATGTTAATGATTGAAATTCTAATTTTAGATTCGTCTATCATCTTGGTTCAGGTCGTATTATTTGGTTTTACAAGAAGCGATATTTTTTACAATATCATCAAAAAAATTTAGGTATTGAGGTGTTGTTCTAGCTAGCTAGGAGGTTTTATGGCTTTAACAGTTTTCACAAAGTTTGGTTTTCCACAGACTCAATCTACTACTCTTTCGTGTGACAACCAGGGTGTCGTACTGATTTCACACAACCTAGTGGAGCATCCACAAACTGATTTAACTAGATATTAAATCTTGAATTAGAGGACTAAGATTAATCAAATATATTATCATAAATATACAAGATACACCATGTGATGGTAAGACAAGTACAAGTGATAAAGAGATAAGAGTGACTTAGCTAATTAACTCACTGTTTGTGTCAGATTTGAGCTAGAATAATGATGGAACATGCTAAATTTGAACTATATGTGCTTCGTTTGGAGGATAGTGATATGCAAATATGTTGGATGGTAGCACCCAAAAGTGGAAAGTACCACCCTAAGTGCCTAGTGTCTATATTGTGCACTAGTTTACTGATCAGTAAGTATAGATTTGATTCTTTTAGGGTCTGATCATGTCGCATTTACTTCACTCTGTGTAGCATCCACTTCATTATAAGGTTTTATTGGAGAAAAGTTACTTGTAAATAAAACCCTAACTACTTGCACAATTCTTAAGCACATATTATACTAAATAAAATATGTATATACTTGAGTCAGAATGACCTTTGCAGTCATTCTAATGTGATTGTCATTGAGTGTCACACTACATTCCAAACTTAATGCAGTTCTAGTGTATGTGTGTGTGCGTGATATAATTGTGTCCCTTGAAGCATAGTGTCCCTTAAAGCTAGGTTTCCCTTGTTTCATTCGCACCAAGATATTGGGCTATAACTACCTTTCCCCCAAGATAATATGTGTGATTGATGGAATTTAGAATTTTCCTTTCCTATGCAGTCTTCAAATGTTACTTTTTGACCAAGTAGTAGATAGAAAGTAATATCCCAATTTTCTTTATTTTACCCACCACCCCTTAGAATGGTTGTGAGGTCATGTATATCTATGATTCCTTTTCTTTACTTTCATCATTAAAAACTAAAAAAAATGACCCAAAGTGATAAGTAGAAGTTTTAGAAAAGATAACAATTGACGTGGCATTTTAAACATAGGAAAACAAGGGAAATGGATAGAAGCGCCCAAAGGGGACACTAACACTTGACTACTCATGTTGCTTATTGGGAACTAATGCATGAAGAGTTCCAAAGATAAAACAATAAGTACTAAGTAGGGTAACACATTGTGTGATGTTCAAAAGTAAAGGGATAATTTCATAAAAGTAGACGACAAAAGCATGGAAAGATTAAACAATGTCAATGTAAAGAAAAATAAGTGTTATCAATTGATGAGCCATTTTATTTACTATTTCAAATGCCTCATATATTGTATTTTTTTAATCCATGTTTATCCCATGAACTTGTATTTTTCATATACTGATGAATCTTGAACTTATGGTACTTATATTAATTAATATAATTACTACTAAGTTTACTCTATTTTGTGGATTATGGATGCATTTATTCTTTTGAATACAATTTGATGATTAAATAGTGCTTTGAATCAATGCTAGCCTTAATGTCCAAAGAGTTGTCTATGTGTATCCGCTAACATGCAGCCTAAGAAACTCATTCACAATGTAAATGGACTCGTCCCACAATAATTGACATGTAGCAACTAGGACTCGTCCACAACAAATCACATGCAACCAGGGGAGGTCAAACACATATACAAGACCATAATACTACACAAATTGAGCAACGTGGACACTTCACCTAAGTTTTCACATGTATCTAAAGGAGTGGTTATGAGAACAGAAAGAAGATTCAACACCATCACCTGATTATGCTCTGTAACTCCAATAAGGAACTCATTGATTTAATTTGATAACTAGTTGATCAGTTTGTTAAGTTATGTTATTATATAAGGATACCTTTTGATAGTTCTATTGCATGCATAAGAATCTTTGTATTTCTTGGTTGTGATCTTGCACTTAATCAAATTGTAACTATTAGTAACAAGGTAGTATTTTCAAGTCTCTTCTAAAGGGAAGAATATAAAAAGAATGCTAAGGCTATAGAATGGGATCAATCCATATGTAGAATTTTTATTGTATGTTCCATTTTTAATCTTCACACTATTGAATAAAATATGAGTTCTTTTAAATTATTTTAGACATAGGATTTAGGAGGGATTAACACCCAAGGCAGGGCCCACTTGTGGTCTGCTAACCCTCTCTTTTTGTTTGCCTTTATAGTTTCTTACATGATTAAATTAGATTTACAGCAAATTATTCTTTATTTATGATCTATCTTTTACATGCTTTGATGATAACCATAGTATTCATTTCCAGTCATAAACTAGTCTATTTTCCAGCATTGTATTTCTTAATTGTAGTGACAACAATTTTCCCTTATACTTCCCAACATCTGTAACTGTGCATACAACACTAGAAATATTGAAATTTTGCCTCCATATGTCTGATAATTAAATGATTGTGGATTAATAAATAACATACTAATTGATGTGAATTAATTTGCACCTTCATTTTTGGCACTGTTTTTGGGGATATTGCCAAGTTATGAGTTTGTTGAAGAGGGTTTTTCATTTCTTAGAAGCAGTCTAGGTTATAGGAATTCACCTCAAACTAAACCCCCCTACTAATTTTCTATTGAATGAGTTGATTATTTGATTCATGCACCATCCAAGGGATGCCCATGGTACATTTTTACCTAAGCCATAAGTTGCACATATCTCTTCATTTACCTCTGAATATTCTAAAGAAGAAACCTCCATACTAGATTTACTTTTCAATGACAATATTTCAAGTGAAGGCTCTGAAGCTGCACCCGAGAAATTTGGGATGATAGAAGAAGTAAATCAGAATGCTCAAAATGGGGTAACCACCTTTGAGTTCCCCATCATTAACAATAATGTAGTTGTTGGTATGAATAATATTTCTCCATCATCCTTGCCAAATTTCCATGGAGCTGTGTAAGAGGACCCAAGCACCTTTCTCTTTGAGTTTGATGTTCTGTGCAGGAACTATGATTATAGTACTAATACACACAAATTGAATCTATTGCCTACTACACTCAAGGATTCAGCCTTGAGATGGTTTGTGGGATTGGGAAGAAATGTTATAACCATGTGGGCATAAATGAAGGCTAAATTCCTCAAGACATACCAGGATTATTGCAGACTAAGCAACAAAGGAGGTGATGAAATATACAGAATGACACAGAAAGAGGATGAACCATTGGAAGACTATTTTGAAAGGTTCTTTTTCTACATTCAGAAGTCAAGACACGCCACTGACATATATACTTGACTCCATCAAATTATTTTTTTTGAAGGGACTCAGTGAGGAGGACATGGATGCTCTGGATCTGATAGGAGCAGGGGGCATTTCGAAAGCTTCTTTTGAGCAAATCTGTGAAGCCTGTAAAAATTACTCAAAAGCTACTATGAAGAGGGTAAGAAATTTAAGATCAAGAGGCATATTATCTACCAAAATAATGGGGGACATATCCAAGTCAGAGATTGTTAGCATGTTAAAAAACACGAAGCAAGAGATTTTTAATGATATGGATAATCAATTAGATGTTATGCATGCCAAAAAGAAAAAGGAAGATGCAGAAACAACACTCATAGAGTATTTCCATGCATGTAAAAGGAAGAAATTTGATTGTAAATGTAGAGAAATGGCCAACATTGTTCAAGAAAAGGAAACTTGACCATATTTCAAAATGTTGGAGACATAGGAATTATTTATGTTTCTCAAAGGAAACCATGACCACCAAGGTAAGGAGGTATGACAAAAGACCCTATGTATTCATTTCAAAACTGTTCTAATAATTCATATATTCAGCCCCCACCTTGGGCTAACCCTTAAGGATGGGCCCCATATCCTAACCACTATCAACAATAGTGGTAACCTCAATACCAAGGCCAACCACAACAACAATGGAAATAACCTCCTCAATCATGACAAAAACCCTAGAGGGGACAAGAGTGGAATAACCTACCTCCTAATTACTAACAAGCTTATCACCAACCTCATTATTAATAGCAACAAGCTCTAATGCTAAACCCCCAAGTAGGCTCTTAACCAAAATCTAAACAAATACCTGCTCAACCAATGCCTAATCTTAACAATAAAGTTGCTCAGCCAGCCTATTCCACTAAACCACTTCAATATCCTACCTATTTTGTTGATATCAACAATATCCATCTTTGCTCAGGAAGAGCACTTCCTCCACCAATTGGACCTACCATTAATAAAATTGCAAAGGAACCACAATTGTTGTATGATGACCCATTTTTTTTAGCTCTTCGTTCCTTTCAAGTTAATGATCTAGGTAATAAAGAAACTAGAAAACCTTGAATGATGAAGGGTTTATGCTACCTGTGATGTGATGTGATGGATACGGGCGTAAATTACATGATAGATCCTCACTGTAACCAGGTAAACCTCTAAATAAGAATCACTAAGAAAGATATTTGATTAGATGGGATATGTGAGGGTTACCTAGACAAAGCCGGCTCCAAGAAGCGTTAACTTATTTGGAAAATTTCAACCCCCCGTATTTAATAAGATAAGATAAAAATAGAATAATATGTAAAATTTGAGGCACATAGAAATTGAGTATGCATAAATGTAAGGCACACACAAATCTGATTTAAATAGTTGTAAACCAAAGGTTACCTGACAGGGTCGACGGTGACCCAAACTGTACAAAGGTAGGTCGACTGTGACTTGAGTAGATGAAGTTGGACTGTAAGAGAATATGTAGACCTGCAGAGGTATGAATGTGAACTGGATGTAGGATAGCCTTTTGGATGTTGGGAATGACCTGCAGAAAGTGACCTGAGGCAGAAAACACCAAAGAATGACATGAAACCAAGATTGAAAAGAGGTAGATTAAGGATTAGGAGCCTGATTGACGGTGACAATGATGAAAAGGTGGTGAATGGATTACAGATAGTTGGTAATGCTACAACAAAGGAGCTAGATGATGGATATGGGGTCTGAAATAGAGAAAAAATATATGTAGAGGCTAGGGAAGGCTCTGGAGATGGAAAAGATGGCGACTGAGGGCTAAGTTGATAATGACCTAGACTAGTTGACGATGACTGTGGTAGGATAGAATAATGGCCTGGAATAGATGGATTGAAAAATTAACCTACAAGTAGCAGAAATGATGGAATAGACTAATAATAGAGCCCCGAATGTTGTTGGAATTGCAAAATGTTAGATCTAACAAGATAATAATAATATGATAATCACTTAATAAAATAATGCCAAGATAATGATATCCTCATGAAGGAATGGTCATGAGTGATCCAATCAAGTCAAAAGAAGCTCCAAGAGGTTTGCAGTTGTTGCAGGGATGCTTAAGCATGAGGAGAGGTTTACAAGTTGTAGGGAAACCCCAATATGTACATGCATCTAATGGAGAATAACAATAAATAACTTAGCTTTATAGGGTCGATGGTGACAGGGCTCAGTCGTCGTTGATTGCAGGGAAAGTTTCCCCAATGGGGATGATTTTCTGATTTTGGCATGATATCTTGTCTTTTTAAGGGTTGGCCGAATGATTTAAATCATTAGGTGGGAAGAGGTTGTTTGGGGATGATGTGTAGATGAGCTGGAAGTGGAGATAGGCTAGAAAAAGCACAGGGAAAAGTAGGGGTGTGGATTTGGAATTAAAGCATTCCAAAATGGGAAGTTAGTTAGGGCATGATTAATCAATCAATTGATTAATGCCAATTGAATAAGATTTAAAGTTGATGGGAATTTAATTAAATAATAGCGTTTGATAAATTAAATTCAAACAGGGCATTTGATTAAGTAAGGGAGGGATGAATAATAAAATATGTGCACACATGTGATGAGGATATATATATTGAATTTAGGTGTCTACATTTTGCCCCTTTTTGTTGAGTGCTTTGAGATGGCAAGCCACGAGACAAAAACAAAAAAGGATTAGATGAAGATAAAGGATTGATGATAAGCTCCCCCTCAAATGGGGGATTGATGATGTCAAAGGAAATTGATGACGTGTTTGAAAGAAGATTCTTGATGAAGGGCATATGGGTGAAGAAAAATATGGGTAAAATGATTACTAAAGCAAGATGCCCCAAGCAAAAATGATTGCAATATGGATGAAAAAAATGGCGGTGACTCCAATATCACATCGGTAGAGGAAAATTGTGGTCTCAACAGAGATGAGCTTACAATGTTCTATGGACCAGTGAGTGGGTGAAGATCACTACATTATTGATGTAGGCCGGGATGACCAACGGGTCATACACAAGTCATCAAAGTATGCATAACTATATGTGGAAAGGCATGTGAAATCCTTTGTACACAAGGAATCGAGTGAAAAGGTATGCGTCCACAAGGGACAATGATGAATGATATGGTGCCCAATGACACATGAAAAAATGGCTGAGAAGGAAAAATGAAAAAAACAAGTGGTAGAATAATATGCTTCGAAGGAGAAAATATGGCTAAGAAGGTGGAAACAAAATATTTCCCAAGTGGGGAGAGGTATGGCCTCAAAGGAGGACTTTGAGAGTAGAAAGGGATAAAGTGAATGTTGAAATAAAAATGTTCGAAGAGAGAAAATAAATATGGCCTCAAAGGAGGACTTCGTGCGTGGATTGAAATAAAAATGCCCGAAAAGAGGGTAAATATGGCCTCGAAGGTGAAACAAGGAAATGAATGATTAAGTAAAAATTCACCAAGGGGAAATAAGTATGGCCAAAAATGTGGAATTTGAGATGAATTATTGAATAAAATGCACAAAAAGAGATTAAATATGGCCTCAAAGGTAAAAACAAGGAAATGAATGATTAAGTAAAATGATCCAAGGGGAAATAAGTATGACCACGAGTGTGGATTTAAAATGAAACGCGGAGGATGCAAAATATTGAGGCAAAATGCCCTAAAGGAAGATTATAGATGACCACAAAGATGGACTTAAAAGAGGTTGGGGAAGGTTAGATAGAAATAAAATTAATGATGGCAACCCATAGGTGAGAATGAATCTACTTCCTATCAAGGAACGTGTGAGGAACATATGCCCTCCAACTGCATTAGAGGTAAACAATGAAGGAGGAGATCCAAGTAACACAAGGCACATGCGACCAAAGTAGATGTTAGCAAAGAACCAACTATAGTTAGTCATTTTAAATATCATGAGGAAGCAATATATGAGATGATCTCATAAATATAATGTTGTCATGACAAAAGGGGTTTGAGATGCAACTTGTACAGAGGGAAGAGGGTTCTCCAAAAGTGGTGTTCCTTAAACTATGCCCCAGCTCCAGGATGGGGAAAGAAACAACTTGATCAATGTGGGAAGTCTGCTAGAAGAAAGTCGATCAATGCAAGAAGCTTTCTTAGGATGCTCAAAATGGAAGGCTGATCAATTAGGGAAGCCTTGAAAATTCCATAAGGAGTAGCCATATTTTGAGGGTATGGTCTATTTAATCTAATATATAGATGGTAAGAATAAATGATAGCTATCCTTCGAGGGATCAGTCTATTTATTTTTAATTTTGATTTTGATTTCATGCTTTAATTTTTTTTCTTTGTTTTTCTACATGAACAAATGTTCTTTAAGGGATCAATCTATTTTTGATAACTTTGATAACTTTGTTTTAAGCATCCATGAATTTTTATTTTACATGGGGGAGAGCTTGGACTAACTAAGTAGATCACTTACGAAGGGATAAATATATACAAGAGACACCCATGGACCAGTTTGCATGGTTCCAATAGGTGAATAAGATGGCGATGGATGTAATGATTGCAAATTTCTCACCAAAGGGGAGAACTTGTCCATAAGGAATATGCTATGGGAAGAGCCATGTGTAGACACCAAATTTGTGTCTTACGACCCCCTGTGCCCCGCATCTAATTTCGTAACCTAACCTCATCACCTAAACCTTACACAATTATTTATTAATTACCTTATAATTAATAAATCCACATCGCCATACCCTGCCACCTCATTTCGCCACCCTCATCATGACCTAGTCTTAACCCTAAATTAACCTAATTAAGACCTATAACTTGGTCCACATCCACACCCATGACTAATTACTCCTCACCCCCAAACCTAAAAACCAACCTCATAATGACTTGACCAAGCCCGCAAACTAATCCCTCGGGAGAAAAAGAGGAAAAGCTAGCTATTTTACTAAAAATAGCCCGCTTTGACCTGACCGATACCGGTTCCTACTCGACCACCGTCAGTTACGTAATCGCCATCGGTTCCCTGTAAATGACCACTCCCAACCAAAAACAAGGGATTGGATTTTGGTGGATCCGAAGGAGAAGTCATTGGAAGGATCCAGAATTTTTACTTGGCTGAACAGAGACAAGCGAAAAGAAAACAAGAGAAGTTTGCAGAGAAGAACATCAAGCCCAAGACTGCAACTGAATAACCCAGATTCCAGTGACACTCATCCGAGTATCAGGAGAGGAGATAGCTCATCTTAGATTGCCAGATCATCCTACTTGAGCCCTGTCTTCGTCATCACAGTCCCAGAACCTACATTTTCCATCAGGAACTAGTAAGTCTTATACGTTCTTTTAATAACATTTCTTGAACTTCTGAATCACAGCCATCATAAGTCTATTCCTAGATCTACTACCCAGCAACACACTACATCTAATTGTCATTACTCCACCCTTACATTACCCCAAGAACACCCCCCGTATTCTCTGAGTCCTTCTCATCACCGCATTACCCCAACCCCACCCATTTATCAGCCTTATAAAACAACACAACCACCTTATAACCAACCTTCACCAAAAGCCCCTAAAACATTGCCCCTACCGATATCGGTTACCAAATATTGCCCCTCGGAATATCTCTTCAGGATATTCTCACCAACGATGATTTCCGCCAAGAGCGGTTAGCCCAATTAGATCTTCTTGACGAGCGACGTCTTACGGCTCTTGACCACCTTCAAATCTACCAAAAACGCATCAAGCGTGCTTATGATAAGCGACTTCATGAGCATACCTTTAAGGTTGGTGATCTTGTCCTCAAAGAGAATCAACATGCAACCAAACTAGAAAAGAGCAAACGTGGAAAATTTGCTCCTAATTGGATTGGGCCTTACATTATCACTCACACTTATGGATCAGGCACTTATCATTTAGCTTCGCTTAATGGTAAACCTGAGCCTGAGCCCCTTAATGCCTTGCATCTTCGACCATTCCTACTGTTGAATTCAGTGTTATATCACTTCTTATCTACCTTACGCTCGTCCCTTGAGCTTTTTTTACCACCGCATACACTTTTGTTTCCTACATCTCAAAATCAATTCAAGCTCACATGGTTTGATTATCACCTCCCCTTAAAGATGCCTTCCCCTTTTTTAGTCTAGTCCATGACTTCAAAGTATCAAAATGACACCTTCTTAATTAAACACTTATGGGATTTTCTTGAGTCAAACTTCCTACAAAACTAGATGCTTTATGCCCAACGGACATCTAGACCTCTAAAATTATACATAGACTGCTCCCTTGAAGGACAGCTATATGCCAAACTATTGCTGCTCTTATATATAGACTGCTCCCCCGAAGGACAGCTATACATAAACACCGCATCTGCTACTATAAATAGACTGATCCCTTGAAGGACAGCTATACACAGTCAGCCTTTATCAGAAGCTTCTCGCATTGATCAGCTTCGTGAAGACCTCAAGAGTAATAAAATACATATCCCATGTAGACTTCCCACATCGATCAGTCTATATCCAGAAAAATAAAATAAAAATAAAAGCAGTATTTCAAAAGCACTTTTGAGTCATGGACTTGTCTATTTAGGTGTGGTTCTCTTTCGTTAGAATAATCATCTTATAATAAGTTCTCTGCACCCCAGCTATACCGGCCACCTCACCTCACCATTCGTCAAAACAACAAAACTCAAGGGACGTGACGTATATCCGATATATTGTGATTATACAACTCTTTTCACCTATCGACTTCTCGCCTATGCAAGGTACCTAGGGATTCAAGCTCATCCTACATTAATATGTGGTTTTTTAGCTCTTCTCAACTACGGGACACTCTTGCCTCTTTTGCTCGACTCTAGGATTGTGTGTTGACCTTAATCAGGCCACGATTCCCTACTACTTGGGTAAGCTAACTTTCGCTTCACCTATACCTACACCAACAACATTCCTTACCAACACCAACAACATTACCCTACCAATATCACTATTTTTACCAACCGACAACTTGCTTAACCACAACTAAATTACCTGAATTCACCTCTCCCTGGTCCTAAGGGAGAACTACATCGGTCTGAGGCCCCTCCTTGCTTTGTGCAATGGGCTATGTAGGCAACACTTAGGAGACATGGGGTCTCCCAAGGTTAGCTCGACCATCCCCTACCATACCCTATCATGTGTTGTAAATATAAATATTTTTTGTGTATTTCTATTTTCCAACATTCATCTTTATCCTTTTTTTCAAAACAAACAAAAACAACATTTAAAACACAACCATTCTTATTATTATCATCACTCAAAACCACATACATATTTAGTTTTATTTTAGATGTTAAACAAATACATCTTCTCTATCATCGACTCACAGGTCGGCATCCTTATTTATTCTTAAATTCCTATGAAATTCACTTAGACCCTTGCACCTCCTCCCGAATCAGGTGGTGATCGTGATCGTCGATGCCCCGCAGTTGGCCTCTCCATCCTCAAAGGTGCCACTGCCATTGGTTCCGCCCACTGATCCACCAACATCTCCTGTAACATACGAATACGTCCTCTCACGTGGAGGAATCTTACCTCCAGTCTCTCCACTCGTAACTGTGAAACCTCTAACAATCTCGTTGTCTCATTCACCTGTGTTTGAAGCTAGTGAACTAAATCCTACAAACGATCTCTCTCCGCTGTAATCACAACTATGTCAGGGCACTCACATGCACCTCGCAGCTCTACTACCCACCATACTCTATAGGCCTCTGTCGTTCCCACATCCATTACCCTACGATCGGCAACTATCTCTTCTGGCCCTTCTGGAGGTGTAGGCCGGGGAGGTGAGAATGCTGCCTCGGCGTCAATCCTCATGTATGGTCTATATGTCATAGGTATATCCTGAACGAACCCAAATTGTCGCCGCACGCGATCTAGAGGAATCCTCTCGTACTCACCCGGCCTGTGCCCTGCGATCCACCGCAATCGCTCCACACCCCCTTAATTCCTCATCTATGTTCTCTGTCACCATATAGTTCCCGTAAGGCCTCCAACAAATATCCGCAATCGTCACCATCTCCCATACCTATCTATAATACTCGATGTCATCTATCACAGCCTGGGATCTCGCTTCTTGTTCTGTCTGGACCCATCGTCTAAATCCCAACCTCTACACTCCTGCCTCTCCTGACTCGATGGGTCAGCCTATTGGACACACACAAACAATGTGCTCATAGGCCCAACAATGTAATAAGTACGAACAATCCAATGTCGTCCTGTGTTTTCGCTTGTAGGCCCATAAACCCCTATATAACTCTGCCAGATATACGGGTGTCCATGCGAAAGTCACGCTCATTTCTATCATTTCCCAAATAACACTCATCAATGCTTTTGGAAATCTTCCACCCTCCACCCTCGGTAATGCATAATACCCCACCGCTATCATTAATAGCACGGCCAACCTTGTTTCCTCAGGGTGTGTTGCATACATTGTACCATACGTAAATGTTAAACCTCTCTGTGTCAAATCTCGTGCAGCTGAACCAAATACTGATGTTATCGCTGCCCACCCCCACGCTAGGCAACGCCTGATACACTATTTTTCCTATCATTGGGAGTCTCAAAATACGGAACACATCTTCCAAAGTCACTGTCATCTCCCTTGTTGGCAGATAGAAGGTATTCTTTTCTGGATTCCATCTCTCAATCAACGCCTGCAACATAGCATGGTTACGCGCAATTCATGAATAATAGTGGATTCTACTTAACCCCAAATGATTTATCAATGCCCATTCAGCTGGAGTTACATCCGCTCAAATTCGTGACAACAATGCTGGCACAGTATCATTCATCCTTAACCCTACTTCCGCCTGCATACGTACCAAATGACACATAATTATTCAATAAGAACAAATCTCCACGGTTTTTTTTTTCTCTCAAATTCTGGAAACTCCTACAGTAACCGATATCGGTTATAGATAATTGATACCGGTTTAGTAACCGATACCGGTTATCTCTAAACGATACCGGTCACTGTCAAAAATATACACCCTGCTTAAAAACATACACCTACGATAATTATTTTGCCCGTTTACTCCTATCTATACCTAAAAACATACGTGACCACCCTGCTTACCTACCCCATAGCACTCACCCCATCCCAAACCCTTGCCTATCACCTTTTCTTTCTCATCTTTACCCACTTACTCTCTCTCATCCTATTCGCACAAAACATGTAAGAATCCAATTACAACTAAAACATTTACCTCTTGGGCTGCAGCAGCTTGAGGTGGAACTTGTCTTCCCCCTCGTCCCTGCCTGCAGGATGCTTCTCCTTGTTCAGCCATGTTCACCACCCTCTTCAAATATAACTTGTCTTTCTGCCTTCTGAATCTCAGCCCACACTCACTTCACCTGTCTCTTTCCTTTTTATCACTCAAATTCTTTCATGTAATTACCTGTATCAGTCGTCAAACAGCGTCAGATTCACGTATTTAACTTGTTGCATGACTCTAAAAATAAGAACTTAAGTTGCCAACCAAGCAGTTCTATTTTTAGGAAAAATAATTCTGACATAACCGATATCGGTCATATAGCTACCGACATCGGTTACATAACCGATATCAGTCATGTGCCCCATTTTGCTTAAACCTCGGCCGTTTCTTCGTTTTTTGCAAATTTTTGTGGCGCCCGCCTCTTTTTCCTGCATAACAACACCATTATCAATATTTGTCATCTAAATCACATATATATATCCTCATAATGTCAGCAACATCATCCATCTACATTATAACAACCATCGACAACATACATACGACATCATATATACATCAAACCCATCAGCATACACAACATGTGAATTAAACTCATCATCTATATATACATACATTCCATTTCAAAAAGCCATCAACAAAAGACATCAACACCATCAATATATAAACCATGTGGATCAAACTCATCATACATTACAATTTCACAACCCATCAACAAAACACATAAAACATTTCATATGCACCATGTGGATCACACTCGTCATACATTAAAATTTCACAACCCATCAACAAAACACATAAAATATTTCATATGCACCATGTGGGTCAAAATCCTCATATATATATATATATATATATATATATCCAAGGTTTCAAATATACAACTTGCCCTGCATAGGGGCCTCTGTGATCTCAAGATAATACAAAGCCGGCACGCAGGCCGCAATAACTGTCAAAATATCGACTCGGCTCGCAGGCCGGTCTCTCATATCAAAAATATACTCAGCTCGCAGACCGGTATCAACTATACAACCTGTACTCGGCTCGCAGGCCGGTATATACAACAGGATGAATAAATAAATGAAAGAATCATATGTGGGCACGCAGGCCTCTCTATACATAACCGGTTCACAGACCGGTGCCTCTATCTAGTATCCAATCTACAAACCAAAACATCTCTCTCTGACCCAGGGATGTCTCAACTCTCCCACCACCCTCAGCACCTCTCCCTGCGGGTCCTGGCCCTGGCTCCCGCCTCCTCCCTGTCACCGACCCACCGGCTGTAGCTGCACCACCCTGGGATCTCTGACTTCGCGAGGTCTCGGCTCTATGCGCCGCATATGGCTGATAGTCAGCCCCGGTACCATCAAGAACGTCCTGATAGTACCGGCCTCCGCTCTCGCCTCCATATAACGGGCCCGTGCCACCATAGCTGCTGGGGTTGGTCCCCCGACTCCTAATAACAATGGCCCCTGTCCTACCAGTACACCCTGTGTCTGTGCCGGTTGCCGCTGGTGGCAGTACCTGGTGCCGCTGGTGGTGACTATGGCTGTGGCGGTACCTATACCTGTGGCTGTGCCGGTGCCTACTTACCTGTGGTGCCTGTGCTGGTGCCTGCTGGTGGTGCCTGTGCCTGTGCCTGTACCTGCGCCTGGGCTAACTACCCCTGTAGGACACCTATCTGTGCCTGTGTAGCAGCAAGCTACCCCTGTAACAACTGTACCTGTCCCCTGAGCTGGTCCCTCTCTGCTCTAACAGCCGCTAAGTCTGGCTGTGCGGGCTGTGCTCTCCTCGCGGCTCTCTCCCCTACCCACCATACCAAAAATGCTCCTGTGCAGCCGGCGTCGTCTACAGTATCATCTGCTGGCCTCTCGGCTACCCAATCTGGGTCCATAGGCTTTGGTGTAGGTAGTGGGGCCTCTACATCATCCCTCCGGTACTGAGGGAAGGGAGGTGGCTCATCCTGTCATAGCCCCAACTGTCGTCGTACCCTCTCCAGGGGTATCCGCTCATACTCTCCCAGCCTCCGTCCCGCTATCCAGAATGTATACTGGATCCACCGCAACTGTGATCGGGCTCCTCCGTGGGGCTGATGACCTCTGTAAGGCCTCCATACAATATCCAGGGCAGTCACGCCCTCTAATACATGCCGGTAATACGCTACATCCCGTCCTGGCGAGAACTGCTCGTGGCTGGCCCACGACCCCCAGCCACCTCTGAAAGCCATATCTATAAATCACCTGTGGCCCTGGCTGCTGGGGCAGCCCTACTGGTCGAATGCATATGATATGCTCATATGCCCAACAATGTAATAAGAATGTAGAACAAATCCCGAATCACCTCATCCGGCGATAGCCCCACAGCTCTCTGTATAACTGCACCAGGTATACTGGTGCCCACGCATAACATGTATGCTCCTCCACCATCTCGTGTAGTACCCCCATCAGCGCCCATGGAAAGCGGCCTCCCTCTGAGTCCGGGAGGGTGAAGCATGTGATGCCGATCATCATCAACACGGTAAGCCGTGTCTCATGTCTATGGGCATGATACATGTCCCCATAGGCAATGCTCGCGCTGTGATAAGCCAATAGCGCGGCTGCATCCCCAAATACCTATAAAATGTTGTCCATGGCTATCTCTGCATCCACCTGGAAGACTACCTCTCCATCAATCGGTAGTCTAAGGATGCGATACACATCCTCCAGTGTAATCATCATCTCTCCCGTCGGGAGATGGAACACATTGGTCACCGGATCCCATCTCTCGATGAGGGCAACCATCAGACTGTGATCCCTATCTATCACCCTATAACGCTGGACTCTACCGAGTCCCACCTCGCGCATGATGGCCCACTGCGCTGTAGACACGTGTGGCCGCATCCGTCTCAACAACGGGGGCATCCTATCCCACATCGTCAGTTGCTGACGTGCCTGCAAAACTAACTCACTGCATTAGCCCTACTCTTTATCACAATAACTCCTTTAACCTTCTATACCCCCTTTTACTCCCGACCCTTCCCTCTTCACCCACCAAAAACACAAAGCCTCTCAACCTCTACCCCTTCCCTCTTCACCCCCAAACAACAAACAAAACTAAAACACCCACAACCAAGCACCCAAAACCACAACAAAAACCAAGCAACAAAATAACAAATCCTGACTAGGGACCGGTACCGGTCACCCATGACCGCCACCGGTCCCCTCTCCACCGACGCCGGTCGACGTACGACCGACACCGGTCAACCACAAACCCACCCTGCCCCAAATCTTCTTGACCGATGCCGGTCGCTTAGTGACCGGCATCGGTCACTGAAAAATCGTGAGAGCCGAACCCGACGCGGCCCCCCAAATCCATTTTTGGCCTATTTATCTCTATTTACCCACCCAAACACCCTAAAAACCTACCCACCCTACCGCCTTGACCTATTTAACCCATCTATCCTCTTCATTTTTCAAATAACTTCAATTTATTCATTATTTTATCAAAACATGGATTCCTACCCAAACCCCCAAATATAGCTTAACAACATCAAATTCACACAATGAAGGGTTTCGAACCTACCGGTACGACGACACGTCGTCGTGGTGGGATGGGTGGTGGTGGTCCAGCTGGTCCAGCACCTCCAGCTCCTCCTGGCTGTGCCATGGCTCTCAAACTCCTCTGCTGGGTCCTCCACCAATCAAATGCTGCCTCCTCCTCGCTAGGGCCTACCAATCACTCACTTCTCCACTCAAATAGTGCCACCTCAGCCGACAAATGCACCAATCTCAACAATAGACCTCAGACAACTAAAATTGGTTTTCAAAATGACAATGTGACAATGATAGGCCGTATTTTTTTCTTTTTATAGGTTTTTGACCTATAACTGATATCGGTTATTTTGTGCCCTAAGGAACCGGTATCGGTCACATAACCGATACCGGTCATAGTCTAGCCGATATCGGTTTAATACCTACATTCACCAAATTTCTGCCCTTATTTACTAATCGCCCTTTCTCACAACATCGCCTATATCCACCTTCACTGAAAACCCTTCGTTGACTTCATTGGCCCGACCCAAGGCCGCAACCAACCAATTTGGCCCGACCCAAGGCCGCAACTAACTATTTGACCCGACCCAATGCCGCAACCAACCAATTTGGCCTGACCTAAGGCCGTAACCAACCATGTGGCCCGGCCCAAGGCCGCAACCAACCAATTTGGCCCGACCCAAGGCCGCAACCAACCAATTTGGCCCGACCCAAGGCCGTAACCAACCATGTGGCCCGACCCAAGGCTGCAACCAACCATTTGGCCTGACCCAAGGCCGCAACCAACCATTTGGCCCGACCCAAGGCCGCACCCAACCATTTGGCCCGACCCAAGGCCACAACCAACCATTTGGCCCGACCCAAGGCCGCACCTAATCCATCGACCTGACCCAAGGCCGCACCAATTACGTACCTTTCCCAAGACCCGCCAATTACGATTTTTATCCACCCAATCATGTAGCTTTTTGTTCAATCGAGCTCACATGTTCGTGTTTTAGCATGATTAGGGTACTTGACTTGATCAGTCGACCAACTTTGCCTAGACCAAGACCGTGACATTTATCTCAACCAAACCAACCATTTGGTACTACGCCGAACCTGCCTAAACGTTCCTGTACCTTACCCGTTATATCCCCTGGAGCTACTTCCTATGCCTTGGATACCAGGATTATATCACCCTTGTTTGGATAAACTATTGACCTTTGCCTATGAATTGCTTGTTTGCTCTTCAAAATCATGTACCCTGGTCGCACTACTGCATTTCAACGTGCGTCTGCTTCCTTGGACCTACCCCACCATCTTACCATCATCTCAACACCATTTCCCTTTATCAACCCTATCCCTGATTTCACGCTACTTCAATCTGTGATAGATTTGAGGGGGATTACCTATACCCTTAACAGGGGTAACCACTTCTTATTATTGTCTGTGCAGCTTTAACAAAGACAAGCTACACGACAACAAGGGGCTAATGTAGACACCAAATTTGTGTCTTACGACCCCTTGTGCCCCGCATCTCATTTCGTACAACCTAACCTCATCACTTAAACCTTACACAATTATTTATTAATTACCTTATAATTAATAAATCCACATCGCCATACCTGCCACCTCATTTCGCCACCTCATCATGACCTAGTCTTAACCCTAAACTAACCTAATTAAGACCTATAACTTGGTCCACATCCACACCCATGACTAATTACTCCTCACCCACACCTAAAACCAACCTCATAATGACTTGACCAAGCCCGCAATTAATCCCTTGGGAGAAAAGGAGGGAAAGCTGGCTATTTTACCAAAAATAGCCCGCTTTGACCTGACCGATACCGGTTTCTACTCGACCGCCGTCGGTTGCGTAACCGCCATCGGTTCTCTGTAAATGACCACTCCCAACCAAAAACAAAGGGTTGGATTTTCGTGGATCAAAAATCAGAAGTCATTGGAAGGATCCGGAATTTTTACTTGGCTGAACAGAGACAAGTGAAAAGAAAAGAAGAGAAGTTTGCAGAGAAGGACATCAAGCCCAAGACTGCAACTGAATAACCAGAGTCCAGTGACACTCATCTGAGTATCAGGAGAGGAGATAGCTCATCTTGGATTGTCAGATCATCCTACTTGAGCCCTGTCTTCATCATCACAATCCCAGAACCTGCATTTTCCATCAGGAACTAGTAAGTAAGTCTTATACGTTCTTTTAATAACATTTCTTGAACTTCTGAATCACAGCCATCATAAGTCTATTCCTAGATCTACTACCCAGCAACACACTACATCTAACTGTCATTCCTCCACCCTTACATTACCCCAAGAACACCCCCCATATTCTATGAGTCCTTCTCATCACCCCATTACCCAACCCCACCCATTTATCAGCCTTATAAAACAACACAACCACCTTACAACCAACCTTCACCAAAAGCCCCTAAAACATTGCCCCTACCGATATCAGTTACCACCAACTGGTACCGGTTACAGTGTCCGGCATCGGTCACCTTGATTCTAAACCAAGACCAGCCCTTTCTCTATTGTTCTAACAAGGTAAACAAATTGTAATTGGACAATAGCTTATTTGTTAGAATTTGTGTTAATTCATATTAACAGGGGAACTGACCACCTTCGAAAGGAAGTTTTATATTTCCTGGGCCCAAGGCAGTTCCCTCATTTATTGTCTAATTAAAATCTGGTGGTCTTGTATTCTTACTTGCAAATAGTCCTTCCTAGACAAAAAGGAGTTCTTCGCAGTCGATCTGATCTTTCTCTACGATACGCGCACACCCTCTCGACATTCAACAGGTATTCCTCTTAGCCCTAACCCTTATCTGTTTCTCAAAGGAATGAAAGGATAGAAGCAACTCTATTCCCAAAATTTGAAACATTCCGTGTGAAACAGGCTGCAATAGCACAATTTGGATAAAACTTGAAATTATTCGCTACCTTTAAGAAGTGAGGAAGTGAGAAAATGCATGCATCCTTAATGAGATGGAGATGGCCATGAAGGTGGGCTTAAGATGAAATTAAATGGTCCCCATGATGAGGGGAAAATATGACTGCAATGGTGGATTTTGGATGGAAATAGGGTACCCCAAGAGAGGCACGAGTATGGCCACATAGGTGGAGTTTGATGAAGATGGTACCATAAGAGAGGCACAAATATTGCCACAAAGGTCGAGTGTGGTGAGAAGATGAAAATAGATGGTGCCCCTAAAAGAGACATGAGTATGGACAGAAAGGTGGACTTTGATGAAAATGGTGCCCCAAGAGAGGCATGATTATGGCCACAAAGGTGAAATTTGATGAAAAATATGGAGATATGGTGCCCCAAAGGAGGCACAAGTAAGGCCACAAAGGTGGAATTTATGAAGATGGTGCCCCAAGAGAGGAACAAATATGGAGAAAAAGGAGGACTTTGATGAAAAGGATGGAAAAATGGTCCCTCAAAGGACGGACAAACATGGCCACAATAGTGGACTTAAGATGAACATAAATGGTCCCTCAAGGGAGAGATGAATATGGCCACAAAAGTGGACTTAAAATGAGATGAAGATTTGGATAGGATTAATTTGGATTAGATTGGATGGATTTGGATGTGGTAAATAAAAAAATGTCAAGAGTGAAGTCCCCTAGTGCTAAAGGAGTTTTTTTAATGCAGATGACATGCTCAAGGACGAGGGGAGAGTGTTCCCTTAGCGAAAGAGATTATATCATTGTGGATGAATTAGATGTGGATGAGTGAATGGATGTCGAAAGAGTTTAGATGAGATTGTCCTGAACTTGGATTGGATAGATGGTTGAGGATCACAAGGGTGATTAAAAAAACCAACAGTATCAATAAATAAGGGAGGAACCTCTTTAGGAGGAATGGTAAGCAATAATGTAGATGAAGGATTAAATTTAGTAACTTCGGTGGATGAGGATGTAGGAATTGCATTTGGATTAGTTATGGTTGATGGAAGAGGATGGTTCCCATGAATGAGGAAATCATATTTCTTAATAAGATTATAGACTATAGTCTGAAAGGCCTTAGAATGCTTAGTTTCATGACCCAGATTTGGATGATAAGTGCAAGTGTGATTGGGACTGAACCATAAAGGTTTGGGACTATTTGGATTAAAATATTTAACAGAGGGAAGTGTGATGGCAGATATTTGAGTTAGATGTTGATGGATATTTTAGTAAGACCCGATCAAAGTGTCAAAAGGAAGATAGCTCTTATGGGTTTTAACATGATGTTTTGGCTTGGATTTAGGTATGGATGTAGATCGGATGGGTAAATTAGGTGTATTTGAAGATGAATCAATTTTGGATTGTTTGGATTGGTATTTAGGTGAGGATTTACATTGGATGGGTAGATTAGGTGTCTTGGAAGATAAATAAAATTTGGTTGGAGGATTGGATAGTTTGGACTGGGATTTAGGTGTGGATGTAGATTGGATGGGTAAACTAGATGTCTTGGAAGACAAATCAAATTTGGTGGGAGGATTGAATTTTTTTATTTGGATTTATCGTTGTGAGATGTCATTTATTTAGAAGTATTAGAATTGGATTTGGATGTGGATTCTTAGGATGTTGATGCATGAGATGATTTGGATGATGAGGATGGAGGTGGATTGCTTTGGGGTTATAGTGGTTTGGTTTCAATTTCAGCATTGGCTGATGATTCAGGGTCACGTGGACTGTATCAAGTGGTTACTCAAATAGCTTTGATGGAAAATGAAGGATCCTCTTTAGAAGAATCATCGTTTGGAAGTAAAATGGCTGCAAAATTTGATGAAGAATGAGGGTACTGCTGCATTTGGATAGACGAAGTTAAAGGTGTGGATGTTAAAGTGGAAGGAAGAGATTGGCTTGGTTTGGGAATGAGGCATCCTTTCTTATTGAAGTTATGAACAATGGATTGAGGTTCTCTCCAATGTTCAATATCATGTCTAGGGGTACAATGATATGCATAAATGAAGGTTGGAATTAAACCACGATGCATTCTTTCTACTTGGGTCAAAGGCCCTAATAGGTGCAAGCGTGATTGCATAAATTTGTAAACAAGTGTTGGAAGACCTCTGTACATGATCCAACCAAAGTGTTAGGAGGTGTTTTATATTTGCATAATATCTTGGTATTTGAAGGAGAAGTAGATATTTAGGATAGGCTAGATGTTGAGGATAAATTTCAAGCATGTTGATGTCTTGATGGTCTGAATTCAGATTTGGTATTGGTAAATGCCTTAGTGTCAAATGGTTTCATTTTAGTTGATGAAACGTTCTTGATGGAAAAGTTGTTGTGTTAGATTGTTTAATGGTAGGAATGTATAAGGGATTTTTGAGGTAATTTATTAATGGTTGTAGATTTTTTTTGAGGTTTCTTCCTTAGGAGTAACAAAAACAATTTTCATCGAAGGATCTGGAGGTGGTGTTGGTATAGGCGTAGGAAGCAATATTTGTTTGATGGAATCTAAGGAAAGTGAAGATTTATTTGATTGTGTTTATGAGGTAGAAGGATCATTTGAAGTTGTCGTAAGTTGAATTTCTTTCAAAGGTTCTTCAAATGATGGAGCAGAGGAGGATGATTGATGTGGCAAGTGCAGGAAATGGGATTGGATCTATGGATGGTATTATGGGTAAGGATGGAATGGGTGTGGATGATGGAGTGGATGGGCTAGATATAGGTGTGGATATTGAAAAAGGTTTTTGATGTACAATATTGATTGAATAAGGATTGCAATTGTATGGTATGGAAGGTAGAAATGGATCTTTCGATGGTGGATCTGGGAAGGTTTGTTCAAAGATGTCCAGGAGTGAAGACCGAATCAGTTGGGGGATTGTGTAATATTGGGAAGTAAAAACATAATAGGATGGATGAGATTGTTGAGGTACATAAAGTGTGGTAGATGAAGTAGGGATGATATTGGCATAAAGTGATAGGGATATATTAGGACCCTCTAGTTGACATGATTGAATACCAAAGTTGATGTAGCGTAGAATTCACTATAAATAGCCCAAGGCGTATTGGTACATCACTCAACCTGAACTGAGCACTCACCTGAAGTACACAAGGGTACCATGTCCCTCTTTAGAGAAGCTTGTTTAAGATGTTAACATGATTACAAGTATGATTCAGATCCATAACAAATAATCAATTAAATCACAATGCATAACCTAGATCTAGATCTAAACCATATGAAGGAATAACTAAACAATCACTATAATCACTTTTACCATACAAGTTCCTTGTTCAGTTGCAACCAACACCAATATCCATCTAATAAGATCCATTATATTAAATACTATAAAACACAGAAGCTTCATACATCATAATAATGTCACCACGACTCATGCACACATACAAACTAGTAGCATAACTCTAAAAGATGTCAGATCCCTAAACTGTACAAATCAATACATATTTATAGGGGTGGGGACTTTCCCTTCACCACCCATGCACCTTCCAAAAATAGGATACATGCTTACAATAGCCATGCACCATTACATAAGAATATAAAAGTATGCAAGTGCTAATAATAGATCTCCTATAATCAACTCTTAGTACAAATCATTTTATTAGCTCAAAAATCTGCATGGCGCTCGATCTTCCGCTTATCCAAAATAACCTTGAGTAGCCTGCAATTCTCCATACCTTTAAATTCTCTACAATCCAAGTCTAAAAATAGCCTTATGCTGAAAATGGCTAAGTCCTATTTCCAAATTGTTCCTGCATGCGCCCTATGTTGCTATACTTTCACGTGCTCCTGCACGCCCTATGTCCACGCGCCAAAACCTTTCGCACTTTCAACCTTGAGCTATATTTCCTCAACTCAAAAAGAGTTATAGTGAAATTATTTTTAGATGGGTTTAGAAGGATACACACATGAGTTATCAATTATGTTATATGTTTGAGGAGTGGCGGTAATTGATGTGATAGGCATGGGAGTTGCAGTTATGGTTGATGTGGGTGTAGGATAAGTGTTGGATGGTCTTGTTTGTACAACATAAGGAGTGGATGGATAAGGATACAAGGAGGATTGGTGTGTTAAAGTTTGAGGAGATGTTAGATAGGATGTTCAAGGTTGGATTAAAATAGATGATTGTTGGAGCACACGAGAAGTGTGATTATTGGTAGATTGTGGTTATTGGATGGGTATTCTAGATAAAACAGGGATATGATTAATATAACATGATGTACATGTAATAAGATCGACCAATTGAGTAGATTGACATGATTGAGGGTTTTAAGGGGATTTCTGACATATGAAATCATAAATGGGGCTAGAGGAAGGCTCAGAGGTCTCTAAAGGAGCATGAGGTAGAGGTGTTTTAGGTATGATATTGATTGAAAATGGGTTATATTTTTTTAGTTTGGTCAGTGAATTTTTTTTTTGGTGGTGAGTTAGGAAAGGGCTCTCTAAAAATTTCAAGGAGTAGTGAAGATAGTATTGGTTGAAGAGGTGTATGATATTGAGAAGGATAAACATGATAAGACGGTTGGGATTGGATGGGAAGATATGAGGTATGAGGAATAGAAATGTCAATGGGCTAGACATGCATGGTGATATCGATCATCGTAGATGTTTGTGCCAAATCATTTGGGGGTGAATTTTTGTTCCACTGTAAATCAAGAAAGTCAGTGAAAATAGTTCTTTTTATGTTCTTAATTTAAGAAAGTATGAAAAATAAAAAAGGGAAATGGATAATGAGGTACCTAGGAGAAGGAAACCTATATTTGGTTTTAGGTATGTTTTGGCTTGGGAAGTCTCAGGTGGCTTCATGTTGGGTGATCAAACCCCAATCAATCTACCAAGAAATAGAGTGTTTTGATGTGTGATTTGATTCGTGAGTTTTAGGTTGTGTGTGATAAGATGTGATATGCAGTAAGTTGTACCCATAATTAAGTTATATGATCAAGCAAGATGAAAAAAAAATGTCCTTTTTAAACCCAAAACAAAGTGTGTTATTTGATGAGGACACAAATAAGGACAAGAAGTTATGATGTAAAAAGGAGAAAATAAGGAAAAAGTTAGGAATACCTAGATAATGCTTTTCCTATTTGTCTACACTTCTTGAGTGATGAGTGATCTAAGCCATGAACCCAACACGAGTAAGCAATAAAGTGAAGCCTAACGCTACAGTGTTAGTAGAAGAAAAAAGAAAGAAAAGATATAGATAGAAAATAAAAAGATCACAAAAATGGTGGTCCCACTAGGCATGCCAAGAATGTTTGTCTAGTTCTTCATTCCTTTCAAGTTAATGATCTAGCTACTAAAGAAACTATAAAACCTCGAATGATGGAGGGTTTATGCTACCTCTGATGTGATGTGATGGATATGGATATGCACAAAGTAGATGATAGATCCTCGTTGCAAGCTAGGTAAACCTGTAAATAAGAATCACTAAGAAAGAGCTTTGATTAGATGGGATATGCGGGGGCTTCCCAGAAAAAGCCGAATCCAAGAAGCGTTAAATTCCTTGGCGGATTTCAACCCCCAGTGTTTAATAAGATAAGATAAAAACAAAACTGGAATATGCAGAATTTGAGGCACACAAAAATTGAGTATGCAAAAATGTAAGGCACACAAATTTGATCTAAATATCTATAAACCAAAGGGTACCTGACTGGGTCGATGGTAACCTAGACTTGCAGAGGTAGATGAAGCTGGACTGTAAGAGAATATGTAGACCTACAGAGGTGTGAATGTGAACTAGATGCTAACATAACCCTGTGGATGTTGGGAATGACTTGTAGAAAGTGACCTGAGGTAGAAAACACAAAATAATGGTAGGAAACTGATATCGAAAAGAGGTAAATTGAGGATTAGAGACCCTAGTCGTACGACAACCAAGGTGCAACAATGGTGACTGGATTGCAGATAAGTTGGTAATACTACAACAAATGAGCTAGATGGTGGATATGGGGTCCGAAATAGAGACAAATTATATGCAAAGGCTAGGGAAGGCTCTAGAGATGGAAAATATGGTGAAAGAGGGCCGAGTCGATGGTGACTTGGACTGGGCGACAATGAACTGTGGCAGGATAGAATAGTGGCCCAGAGTAGATGGATTGAAAAAGTAACTTGCAAGTAGAAGAAATGATGGAATAGATTAATAATGGAGCCTGACTATTGTTGGACCTGCAAAATTTTAGATATGACAAGATAATAATAATATGATAATCACTGAATAAAATAATGCCAAGATAATGATATCCTCATGAAGGAATGGTCGTGAGTGATGCAATCAAGTTGAAAGGAGCTCCAAGAGGTTTGTAGTTGTTGCAGGGATGCTCAGGCACAAGGAGATGTTCGTAGGTTGCAAGAAAACCCTGATATGTGCATGCATAGCTGATGGAGAATAGAAATAAAGAACTTAGCTTTATAGGGTTGATGGTGACTGGGCTGGGTCACCACTGATCATGGGGAAAGTTTCCCCAATGGGGATAGATTTTCTTATTTTGGCATGATATCTTGTCTTTTTTGAGGTTGGGCGAATGTTTTAAAGCATTAGGTGGGAAGAGGTTGTTTGGGGATGAGTTGTAGGTGAGTTGGTAGTGGAGATAGGCTAATAAAAATGTGTAGGGAAAAGAAGGAGTGTAGATTTATAATGAAAGCATTCTAAAACATGAAGTTAGCCACTAGGTATGATTAATCAATTAATTGATTAATGCATCTTAATTGAATATGATTTAAAGGTGATGGGCATTTAATTAATTAATAGGGATTGATTAATTAAATTCAAAGAGGGGATATTTGATTAAGTAAGGAGGATGAATAATAAAATATGTGCACGCAAGGAAAAGAGGATATAGATACTGAATTTAGGTGTCTACACCTCGCAGCAAGGGCAGAAGATGCTACAATCTGATCCACATCAACTTGTGTAAATTTCCAGCAAGGGTAAAACGTAGGGTAATGAGCCACCATTTCCTGAAAGGTTACAAGAAAAGAATATTGACCTCAAATCAGAATCTAATTCTGATTTTTTCAACCAGTTAAAAGACATCTGTGTCAAAATTCCATTGATTCAAGCTATTAAGGATGTGTCCAATTTATAACAAATTGATTAAAGATATATGCATAAAGAAACCAAGAAAAAAAATAAAAGAACCATCTACTGTGTAATTCATTGGACAATCAACTGATATTATGCTTGGAAACTCAGTTCTTCTTAAATACATAGATCCAGGAATCCCTTTATTAAATTTTACAATCAATGGCACAGTGATTAAAAACACTCTGATTGACTTGGGGGTAGCAATAAATGCAATGAAAAAAAAATCATGGACGATTTGAAATTAGAGGGGATAAGACCAACAACCATAGTCTTACAACTTGCAGACAGATCAACAATTAAGCCTGAAGGATTCTTGGAGGACATAGTAGTGGTAGACTCATGGGAATTCCCTACTGATTTTATTTTTCTTCAACCAAAAGCAAGTTTGAGAGGATATCCTATCATCCTAGGAAGGTCATGATTATCAATTCTTGATGCATTCATAGGATGCAGATTCGGTAATATGATCACATCTAATGGAAGTGGCACTAAAAAGCTTATGCTTTACCCCCCTGTACAACCATTCAATGAAGAAGACCAAACCATTTAGATGGAAGAACCAAAAGAAGATCAAAGCTTCATTCAATAGCTCATGATGTTGGAGAAGTCATACACAATTGAGGGATAAGAAGAGGATGTTGTTATTTTTAACATCCTACAGAATAATTATGGTAATAATGAAAAATAAGATGGTGAATTGCTGATGCATAAGTTGTCCAGAGAATAAAATATTACCGCAACAAAGTACAATGAATGTTCTAGGTAAGAATTTCATCCTACACTAGCTTCTTCCACATGATTGTATATTGAATTCTATAAATACCAACCTATGCTCTATGAATGATCTTTCTAAGCAATTGGAGATTGCACCGGGAAAGCCACTCAATGCCAAAAAAATGCTGAGCATGCAGCAAGAGAAGCTGTTAATTTCTCTTCTCAAGAAGTACAAGATAAAATTTGCATGGGACTATGGAGATATGCATGAAATCCATCCTAAACTTTGTACTCATAAGATATACATCAAAGACAACTACAAGCCAATAAGATAACCACAAAGGAGAATGAACCCAACAATAAGGGATATAGTGAAGGAAGAATTAAAGAAACTATTGGATGTTGGATTCATATATTCAATTTCAGACACTCAATGGGTGTCACCCCTTGTCCTTGTACCTAAAAAGAATGGAAAATGGAGGATCTCTATGGACTATAGGGAGCTGAATGTAGCAAAAAAGAAGGATCATTTTCCACTTCCTTTCATTGATCAAGTAAACGACACTCTTGCTGGAAAAAAAGTATTTTTATTTTCTGGATGGCTATAGTGGCTACAACCAAAATCAAATTGCACCAGAGGATCGAGACAAGACCACATTCACATGCCCATGGGGAACATTTGCATACTCTGTTCTTCCCTTTGGTTTGTACAATGCACCTACCACATTTCATAGAGCAGTTCTTAGCATCTTCTCATATCTAACCAATGATTGCATAAAGGTATATATGGATGATTTTATAGTCCATGGAAATACTTTTGATGAAGTAATGAAGAACCTAGACAAAGTTATCAAGATATATAAGGAGCATAACATGTCCTTGAGCAATAAAAAATTCTACATGATGATTTATGAAGGAATAGTGTTGGGACATTATCTATCATATGCTGGAATTCATGTAGATCCATAAAAAATAGCTATGATTATAAATCTGCCAACACCTAAGAAGCAAAAGGATGTGAGGAGCTTCTTAAGTCATGTTGGGTATTACCAAAGATTCGTTCAATATTTCAGTAGAATTGTAGCACCATTGTTTGTTCTGCTTGGAAAAGATTTTTCCTTCTTATGGACTGAGAAATGTGAAGCTACATTCTAGACTTTGAAACAAATGTTAATTTTTGTAGCCTGTGTTAATAGGACTGGATTGGATTTTTCCATTTCACATACACACTAATGCATCAGACCATGCCATTGGAGTTGTTTTAGGACTAAAAGATGGGATTCTTAATTATGCAATGTACTATGTCAGTAAGAACTTATAGCATGTTGATCTCAACTATACAAACACTGAGAAGGAGTTTTTGGTGGTTATGTACACCATTAATAAGTTTAGACACTACATCATAGTGTTGGGTTTAACACAAGGTTGTACGAATAATATATTGGATCTACACATACATGCAATAAAATCAGATATTCTACCACAATAAATATACAAAACAAGAGACATAAATCAACACCATATTTAATGTGGTTCACCCATTGTGGGTTACATCCACCAAGAAAGAAGCCAATCTATTATCCAAAGCTTTCAAAAGATATACAATGGAGATTTATAATCTTCCACACCTCTCACGATGTACAATACTTTCTTTCTCTCAAGCTTCTCCTTCTTCTCCAAGAATTCTCTCTCTCACAATTATTTTCACAATAATCATTAACTCTTACAATCCCTACTTCTAAACCCTAACTTTCATACTTATATAGACATATATAAACTTAGGGCACTTAGCTATGTAATTAGAATCAATAGATATGCTTTAATACTAAATTTAGATCTAATTCCCGTGAGTTAAATAAAACACCCATGCACAGGTAACCGACGTCAGTTAGCCCTAACCGATGTTAGTTCCTACTTGCCTGAACAATGTCAGTCATAGGTGGTTGATGTCATTCCCTTCATAACCAATGTTGGTTACTGTGTTTTCCAACAAGTTTAATATAGCATGCTAAACTGAAATAATTGAGCTCCACAACTCAACAATCTCCCATTTGGAGATAAATTACTACACTATATCATGTACAACATCATTCTTGGATCCTTTCATTAGCTTTATTTCTTCCTCTTCAAGTCTCAAACTTGAATACCAAAAAAAATGGAGTGTAGCTCCAACTTCTCTTTTGTTAATGGCTTCGTTAGCATATCCGCATAGGGTTTTCACTTGTATGTATATTCTCTATTTTTAGCTGCCCATCCTCCAATACCTGTCGTATGAAGTGATACCTCAACTGAATGTGTTTCATTCTAGAATAAAACGTTGAGTTCTTTGCCAAATGAATTGCACTCTGATTGTCACTGAACAATTTTCAACCATCTTGCTCCTTTCCTAAATCTTCCATGAACCTTCTCATCCATATCATCTCTTTTCTATCCTCTGTAACTGCAACATACTCTGCCTCTATAGTAGATAAATCCACAACCTTTTGTAATCTTGATATCTAGATAACTGTCATCCCACCTACTATGAAAATATATCCAGTAGTGCTCCTTCTACCATCTAGATCTTTAGCCATATCCGAATCAACATAGCCACATAAATAAATATCCGAACCTTCATAGCATAACTGCATGCTAAATGTCCCTCTCAAATACCTGAGTATCCATTGGACTGCTTTCTAATGCTCTTTACCTAGATTGGCCATAAATCTACTCAAAACTCCCACTACCTATGCAATGTTTGGTCTGGTACAAACCATAACATACATGAGACTCCCAACTGTTGAAACATATGGTACTCATGTCATGTATTTGTACCTCATGTGATGAAGACACTGATCTTTGCTCAATTTTATGTGTCCATCCATAGGTGTACTTACAGGTTTTGAATTCTACATTTTAAAACTTTCTAACACCTTGTAGATATAATCCTCATGAGACAAATACAGTTTCTTGTTCTTCCTGTCTTTGTGTATTTGCATGCCAAGGATTCTTTTTGTAGCTCCTAAATCCTTCATAGAAAATGTGTGAGCTAGCTTTCCTTTAAGCTCACCAATTTCCTGCATATTATATCTTGCAATAAGAATATCATCTACATATAGTAACAAAATAATATAGCTCCCATTTTCAAGCTTCTTGAAATAAACACAATGGTCAGATTCACATCTCAAGTAACCATGCTCATGCATGAAACTATCAAACCTCATGTATCATTTCTTTGGAGTTTTTTTGAGCCCACATAGGCTCTTTTTCAACCTACACACTAATTTCTCCTTACCCTTGACTTCATACCCAAGCAGCTGCTGCATATAAATATCTTCATCCAAATCACCATGAAGGAAATCCATCTTCACATCTAGTTTATCTAAATGTAAATCATGTACTGCAACTATACTCAATATAGTATGCATGGAAGTCATTTTAATAATAGGAGAAAATATTTCACCAAATTCAATACCTACTTTCTATGCAAGTCCCTTTACTACAAGCCTTTACTTGTACCTTTTATGTCCACCCTCTTCTTCCTTGATCCTATAAACCCATTTGTTTTGTAATGTCCTCTTATTTGCTGACAACTTAAACCAAATTCCAAGTCTGGTTTTGTTACAAGGAGTCCATCTCCTCATCCATGCCATGCTCCTACTGAACGTGGGTATCAACCTACATTGCTTATTTAAAAAAATTTGGTTCACCATTATCAGTCAATAATAAACAAGATAAAGAAGGTCTAGAGGTTTACTTACCCTTTGTGACCTTCTCACAAAAATTCTGGGATACCAGAGGCTCATTCTGGACCTCCTAGACATTTGTTTCCAATTCTGACAGTGACCGACACCGGTCACCTATAACTAACATCAGTTCTACTAACTGATGTCAGTTTGGCTCTTCTGTAACTGATACAAGTTCAGTTGAACGATGTCGGTCAAAGGTCAACTAACATTGGTTACTATGTAACCCTGTAGGTATGACTTTTAAATCTAGAGAGTTCATTTTCATTCACAAACTTCTCAACCGGTTCGTCCTTGGGTACCAAAATTTGATCCATGTACATTATCTTTTCATTTCAGGGGTCAACTAACACTGGTTACTATGTAACCCTATAGGTATGACTTTTAAATTTGAGAGTTCATTTTCATTCACAAACTTCTCAACCGGTTTGTCCTTGGGTACCAAAATTTGATCCCTGTACATTCTCTTTTCATTCCATTCAATGTCATGACTCCTAATAATTTTAGAATTCTCTAAATCCCCAAAATAGAATCCAGAATCACCAGACCAGTAACTAATGAAAGTGCATCTTTTGGATTTTTCATCCAACTTTTTTCTATTTTCCTTATCAATATGCACAAAAGCTTCTAAACCAAAAAATTTAAGAAAAAAAATATCTACCTATTTTCCAGTCCAAAATTCCTATAGTATTCCTCCATCTAGTGAACTTGAGGGCCCATGGTTAATTAAATAAACTATTGTATTAATTGCTTCTGCCCAAAACTGCAAGGGAAATCTAGCATGTATCCTCATACTTCTAGCATGTTCCATGATTGTCATGTTCATTCTTTGTGCAACACCATTCTCTTGTGGTGTTCCTGGAACAATCCTTTCTCTATGTATTCCATTCTCTGAACAATAATAATTGAAAGCATTGCTATAATATTCACCACCATTGTTAGATCTAAGACACTTTAAATTTGAATTTGATTCATTCTCAATAAGGGCTTTCAATCTTTTAAAAGTCTCAAAAACATTAGATTTATGTTTAATACAATAAACCCATACCTTTCTTGTAGCATCATTAATGAAAGTAACATAATACTGGGATCCTCCATGAGAAGCTACCTAAGCTAGTCCCCACACATCTGAGTGTACAAGCTCCAATTTATGCTCCTTCTTAGGTGCCCCAACTTTGAGAAATCTCACTCTCTTTTACTTTCCAAAGATACAATGCTCACAAAAATCAAGATCTAAATCTTTCAAATTTGATAATTTACCCTTTTCCTTTAATATCTGCATTCCTTTTTGACTCATATGGCCCAACCAGTTATGCCACATGCATGCATCTAAATCTAAAGTAGATCATGTAGAAAAATAATCAGTAATACAGGTAGATAAATATAACATTCCTACCTTTTTACCTCTTACCACAACAAAAGCACCCTTGGTGACTTTTCGAGAGTTTGTTGTGAATGTAACCATGCAACCGACTTCACCTAGTTTCCCTACAGAAATAAGATTCCTCTTGAGGTTTGACACATGCCTCACATCTTTCAATACCCATGTATTTCCATTTTGTAATTTTAGATGAACTTCCCCTTTACTCGGCATTACTACAAGGTTCATCATCACCCAAATAAACATAACCAAAATTACCCTGGACATAATTTCTAAAATAACCCTTATTAGGGGTTGCATGGAAAGAAGCTCCTGAATCTAAAACCCATGATTATATTCTATTATCCAAAGAAAGAATAAAATAATCTTGCATTACCTCTGCTACAATATTTACCTCTTTACCTTTATCTGGATGTTGGTTATCTTTATCCTTTGACCAACAATATTTGTTCACATGTCCTTTCTTTCCACAATTCCAACATGTAATTCCCTTACCTCTGGATTTAGATCTGACATTCCTTGACTTTAATTTCCCATTATTCTTACTCTTGGATCTCTCCTTCTACTTACCTCTTCTTTTTACATTCAAAGCATTCCTAGATGATGATTCCTATGTACTTTTCCTAAGAATTTCTTCATTCAAGATTATACTAACCACATCATCAAACTTTAAAATATTATTAGTAGATGTTGTATTACTAAGAGCCATTACCAAGCTATCCCAACTATCATGAAACAAACATAAAAATAAAAGTACTTTCACTTCATCATCAAACGGAATATCAACTAATTTTAGCTGATTTACAATAGATCATAAATCATTCAATTGACTAGATGCAGATCCACTGTAAAAATAACAACACAAAAAGTGTTGCCAACAGGGTATTTCTAGCCTAACTTACATAAGCATGCAACATTGTATGCTAGAAGGTGTGATAAATGCCAAAGAATGATTAGCCTACCAAAACAGATGAGATGCCACTGCAACCTCAGCTGGTATTGTAGCCATTTGACAAATGGGGATTGGAATTCATTGGACCAATAGATCTAAAATATCAACATAAGGAGTAAATTTTGGTGTGCACAAATTATCTCACTAAAAGGTCAGAAGTGAAAGCATTACCAAATCAGAAGAGTGAGAAAGTTGCTAAATTCCTATATGACCATATCTTCACAAGATATGGTGTGCTAAGAGAAATTGTTATAGATCAAGGTACACACTTCACTGTTAAAGTCATCTTTGATTTAACGAAGGAATATGAAAGAAAGCATAGTAAATCTACACCTTATCACCCCCAATCCAATGGCTAGGTTGAGGTAACAAATAGGGAAACAAAAGTCATCTTGACCAAAATCATTGCACTCCATAGAAGGGACTGGTCAGAAAGACTTCCAGAAGAAGTTTGGGCGTTCAATACAACTTGGAAGACAACAACATGCTTTACACCATTCAAGATTCTATATGGTAAGACTGTTGTTCTCCCTATTGAATTAGAGCATAAGACACTCAGGAATGCACTTGAATTAGGCATAGATTTTTCTAAAGCTCAGAAACAAAGGATTCTCCAACTCAATGAGCTAGATGAAATGAGGAGACAAGTTGTTCATAATACAAAGGTAGTACAAAAGCAAAGGATCAAATGACATGATAGGTTCATAAAAAAGGGACAATTCCAAGAAGGTGATTGGGCTCTCTTATTTGACTCCAAGTACAAGGACCACATGGGAAAACTCATAACAAGGTGGTTGGGGCCATACGAGATTGAGAAAATATTTCCCAATGGGGTTATAAAACTCACCACCATAGATCCTGTGAGATTCAAATTGCTAGTGAATGGTACATAGATTGAAGTTGTACAAAAAGTCAGCTGATAGGAATACTTTCATGCAACAATTCAGAGGAAGTCAAAACATGATGGAGATGAGAACAACAGAGTTAAGATCAGAAGTTGAACCTGTTGGTTCATCTTTTGAAGTTGTTGAGGAATGAAAATTTCAGTGGCCTTAGTATATTCAACTTGCTAGATACTCCAAGGATGAATAAAAGTTATGAGATCATCCCTCTTGGTGATCATCACCACTCAACTAACATGTTTTGTTTTTATAATTTTTGCTTTGCAGGTTTTGGTGTATTTGTTCTAAGGAGTGCATAATCTTTGATAGAAGGAGATAATGCAAAGACTAAAACATCCACTTGCAATAACATGTAGAAAATCTCTATTTTTCTTTCTTGTTGGCAGAACTTGTGATTACATGAATAAATAAGGATCAAATTGTGTTTGCAAGAACCTATGAAGAAGACTGACACTAGAAATGTTCAGTCTTCCTTCTCTGGGAATCAACTGATTCTACTAAGGGACCTCTAACATGCACTTACAACACTATATACAGTGCTTATAGCAATGGGTCATATCAACTTGCAACATCATGATGACTCTGTATGTAGCCGAAGGTGCAAATTCTAATAAGGCACATGTCACAATCATCAAACATACTTCTTGAGATAAGTGCACTTGATCCGCTTTATTAGAGTACCAATAGAATAATTATAATCAATTAATATTTGTGCCATGTCCTCAATAACTTTAATTTCCATAATTTTCCACCACCTTCCATAATGTGATTTTTCTCCCATGTCACCCCACTTCATCACCTCACAAGGGTGTGTCCTTAAAATCCAATTAATACATGCCCTTTCGAGTTACGTGTAAGTTGGCTACAAACTTTAGAAAACACCAAGTACTCGAGATATTTACAATCATTCAATTTTTTGCAAAATCAATTCAAACTGTAAAATTTTTTGGGCCTCTCAGAGCTAAAAGAAGTTATAGAATTCAAACATGGGTGGCGACCTAATTAGGAACGAGCCTACAGATCATTCGCATCTCCGTAATCAATCACAAATTCTACAGTATTTCCATGACAGTGGTTAGATGGAGTATATCAATAAATTTCAAGGATTTAACGAGTTAATGGCAACATATTTTACCACCACCTTTAAGGATGGAAAGGCCATAGTGAAGGGTTTGATAGTCAAGGTAGATGACGGAATTCTGGTTGAAGTAACTGGACTCCTCGACAAAAGGAGAGTTGTATCCTGCCAAGGCAAATCCAGATGAAGCTCGCATAAAATTTGGAGACCCGAGATGACAACTTCATTAGTGAAAGACAAGGTACCTTATCACACTTCTTTAAAATCCTTATGGGCTGATGTTGGAAACTATGTTATAAAGTACTTCACCTGTGAGGGTAGGTACTCACAGTTAAACACTATGCATTTTAAATTACTCAATTATTTGAAAAATGGACAAACATGTCAATGTGCCTAATTCCTACATGAAGGCCTAAAGAAAATGAGTAAATAATCTCAAAGGGGTAGGTCTTGCATTATCTCACCATTGTCTTGTCACCTTAGTTGTAAAACATGCATTGGTGATGGAACATCTGGAAGTAAATTGGGGGAGTTTTCTAGGGAAAAACATATTAATTATTTTTTACATAAGGGGAAGAAAAAGAGGAGAAGCTCAGATTGGTTCTTCCACACCTCCTCCACCTAAAAATTTAGTTGTTACATCTATTCCCTACCTTTGTTCAGAAACCCCTACTCCTACACAAACTTCCATACCTACATAAACACATGTCCATGACAAACCTCCATCTCGTAAGAAGGAACTCTAGGTCAATCTCCCATGATAGAATTCTTATTGTCTGAAACTTTGTTAAATATATCCACACCTGAGTCTTATTCATCTAAAGGTAAATGTAAGTCTCCAAGAAAAACCTCTAAACCACCAAGAAGATCCCATAGACTCCATACTAAAAAGACCAAAAATTCAAATCCTAGGAGAGACACTTCAAATCTTCCTAGACAGTGATGAAGAGGAGCTAGAAAAGACTGAGGAAGCTATTCCAATGGAAGTTGAGCAAGGAGATCATGTAGACACAAATGAGGACATAGGCATGGAAGATATAACTAAGGAGGTGGAAGAGAAAAAGGAGGAGGAGTTAGGTGAGAAACCTACTCAGGAGAGCCCTAATGAACCAATTGGAGTTTAAACAGAGGTCTGTTCATGTCTAGGGAAACCCACATATAACATGAAGGAGAAGTATTTACAAAAGAAATTAAAAATGTAGCCAATGTGACCACAGATAATGAAGAACAGACCGAGGAAGCACTTGAACACTCAATACCTAACCACATACTGATGTCATGGACACTTTGGATGATTTTCCACAAGATATTCAGGACACAATTGAGAATATTATCCAAGACCTTGAGCCAGAACTTGTTCATAAACCTATTGGGATAATAAAAGTGGATAGTCCTACAATTTCCCAAGAAGAAGTTCATGAATCCTTAGAGATTGTGTATCCACCATTTCCACCACTCAACCTGTAGCCACATGTTATGATCAAGGAAATTTTTAGAGAACCTCCCAAACCATCTTGTAGGGATATGACAACTCAAACCACCTTGTTGTATTATTGGGTAACACAATTTGAGAATTATGTTAACAATATGTAGAGAAAGTGGGACAGAGAGAGGGAAGAATTGCTCTTCCAACATTAGCTAGATATTGAAGAAAAGGATAGGTAGCTCAGGGCTAAGGATAATGAGATTGCTATACTGAAGAAAAAGCAAGAAGAAATTATTAAGGTAACCAAAGAAATACTCTTATGCATGCCACCTTTAAATGTATATGTTGTCTTCTTAAAGGAACAAATGTTGCAACTAAAATATACTTGCATCAACTCAGGTTTCTAATTTGACATTAGTGCAACTTGTAGCTTCTTCAGATTGTATTTACAAATGCCACATGAAATCCAATTGTTGTTATGTGAATTATATATGTATAACTATGCTCTAGAGTATGACAAAGATTGGATACCTACACTCTACATTGGGGATGTGCAAATTAGGGCACTGTGTTCCTACTTTAACAATGAACTATATAGGGAGAAGTATATGGTGGATTACAGAACACTTGTGTAAAGTACAACCCTTGATGATAAGAGTAGAGGCAGGAAACACTAAATAAATGATTGAGGTAATATGGGAAGTTTATGGAAATTCAAAAAATAAAACATGGAGGGTTTACAGGATGAGACAAGAGGCCCATGATGAAGCAAGAGACTACATTAAGTTTAATGGTGCGGAAATAGTACAGGCCTGTAGGACAAGATGGGAAGAAATGTCACAAGAAATGAGGAGAAAATAAATGCATTCTTATCCTAACATTATCCCAACTTTTAGAAGGATAAATGCATATATTGAAGTCTCCAAGGGATGTGGAAAATCTTGGTTTCCTATTGGTTACTATCCACCAATTTTCCACTATCCTATCCCCCACTAGTCTGGAAATACACAAAGTTGAATGAGGAATTGTAAGACAAGAATAATGGATAAGTACAGAAGGAATGTAGGTTATTTGTTCACAAAACCAGAAGGTATCTCAGCACTAATGGACTTCAGGAAATTGTGCAGCATTATACAGGTCGACCCTAAGAAAGAAGAGGAAGAATGCAAGAATTCTTGAATGAGGACATTCAAGAAGCTCAGTCTGGGGGTGTGAAGAGCCCTTTTATTTACTATTTCAAATGCCTCATTTGTTGTATTTTGTTTATCCATGTGTACCCCCTAAACTTGTGTTTTTAATATATTGCTGAGCATATATGCTAAATCTTGAACTTATGGCACTTATATTAATTAATATAATTACTACTAAGTTTACTTTATTTTTTGGATTATGGATGACATTTATTCTTCTGAATACAATGTGATGATTAAATAGTGACTTCGAATAAATGTTAGCCTTAATTTCCAAAGGGTTGTTATGTGTATCCACTAACATGTAGCCAAAGAAACTCATTCACAATGTAAAGGGACTCATCCGCAGTAACTGAACATGCAACAATTGGGACTCGTCCACAAAAAATAACCTGCATAGCCAAAGGAGGTCACATGCATATACAATACCGTAATTTTGGAAAGCTTGAGCTACGTGGACACTTCACCTAATTTTGTCACAGTGTTGCTAAAGGAGAAGTTATGAGAACAGAAAGAAGATTCAACGCCATCACCTGATTATGCTCTGTAACTCCAACAAGGAACTAGTTGATTTAATTTGATAACTCGTTGATTAGTTTATCAAGTTATGTTAAGTTATTTGTATGAGGACACCTTTTAACAAATTTTGTTGCATGCATGAGAATCTCCAGTATTTCTTGGTTATGATCTTGCACTTAATCAAATTGTAACTGTTAGTAATAAGGTAGTCTCTTCACATCTCTTCTAAAGGGAATAATATAAAAAGAATGCTAAGGCTGTAGAAAAGGGGATCAATCCATAGGTAGAAATTTTGTTGTATGTTCATTTGTAATCTTCATGATATTGAATAAAATCTGAGTTCTGTTAAATTGCCTTAGACACATGCCTTAGGAGGGATTAACACCCAAGGCAGGGCCCACTTGTGGTTATGCTAACCCTCTCCTTTTGTTTGGTATTATAGTTTCTTGCATGATTAGATTAGATTTTCAACAACTTATCCTTTATTTATGATCTGTATTTTACATGTTTTGATGATAACCATAGTATTCATTTCCAATTATAAACTAGTCTATTTCCAGCATTATATTTCCTAATTGTAGTGACAACAATTTTCCCTTATACCTCCTAACATTTGTAACTATGCATACACCACTGACAATATTGAAATTTTATGTCCCTAGGTCTGATAATTAAATGATTGTGGATTAAGAAACAACATACTAATTGTTGCAAATTAATCTGCACCATCATCAATGTCTAGTTTTCTTACTTAGGAGTCATGCATATAATGACATACTATAGGCATGATGTAATATTACTATGTGTATGATTTCATGTCTACATTTCCCCCCACTTTATGCTATTGAATGAATATCTGGTAGCATAAAGTAGATAGGAAGGAAGAGTGTACTTAGTGGAGAACTGAAGGAGGTTTGCAACTGATAGCGTGTCCAATGGAAGTTGTAAGATTTGTATCATGGATTCTAAAAGGGGATATGAGCCCTATGGGTGACCTGTGCACGTAGTGGAAATGATGTCTACACTTGTAACAGAACATTACCTTTGTATAAGCACTTTGTGATGTATATTCCTCCTTGTTCCATTTGTGTTTCCTTTTGTCGAGATAAGGGCGGACTTGCAAAAGAATAAAAGTGTAGTCAATGCTCATGGTATATGAAATTGAATTTTAACGTAGATAAATCAAAATAAAAATGTGTATGAAAAATAAGTGAATCAAATTTAGAACACACCTAAATGTTACGAGAGAAAGGATATAATTATACATGTGTGTTTATTGCATGGGAGATGGTTAGAAGGGTTGAGAGTGATCAATTCTCATACTAATTTGAAACATCAACAAAAGGTTATAAAGTGATCATTGAACCTAAGAAATTGATTGTAAATCTGATAAATGTTCTACATGTTTTGGTTTCTAACTTCGTGTTTAATTTATTGTTTGTGAAGTTTTGGGTTTATGTGTATATTTTCTCTGCATTAATTAGTATTAAAGAAGGAAGATATAGTAGTGGAATTTGTTCATCCTAATAATAATTTGTAAGTGTGTGTTTAAGCATGACAAGAGACTTCTTGGAGAAAATAAGAAAGAAAGAGGAAAGTAAGAAAGAAAATGCAAAAAGGAGTGGTAAGAATCCCTAAGAAGTAAAAAGAAAGAAAATAAGGAAGAGTGTCAAAAGGACTAGGTGAGAGAGAGAGAGAGAGAGAGAACCTAGGTGAGACATAAGCAAGGTGAAAAATAAATTTTTGAAAGATGAAAATGGAGGAATGAAGTTGAGATGATAAAGGGATCGGTCAAGTCACCATGTCACAAGAAAAAAGAACAAGAGAGAGAGAGAGAGAGAGAGAGAGAGAGGAAAAGAGGAGAAGATGATTGAACTAGGAAGGTAAAGAGCCTTATGGATTTATTAAGAGATAAGATAGTAGAGAGAAGAAATGGAACAATTGTTAGTGTTGATGGAAATAATAAGAGAATAAGAAAACTAAGGAATCATAATAGTGGTTAGAAAAAGAGCTAAGTGGCCTATAAGGTTACTTGTAGAGAGTAGAAAAAGAATGCAGTTGAAAGATTTACTAAGAGAAGAAGAAAGAAGGATAAAGAAAATGAAGAAGTAAACAAATAAACAAGGAGATGAAGTAGTCAAAGAGTTTATACTTGTAGAGGATAAGTAATTTGATGAAGATGATGTCATGTAGATATTCCTAGCCTCTCTTAAAGGGTATGAAGACGAAGGATGCTTGAGTAATGAAGATGAGGGTGAAGAGGTATTTTATTATGCTAAGGAAGATTTTGAAGATGAAAATCAGTCTCGTGAGGATGAAAAATGTGAAAATGAAGACAAGAATGAAGGCAATTTTTTTTAAGGAAAACTACAAGTTGGCGCAACAATAAGACATTCAAAAGGCACTTGAAGAGACTCAAGGGTCTCCATATTTTTTATCTAAATTTTTGTGGGATCGTGTTTGTACAAGTGTGCTAGCTAAAGAAGTGAAGTTTATAGATGGAGAATCTCTTAAGAGAGCTTGAACAAAGAGAATGTAAGAAGGCATCCTTATCTTAGAGGATTAAAGCTATGAAGGGGAAGATGGAAGAGAGATGAATTCCCAAAATTGTCCATTGCTTAATATACCCTATTTTCACAAAATATAATAACTTTTGGCCAAGAAGCAGTAGAACACAACATTTTTAGACCATAACTATCAAGAAACATATCAAGTAATCATTTTATATTTTATCTCAAGAGAACCTCAAAATTCCTCAATCATGGTTAAAATTGTTTAACATTATCATCATAAAGGGGAAAAGGATGTTACTTTTAGCCTTTAGATGAGGAATTGTATGACATCGTTATTAAACACATTAATGTTTCCCACAAGTAGTATGTCAAGCTAGAGCTCATTTTCACGATGCTTGTATTCACCCATCCTTTAATTTGGTTAACTTGGTTCTTAACCACGTAAAAGGAAAATGAAAAAAATAAATCACTCAAATTAAAGTGTTTTACAAGATTTCCTTGCATAAGGGTAATTTAGAGAATCTCCACCAGGGCTATAGACGCCCGACTAGTAGTGGAACAAGACCTTCAGTAGAACCAAAGGTATGTCTATCAAGGCTATAAACACTTGGCTAGTAATAGAGAAATGACCCAACCTTCCCCTCATATTTATCCCTAAAAAAATCATTAAAATTTAAGCAAATAGAAAAATACAACACAACAAGCCACGCCGATGGAGATTCCCCAAATTGAGATCATAAATCTATAAGGCACGGAAAATTAATTCATAAGAACACAAAAAAATCTTTGAAAAGTGCTTTAATTTAGTATGTCACATTACAAAGAAAATATATTAGATTTTTCTCTTATTTTGATAACACAAAATTTTCAAGTGTGCATGTTCATGTTTTGTTGCAGAAAAACTAGAGGTTTTAGATTCTTGACGTTTCATTGGAAGAATTGCTCAGAAGAATTATCCAGAAAAATCCTCCATTTATTATTATTTCCACAACATGCCCCCCTAATTTCATAGGTGAAATCAAGGAACCATAGGCCTTTCTCGAGGGTAGTATGAAATTGCATTTACAACTTAGATTTCATCCATTGACAATTCTTTGTTATGAGTATAGACATGTTATTGTTTCATTTTCTCATACTTGTTTGTCTTATTTATCCTCTTGTGCCCTCCACAAATGCATCCCTTGACCTCCATACAATATCCATTTGATGTGAAGCCCGCAAAAATCATTACATTGTGTTTTATGACATCCTATTTTTGTGTGGCCTTATCCTTTCACCCACAGTCCTACACAAATCTATACATTGGGTCCATTTTCCATTTTCCTTGGTAGTATTACATTAAACCTTCAAACATTTCCAAATCTATGGCATTCAATCGATCCTTCTGTTTCACCCCACAATCATATCTTAAGTCTGATGACATAACAATCGTTACAATAACACCAAAACTTGACAAGTGGTCTATGCGCAAATCCATTTCTTCATACTACAGGTGACCATATACCATGCATAACCTAGAAACATATGCAACATGTCCCTAGGTACCCTTCTTACCTCTTGGCCTATGACAAATTTATAATTTTTTGCTACACACATATTTCATGTGATTCATCACCCATTTGGGCATATCTAACATGTAATACTTGGATTTTTATAGACTTATGTTGCACACATGTTATAAACACTTTTGTAATACTTTAAAGACCATTAAAGAATGTATTATCGTATTTCTTGAGTACAAACTTTCACATGACCTAGTGCACATTCACACTTCTCGTATTGTGCATAGTTATGAATCCATAAGGAGCATGTAAGACATAAAATGAAATAATGCATGCTCATGTGAAAATTTTATAGAGTTTGTGCAATGTTCAAAAGTGTTACTTCATGTAGGTAAAAGGGAATCCCACCATTCAATGAAAAAAATCCCCATGGCACAAAACTAAGTGCACAACCATTATGTAAAACCATAAAGTTAGAGCATATCATGGATCTTAGAATATAGAAAATGAAAAAATATTGATGACCTGAATTTAATGAAGACGTCATTTCTGAAATCCTTTTTAGGAAATATAAGGTCTCACCCACTCATCAAATTTAGAAGTTGGATGTCTCCTTGAACACGCCATGTCAAATGGAAGGTGGTGAATTTCATGAGAATCTTGACTTCTGAGCACAAGTTTCCCTTATATGTCACAGAGGTTTGAATGCCACTAATTAGATTAGATCAATCCATGATTATTCTAACCACTTAACAACATTTAATGAAGATCTTTGGGACTTATAAAAATATATCGATATGTCAGCCACTTCCTAGCCACCTATTTACCATTCAATTGGATTTTAATATGTAACCACCTTCCATTCAATTTATTTAATCTAGGATATACATTAGGCTGCCACCATTAATGTTTGTAAAACATTATTCAACTTGGGTTTTCCTATAAATACCCAATTGAAAGACCTTATAAATGTCCTTGATTTTGGAATAGAGAATCTTATGAGAATTTTTATACATTTGCCTTGTCTCACAAATCTTTCAAAGTTTTTTGCCTAAGTTGTGCAACTATGTATGTTTATTTTAATTAACTAAATATTACAGGATCCTCATTATCTTTTATTGATTGTAATATTGTTCGATTTAGAAAATTTGTGAGATAGAGTTTATTCCTCATGCATCCAACAATGTCGTGTTACATCTATCTTGGAAGTTGATTCCCTTTAACTCTTTCACTTACCCATTTCATAATCAAGTGTGTATTGGTCTAAACGTGGACATGGTTATTGGCTTGGTATTCAAAAGGATCAAAACTCGCATATCAGCATACAAACTTATTTCTCTTTTCTCCCTACCCTATTCATATTTTACACTATTTGATGCTCGTCTTAGGGTATATTAGTATAAGACTAAAGCTTTCAATTTGTATATCTAATTTAACTTAAGTGATTTCAAGTGAAATTCGTAGTTGAGTATTTATATGTGGATTCATGAATCAATAGGCTATGAAGTATGTTCTATTTAGTATTCACTTGTAGAATCCTACAAAACCGATTCTTGTGAATGATTTCTAAGTCACAATTTCATATCAGGTAAACAAACCATAAAACACCCTAAAAATATAAAAAAACCATTATCGTGTCATTGGGCTATTCCTAGCAAGCTTTTTTGGCTATCAAGACCTAGTGAAAGTTAACCTTGGGGAATCCTAAACCATTTTTGCATATGTTCCCTTTTTAGAGAAGCATAACCCCATATATTTATGTAAGACTGCCTATTTTTGTGCTCATGTGCATCCCATTTTCATGAAGATCGATATCTCTAGCAATGGAGGGAGGTGGAGAGGACTTCAGGGAACCAAAAAAATTCTCCACGGTTTGGAATTGCTAGATTATAGTAAGTGTCACAATCTAGTGCACTTGGAATTTTGTAGACAAAATAAAGGGAGGTAAGACTACAAAGTGAAAATAACCTCTTTAGTACTACATGGCTCCACATGTCATGATCTAATATATGCATGAAATTAATTTATGAGGAAGAATGCAAGGTAACTAACTACTCTTAAGGTAAGATATCTTGCCACACATTGATTTATATTACATGCACCAAAAGTAATTGGTCAGAGGAAGACTCCAAAGCAAGAAAAAATCCTACTTTCCTATATTCCTTCACATGTCTCCATAATCTTCTTTTTTAACATCATAATGTTTCAAGCCCATTTAGGGTTATAAGCTCCATAATGGATCTATCAAATGGATTGATGATACTTGTCCTAATCTAGGGACTTTGAGATATATCTTCAAGGTACACAAAATTTGCATTACAAAGAGTTTAATTGTGAGGGAAAGAATTAAATTATGGCATGTGGACTAATACAAGGAGATTGTGTTGTATATAGGCAAGAATAGTATGCTTAGAATTAGTGCCAACTAATTTTATTTTATTTTCTCATATCTACATAGGGATTCCTACATATATGTAATGCATTTCATATATCATTGAGAATTAGGGTTTATGTGGTTCTCCATTTTTCTAGTATTTTATTCTAGTCTTTTTCAAAAATAGTGTCAATAACTTTTAATTTTAAGTAGCATTTAGAATCAACTCTTATGTAGCCTTTTTGTGTTACCAATACAGTTGTACATATATATGTAATTATAGATATATGTTTATGTGTGTACATAAGAAATGTGGATGATGTATCTATTATGTAAATCGATCATTTCAATCGTGTATAGGTGAATTTCTAAAACTAATAATGAGATAATTAGATTATGATATTGTAACAGTTCAATACTAATAATATCAATATTGGAATTTTATATCACGGTAGTTAAAACCTAATAATAGCAATATTAGATTTTGATATAACAATAATTAAAAACTAATAATACTAATATTGGAATCCAACTTCATATTTAAAATACCCAAAATGTTGATCTTTGGAAGTTTACATTATGTGGAATAAGTCCACATTTATTGAGATGTTAATTATTTATCTATAAAAATCTAAGATGTACGCTTGATTCAAAGACTTTATCTAATTAAATCAATCATGTACACTTGATCAAGAGCATTTATCTACATGAATTGAGCAAATATTTTTTTATCATACACATTCAAACTAATTCATATTGAACAAATCACTTAATGTGAAACATCTAAACAATCACATTATATTTGTTTTGTCTCTTTAGTAGTTCAGAACTAATAGGTGACACCCTCAATAGTGCAATAATGTAGGTTATCTTTCTCAGTATCCCAACACCCTAGGTTGGCTTTATGCGACTCAATGTTCATGATTTTTTTCACTAATACAAGATGTGACCAATTTATACACACACCCCTTTGATGGATTTTAATTTCTCTCCAACCAAGAGGCAAATCAAATGAGATCAACAACCTCTTTTGGATAACATAATTGCTGAGAACATGATGTATTTATTCATTGAACAAATGTGTCATACTCCATTGAAAAACAATGTTTATCATGTTTTATCTATTTGTTTGTTATTTCAAATTTTGTTATCAATGCTTCTATCATATAATTGTGTTTGTCAAAATAATTTCAATCTATTGTGTTGCTAACATTTTTTAGATTAACATATTATCTAAAGGGGACATTGGAGAATGTTGGATTACAAACGTTGTACAAGCCACACATAAAATATCCTTTTGGGTATCCTTTTTACTTTACTTTAAAACAACATTTTCAATTCTAATTTGAAGTGGTGGAAATTGTGGATATCTAAAAATGGCACAAGCCCTTTTTATAATGAAATTTAAATGATTTTGTGTACATGTTTGGTTATCTCCAATAATTAGGATTAATTTGAGTGTGAACACTTCTACCCTAGTCAAATTATTGTGAAATGTCTCCTAAACACCTCTTTGGTAAATATTTTTCTATTTTCACATTTTTTTTAGAATTCCTGCCTTGTGGTTTTGATATGGGTTCATTTTTTATGTTTGGGACATAGTTGGCCTTCCTAGACAAATTTGTCCCAAAGACTTTGTCCTACATGAAAACATTCATTATCCTTTGTTCTTTTCTTAAACTTTTCTAAAGAAAATCTCTTCATGTTAGCATTTTGGATCACTTGAATTCAATTTTGAGTCATTTGCATGTCAAAAGATTATAAATTCGAGGTATGATGACTATATAAACACAACATTAAATACATTATAAAGGTGGGGATGGAGTCATGAAAAGATCAATACACTAGCAAAACATCCAAAATCTTTTGCACACTCAAGTATACAATTGATTACTTTTATTTTCAAATTTTAAGCATAAGCATTTAATGCATTACCTCTTGCACCATTGGGTTTTAGGGAACGAAATATAGTATTGCATCAATTATCACATGTTCTCACACATCTATTAGGAAAGAGAACTACATCGGTCTGAGGCCTCTTTAGAGTAGTGTTATGTAGGCAACTCTCAACTCAACTAGGAGTTAAGGAAGCTCTACCAATATGGAATAACCCCCTTTTCAAGTTTTCAAGAAAAAGGAAGAAGCTAGGGTTTTAAAAAGAAGAATCCCTAAATCAGTTAAATATATGAGATCACATACGACAAAATAAAGGACACTACTCCTAAAATAGAGATGAACATAGTACAAAATTTAGAATCCAAATCAGATCCCTAGAGGAAAAAATCATTCATACATAACAAATTCACCTGGATGACTTTATATAAGGAAAGTGACTTCATCGTTCTTATAGTTTTAGAATCCCACAATTATAGGATAACTCATTGACACCTTACAAAACCCTCATTCACACTTTCAAATCACTTTCATTCCATTTCAACAAAAAATGTTTTAATCTTCTCTACCCTACTTTGTACTTTTCTATAAATTTAGTTCACCTATGTTATTGCAATTTGACATAGTTATCTAGACATAATATAGGATCTATATGTGTATTGGCATTTTACTATAATATAATGGTATTTCATCTTTAAATAATTGTTTAATGATTTAATTAGATTAAATTTTAAATATTTGTATTATAATGTAATAATGTTATATTAGTGTCAACACTTTTAAATATAAATGTGATGGTCTTTTAAAAATAACCAATTCATGTATTAATGAAGAAAATGTGAATTTGCATTAGATGCAAACTACATCAAAAAATATAGATTGCCGCCATTTTTAGTGATTAAAGGCCATCATAATTTGTGTCATAAAATAAGTAATGCAAGTTAGCATCATAAACATAAAACAAATTATTTCTAATGCTAAAAGTGAAGCTAGAACTTCAATATCTTATAATGCTTCACTCAACCACTTAAAGCTAGACTCAAAGGTTTAAAACTATTAAGAATTCCATTTTTTAAATCTAAGCTTTCACATTTTGCTTAGTGTTTGTTGTATTAGAGTCTAACCCTTAGCTATAGCATTATTCATTCACAACAACTATGACTTATGTTCCCTTTTTATGCGCATTCTAAAATATTATGCATCTCTTTTGATTTTTTCAAACCTCTCAAATTTTTTGGTTCTAGATTCATGAATTCTTCAGACCATTAAAATTGGAACCTTTCATATGATTTTTTTTTATTAGGAGATTGGCCTTACCTTCTTGCAAATATCATCCATATTTGGCATGCTTTCAGACTGGAATTTTCTTTTTAATTTTGAAATAAATGAATTCAATTATATTTTCTCACACTAATATAATCTATAATCTTTCATATTATAGTAAAACAATGAGTTTTTCCAATGTGTTCTTGTAGATTCAAGTTCAAGCATTTAAGGTTGTGTTAGAAGTCTCTCATATCCAAACCCTTTTAAATAACATGTACAATTATTTGTAAAACCCCTGGATCATGTTCCTTAACCCTTGTTGTCTTGAGAAAGCACTTCGAGAGGAAGGGCATCATCAAAGTCACTCCCGTTGCTGCTATAACAACCAATCTGGGTCAGGATTTATTTCTTACTATCATTATCTCCCACATTCTCACCATGGGGTTGGGAATCTCCACATATTTTACGTAGAGCATAAACTACTTTCAACACACTCAAACAAGTCAATTAGTTCAACACTCTAATCAAAACACACTTAGCTTGCAAAATGCTTGTTGTTCATAATTCAAGACACCTTCAAAACATGTAATTTTGACCTCAAATGCTCAAATGGATTAGTGAAAAAAACTTCCAACACACTCAATATCCTCCAACCATTGCCTAACCAATCATCTAATCGATTTGAAATCACTAGGTTTAGTTGTTTAGTCCTCCTTTTTGCTAAAATTGCCAATTAGGCTTCTTGAGAAGAATGATGGTGGTGGTTTATGAGTAGGAACAATCTACAGTGGCCCTGAAAAAGTTACTAATGGATTTGGATACCCTTTATTAATTTCCAGGTGTGGGAAAATTTATTTGGTTCAATTCTTAGTGCAATGGCTACTTCCTTCACAAACTCCTTTACAAAGCCTATTTCTTCCTACTAGCCCTACACCAAAACTAAATCAGATATATATGATGATTGGAAGATTCATTTTATAAAATAAATAAGATTTAAGGTACCCATTTAGATGTTCCTTAAGTGTGAAAAATTTCATATTTCCTTCCTTAGAAGGTCTTCCCCAAAACCCATTGTCTCAAATTTCTATTTAGGTCTCTTACAGTATGTTACAAAAACATTTTCAAACTGTTGAACCTTTCCTCTCTCTTGAAAACTTATCTATGAAAAATTCTTTGAAAATATTGTCAAGGGATGTGGCAAGGTGGTTTATTACAAATTTAGGTGTTTAAAGTTGAGTTTTAGACCATAAAAAGGTAAACTGTTATTAAACCCAAAGACAGTTTGAACTTGAGCCCAACAAGAAACTATTCTTCACCAAATTGAATTTACTAACTTTCAAAACTTCAAATCTCCCTGAAAATGTATATACACACTTCTAAAAGCTATTAAAATTACGAGTAAGTTCCATGCATCTCCAAAACATGTGTTTTTCTTCAAAAAGTAACATGTCCTAACCTTAAAGAAATAGAGGTTACCACCTACGTTTAGGTTTTTCAAGATTTTTTAATAGTTAATATCCTTAATTGGAAGCTTTGAAGGTGGTTATCCCCTAAATTATACTCTAGTTTTGTTTAGACACCCCGACTTAGTCTTATTTCTTTGAAAAACTTGTCTTTCCTTGCCTTAATCTTGGTTGTGCGTACAACATACCCCTATCACCAAGGGCTTCCTAGTTTTCTAACTCTCATATACACTCATGTCAGAGATGATTCTTTACTTGATTTAAAGCCAACAAGTTTAAATTTTCTCTTAATCACCATTACACTTCTTTTTTTTTCTTACAAAATTCATGCAATCCACACAAATGAGATCTACAATCCTAGTAAACAATGAATAAACATGCAAATTGTGTCTTCAAACTTTGGAGCTCCAAATTCACATTCCTTGATTGATCAATGAATGTATAAGTAGTTACAAGATGTATTTATACTTTCTTGGTTTGAATTACCTCCTTAAGTGACCTCAAGGGTCACACAATCAAGACTTGTGTGGAGGTTTCCTAATAAGAAGGAGCTCGAAACAAGATAAGGAGTTACAAAACAAAAAAAATCACCTTAATGAGACTTCAAGACCTCGTAGTACATCATGGACGAGATCTCCTTGACTAGGCTAGGAACTAAACATATAATAAATACTAGTAGAACCCCTACACCTAATGAGAAAGCCAAATTTTGGCTCAATAGAGATTCAAAAATTCAAATATGTAAATTGGAGGGAAACTCCATATCTTGAAATTTTGACCTCTAAAGCACCAAAAACCACCATGAAATGAACACTAATGGACTCTTAATGACTCTTAACCACCCCTAAAGACCTATACAAGCCAAATTTTGACTAAGTACAACTATATCATCCACATGAGTGATGCTCCTGCATCACTGTTCAATTCAATGGTTTGGTACCTCCTCCTTTTATTTCAAAGTTTCGAGGATGGCATTGGCCATTTATGTATAAATGGGATAAATCCTTTGGGGCAAATGAATATGCAGGGTGACTGAAACTTCAACCAATTATGACTGAACCCCATTGTTTTTTCTTGATAATAATTGAGGGATTTATTGGTCCCCTCATCCAAAGGATAGTAGTTACATATAATGTAATTAATCATCATGAGATATAAAATTATCAATACAAATAAATTGAAAGGATTTAATGAAATTTAAGGAAGAGATTATCTTCTAGACTTAGAGAATGATATGTAGGTTCTCGATGAGTTTAAGTCCAAGATTCTGAGCTGTAACCACCATTTTAAAATCCAAGAGCCAAAGGCCAACAAAGAAAAAAGTAGAAGAAAGAGAAAGTCTCTCTTGTTACTTTAACCATATGAATACCTAGATAGAAGATGAAAACTAATCATTAAGAAACTAATTACCTCATGGGAGTTGACCATAAATAAGACCACCCATATAAGACCCACAAAAACATAAGGACATAAAGACCAAATACATGGAAAATAAAAAGGGGAAATTATCCCCATATCTACTTCATCTACTAAAGGAAACATGGAAAAAGAGAAGGGTGTGCCAATATAGTTGAGCCCATGACAACTTTACAAGGAGAATCCCAGACGCCAATATCCATTCATATATCAACGAGACTAGATTGATATGCGATGAAATATTCATACGGGAAGAGAGAAGCCTTAAGAAGAAGAAGGGAACCTGGAAACATGCCTTGTATAAACTTATCGATCCAATACTACTAAATACCCTAAAAGAGATGAAGGGGAAAGAGGATCCCTAACAGCTAACCATGTATACATTCTCACCCAATAATTGGATTGTGGAGTCCTCATATGATTAACACCTTTAAAGGAGATCTTTGGCGGAAGAAGTGTTAAACCTAAAACAAAATAGGCTACTAAAACAGAGGTTTCTGAAAGAGAAACCTTTAGATTAGAAAGATTATTCATAGAAAAAAACCCAAGTCAACTCCATGATGAAGAGGAAGAATAATGTGGGATGATGGGGTTTTCATTTGAGCTAAGCTAGGTGTAGGAGTTACTGGAAACCCTTACCTGTCTAAATCCTCATACCATCACAACAATCAATATAGATTCTAGACTACTCATATCTGTGAGGAAGTGGGGGTCCGAAACCTCAGAGTAAAATGAAACCAATCGCATGAAAAATCAAAACTCTTGAGAAGAGATAAAATAAAACAAGTAGGCCCAAATTGGTCACTAAAAGTGCTAGTGAACTTGTTATTCCACGAAGGCCTTACTACCTCCCTATAGTGCCAAATAAGTTGGTCTCTATAGTAAAATGGGAAGCACACAAGTATAAGAAATAATAGGTAGATTTACATGCAATAGGGTGAGGATAACGCCTCTCCTGAAAGGATACAAGAACAAAATGACATAGGATTCCCCTATATTAACTCTCACCAGGTCTTGGTGGCAAAAAGATTTTTCTATGAATATCTCTAAGGCATGGAAATGGTTTTTTTGGTTCATTTACCTAATAGAAAACTATTGCTTAAGAATCATTCATATGAATTAGTTTTGTAGGATTCTGAAAGTGAAAAAAATTTATTAGAATATACTTCACATCCTACTGATGCACAAATGCACACATAAATATTTAGGTATGAGTTTCACTTGCAATCACTTAAGTTAAATTGGATAAATAAATTGTAAGATTTAGTCATATACTGAAATAAGTCTAACAAGGGTATGAAAATTTGCAAAAGATGAGTATGGTAAGGAGAAAAGAGAAATAAAATTGTAGGCTGCAATACAAGCTTTGATTTGTTTGAACACCAAGATTGAATAACCATTCTCACACTTAGAATAGTATACACTTGATCAATACGAGGGAATGTGCAAGAGTATGAGGGAATAAACTACCAAAATAGAGGGAACACAACAACATTGAACATGTAGGAAGTGCACTCTAGATCACATAATTTCCAAATCATAAAATTTTGAAAGCAATAAATGAAAATGGGATCCTCTAACATTCAGCTAATATAATTTAGGTAAAAACCTAGAAAGATAAGTGAGATAAGGAAAATGCATAAAAATTATCATAAGGTTCTCTATTCTGATTTTAAGGACCATTACAATGCATTTTAGCTAGATATTTATAGGAAAACCTAAGTTGAAATTTTTTTTATAAGCATGAATGGTGATAACCTAATACACAACCCAATTTAGAAAAAATGAATAGAATTTGGTTACATATTTGAATTCAATTGAATGTTAAGTGGGTGACCTAGAAGTGGCTGAGATATATGAATATTCTTAGCAGTCTCAAAGATCTTCAGTTATGTTGTTAAGTGCTTAGAACAAGCATGGATCAATCTAATCCGGTTGTTGGCATTCAAGGTTCTATGAAGTGCAAAGGAAACTTATGCTTGGAAGTCAATCTTCTCGTTAATTTCACCATCTTCCATTTAACACGACGTGTTCAAGGAGTCACTCAACTTCCAAATTTAAAGAGTGGGAAAGATATTATATTTTCTAACATGATGTCAAAAATGGTGGCTTTGTTGATTACAAGCGGCCAACCTTTCGTTGTTTTCTACATTCTAAGTTCTAGAGTATGCCCCATATTCATAGTTTTGTACAATGTTTGCACACTCTATTTTGCACCATGGGATTTATTTCCTCATTTTGTGGTGGGGATTCCCTTTAAAACCCATGAAAATTATCACTTTTAAATATTGAGTGGTATTTGTATCCTTTGTGCACATATTTTATGAGAATTGCATATGCATATAGTATAATTGCACACATAGAATGAAATATATAGAGTTAGTATAATAAATGAATGATTAAAACATGGGTGTGTTACTTATAGTGTGTTTGTCATATGATCATGCATTATGTTATTCTATGCATTGCATATGGGATTGCACACTCCTCATGAGCTCATGAGTAAGTGTGGTACAAGAAGTTTGCTTATGTAGTTTGACATACACAAATTCATACTTACTAAATTTGTAAACAATTTATTTGCATAATCTTCAAGGTATCACGAAAGTCCTGTATAGTAGTTATAAAAACATAAGTCATAGAAATTTTAAGTGTTTGGTGTTAGATATGCTCAAATGGGTGATGAATCACATAAGATATACCTCCATCATGAAATTATAAGATCGTGAGAGCCTAGGAGGTAGGAAGGATACTCAGGGTGTATCATGTAGGTGTTTGGGTTATGTACAATATATGACAGCCCCCAAAATGAAGAAATGGCATTAATCAGGCCACTTGGAAGGTTTTGGTTTCGTAGAGCATTGCAACGCCACTAGACTTAAGAAATGACCACATAATGAAGAAAAAGGCGTAGGTTGAATGCGTGAGATCGGGAAATGCTTAAAGGCTTAAGGCAATAATGCCAAGGGAAAATGGGAAGGTTGTGGGATACTACATAAAGATATTAATGGGCCATGTGTTTAAGGATAAAGCCACATATAAATAGGATACTACGAAACACTACACAATGCTTCACACATGAAACACAATGAATGGAGTACTGTATGGAGGCCAACAGTCACATTTGTGGAGGGAACGAGTAGTGAAATAACACAAAGGGGCACCAAAAAATTCAACAAGAACATTCTAATGCTCGTAAACAAAAAATTGTGTGGTGGATGAAATCCAAGTTGTAAGTGCAAATTCAAATTACCTTGAGAAAGGACAAGGGGTTCCATGATTTTAACTATGAAATTATGGGTGTGTTATGGACACAACTATATATGATTACTTTGCTAGAGAATTCTCCTAATCATTCTTATAAATAAGAGCTAAAAATCCAAAAACCTTTTGTTTACCTACAACAAAAATGAACAAGCACACTCAAATTTTTTTCATCAAAATAAGAGCAAAATCTAGTATCTTATCTTTGCAATGTGATATACTGAATTGAATCACTTTTAAAAGATTCAGGTGTTTACTTGTGAATTTATTTATCTTTCCTTATATATTTATGATCTCATCTAGGGGAAACCCAATTATCACAGCTTACTAAGTAGGATTTATTATTATATTTTGGTATTTAAAACATTTTTGATAAGGATGGATGGGAGGGTAAGAATGAGGTATTGCTCTGCTGCAAGCCATGCATCTTTATTCCTGATAGAGATACCTTTGGTTATATATTCATTTCCTTGCTCCACGTCTAACTATGTATCCATAGCCCCAATACTTGAATTACCCTTATGCAAATAAATATTTTGAAACACTTTAATTTGAGTGATCTCTTTTTCTTATTTTACTTTTGCGTGGTTGGGAATAAGTAAGCTAGATTGGAGGATGGAAAAAGATAAGAAATATGCAAAATATCTCTAGCTTAACACATTGTTTACAGACAATAAATAATGTGTTTAATGTGTATGAATCTCTTTTAGCGTGACAATAGTTCTAAATCCGCACTGTAACTTTAAAATAAAGATTAAACTCTTGTGCTAAAAACACAAAATAGTCAAGCTAGCTCATAGAAATTCATTATAAATCTACCAAAATTCCTAATACCAAAACACTTACTTTAAGAGTTTAAGAACTATCCATCATTATCATCTTGACACGACAAGTGCAAAAGTATAAACATGATGGAATAATGATCTTTGGGCTAATTTACCATATATGGAATCTTTACAATAGGAATACACTATAATACTATTTGTGCGGGCTACAAACTGAAGGAAAATAATATGATGAATTAATCAAGGTTTATTAACGAAAACCAAAGCAAGCTATAAAAGAAAATAATGAAACAACTACAAAAACACATATACTCATATAAAGAAGGTAAATATATGTACAAATCCATGACACACTCTAAAATTTGTGTGAGGTAAAATCTAAAGGCCGTACAAAGGAAGTAAGGAATGGAAGTAATGCTTGAGGAAGTGTCCATTGAATGGAAATAGAATGTCCTCTCCTTTTAATTTTTCGATTCAAAAGGTATTATCACACTAAAATTACAATGATTTGGAAGGGACTAAGCCAAAGGGTTGTTTGGAAGCACAATGGACTGAGAGGGGGGTGAATTATTCCTTCATAACCCTTTAACAAATTGTATTTAACTTGCATAAATTCATTAACCATGCAACTAAGCATTACTGAGAGAATAACAACATGAAAATAATAATTCATATGATCATAACCAAGAGAGAGTACACAAGAACATAGGATGTAAACTGGGAAACCCTCAAGGGGAATAAAACCAACTGAAACCTTTTGATAATATTACTTAAACCAAAAGACTAGCATGAATATGACACATCACACAAGATTTTTTTTAGTAAGGCACCAACCCCACAAGGAGCACCAATCCCTATTTAGCAAGGCAGTCTCACCCCCTATTTAGTGAGGCTATAACCCCCTAAGGTGATAAAGCACCAACTCAACCACCTGAAGATGAAGACCACTTAAGGAATGTTGTTGCTACAACTGGTAGTATCACAATTTCAGCTCCACCCTATCTCAAAAGCTTCTTCAATCACACTCTCTCCCACTTTTCTCAAGCTTGCTTCTTCATGGACTAATTTGATCAATCAACCTTGATGATATAATTCTTAAATATCCTCATACATTCACACACTCTCTCAAATATCTTTTTATTCCCTTTAACCTCCTTCACACTCTCCCTTAGGCTCGCACTTTTCCCTTTCTCATAAGTAGTTCAAAATGAACAAATACATTCACTTAAATACATGAATCATTTCCTAAACACTACTAGGTTAGGACATGAACCTTAAGGTAGGTAATTATAACTTAAAAATAGGACTGTAACAACATATTAAATCATAACAAGGACCCACATATGGGTTAGCAATGCACCAAGGCATCCATCAAGCACAAAGTAGGCCAACAAGACCAAATCCTTCTCTATCGAGCACACCATGGAATCCAAGTATGTGTAGAAGATTCATATAGCCTCAAAAGGATCCAAACATGTCACTGATATCCTATCAACACATTTCATAAGCTCACAAGCCTCTACATCATCCATTTCTCCTTCAGATCACCAATAAGTACGATTGTTTTCTATTGATTCCATGCACCTCTAGCTAACCAGTCTTCAAAGATGAAGACCTAGCACCCAAAAAACACCTCAACCATGGCATGTAACCACTAAATGTAAATAAAATAACCTGAATAACACTTATAATTCATGTCTATACATCATGAATTAACCTATAAATCCATCCACATGTTGTTTTACCTTCAAGCAACATAAAGTTCCCAGAAACTAGTTTTTCTATCTTGAACATCTCACACACTTTGTCAAAACTTTAAAGATCTATAAATACATGTAATAGGATAAAATTTCATCCCTCTCCACTCTCCAATGGATTGGAATCATCATGAATACATCCAAAATATTTGTCTTCTAGATCAATCTTCATACCACGACATTGTTATCTTGAACCAGTCAAACTAGGTCAACTTGTGACCTTAACCATGCCACAAAAATTGATCTTCAAATCTCAACCAAAGCATGAAAAACAACATATGGGATGTTTAAAACACCTCCAAGGTCATAAATATTCATCACCAAGACCACACATATCTAAGCACTTCCATTCTTCATGACTTGAAAACTATCTTCTAACCCTAAAAACCAGTCTTTCAAGATAGACTTGTGTAAACCTCCAAATCACTTCACCAAGCTATGAAATCATGAAAAAAATCTAGTATTACTCCCTAAAAACCTTAGAACAACAACTTAGTTCATAGGTTTTAGTGGCAAACCTTAGATAAAACTAAACTTTCCTGGAAACAAACACTTTTGAGTGGGCTCCACAAACAGTCATGACCTCAAACCACCACCATATGAAATATGGGAAATCATTATTTATCCTAAAAATCATCACATTTGATGATTCAATCCATTATGGTCTCATACCAAGAATATTTTATCCATCACTCAAGAACTAGGGTTTAACTGAAGGGTTTATGACCACCATACCTTCTTAACAATCGTTCATAAATCTTAGGCCCTCATTTGATCTCATTCCAACATTGAGATCTTATAAAATTCATGCCTCAACATCCCTAAAAGTCTCAAGGTCCCATAAAAACATTACACATTCCAACCAATATGATTTCTCTCACTTCAAGGTGCAAAATACACTTATTTGAGTCTTGATCATATCAAAAACATCATATCTTGCTAATAATTCTTCATATCAACCTGAAATTTGATCCAAAACTCCAAGAAAACCTCTCTCAACTTCTTCAATGCTCACTTGATCATAAATAGGTTTGTATCTTCTCAACCACCATGAATTACATAGCTAGGTCCTAGGAATTAGGCATGTTTGAACCAAAAATAGAGTAGGTGAACCTCATACCTAAATTGAAACATCTTAAAAAGGCCTTCACAACCTTGAGACATCATGTCTTATCCATCTACATGCCTTCATGGGCTTATATAGCTCTGTAACATATAATCATTCCTCATTAGGCCTCCAAGCACCTAGACTAGGTCTAGATGAGCACTTGAAACCATGTTCTCAACCTATACCTACACTTTGAAACTCTTATTAGTGACTTAATACACTATATTCAATATTTCCATGTCTATAACATGAACCTCAAGCCACCATGTAACTCTATCCTCCTTGTACTATCACCTATGTTGACTAGGCCTTGTGATTAGGCCTACTAGACCAAACAAGTCTCACCTTGTCCACTCTTGCAACCATGTAACAACTTGTTTTCCCATGTCACCATCATTTCAAACAACATCTTATACTCCTAATAATCCTCCTTTGTCATTGATGAGCCTTTTACATCAATGACAACATAACAAAAGACTCACATGCCAACAGGTTTGCCAAATTTATCTTGTCTCTGTCTTCTCATGCACCTTATCCCAAAGTAGCAGTAGGTCAACTATTCTAAATGATTTAGATTTGTTTTCTTATCAAACTATCATTTGATGACCTCTTGATGCTTACTAAATTTAGCTATGTATTTATCTCATTTTTCACCCAATCACGTGAGGTTGGGAAGTCTAACCTTTATATTATCATTCTCCTCTAAGTATTCTTACATAAATTTTAGTATGGGGATTTCCAAGTTCATTGGAAATATGTTTTTCTAGGCCATAAAATAAGTGACAATGAGTTGTGGCTAATGATGTTTTGATTCTTTTTCCATGTGTCTAATCAGAGGGCATACTTGAGATGATTATGCCAATATCTTGAATTTTTATGTAAACTTTTCCTAATTACACCCAACAAATTCTAATTTATTAACTTGGATAAGTCCTTTCCAAATGGATGGTAGTTAGATGAAAAATTTATAATCATTTTTTTATCATATTTCTAATCAAGGAATGACATGAAAGTGAAGGCAAAACCATTGTCACATGTCAGTGAGTAAGGGATACCAACTCTGGTTATGATGTGGTCCTCTAGGAATTTGATGATGACGTCCATTATTTAATTTTTGAAGGGTTATCCTCCACCCAATGTGTGTAGTAGTTAGTTGCAATAAAGATAAATTTGTGGGGAAATAAGGAGTTCTCTTTGATGATGCAAACAAATTCAAGCACCCACTTAGAAAAGGGATGTACTTTCATGACTAGTTGCAAGGGCATGGTGGGATTGTATTCTCTTGATATCATGATTTGATATGTATGTCAATTCCTTATATGGAGATGGGAATCCTTTAACAAACAAGGCCAATAATAGCCTTCCTTAAGGATTTGATGTGTAGTTAAATTTATTGAACCATGGCCAATATTGTGTTTCTCATGGAAGTATCATGAGACTACCACGACTATCTCTTTGTTGATGCACCAAAAAAATATGCCTTCGTGATTTCTTTCATAGATCATGCTTGCCTTCATCATTAATTTTCTTCTCTTAAGGTGTAATGCTCTTCATTAAGTGTGATTGAGGTGTGCAAGACATCTTTGATATAACCAATAGATTACTATGTCTAGGTATCATTCTTCTCCTAGTGAAAAATATTTGACCATGTATTATTGGCCAACAAGCTATAAATAAACCTTCATCATTACTCGTCTTAGACTCTTCTCGCAAACTATCTTTATTGGTGGCATTTTTAAGTCCAACTCCTAGAAGATGGTCATCTATTTGCCATGCTTTTCTCACATTTCATCATGCATCGACATGGATTTTACTGTAGGATCAAATACAATGGAAAATACCTTAATGTGTAAGATATAGTGCCAAAATTCCTCAATTACTTTTATTTAGTACAAAATATTCCTTGTCAAAAGAAAAATGATGAAGCTTTGCATTGCATTAGGGAGAGATCATGAATGTGATTGGTTTTTCATTTTTTGTTTCTTCTTTATTTTGGGACAATATTGTTATGCTAGAGTGCTTTGAAGCAAAGGCATAGATGAAGAAGGGTTGTGTATAGTTCGGGATCATCAAAAATGAACCCTGAGTGATAGCTTCCTTGATTTTAGAAAAGGCAGAGAACACCTCTTCTATCCACTCAAATTTCACATCTTTCTTCATCATCTCCTTCAACAATATTACTATCTCAATAAGGCTTGAGATGAATTTTATCATGAAGTTAATATTTTTGAAAAAACATTCTAGTTCTTTCTTTCCATTGGGTAGGGCATCTTTAGAAAGAATTTGATCTTATCAAGATCAACATATAAGCCATTTAAAAAAATTATGTGTCACAACAAATACCCTTAGTGATGCTAAAGATATACTTCTCTAGATTTAGAGAGATATTGTGCTTGTGAAATAATTATAGACATGATCGATGTGACTCTTGGAGAAGAATTCAAGGTCATCTATGTATACTATGATGCAATTACTGATCAAATATTTAAATTCGATGTCCATGGAACACTGAAAGGTTATGCCTAATTTTATCAAGCTCGATGACATCCTTTTCTATACACACATACCCCACTTAGTGGTGAAGGTCATTTTAATTCTATATTTGTGGTGCATTTTCACTTGATTGTATCCTGAATAATTGTCAAGGATATCATCTACAACCAGTTCATAATGTATAAAACCTCAATAAAGAATGTTAATGGGTAATTGTCCTTCTTGGAAACCTTGGTTAAATTATGGAAATCTACACAAAGGTGGATTTCTCCACTTTTTTTGTGGATGGGAACAAGGTTTGTGACCCATGTTGAGTAGCGAATTATAGATATGATCTTCACTCACAAAAACTTCCTCGCATCTATGGATATTATATGTTCCAACAATGCATTGATAGGCCTTTTCCTCTAGCAGAATGATTATGTTGGGTTTTAATAGAATGGTGTATGTCAAGATGAAGGGATTGAATATATTCAAATCATTGTATCTCTATGCAATGATGTCTTGGTAACTCTTGAGTGTGTGTATGAAATCTTATTTCTCTTGCACGATACAAGAATTTTTTAGTAACATGGTCTTTAGATCATATTTTTCCCCCAAGTTATAGGACTCATACTACACATTCCAATATGGGGAGACTTTTATCTTTTCTTTGCATTGATCCATGTTAAATAGCCTCTCTAATGCTAAATACAACTAAGCATGCCATTGATTTTTAGGTTCAAAACCCCATCCCACTCACAGTCTTCCTTGTTAATTTTATGTATTATTTGAGACTCCAAAACCTTATAACTAGAAAGGAAGTCTAAAATTTACTTTTCATAATTGAATAAGTGAAAATGTTCGATGGTGTCAAAGATGGATGGGTTAGATACCAAATCTAATGAAAGACACTTAATATTTGAATTTTGGATTGCCTCTAGAATGTTGGTTGCACATGTTAGTGCATTTGTAGCACAATTCTCATTGTCTAGTATAGAAAAAATGCCAAATGCATCGAAATATTCAATTAGATCCCATACGTGGTTGCAATATTTAAATAGGTGTCTGTCATAGTAGGTGTATTGGATTTTTACTTACTTGGTTATCAAATTTAATCACCAAATTATAGTAAAAACTTGACTCCTTTCTTAAGAGTAAAATGCAAGCCATGAATAAACATTTCATATTCCACATCATTATTAGCACATGGGAACTGAAGTATGTATGTTGTGCAGTTACTTTTTCCTCTAGGGTTGATGATTTCAACACGCGTGCCAAATCCTTGACTGTATTTTGACCCGTTAAAGTGCATGGTCCAAATATGGTATTCACATTTATTTTGGTTGCGTGGCTCAAGAGAGTCATATTTTATACCCTTAGACCAATAGTCTAATCCCATGCACGTCGAGCCTATCACCCAGCGGGCACTGGGCGCTCACCCGAGGCGCACAGGTGCCGAGTCTCTCCTTTATGTGAGTCTTGTGAGAATGCATCATCTTATAACAGATATTCAAATGGAAATGAGAAAAAAGAACCATGCCACATTCTAAGAGCCTAGAATGAGTTGTTATCTCATTGCATCCAGAAAGAGAAATAACAAGCAGCATATGGAAATGGTTCATACAGAAAGGAAATGCATAAGTAGTATACTCCCAAACACATAGATGATTTATAACAGAGCATTGTATTCATATTAACAGATTCAATAACCACATTACAATCCCTTGAGGTCATGACAGACCTTATATAACAATGCAGAGTCAAGTCATGCATCAGAACTACATTATGCTCACCATATTGCAAAAAAAAAATGAATGCAGACCCATCCCTCTAAATGTGCCATTACTTACAGAGCTCTCCTAATCCCTAACCCATAACATCCTCCATTCTGTTTCTATAGGGCTTCACCTCTCTTTTCTCTCCTCCCTACTCTCCACACTACTCTATCTATATCCCTTTCTTCTATCGGGCGCTTGTATTTATAACCTTAGCACCCACCGCCATGCCTTTCAGAAGTTACAGATCGGTTTCCAAGTGTCAAGTGGTCCTCCATGGGAGCATGCCTTCACAGATCCGAGCTCTCCACTCCTTGCAATGATGTCTTCTGGAACCTTCCATCGCATGCCTAGAATATTCCCTTTTTGATCCCACAGTCGCCAGGCTGGCACCTTATCCACAAGGGTCATGCTTTTCTCGTGTGCTTCTGGGATGCCGAATGCGGCTAAGTACAAAACCTATGTTTTCCTTGTGCACATGTGTATGTTTTACAACCTACTGCTAGGACCCTTCCCTGTGCGCCTTCAACCCGCACACCCTTTTTCAACTAGGTCCCATGTGCCCACATGCCTTCTTGTACTTAGCTGATATTTTGGGGCCCAACATCACCCCACACTACACCTGTTCTCCATCCTCGGAAACACTCTTCAATAAAGAAATAAAGAATGGTGGATCCTTACAAATGGTTGGAATGGAAGAATAAAGGAATGAAGAAATGGGGAAAATAATGAAAGAATGGGGAACTTGTTTACTTCTGGAGGAGGAGAGGGAAATCCTTCCCTAATTCTGCTTCTAACTTTCCCCAAGTGTCGACCTCATTCTGAGCTTGCTGACAGAGGTCACCCACCAGGGTGCTTACTTCTTCAAAACTCAGCTCCTCTCCCTTAGTGCTCATTGTCTCTATGATCTCCTCCAGTTTTTTTCCCAAATCCTCAAGTGTGTCCATCCTCTGAGTGATTTGGGGGTACAATTCCTTCAACCGGTTCTTGATTGAGCCCCACAAGGTCTCAATGGCCTCTGATTTCTTTTCTACTTTGGCTAGGATTTTGTCTCACTCAGCCATGTTCCCCTTGTTATTTTCTTGGAACTCCTTGAGTTCCACTTCATGGGTGGAAACCAAGATACTTTCCACTCTATCCCTATCCACAATTATCATAGGCAGCCTCAGCAACTTGCACGGTGACTTTTACATCGGTGAGGATCTTGTTGTACTGAGAAACAATTTCCACAACCTTCATCTTATTTTATTTTTCTTGGCATGTGCCAACACCTCTTCTGTGGATTCTAAGGCAAGTGGTTACCTCTCCATAGTGAGTATGTGGGTCAAGTCCTCTAGGCATTGTAAGGCTGATCCATATTTTTGTGCAGGTGGTGTTAAGTCTGGATGCTTCAAGACAATGGCATCCGTGATCATCTCTATCTTCTTGTATGCCTCGTGCACTCTTGCCTTCTCATCCTTTAACTCATGCCTTAACTGAGCACTGATTAGTTCCTCCTGCTTCAGGTCCTTTCTTTTCTCAAGGAGCTCTTCCTCCTTTTTCTCCAGCTCTGCCTCTAGGAACTTCACCCTGTCATTTCTTCTGAAGATCCTGGCTTCAACCTCAACTGAGACTTTGTTGAGCACGTTGCAGATTTTCTCATCTGATAATTGTTGAGCATTCACCAAGGGGTTTATTCCCTTTGTTTTTGGCACTTTCATCAATGCTCCTTGGCTTATTTCAAATTTGGGCTCATCAATGTGGGACTCAAATGCCCATGATAGCATTTTCCTTGTCTGAGGGTATGCACCTTCCTCATCAAATGAAGCCATGGCTAAGAGTTGTTCCATTGGCATGGTGCTCTGGAAGCACATGTGCAACACCTTGTTTGGATCATTGATGTAGCCCATTCCTTGAACTTGTGTTGCTTCTGTGCTCTTCCTCCCTATGTGTGTGGATTTTGGAAAGCTTACAGCCAAACTGGGATCTCCTCCCATGCTGCCATATTATTTTCCTATGCTTTCCTCCTCAACTTCCTTCATCACCTCATCCATGTTGCATTCTACCTCTTGTTCCACCAGGTTCTTGATGATTCCCACCACTTCTCTCTCTGCAGCCTCTTCTATCTATTCCTTTGTGAGGCTTGGGGTCCTTTGATCTTTTGTATTTTCTTCCCCACCTACCCCCTTGCCTTGAGCCTCAGTTTCTTCTTTGTCCTCCTCCTCATCCCCTTCGTTATACTCCTCATCTCCTTCTTCCTCAGAATCATGTATCTCATAGACTGGATGGTCTTCACCTCCTTCTGGCTCATCATCATCATCCTTGTCACTGATGTAGGCATCTAGACTTTTTGTTTCTTCTGAATCTGCCTCATCAGTCACCTTCTGCTTCTTCCTTACTGGGGATTCCAGTACAGGAGATTCTTCTTTTTCTTTTTCTTTGACAGGTGATGTCTTCATTGGTGATTCCTCATGGGTGAGGGGATCTTCATGCTCTAGAACCTCTTCTTCTGGGGTCTTTTCTTTGACCAGGAGACTTCTTTCTCCACGCGTAAGTACTAGGCTTAGCGCTTGCTTCTGGCACGCTCACTGTTTGTGTGGTTTGAACACTTGGTGCCTTCTGTACCTCTTCTCTTTCTCTCTTTCTAGGTGTGGCCTTCTTCCTTCCTGTAGGGTCTTCAGGGATGGAGACATCATTCTCCAAGTAAGCACCTTTTTCAAATTTTGGCCTTATGCACAGATACACCCTTGTTGTGGTCCTTCCTGCAATCAGAAGCATTAAAGGCTTCATCATCTGTATCTCATGGGAGACATATCTCTCCACGTACGTGCACTTCTTTGGGTAGGTGAGCTTCCAATGTAGCTCACAGTGGTCTATATCTACCTCACTAAGGTCGAACCTTAGTCTCTTGGCCTCCTTGAACCAATTAACTCCAGCTTGGAAGTATTGCACGGTGAAGGAGAAGGGTAGCTTGCACCATGGACTCATATTCCCATCTGTCAATGTAAATCTGCCAATGCAGAAGTGTTGGTACACTAAAAATTCTACCTCTCCATTCACGAGCATGGGAAACTACTCTGGGATCCTCCACTCAGCCCCAAATGCATCACACATTCACTTATACCACTTCTCTAGGCACGCACTTTGTGAGCGGTCCATCATGGTTTCACAAGTGTATTTCACAAACCTTTTTACGGTGAGGGATCCTCTTCTGGATACTCCCAAACAAACTTTTTTGGCCCATCGGGCACTCCAATCTCTAAAAATACAATGGTGAGGAGGATGTTACCAAAGAGTATCTTCTCTCCCTCCTGTGCGCTGCTTATAATCTCATCCACAATGAAAGTGGACAAGTTGTAGATGGTTCCTTCAGATATCTTTTGGCATACATTTAGCCATGCCTTGTTTACTTGTGTCCATCATTCCTGATCATTGAGCTTGGTCACCAAGTGCACACAGCCATCCTCATAACTGGGTCTAGAATCTCAGTGATGTCAAAGTATCATGACCCCTTCTTGTAGTCATATGCATGGCTACAGTCTCCTTGATAGCCTCCTTGTCACTCAGATCATCATCAATGTTATCTCCTTCACAAATGAGGCCTGTGAACTTGGATATCAGTTGTGGTGTGATGCACATCTTGTGCCCCACGAAATAAAAATGATCCTCATGCACACATGACATCAACCATTGGTAAAGGTGCTCAGGCTTGCCAAAGTATGGAAACTCATATAGTTGCAATAATCCAGCCTTCTCTAATTTGACCTTTACCTCATCACTTGTAAATGGGCATTCCATCTGGTGTCCTTTTGTTAGTTGGTCAGACCAACTCTAGCACCATTTCCTTCTCAGTTGTGCTCATGTGATGGTTATAATCACTCACGGCCATCTTTCATAAGTGTGACTCCCACTCTTTTCCTAGCAATACCCCATCTGGGTACTTGCATTTCCACATACCATTCTTCATTGGTGCTCATGATGACAAGTGATTTTATTTCCCTTTCCCTTGCCCTTTGTTTTCTTTGGTGAAATGGTTGGTTTCCTAGGTGCCATATTTTCTAGTCAGACTGAACTTAAATACTCCTTCCTCTTGCTCTGCTCTGTTACTCTACTCAATCCCAAAGCTCACTCCAAAGCTTCAACTCCTGAAATGAATCCTTCTTTCTCCATGCCCTAGCTGCCAAACCCTAACCAGGAAATCCTTCCACAAGATGGACATGCTCTTCACACAACCTTCCTCACGCCCATGTACTCCTTCCTTCTGGTTCACAGATCTACTCTAGATGCACACTCAAATTTCTCAGATTCTCCTTTCTTCACACAAATTTCTCTCTGGATGCTCTAGTTCGCAAGAGCTTCTTTCACTTCATAATCGCAAGGTAACAAATGACTTTCCCAACCTTGTATTTATAGTTTTTTCTTCTTTCCAGCATTAAATGTTATACCACCTACCAACATACTTTAACATTAAATGTGATTTTTCCACTAAGCTGACTTTAAGTGCCCTTACCCACGTGCCACATCCTACATGAAAAACCCTTTACAACCTTCTGGCATGCAAAAAATCCAACCCGACCAAAGACTCTTACGCACATCCACAGCGCCGAAGGCACTTCTTCTGTCCTTTACCTGAATTTTTCCCTCACCTACCTCATGTTGTTCCTACTCTTCATCCTTTCTATACGTGGTTTCTGCAAAGCCTTTTTGACACCATAATCCAATATCCACCTTTCCTCATGTGCTTTCTCCACCTTACGCACTTCCTTCTACTGGGCCATTCAACTTGTATTGTAGGCCTATACTTTGCATCACTCCACCCCACACTAAAATAGATGCACGGTCCTCTGCACATACACAACCTTGGGAAAAAATAATGTGGTTACCAGGTGCACAAGGCACAAAATGAAACAAAAAGAAAGGAACAAGCAACGAGAAAGGGAAACACAAGAAAAGAAAAATCATAAAGGGAAATTCTAAGCTAACTGGAAATACTACCTTATTACAAACACCAAGAAGACTTATTTATAGTAGGGCTTCAGCCTACTCCCATTGAAGTGACCTGGTAACCTTGTCCCATCCAGCACTTGTAACTGGAAAGTGCCTGAATCAAGAATGTATGAGATGATGTAAGGTCCCAACCAATGGACTTTCAACTTCCCAGGATGGCACAGATACTTGGAATCATACAACAATACCATCTTCCCAACCTCAAACTTCTTGTTCTTGATATGATGATCATGCCATGCCTTTTGTCTTGATTTTTCTATCTTCTGACTCCATCTAGCAAGTGATCACCTTTCATCTAACTGCATCAACTTATCAATTCTTTCTTCCAGTGCTTTCTCATCAGCTAACCCTCCTACGTGCACTATACGCAGTGATGGTAACATGAATTCCACTGGTAAAACAGCCTCCATGCCAAACACCAATTGAAATGGTGTGGCCTTGTTCAACCTCTTGTAGGTTGTCCTGTATGCCCATAGAATGGATGATACTTTGTCATCCCAATCCTGTCTTCCAACATCACAGATCTTAGTTAACGTGTGACTTAGTATCTTGTTAAATGCCTCAACAGTTCCATTTTCTTGAGGGTGATATGGGGTAGTCTTATGATGGGCCACCATAAATTCTGCTAACAGAATCCTGACTATTTCATTGAGAAAGTGTGTACCCCTATCACTTGTTAAACTTAAAGGGCAACCATACCTGTTGATTATGTTCTCCCATAAAAATCTAGCAGTTGTCGTTGTGGTGCAATCCTTCGTAGGCACTGCCTCTGCCCACCATGTCAAGTAATCAGTGCAAGTGATGATATACCATGAACCAGTCCTTCACGCAGCTGGCGCAATTGGCCCTACAAAGTTCAATTTCCCATTTTTCAAATGGTTCAGTGCACTAGGCTATTGGTCACAAAGGCAATTTCATCTCTCTTTCTAGGTTTTCCAAGGCACTGGCAATGGTCACAGGCCTTGCAAAACTCAATACAATCCTTGTAGATGGTTTCCCACCAAATCCCTGCTAATAAAATCTTCCGCATGGTAGCATTTCCTACATAGTGTCCTCCTGCAATCCCACCATGTGCTTCCTCCATAATTTCCATGTGCTCATGCTCCAATATGCATCGGCGTAGAACCTCATCATGACCTAACTTATACAGGTCTCCACTAATCAACATGTAAGGTGCGGCATGTATTGCTAACTACTTTCTCTCCAGAGCCTTCATCCCTTCCGGTGCCACACCATTTTTAAGAACACTGTGATATCTTCCAAGTCTGAGGGCACACACCATAACCTAAATAGTTGTGTGTCTGGCATGGTATCCTCAATGCTTTGCACATCCTCCCCTGAGTTAATCCTTGATAAGTGGTCAGGTCTTGAATTGCTCTTTCCTAGTTTTACACCACTGTGAACTCAAATTCTTGAAATAATAGGACCCAACGACATATGTGCCCTTGCAGCATGGCTTGTTGACTAAGTACTTCAATGCCATGTGGTCTGTGTAGAATATAAATGGTGTTCCAATAGATACTACCTAAACTTGTGTAGCACGTAGATCATAGACAATGCTTCACGCTCAGTAGTTGTGTAATTCTGTTCTGTTGGTGTCAACTTTCTACTTGCAAAGCACAAGGGATGATCAACAATTCCCTCACCAGGTTGTGCTAGTACTGCTCCCATAGTTGTCCCTGAGGCATCAACATGCACATGGAAAGGCTTATCCCAAGAAGGAAAACATAATATGGGCATCGTGACAAGCCTATCCTTCAAAGTGTCAAATGCCTTCTGTTGCGCCTCTCCCCAATGAAAGGCACTCTTGTGTTTTAACAATTCTTCCAAGGGTGTGGCGATCTTGGCATAACCCTTGATGAATTCCTGTAATACCCTGTATGCCCAAGGAATCCACTACTACTTTTGATTAGTAGGCTCCCCTAATCCTACAATAACTACAACTTTAGCGGGATCTACTAGCAAACCTTCTTTACATATAATGTGTCCTAACAGAGTTCCAAATGGAGTAGCAAAGACACATTTCTTAATGTTGAGGGATATCCTTAATTGTCCAACATCTCTCAAACATCAGCCTTAAATTTTCACAATGATCTTTCACCAATCCATACACAGTCCAGTCATCCAGGTAAACTTGAAGAAACTTATGGATGAAGTCCTAAAATGCTTGTACCACGATGCGCGAGAACACAACAGGCACATTCTTCAATCCAAAAGGCATAACCGTGTAGGAAAAACTTCCCCATTCAGTGGAAAAAGTTGTCTTTCTCTAGGTCTTCCTTTGCAATCCTGACTTGGTGATACCCTGAGAACCCATCCGTGAAAGAGTAGACTTCGTGCACCCAGCTACTCCCTCCAAAATTTCTTCAGTAAAGGGGGTTGGAAAAGGATCGATGACACATACTGCATTCAGATCCCTGTAGTCAACACAAATTCTTATCCTTCCATCCTTCTTGATACTGATAACCATTGGGCTTATCCATTCTGATTCTTCCACTACCTCAATGATACCAGATGTTATCATCTTGTCTATTTCTTCCTTGACCTGTACGTGTAAATTTGGATTCATCCAATAAGGCCTCTTCTGAATCAGGTGCACACCTTCCTTCAACTTGATCTTCATCTCTCCCAAGGAATGGTGAATGCCTTTGAGTTCATGGTACCCACGAGGAAACAAATCTTGGAACTCATGCAACAGATCAATGACCTTTGAAACTTATTTTTCTGACCAATAGTCTCTGATGATAGCTTCCTTAGGTTCTGTCTCCATTCCAATGTTAACCTTCTTTGTTTTCAAGGGCTCATGGTAGGCGCATGCTCACTCATCAACATTGTCTATGACTTCACACGTACCTTCCAAATGGTTAACATCCAAAGTCTCCATCTCTTCTCCGTCTATTACATAGACCATTTTTCCTTTTTCTTTTTCCATGCACGCACGCTCAAGCTGTATTTCCTCTGATTCTTCTTCATTGAGGCATGCATCTCTAAGTAAGGCTCACCTAGTAACTCCAACAGCCTATCCTCTACCATAGCACTATCTCCCATCGTAAGGCACTTGATCACTTGCAACACCTTATCTACTGATGGCTTGGTACTCCTATACTCGAAGGCTTGAATGAGATCAGCCGCCAACTCCTGCCAATTACCTGTTTGATGACACATCTCCAAATGAATATACCATGTGCATGTGCACAACCTTGTAAGGTGGAATACAATTTATGCACCCATAATGAAGGTGGTAATGCTTCTGTGCTCCCCATCCAGGCCTTCTCACATGCTTGGATATGAAATGAGGTGGTCTCTTTACCATGGTAGTCTTGTATGACCGTGGGCGCGTTTGCTCCTGGAGAACCTTACAGAAAATGTGATCCTTACCTCACACCACTCTAGGAGGTTCTCCCGATGTGTAGCCCACCAGTGTGCTGTAGTTCTGAGTAGGTTATAACTGAGCATTCCCCTCCTCTCGTCCTCATTTTTCCACTGAGCTTCCATTTCTCACAAGAAAATTTTAGGATATGCTCCTCCAGAGTAACTTGGCAACTTCTTTCCTCCTAGGCACTTGACTGAGTGTGCCTTTGTTACCCTTGTTACAGATCCTCTCAACTATCTCCCTATCAACTCATAAGTCCCATGCACCCAATTGTCGCATGCCACACTAGTGGTATCACTCAAGGATTGAGCATCCTCAAACTGGATAACTCCCTCCATGGGGTGAATTATCTCAGGATCTCTGATGGAGTGCACATAGATTCTATCAAGGAATTCTTCTCCTAAGGGCTCAGTATAGGGTGTTGAATTCCCATCTATCAAAGGAATGATCACCCTTTCTTCCTTGTTTTCAAAGCTGATATACCCTTTGTTAAACCACAGGTCAGCATTGTTCTTGTAACACCATGGGTGCCCAAGCAATGCTAGAAAGTTGTCTGCCTCAGCAAGTGCCAAGACTTCAAAGTCTCCAGTGAACTTGGCCCCTTGAATGGTGATAACTGCATCCTTTAGGACTCCAATGGGCATTGCCTTAGTCTTGTTCACCATATACAACACATTCAAAGATGGCTGTAATGCGGCCTTCCCATTTGATGTCAGGCATCTAAGGTAAGAACATTTACCTCTTCTCCCATGTCGATGAGAATATTTCTCAGAAGCCATCCATCAACAACCACATTCAAAGTAATCTCCTTGTCATAGTCGAGGTTGTGAGGAGGAAGGTTTGCATGCAAAACCTACCTTTCACGCTCTACTCCAGCATGCATGGTACCTTCTCTCTCATCCATTCTCCTAGCAAGGGGATAATATTCTCTTGCCTTAACATCCTACACACTTCCTTGACCTCATCCAGGTCATCCTTTGGAACCTCAGCATTCTTCCTTTGCTCCAACTGCCTCGATTTCTCCTTCAGACATTGGATCTCCCCTTGTAAACTCTGAATCACGTCCATAGTCTCTTGATACACCTCTTTCTGATGAGTAGGGTCTGGATACTTTCCATGTACCACTTCCTCTCTTGAAACTAGTGTCCTTTGTCTTGGCATCTCCCTGGCATGTGCCTCTGCTCGCATCATCACCAGTACAGGTTCTAGCCCTGACTCATGCGCCACTCTTGGCATCCACTGTGAATCAACCTTCTTGATGCTCACCATCCCAGCACCTTTGTCTTTCTGGTGTTGCTGGTTCATATGCTCATAAATTTCTGGACACTCTTCATACTTGTGTTTCTTTCCACACCATGAGCATTGTAACAGATCAGGACACTCACATTTGTAATGCTCTGTAGATCCACAATTATAACAGGTTCCTCATGGGAACTCACTTCATCCTCCACCGCGGTTACTGCGACCATGAAATCCTCCATGAAAACCTCTTCCACATGTTCCTCCATCTGCGCATCCTTCATAACAATGGTCATCATCCTTTGAACTACTTGCAAGGCTAGTCTGGCACACACCCAGATCAATAGCATCATGGATCTAATCAATCAGTCTGTAATCCTTGGTATCATGGGTTGTAGAGGTACAAATATTACAATAGCAAGAAACATTCTTGTGGATTGCACGTTGTAGTAGAGGGCATCTACTTGCATCATGATCCCCATGGAAAATCTCATAGTCTACCAACATAGCACACCAACTTCTGAGGGAAACTATCCTTTGCATGCCCCTCCACTTCACAGTCTGTACACCAAAGCCCACTACGAACCTCATGCACTGAGTTTGTAGACAACTTCTCCAACTACTTGGCCATTGCAGCAATTTGAGCCTCCAGAAAAGGACTAACACCAGTATCAATGCTCCCAACAGCTTTGGCACGCAGGGTAGCTTCCAATGCCTCATGTGGGTCTGTGAAAGTCTTGTGCGACAGAGCCCTTCTAAATGGTGTTATCAATCCTCTGAAAAACCATTGAGCATGTTGAGAAGGATGAATGTCATAGGATAGTTTTGACAAGAGAGTCTTGAAACACACGTCATACTCCCACACACTCTCTTCATTCCCTACTGGATCTCCTTCAGAGCATTGATGCTCTTCTGCTCAAACTCAGGGATGTGGAACTCTACTAGGAAGGCATTCTTCAATGCGGTGTAGTCTACCACCGTCTGATGGGGGTCATACTTCCTATACCAACTATGTGTGTCCTTGCAATGTTGTTGCAAACTGACTTGCCTTCCACTCCAGGGTAGTGATCCCTTTCACGTGCCATAGTAGTTCACACTTGTGCACATGCTCTGCAGCATCTTCAATACCCCTATAGTCTGGTAAGTGCAAAGACATCTCAAAAAACACTTGGGGAGGTGGTTGGGGTCCTTGTCCTCCCAATCCAGAGCCTTGGTTTCCTCCAGTGTTTCCTCCTCCACCAGATCCACTAGATCCACCAGGTCTTATTCCTCCTGACCCACCAGATCCACCTCCTGTAGTCGGAAAAGGACCTAAAGTGGTCACACCTAGTGTTCCCAACATCCCACTGAACTATGCATTGATGGTTTGTGATATTGTCCCACTTCTAGTTATATGTCCCGCCCACTCCCAGATGTGATATCCAATCCTTGCATACTTGCACCTTGTCTAAAGATTCCTCCAAATACAGGAATGGCTTGTGCAGCCATGGATGTTCCAAATGAGAAATTATATCTCCTAGGTGCCGATCGGTTACTCCCACTGATACCAACTGGGTTAACAATACTTCTCCCTTGATCTGGAAAACCAAGCACCAGGGGTTGGTTACCAGGTGGGTTCAGATGCACACCAATGGCTCTCCTTTCTCCATGTGATGAACTCTCATCAGAAGCTGAAGGGGCTTCTCTCCTTTTCTTTCCAAGATGGGGTAGCATAGACTGCTCAGGCTCCACATCCTCTGCATGAACCTCAACTCCTTCCTGCAATGTCTGCCTCCATAGATCCATCACACTTGTAACCTCACATTGTCTAGTCATCTCCCTTTCACAAGCTTTGTTATACTTGAGTCATCTTTCCTCCCTTTCCTTTTCAAACTGTAATGTCTACCATCTTCCTCCACCCTAGCTTCCTCTCCTAGCACTCAGAGAAGCTTAGCCAACCATGGGAAATGCTTCTAAACTCAAAGTAATGACCAAGAGCTTCATAGCCAAAGGAATAACACACAAAAATGATCCTCTAGGCTCCCTCAGAAACTTGAACTCAACAACTTTTGGGAAAGAATACGTAGAAATGGCATATTCAAGAGTATAACTGGTCAACACTCTCTTCCACCAGTGATCAACAACACGCGTCCAAGTTAGATCTACATCCTGCAGCCTTTGATAGTCATCTTGGGTCCATACGCGTGATCTATAGTACCAGCTCGATCTGGATGCATATGTTGAAAGCCATTCATATAGTTCTATGGGAAGATAGTAAAAGAATGTCTCATACAACTCATGGTATAGGTTCTCTTCTACCCATCTACGTGCATCGAACTCAGGTCCAGTGTTGAATCTCTAAGAAAACTCATCCTCCGTGTCTTGAACCATCCTTCAACAATTTCCAAGGTCAAATGCTTTGTCATCACACATTTCAGGGACAAATATGCATGCCATTTCTCACAACAACTTTGAAAAGAGGTCCCAAAATGGAACCAAGATGTAGTCATATTTTATACCCTTAGACCAATAGTCTAATCCCATGCACACCGGCCTATCACCCAGCGGGCACTAGGCAGCTCACCTGAGGCACGCGCGGGTGTCGAGTCTCTCCTTTATGTGATTCTTGTGAGAATGCATCATCTTATAACAAATATTCAAATGGAAATGAGCAAAAAAGAACCATGCCACATTCTAAGAGCCTAGAATGAGTTGTTATCTCATTGCATCCAGAAAGAGAAATAACAAGCAACATATGGAAATGGTTCATACAGAAAGGAAATGCATAAGTAGTATACTCCTGAACACATAGATGATTTATAACAGAGCATTGTATTCATATTAACAGATTCAATAACCACATTACAATCCCTTGAGGTCATGACAGACCCTTATATAACAATGCAGAGTCAAGTCATGCATCAAAACTACATTATGCTCACCATATTACAAAAACAAAAAGAATGCAGACCCATCCCTCTAATTGTGCCATTACTTACAGAGATCTCCTAATCCCTAACCCATAACATCCTCCATTATGTTTCTACAGGGCTTTCACCTCTCTTTTCTCTCCTCCCTACTCTCCACACTCTCTATCTATATCTCTATATATATATATCTCTCTTTCTTCTATCAGTGCTTGTATTTATAACCTTAGCACCCACCGCCATGCCTTTCAGAAGTTACAGATTGGTCACCAAGTGTCGAAGTGGTCCTCCATGGGAGCATGCCTTCACAGATCTGAGCTCTCCACTCCTTGCAATGATGTCTTCTGGAACCTTCCATCGCATGCCTAGAATATTCCCTTTTTGATCCCACAGTCACCAGGCTGGCACCTTATCCACAAGGGTCATGCTTTTCTCATGTGCTTCCTGGGATGCCAAATGTGGATAAGTACAAAACTTATTTTTCCTTACATGCATGTCATATGTTTTACAACCTACTACTAGGACCCTTCCCTGTGCATACCTTCAACCCGCACACCCCTTTTTCAACTAGGTCTCATGTGCCCACACGCCTTCTTGTACTTAGCTAATATTTTGGGGCCAATATGAATTAGTTATATTGGGTAATGAGTCGACCTACATTGGGATTGGGATGAGTCGACTTATTTTTTAAACATTTCTAGAAAGATCTACAAAATATTCGTAGGTTTTGTTCTTTTTATTTTATTTTATTTTAGGTTAACATCTAGCCAAATTTGGTAGGTCAAATATTGGTCAAAAGAGTGAGTTCTTGAAACCCTATTTGGTGTGCATCATGGAGTTGCAATATTTCTATGGATATGGTGATATTAATGCTAAAGAATGGTGGATGAAATTTAAGGAAAATTATTTTTCATATGACATGATATGTTTTCATTTGGGTTTTTTTCCCGATGGTCCAACCATAGACTTGATGCTATCAGTTGACACATGAAAGGTCAGCTTGGTCTTGGGGGGAACTGGAATAGGATTTGTTAGCTAGATGGGATAAAAAAATAAAATGAAAAGATTGATTTTGCAGTTGAGGATGAAAAGGAAGAAGAATACCTAAAGAATAAGAACAAAAGGATAAAGAAGAATAAAATGATGATGAGGAAAAGGGAGATGTAAAGGATTGAGATAAAGAAATAAAGGTTAAGGATTTTGAAAGTATAACAATGGAGAAAGAAGTGTCACTATTTCAATTTCATGGATGCATTCACAGGAAGAAGGTAATTATTTTCATAGATCCTAAAATATATATATAACTTCATCAACATGTATTTGGCTCAACATATATATGTTCCAACAACAGAATATTAAGGAAGCTTAAGTGGATGGTAAACATAATCAAGTTTTTTATGATTTGAAACTTACTCTGGACAAAAAAAAAATCATTCAAAATTTTATGCTTTGGATATGGATGGTATGGGTATTTTTCTTAGATATCCTTGGTTATATAGCTTTGGAACAATTAATATTAATGTGCAATTAATTTTATAGAACAATGGTACAAGAAGAAGAAGGTCACTTTACATGATATCACACTTTTATGAACAATAAAGACATTGCAAGATAGAGCACGAGGATGATTCTAAAGATGGGGGAAGAAGAAGAAAATAATAATTTATCTACTCAAGAAAAAAATAAAAAAAATAATTAAAAAGGTGGAAGAGGAAAAGTGAGTTGAGGAAAAGGTTGACAAGGTTGAGGATACTAAGGTTGCAGCATATAGACACCCACATCATCGTGAGAGGCAATAATCATCATGGCATGTTAGGGTACAATAGAGTAGCAATCATGGGAATAATTATTATGGCTATGCATGGATGTTGAGGATGAAAAAATATCACTACCACATATGGTGTTAAAAATGTCAAAAAAATGGGGTCAATTTCGCATGAATTTGAGAATGATTTTTTAATTTTATTTTTAAAGAAAAAATGACACAAAAAATAGTTGACACAAAGTTAACACTATTAGAGTCACAATTGCAATGCCATAATCCCTAACATAAAAATAAAATTGGATGGGCCCCATCCGCATCATTTTTGTAGTATACCCTATTATGCATTCATAAAATATGGAAACTTAGAAGGTAGGTGGAAGGAGATATGAGAGTTAGTGGGAGGATAAGAATAGAACAAGTGTCATAGAAGGGTATATGGCCATGTAAAAAAATAATGCAAGGTCATTGGGTCATTGTGGAAAGGGTTGGAAAAATATGGAATGCATGAAACCTTTGTACACTTTGGGAAAATGATTAGAGGTGGTGGGAAATAAATTGTTGAAAGGAATTCATCTAGCATTTAACCAAATTAGTAAATTCTTTTTCATTCATTTTTGTTTCTGAAATCTGCATTTTTTTACATTTTTAGATGCCATTTACAATTATTGAAAGTAATATTTTCATGCCTATGGTTTGTAGAGAAATAGAGCTAAATTTTAAAATATGTTTTCAGATTTAGAGTCGTTCTTCAATCGGAAAACCGTTAAAACAATACTTAGATAGGGTTATGGGGCTGAAATAAGAAATATTACTAAAAATGTATGGTTCTTACATGTTTTGTGCCATATTCCCTCCTATGGAAAACTGTAGACACAAAATCAAGCACTTGGGTACATTTCTAGGTCCTAAAAGCATACTAGCATTTGCATGATTCCTAAGCGAGAAAACTAGTAATTGACAATTATCTTTGGTCTCTTTGTTTTGCCTTTTCTTTTCTATTTTGTCTTACATGCCCTACAGCCTAGTCGGGATTTTACTTATTTATCTTTCATGGCTCCAGACACCAGCACCCAATCAAGACAAGAGTGCTTAGTGCTCATGTCCCCTCTGGGTGCCCTTAACCCTTTTCCACCTTACTCACTTATTTTGGGTCTCTTTTATCTTTTAGGCACCTTTTTCATTTATGGGTTAGCCTTCCAGTTGTCAATTATGAAATTAAAACAAGAGAATAATATAAATACATAGTTATGTGTTCAAAATAAGGGACCAAGCACTAAGCATATACTATCATCACCTAAGCTTGCATCTAAAGGCACTAACAAGCACTAAAGGCATGCATCTAGCATCCATACAAGGGACAAGGGTTGCATCAAATCTCCATACACAACATAGGAAGGGGAAGTTCGTTATTCCATCCACATATTCTAGTACATTGATACATCTAGCTAGAGCCCACTATCAAGTGCACTTGCACAAGGGTATCCTAGGGTACAATTTCTTGGACACGCTCACCAGAACTACATGGATTCTGGGATGTAGTGTAGCCCTTAGTTGTAAGTTCACTTTTGGGGTGACTTCCAGGGTCATTCTGACTCCCCATATTACATCTTTCTTTTTAGGTTTGATGTAGTTTGTGGGATTTTGTAGGTGAAATTCTATTTTTCAAGTTACAGGTACACTCGACAATCTAAGAGGAACATAAAGGTGAACAACAAGAAATATTTATGACACCCCATAGATAAGATCTTGAGCTCCTGTGTAGTCACCAGTGCTCAGGAGTGGTATCCAGTGCCCAAGTGCCCCTGTCCTGCCCTAGGTGCCCATGTTTGGCCTCTTTCCTACATTCCAGAATTTATCATGAGCATTTATGACATTGTTAACTTCTTGTTCAGTAATTCTCTCAGTATAGAGCACTACCAGATCAAGCGTAAATCAGCTAATTCATTCTTTATATATCTCTTTCTTTGGGTCTCATACTTGTTTATTTTCTTGCTTCGTATTGTACTTAGAAGTTGCATATCATATTTTACATCAGTTACTCTATAATATGCTTTAATAATAAATTTATTTTTGTTAAATCAAAAACTTGGAATTTTTTATTTTTTTCATGTGAGTTTAGTAGATTTGATTTTAAAAGGAGAAAATTATGAAAATTTGGTTGTTAAATGAGTTTAATCATTATTAATCCTTGTACATACCTAAAAATCATTATTTTATCATTTCCATGGAATTTCATACGTCAAATTATAGTAATAAGGATGTTTTCCAAGTGTTTGACGAAATGTACAAACACTAAGATCTCTCTGGTTAACACTAGAATGGATGTTTTGAATGTTTTACTATATTTTAAAAGATTTAAAAGAATTATTATGATTATTCGATTGATGGAAAATGATAGAGTTAGTTTTATAAAAATAACTTTGTTAATTTAAAACGTGCTTACAATGTAAATATATTTGTTATTTACCCACCCAACCTTCCTAAATGAATGATGTGTATAAACGGTACAAATTTAGGTCATGGGATTTTCCCCCAAACTCCTGGGAAAGGGGGTACCTGGATGGACCCCTTATAACCCCCCTGATCATGCCTAATGCATACAAAAAACTACTACACACGAAATTTCCATATTCTAGACCACTGCAAAGAGAGAGAGAGAGAGAGAGAGAGATACATGCACACACACATGCACACACATATGCACACACATACACACATATATATATTGTACATATGTTTTTGTAACATTTTCTACCTAAGGTTTGTTTGAAAATCGATGTTTATACATTTCAGAAATGTCAATTTTAAAAAAAAAACTTGGGTATAAAATAGTATGAAAACCGTAGGGAAAATGGAAGGCTAAGCATGAAAACGTACCCACATTGCAACATGTCAACCATTATGTTAATATAGATTTATTTCCTTGTTACTATTGGCATAAGGATCATGTTATATTCAGGTTTAAATTTTTACATGGAATAAGCCTACCAACTAATATGGGATTAAGTTTTTGAATGAATGAGATTTTTAGAGTCATAGAGTAAATTCCAAGATACACTGAAAGACATCTCTCACATGGTGTTGTAAGGCATGATTTTGTACATGTATTTGAAATATGAGGTTATTTTTAATGGTGTAATAATTCTATAAAAAAGGAGAGGGGAAGGGTGATCAAGAAAACATACTCAACCACGACTAAGTAACCATTATGTTTGCAAAAGGGACACTTCCATTATTGTGTCACCCCATTGGCTAAGGAATCATAGTATATTGGGGTTTATATGTTTCTATAAACAAAGCTTATAAGTTAATGTGGGATTTTTTATTGGTTGCATGAGGATTTTAGAGTTATTGATGAAATTCAAGGATGAAAGAAAAAGGCAGATCTAAGTTGATGTAGTGATGTATTTTTTATCCCAAAATACCCCTCCAAGGTCATTTTGGCATTAACAAAGTTTTTTTTTGGAGTTAGGGGATTTTTTGGTAAAAAAACTACAAAACTCTAGTTTTTCAGTGTACATGGACTTATAGACTCAATGTTATGTGGGTTCTCCCCAACCCATGGAGAAAAGGAGTTAAATCCAAAGGTATAAATAGAGGAGCTAGTGGAAAACAGGTCTACGTTACCCAAACAAAAAATCTAAGACATGGGTTTTGTTCCCCTCATGCAGTGATGAAAGATTTTAGTTGGGATTGAGTTATGAGGAAGTGATTTTGGTGAAGATTTATGGGGAATAATATTCAAAGCCATGAAACATTGTGGAAGTGTTCTACAGACTTAACAAAAAAATTTGTGTTCCACAGACTTGCCAAAGTCCATAGAACAAAGGGTTTTTCCTTCGATCTCAAAAGGCCGCACAATAAGGTTTCAAGGCTTCCACGGGTATGGGGAGGAATGTGAAGACTTTAGCAGAGTTGGTAAGGGACCAAAATTCGCAAGCTAAAGACATTAGCTTCCACAGGGTTTCGCTTAGCAATAAAATCTTGTGTTTATGGCTCTCTTTCTGCCCTATGATTTTGTTTTATTTGCTTTCTTGCCTCTCCATTTATTTTTTGACATGTTGTGTATGTTGTGTTTGCATGTTCTTCCATTTTTGTTGTGTTTCATGTCAGAATAGATGGTGAAATGCATTTTTTAGGTTTGTGACACTTATGTTTTCCTTCTCCCTTCTTCATTTCCTTCTCCCTTCTCCCTCGTATAATTTTCACCACCTTTCTTTGGTTTTATCACCACTTTTAGCTTTGAATTTCCATGTTTAGGCATCCTTCTAACCCCCCCCTCTTTCCGAGGTCTTTTGGCATGTTTAGCTTAGGATTAGGTAGTCGTGTTTTCAACTTTAGGAGTAGTTTTAACACTAGATTTAGGTAGAGGATCCAACCTCTTCTGGAGGCATGTCTAAAGATGAAAATCCCACACCTAGAGATAGTCCCATGTTAGCAAAGAGTAGGGAATTGTCATGTTTAAATCCTAAGGGTACTACCTCTTTGTGATAACAATAATTTTTTAGATTCATTTGATATTGAGACAAGGGGAAGACAAAGAAAACAAAAATACTAATGCCACAACTAACCATTATTTTATTAGGAGGGCCATTTCTAAGTGCTTTTGCCACTATTGGCATAAGGATTATCATATATTGGTATTTATATTTCTTCATAGACCAAGTCTATCAATAAATGTGAGATTATTTTTTTGAATGAATAAAGATCTTAGATTCAAAGTAGCAGTTCCATTTTACATTATCAACATCTTTGTTCCAATCAAAGGGTCTTTCTATTAGAAGGTTTATTAGTTAAAAATAGCTAATCCAAACCATAATTTAAGCCTCCTACATTTCCATTCCTTAACAAATTGGATTAAGCAAAGTTTATCTCATTATAGATACACTTGTTGAAGCACATGTATAAGGAAGAAGGTTTGATATTGCTTATATAATTTAAAGTCTCTAACTGGCTATAATTTGTGGAGAAATGTAAACAATTAGTGAACCATTGTAAAGTAATATCCTAGAATAAACACATAAAATAGGATGTGTTCCTCCTCCTTGATCACAATGATTATCATTCCCATTATTTATGGTCTTTTATATCCTAGGAAAATCATAAAGGAAGTGTTACCCCTTTATTGTCTAGAGAATTGTCATTTTCATCATTGTTGCACATTTTACACATTTGTAATCTACCCTAATATTTCATTTGAATAATTTTATTGTTATTTTTCCAATATCATGTATGTAGTGGTTTTTTTTACATATTGTATAATATTTCATCATATATTTCACAATCTATAAATTTTCTTAAGTGTGCTTAGCTTAAAAAGTTGAAGTGATGTACTCTATGAAAACCTCACGGGAACTGTTGATGGCGAATCATAGCACCCTTGAATGTCTACAACTCGATGGGTTGAGACTCTCAATGTGATTGCATAACATGGAGCTTTCCCCAAGTGTGGGACCTTGTGGATCGGGAAAAGCTCTCCGGATGAAGGCCGGTTCCTATTCCTCTGTTCAGATGCACACATAAAAAATGCAGAGGGTTTACTCAAAAACCTAATCTAACTTGCCAAGGAGACAGGGTAAGAAGATGCATAAAAATAAACCTAAACTAACAAAGGTGATGCACCGAGGAATGATGAACACCTGTCTTGCCAATAAACACAAACCATTAAAATGCAATGCAAGATCATGCACAGATAACCAAATTTGTAGTGAAAGATTAGGAGGATGCAAATGAACATAGAGAGGGTTGAGAATAATCCACAAACATGCATTATTTTCTCTAAATGGTGGATAAAATACACTACAAAAATGCCAAGAGGCAAAGTTGCATCATAGTTTTAGATGGGAGGTTTGAACTCCACAATTTCACCTGCCAAAGAGAAGAAGGGAGGGGAAAAACAAGAATGTCCAACCTTTAGAAAGAATCCCCTCCTTACAATTTATAGGAATAATGAGAGAGAAAAGAGAGAGGAATTCCAAATCTACCCCAACCACCTCTAGGTTGCATTTAATTCATCTCATTATGGCAGTAGGTGAGAACCCTAGCAAACCCAAAAAATGGTGAATTGTATTTTGCATTTTTGAAGAACTTGTTCTCATCTAATTAAAGATATCCAGTCGTAGTTGGACATAGGACCTCGTAATATTTCCAAAAATTCCAACCTTGCATGAATCCGAGCTCCCTGTGAAAAGTTATGGCCATTTCAATATTTGCGTCAGGGTTTGCTTTTTGTCGGGGTGTCAACGCTCAAAATGCTGTGCCTCCTGAAGATGTGCCATAGGTGCTGAAAATGTGGTGTCGACACTTTGTGCTATGCGCCCCCAGCCTGTGCCTTAGGCACAAATTTTTTCATGTCAACACTTTGTGCTATGCGCCCCTAGCCTGCACCTTGGGCGTGAATTTTCGCATGTCGACACTTTGTGATGTGCACCCCCAGCCTGCGCATTGGGTGTGAACTTTCGCATGTCGACACTTTGTGTTGTGTGCCCCTAGCCTGCGCATTGGGTGCGAATTTTTGCATGTCGACACTTTGTGCTTGACTATATTTACCTGGGGGGGCAGATATATACAACAGGAACCACATATATCAACAAAGTAGGGGTTTTGTTATAATAAAAATCTTCTTTTAGGGTTTGAGATTCAACAATTTAGTGCATAGAGATCTAAAGCATAGTACTCTTTTTGTATCTTTTTATGTGTGTTTATTTTAAACGATGTATTTTCCATCTACTTTATGGCTAAGCACACATCTTAATGTAGGTAATTATGCATGTAGGAATTCATATCTTTCTCATTGTTTCAAGTATCAATAGGCCTATTAGACAAAATATGTTTCTATTGCCTTATGATGAAAGAAGATAGTAATTTACAATAAAGAAAGATAAACCCAATTAAACAACTAAACTGTCTTAAAAATATGTCTTCTCCCATCTTAAAAAGGTTTTTTATAATTGTTGGGAGTATGCTAACAAAGGTTGTCGAGTTGGGTTTTACACAGACTAATTGCATTTGTTTAAAAATCTCCAACTCCTTTTCAATAATCTCTTTTTTTGCATACCAATCAATGATGAAATTGTGCGACACCACATTTGGTTGAGGTATATATTATTTAACTCATGTACACCCTAATTTTTAATGGATTCAAGTTATTACTATATATCAAGACACTCAAAGAAGAATTGAGTAATGTCATCAACCAAAATGGAAAGAAATAATATCCAATGACAAATAAAATATGCATTACCTCAAGACTACAACCATCAAAGACAAATCGATGTATATTACAACTAATAACAAAGAAGGAAGATAAAATTCTACAAAAATTATTTCAAATGTCAAAATATATCATTGTTGTTGGTGAGAAAAAAATTCAGTTGGGAAAATTAGGTGTCTCCACCAACATTCATGGGGCTACATCCCTCTACATTGAATAGTGTAGCTCCCATTATTGAATGTGACTAATATAATCCTAAATCTAAATTGATGTGGGTTGGCCAAATAGGTCATGGGATCACACAGGGACACTCCACTGAACTTTTGGAAAAGTGATTGTACAGGGTACAAGGGAGGAAATCACAACGATGAGGGGGAAGGAGAGAAATTAGGGAAGGAAGGTTACTTCCGTGTAGTAGGCCAATTGCATAGATTTCACACCCACTAACCATAGTAGTTCAACATTTAATATAGAAGAAAGACAACAATGAAGCTATTTAGTAAGATAGAAAAAAACCTCAGACACCAAGTTCTTAGATTCAATCTATCAAAGATACAAAGATATTTTGGGATCACTATGTTTGTAAAGTGCATAAGAGAGATAAAGTAGAGGAATACAAGAAAATGAAAATGGAAGAAATGTAGATTTTATTTCATGTGCATTAGTGATACAAAGTCTCAACAACATATCACAATCCACTATTGCTACAAAGAACTAAATTTTCATGATTATTTTTAGGATCCTTTGGAATTAAGAAGCCATCCCAATTTATAGAAATGTGAATTGACCTCTCATCTCCCTCCACTATGACTCTCCGTGTTCCGTATTCCACTTGTGACCTTTCATTTTCCATTAGAAAATGACAAATTAAGTATTTCTCTTATAATTTTGAGAAAATACTTTTACAATTTTAAAATATGTCACTTAAGTGAATAGGAAAAAATACAATGATGAAGCCTCAAATGAAGAATTAGAAAGGAGAGAGAAGGAAGAGGGAGAAAGAGAGAAGGAGGGAGGGGATGAGAATCTCTAAGACATGAATGAAGATGCCTCTTGCCTTCGATGAAGATCAACTCCACTGATGAACTAGTGAAATGCTCCAATGCAATGATGAAATCTAGTCCTTTGAACTCTTTTACACCATGAGAAACCTCCTCTTGAACAAACCATGAAAATTTTCCACTCCTTTTTTACCAATCATGCATATGAATGAAGACTTGAAACAACTTACTTGCACAATGCAACCATGATGATTTATTCCACCTCGAGGAAATTTTTGAATATGACACTCTTACCACTGATGATTCTCCACACTGATGTATTGATGGGAAGCTCCTGATGAAGGTCTATTTTGAACACTTTGCCCTTGCTGGATAAACCCCTAAAATGATGCACCTTTTTCAAACTTGATATGTGATACATACCAAGAAGATGGATTGATGACTTACTTGAGAAGTGAGCCATTAAGAACACTAGAAGATGAACTCCTATTCTGATTGAGTTCAAGATGACCTTCTGATGCTTGTGAGATCCTGTCATATTTTCATGATCAATCCTTCACATGAGAGAAATTGAATGCACCTTGTTCGCTCGGTCATGATCTTGATTCTACCATTGCGGAAACACTGATGATGAGAGAAACATGTGAAAAAATCTCCTTGGGTTCTGGAGTGAGGAAAGGATAATAAGAATAAAACCAATTCCATCCACCTTGATTAATCATGTCCCATGTGAAATGAACTGAAATGGCCTTCCGGGATCAATATTGGCATTTTCTAATTTTGGCATTTTGTGTCTCATGCATTGGGAATGTGAGGAATTGACTTGAAATTTGAATAGGAGACTTATATGAATTGTAGGACCATTTTAGATGAGTGAAGGACATAGATGTGACCACTCTTAGCTACTTTTACCCATTTACTATTTTTAGAATATCTCACCATTATGGCCTCCATTTAACCAATTTTTACCATTTCTGTCAAATTTTACCAATTTTAGAGTGTCTCGATCATGAGGGAATGAAGTAGGGAAGTGTGAATGCACATTTTTCATTATACTTACTATTTATAGTTGGTTCTCCCATAGAGACTTACTAAAAATAGAAAGTGGTATTACACCTAGTGTCAGATTCAAATGAAACCACTTGCAGAAGTTTACATAATTCATTTCGAAGCTCTGTTCAAATTTTGGCGTGATTCCTCTGCCCACTAGAATCCCTGGGAAATGACGAGGTGCCTCACTTGCCCTTTCAATGTTGTGCCATGGAAGCCATTAATGGAGTTCCCTGAGCTCATTTGATGAGATTTATTTCACTGGAAATTCCCACCTCATATCTTGATGAAATTAATTTTTTTAGATATGGACTTTTTTCTTCTTTGTATCTCACATACAAATTTTTATTCATTTGTCCCTAATCTCTGGGGACAATTGAGGAAAAAATTTCTAGGTATTTGAGGGCAAGGAAAATGAGGGTTTTCTCACCATTAAAAATCCAAGGAATCATTGTGAATATGATGCAACTTTCTCCTTTATGATCCATTTTTAAATGGGAAGAATGCAAAAAACTCCACCTCGATCCATGTGCACTTGTTTGCAAGATATGAAGATTTCCTTCATTCTAGGGGCACGAAGTCAATCTGGTGAAAAAATGTGCCTAGGAGCCTGGAAAAATTTCAAATTTTTTTGAGATAATATTTAGTCTGTGATCATGGGAATATGCAGGAGATGAATTAAATGTGGTGAAAAATGGAGTATGGAGGAATCTGGAAAAATTTTGTCCCAGAGTTTCAAGGGTGAAAATGCAAAATGTGGGGGAGATAGAAAAATGGCTATCTCCTGGTATTTATAAGACGAGGAGAGAGAGAGGGAAGGGGGAAATTTTTTTTCCCCCTTTTCCCCCTTTGGAATAGGGACAGAAGGGACACCAAAAGTGCGCCTTATGCCCTATGGTAACAAGTGGCAGGCATGCACTGAAAGCTTAGGAGAAAGGGCTGGAAAATGAGCAAAAAGTGCTTATACGAAGAACCTCCCAGGGTCATATGGTGTGTCTAATGAGGGTCTAAGGTGGGGGGGATAAATTTATTGTCCCCCATGTCCCCTTGGAAAGGGACAAAGGGACACCAAAATTGTGCACCTTAGCGCTATGGTGACAAGTGGCACTTGAAAAATCTTCTAACTACAAGAGCGTTCTTGAGAGAGAGATTGAAAATGAAGTTTTCGGAGCTCCCAGAGGTATTTTTGGACACTTATTTATATGATTTTGACTGAAAACATCATTTGGAGAAGAATGAGATGGGTCTTAAGGTCTTATTCTTCTTGAAACCCCTTCAAAATGACCTTCTTCCTTGGAATCACTGAGTGTGCCCACCAAAAATGAGCTCCCTTGAGAAGCACCAAGGGATTGTGAAAAATATGAATGTTCCATATTGTATAGGATCCTCTTATATTTAAATAATGAGTTCTTGTTTTCCTCCTAACTCCTTACGGAGCTCCCGGAATCATCCGCTAAAGATCAAGTACCTATTTTGACTTCCTTCTCCTCATGGGGGCTGAGACTGGGTCATATGAAAAACCATGTGGAAGTAAGGGGGAGGGAGAATTTTATTTTCCCTCTTATCCCCCTGGAAAGGGATAGAGGGACACCAAAAATGTGTACCTTATCCTAGTGATGACAAGTGTCAAGCATGCAATGGCATGGAGCAGGGGGCTAGAAAATTTGCCAAAAAGTGCTTATCAGGAGCCTCCTAGGGTCATATGAGTGTGTCCATGAGGCCTAAGGTGGGGGGTGTGCACATTTTTATGCCCCTCTTATACCCCTTGGAAATTGGACATAGGGACACCAAAAGTGTGCCTCAGCCTCATGTTGCCACATGTGCACTGAAAAAATTTGGCTAAGGACGAAGCTTGTACCTTGGAGAGGAGCTTGAAAATGACATTGTCAGGAGCTCCCAGAGGATATTTTGGGAACTTACTTATATGATTTTGATTGGAAAATTATTTTGAGAAGGATGAGATGGGTATAAAGGTCTGATTCAGCTTTAAACCTTCTCAAAAATGATATTTTTGATCGGGACCAGCCAGTTGTGCCTACAAAGAATGAGTTGTGGAAAGAAATGCATGGGTGTTGTGAAAAATATGATATTACCAAAATGTAGGGATTGAATAATATTTCCATTGATATTTTTTTGACCTCCAACTCATTCTAGAGCTCCCATAATCATCTCTCCAAAGCTCAGGTGTCCTTTTCGCAGTGTAAGCTCCTTCAACCTCAAAAACCTGCACTTTTGTTGAACTTGGCTCCTAAACCTCCAGAATCTTTCCAAAATATTCCTAAATAAATTGACACAATGATCTATAGGCTCATGAATACACCTCCTTGATGAATTTAGGACTTCCAATCCACTCTTTGGAGAATATGCACCAACCTTAGAAAGGCTAAAAATAGCCCTTCCTAAGCCTGTCCAAAAGATCCACCTTGAAAGACACTTGTCTCAAAAGGAATCTTGTGAGCTTGTTTTCATTTCTTCAACACATGGGAAAGGGTGGGACCACACAACATAGATACTAAATGGATGGGGATAGGCCTGACACATGGGATGGACTAACATAGAGGAAGTGTCAAGGGGTTTTACACACAAAATTTTTGACACGATGGGGTTCATTATCATGCTTGAAAATATGAAATTTTCATGTTGCACATTTGCATGAAAACAATTGGCTCTAGCTTGGGGACATGTTGTGGATCAAGCATAAAAGGAAATAACATGAGGAATCCCATAATCTCAATTCACTTCATGGACCAATGCCTTATCCATTGGGCTTATGGAGTCATTTCTTCCAACACACACACAAAACAAACACACCAAAAGTAGGAAACATAACACAATGGAAAAGGGAAATTATGTTACAAGGGAAGGGATATTTACAGAGGTGGGGAAATAATGTACACATACCTAGAAATGGAGTTGGGAAAAAGTACATGCCATCATGGAACAACATGAACTGAAATGTGATATTTGAGCACACAAACTACTATTTGATCATGCCATGCTCCTGTGATGGATTTGCATGGCTTGAGAAGAAGAAGAATACACCATGATTCCATATTCATATTCATAATATCACTAGAAAAATTTCTTGCATCTAATGAATACTTTTTCACCTTTTTGAAACTCTTGCATCTTGTGGCTTCACACTTGATGTCCTACTATCATGAGAAGTTATTCCTTCATGTTTTCAAAATTGGAAACATTGATCTTGTTCATGGAAACATTATTCATCCTTGAATTGCAACATAGGAACATCTCTTAAATCATAAAGGAACTCTGAAGGAGTGAGGAAAAACTGATTTCCTTCCCATTTAATAGCTTCTCTAGATATCCCACTTTGTTGCTCTAAGAAAGTGCTTTCTAGAATAGGTGTCACATCATTGACATAGAGGTCCTCATCATCCTCAAGAAAATGTTGCAATATGGGAACATGTTCAATACATTGGAGCTTGGGAAATGGTGAGTGCAATCTAATTTTGAATTATTTCACAAGATTCATGCACATCCTCGCTTTGTTTTGAAGAAATTGTCATCAATATCTATCCACTCAAAGTCCATCTTGGTATCATTTTCAAAATTGCAACCCTTAATTTTTTATAGAAGAATTCTTCGTCACCCTTGAGTGATATTTGTAACATGGATTCTTATTCTGAATTAAAAGTAGGCCATCCAATAGTGTTGAGAATACAGTTCACAAGACTCTTGTAACTCTTCACCTTGTTTTGAAAAACCATCTCTAATGCAAATCAGCTCCACATTTTCCCTACTATCTTCCTCCATGATCAGAGATGTTGTCTTCAAATTGAGAATATTCATAGGATATTCAAGAACCTTCCTTCTTTTACACTTATGATCTTCTTCACAAATCATGAAAGAGAAATACATATCTTCACATTCGTTCTCACCCACCAAGGCATCGTAGGAAGTCATCAATCTCATCTAACTGCTCTATATCAACATCAAACATTGGTGTATTCAAAATGAGAAGCACAAATTGACTCATACCTATCTTGCATTTCCATAGCCTGAGTTAGGATCTTAAGACTAAATTGAGGGTCTTCAGTTTCTTCCGCAGCCTTTAAGATGTCTTTCACAGACAACTCTTCTCAAGTTTTCCATATACTCATCTTCATCCTTCATTGGAAAAATCCTTTTCCTTGTACTTCTAGGAGATGGTTGAAAAGATGATATACATCATGGCCAAACTTTATCTTAAACCTCTTCACTCTCTAGCTCAACATTTATTATCATCCAAGTCTCATCTTCTTGGAAGCATGGGAATACTTAGTTTCCAACATTTTATAGATAAGGAGAAGAGATCCATGCTTCTTGGGAAGGGAAATCCTTCGAGCTCAAAATCCATTTCATCATCCTCTTGATAGGAAGCATAGAACCATGTTGGGGAAGAAATATGGGAAGGACGTTTCAATTCTATCTTGATCACCCATTACTGAATCTTCTTGCTCATATGGAAAATAAAATACTTCATGCTCACCATGATGATCATTTTGTTCCTTCGGTGAGAGCAGGTGGAATCAATTCCTTGAAGATGTTATGTTCAAATTGTTCATTCTCCTTGGCTTTAAGAAAGAAATTAGCATCTTCCATATGTTCATCCATGATTGAATCAAGAAGAGAATTTGATTCTTCGACTAGCTCCATCCCATTATTCAACATCTTCTCATCATTTAAAAAGTCAAAATTGGAAATAAAATTATCCATGAATACCTTGCATTCATCATCTTGATTCCAAAGTGAAGGATGGATTTCTTGCACTTATTCACATATCTTCTATTCCATCATTAATAATTAGATCAAAATTTGTAAAGGAGGTTTATCCATTATTACCTTGAACTCGTCATCTTACACTTCTTCATTGTTGGTGGAGTCTTTAAAAGCATTGAATCATTTGTCATGACAACAAGAATCTTCCTCTCTTGAATCTATTGTTCTCCTCCAATGGGTTGTGCCTTGAGCCAAAATGAGTTGATGAATGGCGGTTTCAACTCCATGTATTTTTCATCATCTTCAAAGGTGTTCTTTGATTTTCAATGGAGGGTTCAAGGATGAGACATTCCTCAGAAACATCAAATAATCTTCCAGGGATGAAATACCTTATAGTGCAGGATGATCATCAAGATATTCTTAATTTTCTTCATCCTTGACAATGTGAAGTGCTTCAAGGTGTTCATGCCTTCTTTGCAAAGCTAAATCATACCTCTAAATTTCATGATAGGCTTCAGGGTCATAATTTCCTTCTACTATGCTTAGAAGCCTTTTCCCATATCCCCTTTTCAAAATGTCCATTTCTTCATCATCGTATGTAGGGTAGTCATCTAGAGAGAAGGAGAAGAATGACAATGTTCATAATTTTATAGTGAGATGTGTGAGGTTGTAAAATCCTTTTCCTATATGGATCCTGCACCATCATCCTCCATAGCGCTGATTTAATTTTGATCAAAAGGTTCAAGGATAAGACATTCCTCATAAACATCCAATAATCTTACAGGGATGAACACCCTGCAATATGGACAATTATCAGGGTCTTCCTCCATAGAAAAAATCTCTTCTTCTTCTTCTTTGTTAGGGAGTGCTTCAAGTTGTTTATACATCTCTTGTAAGGCTTCAACATATTTCAAATTTTGAGGTATATTTGAGGATCAGAATTTCCTTGTATGGTGTTTGCATTTCTTTGCACATACTCGATCTTCAAGGTTGTCATTTCATCATTTCTATATGCAAGGAAATCATCCCAATGGAGGGTGATGAAAGACATGGCTTTGAGCTTTTCATTCAGCTGTGCACGATTGAGAGTATTACCTTCTAGTAGATTCTTGTTCTTCTTGGGCTTCACACAACATCTTGTATCTTCTTTTTCTTCCATTTTTTCAACCATTTCTTACCTTCTTCTTCATCTGTAATTTTTTTCTTTCACTTTTTCTAATTGCAGATTATTGCTTGAAATAGGAGCCCTCTTTTACCGTTCTTAAATTCTCCTCTTTGCGAGAACTGGTCCAGAACCATGGCTGATCAACAATCCACATTTCTTTGGCCACCATCTTTTTCTTCTTCTTCACTGTCACTCATTGGTACTTCACTCCTATATGTAAATTTCTTCATTATGTGTGGGAAAAAAAACGTGACACGGATTCGTTCCTTGATGGAGTCACTTTAAGAAATGATTCTTCTTTGAAATCTGATTTTGTTTTAATATATACTTTTTGTATTTTTTTTAGCTAGAGATATTTTTTAAAATGCACTTGGGAAAATCTCCCCCCAATGGAATCACCAAAAACTGTTGGTTAGAAAAAATGTTCAGTTGGGAAAAATTAGGTGTCTCCACCAACGTTCATGGGGTTACACCCCTATGCATTGAATGGTGTAGCTCTCATCATTGAATATGACTAATATAATCCTAAACTAATTGTCATGGGTTGGCCAAATAGGTCGGGGATCACACAGGGACACTCCACTAAACTTGTGGAAAAGTTCTTGTATGGAGTACAAGGGAGGAAATCACAGCAATGAGGGGGGGAGAGAAATCAAGATAAGAAGGTTACTGCTATGAGTAGAACAATTGCAGAGTTCACACCCAGTAACCGGAGTAGTTCAACATTCAATATAGAGGAAAGCAACAATGAAGCTATCTAGTGAGATGGAAAAAACCTCAAACAAAAAGTTCTTAGATTCAATCTATCAAAGATACAAAGTCATTTTGGGATCAATATGCTTGTAAAGTGCATGAAAGAGAGAAGTAGAGGAATACAAAAACAGGAGAATGGAAGAAATGTATCTTTTATTTCATGTGCATTGGTGATATAAAGTTTAACAACAGTTCACAATCCACTATTTCTACAAAAAACTAAACTTTCAGGATTATCTTTTCAAGATCCTTTGGAATGGAGAATCCATCCCAATTTATAGCAATGTGAATTGACCTCTCATCTCCCTCCATATGAATCTCTGTGTTCCATATTCCACTTGAGACCTTTCATTTGCCATTAGAAAAGACAAATTAAGATATTTCTCTTATAATTTAGAAAAAATAATTTTAGAATTTTAAAATATGTCACTTAAGTGAATAGGACAAAATACAATGATGAATCCTAATAAAGAATTAGAAAGGAGAGAGAAGGAAGAGGGAGAAAGAGGGAAGGAGGGAGGGGATGAGAATCTCCAAACATAAATGAAGATGCCTCTGCCTTTGATGAAGATCAGCTCCACTGATGAATTGGTAAAATGCTCCAATGCAATGATGAACTTTGGTCCTTTGAGCTCTTTTACACCATGAGAAAACTCCTTTTGAACAAATCATGAAAAGTGGCCACTCCTTTTTAAACCAATCATGCCTATGAATGAAGACTTGAAATAATTTACTTTTCATAATGCAACCATGATGAATCTAAGCCACCTCAAGGATGTTTGAATATGACACTCCCGACCACTGATGATCCTTCGCATTGATGAGGGTTGCTCCTCTAAACACCCATGAACACTTTTCCCCCTTTTGAAAACTCTTTGAAATGATGCACTTCCGCACATTTCCCTGGATAAACCATGAAGAAGGATGATTAACACTTGAGAAAAAGACCATCGAGAGTATTAGAAGATGACTCCCTTCATTGAGTAACTCCTTTTGATCATTGAGACAATATCAAAACTTCATGATCAATCCTTCACATGAGATAAATTGAATGCACCCTGTTTGCTCAGTCATGATCTTAATTATGCCACTACAAGAAGCACTGATGATGAGAAAAACATGTGACAAAATCCTCCTGAGTCCAAAGTGAGGAAAGGAGAATGGGACCAAAAAAAATGCATCCACCTTCTTATCATGTATGTGCAATGAACTAAAATCTTCTGCGATCAATATTGGCATTTTCCAATTTTGGCATTTTGCGCTCACTGCATTGGGAAGTGTGAGAATTTACTCGAAATTTGAAACGGGAGACTTCTGTGAATTCTAGAACGACTATTGTATGAGTGAAGGAATAAGATGTGACCACTCTTGGCTCCTTTTACCCACTTACTATTTTTAGAATATCCACCATTATGGCCCCATTTAGTCAATTCTTTACCGTTTTTTCCCTTTCAAATTTTAGAAGCCAATTCATTCCAATTTTTAGTGTCTCAATCACGAGGGAATGAAGTAGGGAGTGTGAATGCACATTTTTCTCAAACTTACTATTTATAGTAGGTTCTCCCATAGAGAGTTACTAAAAATATAAAGTGGTCTTCCCGATGTCGGATTCGAACAAAACCATTTGTAGAAGTTTACATAATTCATTTTGAAGCTCTGTTCAAAATTTTCGCATGATTCTCCCCATTAGAACCCTGGGAAAATGATGAGGTGCCTCGTTGCCCCTTTCACTATTATTCCATAGAAGCCATTAATAGAGTCCTTGAGATTTTTGGAAATTATTCTTTCCCCACCTCGGCTCCTAATGAAATTAACTTTTTTTATATGTTTTTTTCCTCTTTATCTCACATACAATTTTTTAGTTCAACTCGATCCCTAGAACAATGGGTGTAGAACACCTAAATTCCACTTTTACAATCTTATTACAAAAACACACAAAAATCACTCTCATTCTTACTAACACCCATTATAATTAGTGATTTCCGCTAATTAACGGAATTTTCTTGCCACTTTGGCAAATTAACAAGCACTTCATTGATCATCAAACCTCTTGTGCATTCAAGATGTCACTTTAAGATGAATCATAAGTCAAAATCCTCTTCAAAATAGATAATTAGTGATTATTAGCTAATTAAGCTATATTTTTCCCTTGTTTTGGTCAATATTACCCTACTATTGGCTTAAACACCCTCTTCCAACCACTCAAAATCACCCCACTTTCCTCCACAACGTCTCAGTAAACTTCAAAAGCTTATCCTAGCCTCCTAGTTGACCCTAAGTGGTTGATTTAGGATCCCACATCTTAATCACTTGGTAATTCACTAGTTATGATTAGCAAGGCCTAATCATGATTAGCAATTCTAATCTAATTTGGGGATTTTAGTTCCACATGCACCAAAATACAAGTTTCTTCTCCCAAAAGGAAAACTATAAAAAGAGTTCACCTCTTACCTTAATACTTTCCACCATGCTTTAATTTTCATCTCATATGATAAATATGATATATAGCTAAGTTCAATCCTTGCCTAAAGCCTTAAACAAGGTTAGTAGATAAATATCTAAAGTGACTTAACAAGTAATTTGGACAGGTCATTTCACCATTGTTTGGAGTAGCAACTATACCAATTTGATTGACCTCTTAGGTCTATTTAGGCCCATGTTAGGTAATTGAGAATATTAGTAGGCATGTTTAGTTAGATTTTGAATTCTATTCATGTTAGTTAAGGATTCCTTTAAGCTTCTATATTAATGTTACATTACTATACTTAGAGCCTTGACTAGATTTGGAAATGGTGTTAGTCTTCCTTAGTTAGTAATGTAATTTTCTTTGTAAATTTTAGTGTGATGTCATTTGGCACGTCCGATGGGATATAGAAGTATACTCCATTGGCGCTGCCAAATCTCCAAACACAAACTTAGGGATCTTCAAGGAGCCTTTTACCAATCATGAAGAAAATAAAAATCCCGGATTAGAGGACAATCATCTCAAAATAAGAATGCTAACTATGTGTCAAAAAAAGACCATTTTAATGCCTAGATAGGTTGTGTTGATCCGCTCATTGAGAAAAATCAATACAATTAGAATTAAAAATAAGAGAGTGCATTGTGGCAATGTGATGGGCTCACCTTTTTATCTCATAACCTACTCCCCCTCCTCCTCAAGAGATTCATTATGATGTATTAGATCAATTAGAGAAGACTACAACTAAGATATCAATCTTAGACTTTCTAAATATTTCTAACGTCTATAAGGATATACTTTGCAAAACCCTATAGGGATTAGGAATATCTATTGATGTTGACCAAAACGCATTTACAGGCCATGGTAACGCAAATCGCTCCCGCAATACACATAAAATTTAGTCTGATAGAAGCCTTAACTGAAAATCCCTCCCATAACTTGACCTTAACATATTGAGGTAATAATCAAGCGTAAGAAGGTTAAGAGAGTGTTTATGGATAGTGGATCGGGTCTTCACATTTGTACTCTTAAACTAGTTCATCAACTAGGTTGCATAGAAGTTGATTTGGAGACAAAGGTCATCACCATGAAGGCGTATGATTATGAAGAATGATAATCAGCTGGAATGACCACTTTCTCATTGGAAGTTGGTCCCATAACCCATGATACGAAGTTCCATGTCTTGGAACAGAAGCTCCCTCACAACATCTTGCTTGGTCGCACCATGGATTCATACAATATAGGTCGTGTCATCAATATATCATCAGTGTATAAAATTGTAGTATGAAGGACATACACTTACTATACAAGGGGATCCCTAAACATTTTATAATTATAGAGCATTGTTGGGATTATTTTCCCTACCATTTACAAGTTTCCCTCTACGGAGATTGTTGTCCCTATTCAGTCAGAGGCCCTCGCTTCATGAGTGGATACGAATACCTTAACTCCCAGTGAAAATAGTGTGTCTACTTCAGAATATCCTTTTGTTATGTGGGAAATGAAATTCATCAACAATGGTTGTGGAGAGTATAATCTTCAGTAAACTCTTATGGTTGAAAACATTTCACTATAAGCCCAAGCACGAAGTAAGACCGTTTTATAAATTCCAAAGATCAAGGGATAATTTCCCCTTCAATAATTTCACTTTAGGTGGCTTGCTAGAAGATGAAATAATCCTCAAAAATATTATATTTCATCCTCAAGATGATGAAATGGCTTTTGTGTTACAATTCATCTAGGTATGTTATTCCTAACATAATCATGCTTACTATGAGATATCAAGGACGTGGTTGTGGCCGCCAAGAACAAGTTATGTTAGAAGCTCTTTTAATACCTCGTCATATAATGGGTAAATCATGTATTGGTGTCCATTTGTATGATTCTCACCCTTCAGATAATGAGTATGCTACTTCTGAGAGTGAGGAAAGCTTTTCCGAAAATGAAAGAAAAATAGATTCTCGGTGTAGTCTTTACGAACACCCTCACCTCTACGAACCTATTCTCTAACATGACTATCCTTACCGTAACCCCTATTACACCTGCCATATCCCCTATAACTCAAACATTAAACCTCATCTACCCATCACTCATTAATTGGGGTTTAACAACAGTACACGTACCTATTGACCGTGTTTCAGAACAATGAGGCTATTGGTGTGTTCCTGGGCATCAGAGATAAGATTCCAAGAAATGATCACAAGAAAGGCTTATCCATTCAGCTCAATGCATGTGCATGATTTAAAAGAGGAGGTATAATTATGTGGAAATTTAAGTAAAAAAGTGAGCAAGGGCAAGAGTCTTATGGAAAATCCTTGTGGAAAGAAAAAGGGGAAGTCCTATAGTGAAAACCTCTTCGAGGCACTTGTGGACCAAACAAGCAGAACAACCTATGGAAAATATAGTGTACCCATATAAAGATAAGGACCTCCCTAAACCACCTTTGGTAAAAGAGGATCTCAATCTCCCTCTCGATCTTACATGCATGGGGGATGAAGTAAAAGCTACCAATGGAAGATACAATAGATGTTAACATCGGCACGAAGGAGTTTCCTAGAATAGTTAAGTTGGGAGCTTCACTCTCATCGTAAGAGCAGAAAACATTTACAGGAATTTTGAGAGAGTATATAAACATCTTCACTTGGTCTGATGATAACATATAAAGACTTGATCATGCATTAATGGTGTATAATCTTGTTGTGCACCCGGATGTCAAGCCCATCAAACAAAATCTACAGAAGATGCATCCTCGTGTCGCCTTACTGGTAAAGGAAAATCTATAAAGGTTATTAGAAGTAGGTTCATCAGGCCTATTGAATACTTCAAAGTGGATTTCTAATGTGGGTACCAGTTTAGAAAAATCCAGTCGATATAAGAGTGTGTGCCGATTTCAAAGATATTATTAACAAAGATTGTCCCAAGGATGACTTTTCTCTCCCTAACATCGACATGATCATCAATTATACTTTTGGTTATGAGATGTCTATCACTCATGGATGGCTTCTCAGGTTATAACTAGATAAATATGGCGGAGGAAGATCAACACAAGAAAATTTTCACAACCCCATGGGGGAGCGTTCTGCTACCAAGTTATGCCCTTCGACTTTAAGAATGTAGGTGCTACATATCAGTTGGCAATGACTATAATCTTTCACGACATGATAAGAGACATCACAGAAGATTACATAGATGATATACTAGCTAAATCTATAACTTGGGAGGAGCACCCAGAAATTTTTGTGGCATATCTTTCAGCACCTAAGAGACTACAAAGTCCACCTTAACCCGAAGAAGTGTGTCTTCGGTGTGCTATCCGGGAAATTACTAGGATTCATTGTGTCAAGGAGAGGAATAGAGGTGGACCGTACAAAGGTCACGACCATCACAAAGATGCCTCCTCTTAAGAATATTAGACAATTGCGTAGCTTACAAGGGAAAATTTAGGCCATCAGAAGGTTTATTTCACAGCTAACAGACAAGTGTCATATGTTCACACATCTTCTTAAGAAAGATGTTAATTTCACCTGGGGGCCAATAACAACAGTAAGCGTTTGCTTTACTAAAAGATGTACTTGGCTAAACCCCCCATTCTCATGTCTGCCCACGGTAGGAGAACCCTTGTTTCTTTACATCTCTACTACAAATTTTGCAATTGGGGCATTGTTGGCCTAGTATGATAAAGAGCAGAGAGAAAAGGTTGTATACTACTTGAGTAGAAACATTGATAGCATACAAGATCAACTATCCGCATATCAAGAAGGCTTTCGCGTAGTCCATATAGTGTTTGCTTTCCAGAAGCTACATCACTATACGCTCAACAATAAAATCAAGCTTATTTCAAAGGTTGATCCTTATAAAATACTTGTTGTCAAAACCTGCCCTAACTGGAAAGATGGATAATTGGATCATCTTATTAAGTGAGTTCGACATTGAGTATGTGCATAAAAATTCCGATAAAAGGAAAAGTTTTAGCAGATCAGCTAGTAGAAGCTCTGCTACCAGGTACCCGAACCCTTGATTTTGGAACTACCAGATGCATCCATCATGTACCTTAAGGAATCTATCATTTGGAGCAACTATACTTTGATGGCTCCTTTACCTTTCATGGTTCAGGTATCGGAGTTGTGTTAATCACTCCTACGGGAGACTTGATTCCCTAAGCCTTCTGACTTGGATTCCCCTGCATGAATAATATAGTGGAGTATGAAGCTCTCATCATCAGGGATGAAGCTAGCTATCAAATGGGATATCAGATGAGTTAATTGCATTAGTGATTCAATGCTTATTATCAAAACAGGTCACATATGATTACAAGGTCAAGGATGAAAAGATACTTCCATATAAAAGAATGGTTGATTCCTTGAAGGAGTTCTTCGAGCAGATAACATTTGAACAAATACCAAGAGCACAGAACAGAGTAGTTGATGTTATGGCTACAGTAGGATCCATGTTGAGTATTTTGCCAGGGAACAATGATATGCCATTCTTCATATTGAAAATCTAAGAACGTCAGCATATGACATACCATGGATTCCTATGTATGGTGTGTGGTGTTGTTGGTCCTTTTATTCCCTATGGTACACTGAAATGTTTAATTACCTCCATGATGGAACCTTTCCCACTAACATTTCCCATGCTGAAAAAACCACACCCTCATCCAGTGTATAGCTTGTTATACCCTACTTGGGGGCACCCTCTTCCACCGAGGCTACGAAGGGAATCTGTTGCGATGTTTAAGTTCAGATGAATCTATCCAAGCAATTAAAGAGGTGCATGAAGGCATCTGTGGGGCTCATACTAATGGGATTGTACTTGTAAAGAAAATACTCAGGGTAGGCTACTATTGGCCTACCATGGAGCATGATTGTTGTCAACATGTGAAGAAATGCGTGGGTTTGTCAAAAGTACGGAAACTTGATACATGCGTTCGCACAATCCTTACATCCTGTCACAACCCCTTGGTCATTCTCAAAGTGGGGTCTCAATCTAATAGGGAATCTTAACCCTATCTCTTCAGATGGTCATAAATTCATCATTACTGCAACTGAGTACTTTACGAAGTGGGTAGAGGTTATTCCTCTCACCTATGTTGAAGGTGCCCCAGATCTCTAAATTTATCATGAACCATATCATCTATCGATATGGTATCCCCTATGCTATTATCACTGATAATGGTAAACCATTTAAGAATAAAACTATGAAAGCACTCTACAAACGCTTTCAAATCTCCCTCAAGTTCTTGACCCCCTATTATCCTCAAGGTAATGGGCAAGCCGAGGCTTCCTAATAAAACCTTAATTTGCATTATGGAGAAGATGGTGAACAAGATAGGCCGTGACTGGAATTTACAAATTCATCCTACCCTCTGGGCATTCAGAAATTCTATCCACACCTCCACATGTGCCACTCCATACTCCTTAGTATTCGGCACAGAATTCATGCTACATTTAGAGATCGAGATCCCTTCTTTACATATTGAGCTAAGGGATTACCTGAACGAAGAGGACTACATAGTAGCTTGACTGACAGAGTTGGAGCTATTAGAAGAGAAAAGACTTCACACCCCTCAATCACCTTAAAGTCATACCTCGTTATTAGGACTGAGTGTTAAAAGAGAATCAGAAGCTATATAAAATATTCATACCATCGTCCAATTTGAGGTAGGGGATTTGGTGTTAAAAGAGAATCAGAAGAACACCAATAAGGACCACTGAAAAGAAAGGGAAATTTGAACCCAATTGGCTAAGACCATATGTTGTGGTTACCAAGTTCAGTTCAGGTGCCTATAAGCTAGCCCATGTAGATGGTCAAGAGCTTCAAGAACCCATGAATGTAATGCATCTTAAGCACTTCTATGCTTAAGTATGGGGTCTCTAAAATATTGAGAAAAGAAAAAAAAGTATAAAAAACAGAAAAAAGATAAAGATAAATAAACAGGTGCGTCCAATAGTGAAAACCACGCAATGGTGGCACTTTGGACAAGTCCTTTAGTGAAAACTGGTTTCCAGGTGCACCAAGGGAGGGTCCGTTGTTCACAATCATTTTAGGTTTAGGAGTACGATATTTTTTTCCTAAGTTGGTCTTTGCCTTCGTCTGAGTCCCTTGTGAGCCTATCCCCCCTTTTCCCATGATCTGGCTAATCCAACCTTTTGAATGCAGAGAATGTAACTTTGAATGAGCCCATCTTGATGCTGGGGGGTAACTTCACAGTGTCACTTCTGGTACATAACAATGTGGCATTCTACCATTGTTATATCCCATCTAACGCTGGGGGCATCCACATTTCTTCATTTCTATTGCATTTTCCTCATAAAACTTCTTAGAAAACGTCAAAAAACAATTCATATAACCTTTTTGAAAATCCCAAAAACATACAGATATGTTAGTTGAGAAAATAAAAAACATTCAAATACATTTTCATAGAAAACTCCAAAACAATAGAAAATTGTCTTAAGATAATCCCAAAAATAGTGAAAAACATCCCAAAACTGTCCCACAAAAACAAAGTAGTAGTTTGCTTACTTTTAGTTGTTGGTTTGTATGGTTTTTAGTTGCATTGTTTTTTCGTATTGTGTACTTTAAGTTGGATTCATTTGCTTGCTTAATTGAATGTTATTTTAATCTGTGGTGCATTGCATTGAGTTCATTTTATCTTGCATACTTGTAAATAAGTGTGTTGCTTTGATTAGGTTTGTTTAACGTGTGCTTGTTATTTTTACTTGTACATTTTTGCTCTCATTTCATCATCATATCACATAAAACCATCACATCTATACATCATATATCAATAAATGCTAAGTCTACATCACACATGTATGCTACAGCTAATCATCAAATACCATATCATCAATAGGGGCAAGAGGGGTTGCGCATGATCACAAATCTATCCCCCCCCACACCAATATCACAAATAAAAACATGTTTAAATTAAAGTATCTCATCAACATGTAATATGACATTAGCTAAGGCTATCTCATAATCTAACAAACATGTGATACAAATATAAAACATACAATATTAAGCATGATATCTCATAAACAACATGTGATACATTAGTAATCCATCTATCATCATACATCGTCAAAAATATAAATGTCTGTGTACAAAACAGTGTGTCTCAAAAGTACATCTGATATAATGAGCCATCATGAGATTCTATACAAAAAAGTTCCTTCATCACGAGGCATAATAAAAAACACTATATAACATACATCTGTACAAAAAAAGTGCCTTCATCACAAGGCATAATAAAAAATAGTACATATACATCCATCTACAAAAGTATGCCTTCATATCGAGGTGATACACCAAAAATATACATATAGTACATCAATAAGTAGAGTCAACCATGACTCGAGACCTCTCCGGGACTGCTTGGTGTGGTCTGCCGCTAGGTGGGGGCATCTGAGGTGCTGGACGTGTAGAGGGTGTTGTGCACTATATTGTGTTGACCCATGCTGCTCTTAAGCCTATTGTCCTGAAGGACCCTGCATAAGATCACACTGATCGCGACTGCCTATGTGATCTAGCATGAGATAATCTTGTCCGACTATCTAACTATACTCAAGAACTCTCTACTCGGTCGGGACAACCACATAATACTGCATCCTATAGTATGTGGCCTCGCCTACTACAATAGCACTGTGCCCAATCATCTGCTGTAATCCTGAAGCAGTGCTTATGTCTGCTAAAGTGAATCACGCTCTACTCTCACATTGGCTAGTTGTATCCATAATTGATCTCACTCTTTGGTAGCCTGATCTCTCTCTACAATAACCTAGTCCTTATCTGATGACGGTATGTAATCCATCTGCGACCACCTGGTCTCACTCTATCATGGTTTATATCCTCTCTGTTATAGCTTGGTCTCACTCTATAATGAGTTGATCCCTCTCAGTGATCACTGGTCCCTCTTAGCTATAACCTAAAGTTGTAGGGCTACTACCTACTGTAACTTCTTCTTGTATGACAGCTACCTACCCACCAACCAGTATGTCCTCCTTCATCTGCTCTCCACCCCCGCCATCTCCTCCATCTCTCGGTGGACCGTGTGGTAGACTCACGTGAGGGGGTGATGGAGGTTCCTGCACAGGTGCTCGTAATGGAACCTGAAGGGGCATTTTTGGTGCCAATACCTATGGTCACACCACTACCTACTACTGCACTAAAACCTACTATTGGATGAGCACCTGTTGTACTGGTACCTATTGCGAGTCCTCCCTATGGATCCGCCTGTTGCTTGTGCTTGGGCCCTAGGATCGGGGCCCTGAAATCCCTGCATTGCTGTCTAATACCTCATATGGAATGATCTAAGCACCAAGGCAACACTGTAGCATACTAAGCAACATAGTCCTATGAAGTGTCAAGATCAACTATCTATACCCGTTGTACCCAAGGCTGAAAAACCACCTATAAAAAGTTGTCATGAGCTCGACCCAACCTAATCTGAGGCCCCATATGAAAGACCTTTTTGTATCTACAGGCATACCACATCTTAGCACTATGAATCTCTTGAATGAGGCCAAACTAGTGCTGAACCTGGTCTACCCTGTACCAATCTATAATTTGGTTCCTTCTTCCTAAGGAGTAAATGATAAACCATCACTTATATAAAGCTCAACTGTATCCTCAAGCTAATGATATAACATTATATGGCTACGCTATGTAATAATATGGGGTTGTAGCTCATCAAACTCATGTTTATAATAGTCCATGTCCCCTGAGTGACCACATGCACATCCTTTTCGACTAGAACCCAACCCATGACAGAAGGCTCTCTAATGGCTCAAGATCTCAAAGCTCCCGCAAGGTGACCGATCGCAATATGGTCTTAAGGCCATATCTACAGTAAATTATCAAGACCTACAGACCTCTGTCCATGGTAAGATATCAAGTGAATATTAGCATATAAGTGAGCTAATATGTAATAACCCCAACAGTAAACCTCTCCCTGTAGAAGGCCGTGAATCACTCTAATAAGGCTAAGGGGAAATTGAGAACCAATCTTGTAAGGCAAACAATATGTCACTAACAAGAGCTAATAGAAACATAAGGACTCAGCTTAGCCACTAATCGGCCATGCACCTCCTAATGAAGACCATCATACCCCTGTCAGGGTATATTTGTCACATAAAACATCTCAACTAAACATTGCCGAATATGGTCCTGGCGACCATTGTAAGTGATCAAACGACCTTGAATAGAAACTCAAAAGATCCACCACACATCCTTTAGAGTGATGATCATATCATAAGTAGCTAGACAAAATGTTTAACTCTTGCTTTTGCCATCTCTCAGCTAAGGCTCATGAGCATGTTGTAGTCTTTGGTAATCTAGGGCATATGCGCCACATGTGCTAAACGAGTCACCACTAATGTGATCTCCAGATAAATTTGGTTGTGTTAACTAAAGGTTTGCCTCATAGGCTTGGAGCCACGCATGTCATTCTCACACGTCTAGCGCATCTACGTCCTCCTGTAAAACAAATCAGGGGTCATTTAATATGATCTTATTTTTCTATTCTAACATCTGCTAGCTATTCTTCTTTTCTATCGTTCAAATTTTTCTATTCTACCATGATTTCTTCTATTTTGTCATCACTGCACTATCACCTAGGGTTTGCTAAAACCCTTATTTTCTACAAAAAAACATTTAAATAATGTCTTTTGTGCACTAGCATACCCCTAGTGACATCCAGTGCACCTCTTAGTGCATAGGTGCACTCTTCAGTGCACCAGTCGCACCCCTTAGCACATAGGTGCACTCAATTCAAGTTTTCCTAGGCAATATTATGCACTGGTGCACCCATCTATGCGTAAGCGAATGCGCCCCCCTACCTAAATACAATTTAAACATAGGCACATCCATATTTACATATGCGCACATGTGTGCCCATGCACAATGCAGCACATAGACACACCCCTCGGGTTGCGTCTGTGCATTAGCTCAACTAAAAAAGTCCTAATTCTACCCTAAAATGTATGTATTTTAATCAAAATTAAATGTTATTAATTAACAAGGGTAAAAGATTAGTGTTTTGTACCCATGGGCCATCCATTGGAAGTCTCTGGTACTCTCTCAATGTGATCCACATCAATGTTTTCGGTTCCGCACCCTCACCATTTTCTCCTGTAGGTTAGAGCTCCAAATCAGTGGTAAAATGCTAAGTGAATGTGGTAAATAAACTTGTCGCGATGGCTTCTATACCCATTTTTACCTTCCGTGGTGTGTCTCTCGCCCCCAAAATACCCTGAGACTATCGTATTTCTTTTAGAATTCTTCTAACACTTGCTATGATGATTATTTTTAATAAATAATTATTTTCGACACGTTTTCACTATGTTGGGGCATATTTTTGCTTCCCGACACCCTTTTCTACTACCTGGGGCATATTTTCACCTCACGGTCACTTTTAATGTTGTCTCACGACTTTGTTATTTCTTCTCTAATATTTTCTTCCGTAAAAATCAAAACAATCAAAAATTTCAAAAAAATTGGCAAAAAAATCATTAAAAATCCAAAAAAAATGTAAAAATTTAAAATTTTGCAAAAATTGGTAAAAAGCAGCCATGTGGAAAAAGCTTATATCACTGGCATTATCCTTGAACATTGAAATATGTCCTACAAAAACATATCTCGACTGTTCTTTCTTAGTCTGGTTTCAAACGGCTTACAGGTCATCATGATCTACCTCCATTAACAAAAGCTAGGTTGCTTACTACGTCAGTACTCCTGTGCAGCAGTGAGTTGTGAAAGATTGTGTCCTAGTGCATGAAAGTTTTTCCATGGGGCTACTCATGTCCTCTGTTATTCCCCTTGCATGTATCCTTGCTTGGGGCACCATTTTTAACCCTTGTTCATTACAAGATGAACATTCGAGAACCGCAACTTGATAACAAAAACATTGGTGCAGTTGTCTTAAAAATTGTTTGTTTGAGTACATGTGCTTATACATGGTTTCTCTGTTAGGTTAGCTGGTTTAATTTCTCGTATTGTATTTCATTATGTATGTTGCATGGAGCTAAATACCATTTTACTTTCTTGTATTGCATTGTAAAATATATGTTGTAGGGAGTTACGCATTTTTAGCAATAAATAATTGTTAGTAATTTAATCTTTTCATGTTATCTTACACTTTTGTTTACTTTTAATAAAGGCCGATGATGTAGACCTAGGGGAAAAAAAATATAACCAAGTTTGCTTATTGAAAGGTTGGATGCAAAGATTGGGATTGTCATATATCCTCCAGTAATCATTTCTTCTCCATTATCATTTATTATCATTACTAATTTTTCTTCCAAATCACCTCAGGGCAATAAAAAACCATGTTTATCCCTATCCTTATCCCTTCTAAATAACCAAAGGTTTTGCACCCGTTTTATCCTATTTCCTTTATCCATTTCGATCATATTTTTGACCGTCGATTGACTTCTTCTATCACGCCCATCAACACTCGAGGGGGCATCCTTCATCCTATTAATTTTTCTTCAAAAATTTACTTCTTTATTCTTGTCTACTATATTTGAAGTGAAGTCACTAACTTCACCTCAAACAAGGGAAAATGTAGACACCTAAATTCCGCTTTTGCAATCTTATTGCCAAAACATGCGCAAATCACTCTCATTCTTACCAACGCCATTATAATTAGTGATTTCTGCTAATTAACTAACATTTCTTGCCACTTTGGCCAATCAACTAGCACTTCTTTGATCACTAAACCTCTTTCGCATTCAGGATGCCACTTTATGACGAATCGTAAGTCAAAATCCTCTTCAAAACAAAAAAATAGTGATTATTAGCTAATTAAGCCTATCTTGCCCTTGGTTTGGTCAATATACCTTATTATTGGCTTAAACCCCCTCTTCCCAACCACTCAAAATCACCCCACTTTCCTCCACAACATCTAAGCAAGTTTCAAAAGCTTATCCTAGCCTCTTAGTTGACCCTAATCGGTTGATTAAGGCTCCCACATTTTAATCACTTTGTAATTCACTAATTGTGATTAGCAAGGCCTAATCATGATTAGCAATTCTAATCTAATTTGGGGATTTTAGTCCCACATACACCAAAATACAATTTTATCCCAAAAGGAAAACTATAAAAAGAGTTCACCTCTTACCTTAATACTTTACACCATGCTTTGATTTGCATCTCATATAATAAATATGATATATTGCCAAGTGTAATCCTTGCCTAAAGCCTTCAATAAGGTTAGTAGATGAATATCTAAAGTGACTTAACAAGTCATTTGGAGATTTCATTTCACCATTATTTGGAGTAGCAACCATACCAATTTGATTGCCCTCTTAGGTTTATTTAGGCTCATGTTTGGTAATTGAGCATATTAGCAGGCATGTTTAGTTAGATTGTGAATTATATTCATGCTAGTTAAGCATTCCTTTAAGATTCTATCTTAATGTTACATTCCTATACTTAGAGCCTTTACTAGAGGTGGAAATGGTGTTAGCCTTCCTTAGTTAGTCATGTAATTTGCTTTGTAAAGTTTAGTGTGTTATCAACGGGAAATAAAATTTTAGAATTTCAAGGCATGAAATAGGGGTTTTCTTGTCATAAAAAAATTGGGTGATCATTTGAAATTCCATTACTTGCTCCTTGATGGTGATTCAAAATGAGGAAGATTGCAAAAAATATCATCTCGATCCGTGCACCGATTGATTAGATATGAAGCTTTTTCAATCTAGGGCACAGAAAAATGAGCATGTAGCTTGGAAAAAAATGATTTTTTTTAAAGATATTTATTTTCTATAATCATAGAAGCACAAATAATGAAATGGAGGAGCAAAAATAGATGCATGAAAATTTGGAAAAAAAAAATCCAGAGTTCCGGGAGGATTTGGAGCAAAATGGGAGAGATAGAAAAAATGGCTCTCTTGGTATTTATAAGATTTTTTTCCTTGAGGAAGGGGATACACATTTTATTTTCCCCCTTGTCCCTTTAGAGAGGGACAAAGGCACACCAAAAGTGTTCCTTAGCCCCTAGGTGATAAGTGGGGGGCATGCACAGGTGGAGGCGAAGGCTGGGAAATGAGTAAAATGTGCTTACGGAGACCTCCCATGGTCGTGTGGTGGGTACATAATATCCAAGGTGGGCGGGGCACAATTTATTGTCCCCCATGTCCCCTTGGAAAAGGGTAAAAGGGACACCAGAAGTGTGCCTTAATGCCATGGTGACAAGTGGCACTTGGAAAAATCTTTTAACTGCGAGAGTGTTCTTGAGAGAGAAATTGAAAACAAAGTTACCAAAGCTCCCAGAGGTATTTTTGGAAACTTTTTTATATGATTTTGACTGAAAAATTAATTTGGAGGAGAATGAGATCAGTTTCAATGTCTTATTCTACCTGAAACACCTTTAAAATGACCTTCTTCCTTGGAATCATTGAGTGTGCCCGCCAAAAATGAGTTCATTTTGAGAAGCACCAAAGGTTTTTTAAAAATCTGAATGTTCCATATTGTATAAGATCCTATTATCTTTCTAATGAGTGATTTTTTTCCTCCTAACTCCTTACATAGCTCCCGAAATCATCCGTTGAAGATCGGGTACTTGTTTTGACTGCCTTCTCCTCATAGGCGCTGAGACTGGGTCATATGAAAAACCATGTGGAAGCAAGGGGGAAGGGAGAATTTTATTCTCCCCCCTTGTCCCCTTGTAAAGGAATATAGGGACACCAAAAATTTACATTATCTTAGTGATGAAAAGTGTCAAACATGCATGTCATGGAGCGGGGGGGGCTAGAAAAATGCCAAAAAGTGCCTATCAAAGCCTTCCAGGGTCATATGATGTGTCCATGAGTCCTAAGATGGGGTGGGGGCGCACATTTCTACCCCTCTTATCCCCTTGGAAAGGGATAGAGGGACACCAAAATTGTGCCTTGGCCTCATGCCGCCACATGGCACTGAAAAAATTGGCAAAGGACCGAGGCTTATACCTTGGAGAGGAGCTTGAAAATGACGTTGTTGGAGCTCTTGGAGGAATTGTTGGGAACTTCATTATATGATTTTTAATAGAATTTTTTTTTTGATAAGGATGGGATGGGTCTCAAGGCCTGGTTTAGATTGAAATATTCTAAAAACGGTCTTATTGATCGGGACTACTAGGTGTGCCTGCAAAGAATGAGTTGTGGAAAGAAATGCATGGGGTGTTGTGAAAAATATGAGATTACCAAAATGTAGGAATTTTAATTAGATTTCCATTGATATTTTTTTTAACCTCAAATGCATTATGGAGCTCCCAAAATTATCTCCCGAAGCTCAAGTGCCTTTTCACAGTTTAAGCTCCTTCGGCCCCAAAAATCCGTTTTTGCTGAATTAGATCCTAAACCTCTAGATGATTCCAAAATATTCCTAAATAAATTGAAAAATGATCCTAGATCATGAATACATCTCCCTGATGAATTTAGGGCTTCAAATATACTCTGTAGAATATGCACCAACCTTAGAAAGGCCATAAATAGCCCTTCCTAAGCCTGTCGAAAGATCTACTTTGAAATGCATTGTCTTCAAAGAATCTTATGAGTTTGTTTTCATTTCTTCAAAACATGTGCTAGGGTGGGACCATAGACCTGGATACTGAATGGATGAGGATAGGCCTAACGCATGGGATGGACTAACCTGGGGAAGTGCTCAACGGTTTTTACACACAAACAATTTGCCACTTGGGTCCGATGTCATGCTCAAAAATAAGAAATTTTCAGGTTACATATTTGCATGACAACTACATACATAAGTTAAAAGACATGTTCAAGCAAAAAAACCCAATACGAAGAAAAAACCTCATTGCACTCCCATAAGGCACTAAAACAACAAATAGCTCTCAGCTCACTACTTATGCCTCACCGCTTCTATAGGACATAAAGAGAAATGATACTAGAGAATAAGATGGCCTGGACTAAGCTAGAGTCAAACTTGATAGATATGATGAGTGGTTCATGAATAGGGAGGATGCAATTCCTCCACATAACTAGTACCCCCACATTTTTTAATGACTTTTAAGAGGATGGTTTCTCTTAGTATGGGGATATGACTCCACTCTCCACTCCCCTATTGAACTAGGTTAGGGTGAAAACATCATTTCTACCTGATTTGTATTATTTATTATGCATGATCACCTTGGTAAAGGAAATTACATATGTTGGTGTATATTATCTCATGACATTATGATTAGTAAATATCTAGACATTGTGGATCTCAATTTGGCACTCACTTATTAGTTGTGCATACAAGGCCTTATTATGATTTTTTATGTTTGCATTTATTGTTGATTTTAATATATATTTCAATTTTTTAATATTTTATTTTTTTGATGATTTTTGTGTGTTTTGATTGTTTTTGGATTTTTGATGGTGTGCAAAGGGAAAATGTAAAAGGGGGAAGACAAGTTGTAGCAATAAGGATGATGATGATAGTGGATGAAAGGGGGGATATATAGGTTTTAGGATGAGAATGATGAAAAAGGTCCAAGATAGGGTGGTAAGAATAAGATAAGATGGATTGGGACTAACAATATCATACCTTGTCATAAGACCCAACAACGATGGTTGTAATTCTTGACGAGGGAGACCAAGAGTTTTTACTTCTCATAAGTGATATTGGCTCCAAGCTCAATGATCGTGGTAAGATCATACTTGACAAGTGATTTAGGACTTGTCTTGTGTAGGGCAAGTTTGATTTTTTTATCCATGGTTTTTTACACTTTTCGCCATATTTAACATTTACAGTTGTTTAGCCTTTTGAATAGTGTTTGATTTTTGGATTTTTGGTTATTGTATTTATTTTAAGTTTTGTAGTTTCTTGGATTTTCTATTTTATTTTGATGAGGAAATGTTTATGATTCATATAAGCAGATGTGTGATTTTGTTGGTCTTACGAAATGTGGGAAGGAAATGGATGTTTAACATTGATGAGAGGATTGTTTGGGAAGATGGTGGGCATTTCATAGCTATCGGGACATGGATGATATGATGGAAAAATAAGAGGTGGTCCAAGGATTGATGGTAATGGGTGACTAGGAGGTGGCCCAAGGATAAAGTGTGTGATAATCTAAGATAATGACATCACTGATCGGATATACAAAATAGTAAATATGCAAGATCAAGTAAAGGAAATATAAGCTAGAGTGATGGATAGAGTTTGTAGGATGACTCAACTTGTATCTGTAGGTTTGAACCGATTCTAGAATGGAGACTAATTTGGAAGGGGAGATTCTAGGTTATGTAATCTATATGTCTGAAACTATGATCTAGAAACTAATAAGACAAAACTGCTTAGAATGAGATTGAGCCACCCAGGCACTACTGTTCGATTTAGGTGTTGGTGTCTACGAAATAGCTCAGGATTTGGTTCTTTCTTTGTCACTTGTTGCTTGTTGTAGGTCACGATAGGTTTGCTAAACTTTTTTTTTGTCACACATGTACTTGCTAAAGGAACCCTAGCTACCTACACAATACTCAAACACATATTAGATGAATAAAAAACATGCATATGCTTGAGTCGAACTGACCTCGGTAGTCACCCTAAGGTGATTGTCATCAAGCATTGCACTACATCTCAAACTCCATGTGAGTTCTTATGTGTGTGTGATTGAAATAACGTCCCTTGAGCTCAGATGCCCTTTTTTCTAGTCACACATGGAATAACGAGCTATAACTACTTTGTCCCAATGCAAATGTGTGGTATGGAATTCAGAATAGACCTTCTTGTGTAGCGAAGTATGCAGCCCCAAAATGCAATCTTTTGTGTAGTTAGACCAAAAAAATAGCTCTTTGTAATAATATGTGCCTCTTGAATGCTTGTCCCCTAATGGAGTTAAACAATACATGTGTGTGTGTGTGTGTGTGTGTGTGTGTGTGTGTGTGTGTGTGTGTGTGTGTGTGTGTGTGTGTGTGTGTGTGTGTGTGTGTGTATATGTGTGTGTGTGTGTGTGTGTGTGTGTGTGTGTGTGTGTGATCCCTTTGCTTAAGTTTTGTCATTAACAAGTAAAAGGTTGACCAAGGGGCGATAAACAAATATAAGAGAGAAGTAACATTCAAAAAAAATTATCAAAAGAGAGAAAGTAAACAAAAGTGCCCAAAGGGGACAGTAGCACTCGGGTTCTCTTATTAATGTGTGGTCCTGTAAAAGATACTCAAAAAGGTAAACAATGAAACTAGAGCTGAGAAAAGTGTCGGCTAGTATGTAAAACTACAAGTTGCAAGTTAGAAATAGTAAGCAACAAGGATGGAAAAGATAAAATCAATGTTAAAGCAAAGTGAAAGGGTTGTTAATGAGTAGTTCTCTCGCTTAGGAATCATGCATATAAATGAAGTATTTAAAAGCTAGATGTACATAGTAAGTGTATGATTTAGTGACTGCAGTGTGATGGGTGAGTAGGTAATGCACACAAAAAACACTTTGGGTAATTACATACTACTATTTATATGATTCCTAAGTATGAAAAGTAATGATTAACCCATGTCTTTGGCCACATTTCTTTACTTTATGCTTCTTGCTTTCAGTTATTACACTCTTATTTTCTCAGTCTATCTTTTCACCTTTTGGCATTTATTCATTTTTGACACCAACGCCCAAGACAAGATGCCAACGTCAGGCACCCTCATCCCCTTTGGGCACCCTTATCCTCTTTGTACTTTGGTCACACTTTTTGGGTCCTTTCTAGCCATTTGAGCATCTTATCTTTTTGGTAGTCAGCCTTTTCGGGGGTTAATTATGAAATTCAAGCAAATGAATCATATAAATATAAAGTTATGTGATCATAATAAGGGACCAAGCACTAAGCACTACTTATCACCACCTAAGGTTGCATCCATCAAGGCATCTATAGCTCCATTTGCATCCATCTAGCTCCATCACAAGGGACAAAGGTTAGTTCATCTGCATCACACTTCATAGGAGGGGAGTCTATTGTTTCCATGCACACATTATTTACATTCTACATCTAGCTACTTGCTCGCTACTTCAAGTGCGACACGCACAAGAGCAACCTAGGGCACAATTCCACACACACATAAGAACTACATTGGGTCTGAGATGTAGTGCAATGCTTAGTAGTAAGTCCATCATTGTGGCAGCTGAGGACAGTCTGACCCCTCATTTTACATCTTTCTTTTTTAGGAATTTGATGTCTATTTGAGGGTTTTACAGGTGCATTCTTTGTTGCAGGTTTACAATAACCTTGGAAGATCAACAACATATAGGTGATCAAAGGTGAACAAGTGCAAACCTCTTATGACACCTTAGAGGATATTTTCTGAGCATCTACGTAGACCAAGGCACCCAGAAATAAGACCAGGGTGCCCACAGATGCCCCCCCATCCCTCTCCAGGTGCCCCAGTCCATTCAAATCTTCCAGATCTATAATTTTCCAGGCTTCTGTGTGATGGTCCTCCATCTTTGTTCAATCGGTCATCATTGCGACACAGTCCAACAACCTCTTGCAAATCAGCTAAGGCTCTTCTAACCCTCTTTTGTAATTAGGGTTTCATTATTTATTTCTTAGTTGCTTGCGTATTATTTCTTGTATTTCATTATTCATTTATTTACTGCTGTATAACATCTAGATTAGGCTATAATTTTACATTTTAGCATAATCATTTTGGTGAACCCAATCTTCGAATCCACCTTCTCTCTAGGGTTTCTTTCTTCTTATGCTCATCACCCTTAGTGGTCATTTTGGGTCTTTTCAATATTGTGAGCTTCCTTCATCTTGCCATAGAATTTCCAAATCAATGGTTGATATCTCCACATCATGGCTACAACCGAAAATCCATTGGATAACTCTCGCAATGTTCCTCTTAGGTGAAATAGAAGCATCTGATAGTGAAAAATCATACGATGAAGATACCAATGTTGACCAAGAACAATTAGACACACTCACTGATTTTTGACAAGCTTTGTGAAATAATCCCACTCATCTTCTGCATATTCTACATGCTTTGATTGTTGCTAAGAACACTCTGCGATGCTTCGACACCTCTTATTGCTCACTCTTCGGCTCCCATGGCCTCCACTCAACCCCTTTATATTTCAGCTTCCCATTCCTACCACTACCACTCCCATCATTCACCCTAGCACTCCAAATGCACATCCTGACTCTTCTTCAAATACCCTTGATTTAACTTCCTTATATTAGGATCTTGCAGACACAAATTCATCTAGCTCCAACTTGCTACCTCTCATGTATCACCATCTTTGGATTCCACTTTGATTCTGCATACTCCTACACCCACCATTTCCACCTATCCATTACCACCTAACTTCATCTCCCCCAAGTTACCCATCTTTAAAGGCATGGTGACCCCTAAGAGCATCTCCAAGATTTTCATGTGGCATGCCTCGATTATGTGGATGACCATACCATATTAGCTAAGCTCTTTCCCCAATAGTTTACAATATTATGTGATGTGTTGGTTCTATGACCTACCTTTCCATTCAGTAACCTCTTTCACGCATTTGGCTGATGCTTTTCTCACTCACTTCTCTATCAACATCGACTCTAAGATCTCCTATGCCCAACTCACACAACTTAAACAAGGATCTAACAAACACTTAGCAAATTACATTTTGTAGATACAAAAACAACTTAGCTAAAATGTCAAATGTGTTGCAGACTCTGAGCTTCAGGACTTATTCATCTAGAGTCTATTACCACCTCTTTAGGAGAGTGTTCTCTTTGAGACCTCTCCTTCATTCGATCAACTTATCATACTCTTAAGCTTCATGAAACCAAGCTCTTATCTATAGGAAAGCTTAAATATCAAGAGCAAGCATCATCTTCTACACATTTTCAAAGTAAGTCAACATTCAAACCATCTGCAACTAAACAAACCACACAAAAATTACAGTCAACATGGTATCCACCACCAAAGAGCTTCACTCGCAACCGCCTCAACATACATTCACTAAGTTCACTGTCCCTCCACATATTCTACTACCACAACTTGTCGATAGTAACCTCATCACACTTCCTCCTCCATTCCAATTAGATCCATCTCAACTAAAAGGGTGTAATTACAATGAAAACTCTCATTGCGACTATCATCAGTGTGTAGGGCATTCCACATATCATTTTTTCAAGACTTCGTATTCTTATTCAGGACTTAATCGACAATGGTAAAATCAAGCTTCTAGAACCTACGGTTTCTACACCTATCAACAAAAATCATAAGCTCAAAATCTTTAACAATCCTCTACCAAAACATGACACAAAAGCATCTGAATCCTCAACTAATTATGTATATCATGCAGTGTCTCCTCCTACATCAGGGCTCTTGACTTTCTAGTTGCGCATACTGACACTTCTCCACTGATCATTTCCTTCTCTGACCATGATTATCATGTGGACTTTCACTTCTAATCACTTACATATTAGTGCCTCTATCAATCTATCTCTTATCAATAATACTAAGGTTGATCCATCTTGGCCCATCAACACATGTTCTATTCCACTTCTCATCGCTATTGGCTATCCACTGTCACAAATTTCATATCCCATGAACAATTCATATGGTGTTATCAAAATTCACGTTACGGTAGGTCCTCTCACTATGCTTGTACCCTTCCTTGTCAGACAAGAAATTGACGGATGTGACATGCTTCTAGGCCTCAATTGGATTCACCAGGTCTAAGTCTATAATCTCCATGAATCATTTACGTCTAAAATTTATTCATAACAATCAAGTCATTTCTATCAATGGTGTGCCTCCATCTACTCCATGGTTGCACCCTCCCTCTCATAATGACTAATGTATCATCTTGCTTCATCTAGTATGCCATGACCCATAACACTAAAGCACAATTTTCTCCTAGCTCACCTACTCACACACACCTCATGAGGTCATCACTCTACTAGTCCAACACATCAGTATAGGTCCATTCCTAGGACAATTACTGCATCTAGATGTAAATCACCGCCTCATTTTATTCCACATAGGTTTCCATCACCACCGCATTCTGCTTCACATAGGTCTCCATCACCTACACATTTTTTATGCACCAAGGATGCCCATCATATACTCATCCATCACATGCATATAGAATTCACTCACCAACACAACACCACTCTTATCTAATATATCACCACTATTAGAGCATGGAACACATCCTTTCATCACCAAAATCATCGAGTAGAGGAACATCCTTTACTTTTATTAGATAGTTCACTCACCATTACACACTTGGTAGAGGACCTATCATCCCTTTACTTTTTCATCCCAATGATACTCTTGTGCTTCATTCACACTTGACTTTGGGGATCCTATACACTTAACCTCACACACTAACATCTACACATTTACACATCTCACATTACACCTTCATTACATCTTACATATTACACATTCTTACTCATTCTGTAATCACTACCCAATGATACATCTACATCTTCATATACATCACAAATGGACCACATACACTCACATCGTCATTACCCTATGACACTGCACTCATAGTCTACACGCTACAACATCCGATCTTCCCATACTGAACTTCTTGAGGGTATACATTACAAATGGACCTCATCACACTCACACATTCAACCATTCAATATTTTTCTCATGCGACATTCCTAGATTATGCCATAAGTATATACATGTATAGGCTACATCATCACTTCCTCTAGCATCATTTAGTGATATACACTATAGGCTACATCATCACTTCCACTAGCATCATTTAGTGATATACGCTTTAGGATAAATCATCACTTTTTCTATCATCTTGTTGTGATATACGCTTTAGGATAAATCATCACACATTTTCACACCTCATCTCTATGTCGCATATCATCACTACACATTCACCACACTCACGATACATACAACACATAGTTCGACCATTTCCTGATGACGCACTCTCATTTACGGTTCATTCTTGACTACTGAGGGGGCATAAACAAATGAACCTCACTGCATACAACTCCATTCACTTGGGGGCACACAACTCCTATCATTCACTCTACATTCCATTCCATCCATCCACAACATATTACATATCTTGGTTGCATTTACTCTTGCTTACATTTACTTGTACATGTTCACTTTATTACACATGCTAGATAGATATCTTGTATGTCATTATCTTTATCATACACACATGCATGTTCACTTGCTTTCTAGTTGTGATCACATATTCTACAGATCCATTACATGCAGCATGGATGCTTGGCGCAGTACCTAGTACCAGTCCCATAGTGGCTCTTGGGGGCATCCACTTTTGTACACTACAGGTGTTATTGTTTCATTTTGTTTCATAACACACTACTTTATCAGATTATACACACTTTGACATAATTTTTATCTTTCTAACATGCTAATGGGTGCTTCATGTGCAACATTTGTTTTAGGACTATTTGCCACCATGGTTATCTGTTACATTGTTTTGTACTTGTTTGTCATTGTATGTCATTATTTGTGGGCTTTTCCTTTGTCTTGTGTGCACACTTGTTTATTTGCGGCCACTATGGCCTTGATTGTCTTGTGACATCGTGAGTGGTGTCCCATGTTTGCAACCCACTTTTCGTGTCTACATTGTCTTCTTGTGTGTTTTAGCTTACACATTGTTTGTTAGCTTACACTTCATCTTATACATGCATGTTTGTATTTTCTTGTACTAACACTTGTCTCCAACCACTTGTTTGCATGTGCCTTGGTTTCTACCAAGAACATTCCCTTCCCCCCTATAGGGCACAATTTCAACACAATGGTTGGTCCTCTTTTGGGCCACATACTCCTTCAGTGACGTCGTATGCACCCCAAATGAGGGGGGAATCATTTGGGTGAATCAGTCACCCATACAGAGTATACACAACACAACACAATACCTGTACAATACAATTTTTAGATTTTAGACAGGGCTCAGAATCAGACTTGGGTCCATGACACAACAACCTTTCTTGGATTTCCTGAAACCAAGGGGCATATCACATAGCGGCCTTTCCTGGATTACTTGAGACCAGGGGAATTTACATATCACACAATGATTGGTAGTTTAGTGCATAGTCTACATAATCCATACACAACAACTTTTACAGGGCAGACAATCCTTAACACTTGTACACACCATCTGTAGTGGTGTTTTATATAACAAGAAGTCAGTTAAAGGTTGGAGGACAACACTAGACAATTTCTCCCTACACTTCTTCCATTACATTGGCATGAGATCACTCGAAAAACTCACGTGCATCGACATCATCTACAGGATCCTTTCTACACTCTTTCCTCATCACATATCAGGTGCACATGTTCCTTTTTCACATTTTTAGCATTTTCTTTTACATACTTCCTTACATTTTTTTATACATATACATGCGTATTTGACTACTTGATCATCTTCTCTTTTGCAGGTTCTGTCCATATGGGAAGCAAACATCAACATCAACAACAAACATCACACACATCGACACCAAAAATAGGTACAACACTACATTCACACACGTTTCCACCCTAGGTTCATTTTCATCACCTTTTACACTTTTTCATCTTTAGTCTCCACGCTCCATATTTTTATCACTCCACGCTTTGTCTAGTCCCTTGGCATGCTTTCTACATTGATCTACATGGATATTAGGTACACATCTCTATCTACTTTATGTTACCAAGCATTCTTCTCACCAACATAAAGTGGGGGAAAATGTAGACACAAAATCACGTACTTTGGGTAATTATCTAGTCTCAATTACATACTACTATTTACATGATTCCTAAGTATGAAAAGTAATGATTAACCCATGTCTTTGGCCACCTTTCTTTGCTTTATGCTTTTGCTTTCAGTCTTGCACTCTTACTTGCTCAGTCTATCTTTTCACCTTTTAGAATTTGTCATTTTGGACACCAGCGCCCAACTAGGACACCAACGTCAGGCGCCCCCATCCCCTCTGGTGCCCTTGTCCTCTTTGTACTTTGGTCACACTTTTTGGGTCCTTTCTAGCCATTTGAGCATCTTATATTTTTGGTAGTCATCCTTTTCAGGGTTAATTATGAAATTCAAGCAAAGGAATCATATAAATATAAAGTTATGTGATCATAATAAGGGACCAAACACTAAACACTACTTATCACCGCCTAAGGTTGCATCCATCAAGGCATCTATAGCTCATTTACATCCATCTAGCTCCATCACAAGGGACAAAAGGTTGGTTCATCTGCATCACACTTCATAGGAGGGGAGTCTATTGTTTCCATGCACACATTATTTACATTCTACATCTAGCTACTTGCTCACTACTTCAAGTGTGACATACACAAGAGCAACCTAGGGCACAATTCCACACACACACACAGAACTAACTACATTGGGTCTGAGATGTAGTGCATTGCTCAGTTAGTAAGTCCATCATTGTGGCAGCTGAGGAAAATCTGACCCCTCATTTTACATCTTTATTTTTTAGGATTTGATGTCTATTTGAGGGTTTTGTAGGTGTATTCTTTGTTGCAGGTTTTACAACGACCTCAATGATCCAAGTGTGACATATAGACGATCAAAGGAAAACTAGTGCAAACCTCTTTGCAACACCTCAGAGGAGGTTTTTTGAGCATCTACGTAGACCAGGGCACCCAGAAACAAGACCAGGGTGCCCACGGCCACCCCCATCCCTCTCCAGGCACCCCAGTCCAGTCAAATCTTCAAGATCTACATTTTCCAAGCTTCTGTGTGAAGGTCCTTCCATCTCTGTTCAGCTGGTCATCACTGTGACACAGTCCAACAACCTCAGTGCGATTCAACTAAGGCTCTTATAACCCTCTTTTGTAATTAGGGTTTCATTATTTATTGCTTAGTTGCTTGGGTATTATTTCATTTCATTATTAATTTATTTACTGTAAACTATAACATCTAGATTAGGCTACAATTTTACATTTTAGCATAATCAATGATAGATGATTGATTTTAAGGAAGAGTTCTAATAAGTGTTTTGGATTTGGAAGGTGTTTTATGCTAGATATGTTAGGATCGAGTGATTTTGACCTTTTTATTTCTGCAGAGGAACTTTGTAGTGCTTTGAAAAGATATCATGGCACATCTTTTCTTGTGAATCATTTATGGTGGATGTAAACAAAGGTCCTTGGAGGATTGGTGAGGATAGGATAATGATTGGTTGAGATAACTTAGTAGCCAAAAAATGATTGGATTTGGACTAGTAGATTGAAATGGCTTGGGAGCCAGATTAGGGTTGTTGGATTGGAATGTCTCATAGATCGAATTAAGTTTGGATTGCGATGAATCAAGGCCAAATTAGGTGTATATTTTTGATAATTTGGTGTTGGTTTGCTAAGAAGATGATTTAGTGAAGACAGAAAAAAGGGTTATTGTGGATTGGATTGTGACACAAGGTGGTCTAATTGGATTTTTCATTAGAGGAAATTTGATTGACATGGATTTTTAACGAGGGAAGATGTAGTTTAGGTGACTGATTATTTTCTAGGAAAAATTGGACTGGGTGAGACTCAAGGGTATGAGTAGGATTGGTTTGTGGATGGGATTGATTAGGCGACGAAGGTTGTGAAGTGAGAGCTAAAATGGGTTCCCTATTGCTGGTGACATGAGGAAGCATTAGATATATAGTCATGGATGTCATTGTTTAATTTGAAAATTTGACTTGGAATGTTTGATTAAACTGTTTCATATTAAAGGGAGCTCTAAGAAAATTAAGGTAGTGTAACAACTGCAAAATGTGGGATTAAGCCTGGGTTTTGAGAATTTATGATGTTAATATGGACTCTTGAAAAAAATTTGGGTAGCAAAACATATGCAATATGGATGTTATATCTAGCTTTTGGATTGGTTGTTATTTATTAAGGATATCTAGACATTTTTGTTAGCATAATGGCTATAAATGGAGATTTTACCTAGTTTTGGATGTATAATTTTCATAAGGAATTCTAGGTAAAATTGGGCAACATAACGTATGTAAACGAAGCTTTAATCTATTTTTGGATGAGTGATTTTCCTAAAGTAAGTCTAGGTAAAATTGGGAAGCAGAATAACGTAATTGTTTCAATGAACGAGTTTTGAAAAAGTTTGACTTTGGGGGTCAAAATGGTTGGTCAAATTTTGGAAAAGTTTTGGGTTACTGTGTTTGAATAATGGGGGTAAATTTTTGCAAAGTGTAAGGTCTTGATGTAAGATAACACTTGGTCTAACTCAGATAGAGTTTCACCTTGTTTTTTTGCTAAAACAAGGTTTAACTCAGACACAGTTTCACCTTGTGGGGCTTGAAAATCAAGCACAACTTATCCTAATTTTGGCCAACTATCTAGGATAAATAAGGTTGTTAAGGTGTCCTCGATATACCTTTTGGTACACAAGGCACAAGTTTATGAAATTAAGAATTTTTTTCTAACGGTGTGGCTTAATGGGTCAAATCCCCCTCCCTTCACTCTAGCCAATTCAGTGGAGTTTCACCAAAAATGACAGTTGTTTCCTGTGGGATCCAGTATAAGGCCTAAGTATTGGAGGTGAATGCACCCATCATTTATATGATCCATGTAAAAGTGAACTCCTACTTAGCAAAAAATGATTGGTATTCCCACGAATTTATATACCTCGCTAGCACACGGGATTTGTCTAAATGATCAGGTAATAATGCCGTAGCCACTGAACCCTTCTAAAAAGAAAAAAAGTTACTAACTATTTCTATTTTCCAAGATCACCTTCTATGTGATGAAAGATCATACATAGTTGAGACAAGGTACAAACAAACAACCAAATATGCAGAAGGGAAACAAACACCCCTGTAAAGTGGTTAAGACAAAGATTAATCCAATATATAACATTTTTGCAAGCAACCTAAGTGATTAAGGTAATGATTAATCTGATATGTTATGCAAGCATTTGAAATGAAAGTGTGATTTCCCAATCAAAATAACCAAATTACAAAGTAAAACATGAATACGTTTTTTTTTGTTTAATTATTTGTATCTTTGGTAATAGTAATATTTGATAAGCAAATATGGCAACCTGCGCACCAATGTTAATAGTTTTGAAAACAACAAATGAAGAAAAATAATCAATTAAGTGACTAACAATGAGACAAAATCAAACTAGAGTTCTCTATCACAAGGCCACTAATTAAAAAAACAAGTCCATTATTTGACATAATAAATCCATTGACTATGAAGTCATTGTTATGTATTGCGAGGCCATTGAAATAAATACTAGTACACCATAATCTGTTGAATTTGATGAACCGAGGTTGCTGCAAGTTACAATGAGTCTGCTGAAATAGAAAGTGAATCCGCTGAACAAAACAATGAATTCATTGGTAAGATAAGTTACCTCTTCTTTGCCTCTCGAAGACCATTTTTCTTAAAAAAACTACCATCTCCACCTAGGTACAAGTTGATGCCATGTCACGAAGCATGATCAAAGGTACCTCAAACACACAAACACCTAATAAGTGTCCATGACAACCAAAATGTTTAGACAATTAAAAAATATAGCCCAATGATTGAAAAATAATAATACAATCAGCTAAACAGCACTATGAAATAACCAAACAAAAGCCAAAAGGAAAAAAACAACAAAAGAAGCTCATAAATAAAGTTCCCCTTTGTGAGAAAGTGATTCTACAACAAGTTGAAGCGAGGTTGATGTTGTTTGTTGAGTCTGCTACCCTGTACCACACAACTACTGGAAGCAAATATGTCATATGATGCTGTAAGGTTGTTAAAAGATGTAAAGTCGTTGTACGACGCCACGAGGCTGCTGAAAGATGCAAGGCCACTTTATGATTCTGCGAGGCCCTTGCACAGAGGCTAAAGAGCATAAAGTGATTTTTTTAGGGTCCTAGGTGAGGCCGTTGTTTACCCGTGTAAGTCCGTTGAAATATATGCGAGATGGAAACTGAGAAAAAAAACCAAAAAATGACAGATTTTTATTCATATAACTTGAAGAAAAATTGCATGTGAGACAAAAGGGTATCCCACCCGGTGTGTCACATGTATGTATACAATTGAAATTAGACAAACTAAGCTATGATCTAGATAAAGATGATAAAATCTAAAAAACATGAATTGCTAAACATCAACATTATAAACACAAACCTCGCTTCGATGTGTGGATTTGCTTTGGAAATGTGGGTATCCTTGTGAGTCAAGTGCAAGCCATGAGCAATTTTGATCCAAGGAGGGAGCTTGGTGAAAGAAAACATCTCCTCAAAAGGACCCAAAAGCCATGTTTGATTCTCCTCTTACTACCTCAACAAAGCAAGGGTTTTCTCACTTTTATAAGCTTTGTAGTAGTAAAAATGCTCATATGAGAAATTGGATGTGTATATCTTATAAGGATACAATGTGTCTTGGGAAGGGAGTACTAGGTTGCTTTTATAAGTTTCCTCTTTGGGAAAAACACAACTCTTAATGAATGTGGGATAATGGATATATAGGATTAGGAGTGGATAAACATGATTAGATGTAATTAATTACGATTAATGACACATGAGAATTAGAGGATGTTTAATTAATCACTTCAGATTAATTAGTAGGACATGATTAGCTTGTAGAAGTTATTTAGAGGAAATGTAGAGGAAAATTACTGGGTTTAGAGGGGTTTAAGAGTGGGTTTTCATTAATAAAAGGTATATTAATTTTAAAAAAAGACAAGAATTTGAGTAATTAATTAATAATCGATAATTAATTACTTAGAAGGGAACTTTAATCAACAAAACATCTTTAATTTGTATATACAAATAAAGTATTAGTTAATTAATGGAAGGTCGTTAATTAAATGGCGATGATGGATAATATAACAATTAACACAATTTTAGTATTAAAATTGTGGTAGAAAGTAGGTGTCTACAGTTTGTTTTGCAAGGCTTCTCATCCACGACTAGGGTTTGAGACCATGATTAAAGTGTTCAAAGATAGTTCCAGGCAATCAGAAGTGAGTAGAAGTTACAAAACCCATAACCAAGTAGGTCCAATACCATACAGAAGGGTCAAGACTATACGATACAACCTTGAAAAAGTTGTATGGTCCTACCCCATTCCAGTTTATAATTACAGTCCAAAAATGAAGCAAAGTCAAGATTAGACCTTCGTGTTCCAACAATGCATCTTCCCAAAACTTTCTAGAATCATCTGTAATCAGTGAAGTGCACTCACTCGTTTGTGTTTTCGTGCTCATATCTTATTTTGCATATCAATTACAAACATAAAACACTATTCTGATTATGGTAATTAATGTTGGAAGTTAATTAATTAGAATAATCCCCTATTATTAACCCTTACAACCTTTATCATACTTAATTCACTAAAAATAATTAGGTTTCATGTTAAATCTTATTAAAGTGTAAACATTTTGGTGAACTTGACATAAGAGAAGAGAATCTTCTAATCATGATCTCAAACCATAACCATGGTTAGAAAGTCTTGGAAAACACATATTAGTTGGGTTGTGGGAACCCCCATGCACCACTGACGGTGGCTCTACTCCAAAGAGGCATCAAACCACACATCGTTCTCCACTTAGCACGTGATATCTGAATGAATGCAACTAGATTTAACAACCATATTTGAGAGCCATATTTGACAATGTTTGAGTTGAGTTAACTCTTGTTAAGATACTTGGGAAAGGGATATTTGAGTACTTGCAAACGATGAAGATTGTAGTCTTAACTTGGTAAGAAACTTCAAACATGTAGAGATTACTTCCCTAATGACTGTAGATTTGCTATTTTGAGATTTAGGGAGCCTTGTGTGCCTTTTACAAGTGTTGGAAGTGAGTGTATCGATGTAGTTCCATAGGATTTCCAGATTAACAAATGAGGTAGTGTTTACTTGCTTATATAAGGTTTTTATAGGCAATTTATTTAAGAAAGGATGACCTAGAGAGATTAGAATACCCGACAAAATATATGAATTTGAAAGCAAAGTTGGAGGACATATCAGTCTAAGACTATTTAAGTCAGCCAAGACTACATATACTTTCCTAACCAAAATGTATGACCTTGACCATAGAAGGAAAACATGTAATATGAAGTTTGGAAGTTGTTATTTGATGTTTTTATATGGATTTTATGCATTGTAATCTCAAAATTCAATGACACGTCATTAAACAAGGATAAACAAGCTAAATAAAAGACCTTGGAATGTGTTTAGCGGGAATGAGAAAGTTGTATTTATCTTAGCAAGAATGCATTGTCAAAACTAACAGTGTCAAATAATGAACTACCAAATTCGAGTGTCTACAATATTTTACTTTAAAATAATATAGCCTCTATTTAATAAATAAAATAAAATAAAAAAATAAAGAAGAAAAGAAAAAGAAAAGAAAATGGAAGAGAAACTTAAAAAACAACAATTTTTTATGCTAAGAGTTTTTTTTTTCATTTTTTTATAATAACACAAATAACTTTAAAGAACTATCATCATCCATCTGGCTTTCTTTCTTTTCTTTTTCATTTCTTCTTTTAGTCTATCTTCTATTTTCTTTTATTTTTCCTTTTAAAATGAAATAGAGGTTATATTATTTTAAAAAAAAATAGTACAACTATTCACCGCTCCATTCAATGCTCCGCTCGTTAAGGATGTCCACTCGTTCCCTTCCTATATGTCATGGTTACTGATGCCCTTGGTTATATGCTCCAACAAACTCACCATCAAGGAGATTTGAAATGAATTACTCTTCCACAAGAGTCTTATGCTCTTAATTTTCATTTTGCTGATGACTCTCTCCTCTTTTTACAAAATTCTAAACATGGGATTGAAAATGCGAAAGCAATTCTTGATATTTATTTTGACATATCCGGTTCTAAGTTTTACAACATAAAATAGAAGTCATCTTCATTGAAATTAATTCAAATTCAACCTGGATTGCCCCAACTTGGAATGTCATCCCCAAAGAGAAGATTACCTATTACTTGGATATCTTATTTGGCATTCATCTTTCTCCCCGGGACATGTGGGATTGGGTGCTTGGTAAAATTTTGAAAAAGGTTGAAAATTGGTCTTGTAAATTCCTCTCCCTAGTTGCTAAGCCATTTTTCATCTATCACAATTTTCTAGCTAGCCATGCGAACTACATTTCTTATTGGTTCTCGTCAAAATCAGCTTATGACAAACTCACACAATTAGTTTGGGGAATTTTTTGGAGCAACAATTTTTGTAAGAAAGGGATGAAAATGATCTCTTAGGAACTCTGCATCTAACCTAAAACTGATGGTGGGCTTGGAATAATTGATCCACTACAATAGGGGAAATGCCTTTATGTGAAATGGGTGGCAAGAACCACTCAAGGTATAGACCCTTGGAAGATCTTTGCTGGGGAATAGATCCAACAAGCTTTATACAAAGGTTCTTGGACTTCCATTCAATGGGAAGATAAAATCCTAAATGCACCTTTTTTGATATCGTTGACTCCTTTCGTCTTATGTGTAATGGGTTAGCTTAGCAAGAAATGGCCCATTTTCTCCAATGGCACTATCAATCTCTCTGACATGGATTAAGTATTCCCACTTCCAATCATTGTTGGAAGAAGATAATTCAATCTAATGACCTTTCCCTTGCTTTCCAACTTGAATTCAAAGCAAAATTCTTTGTAAAAAAAGGCATTAATACAACCAAAGACATTTGGGATAAAAATAACGATAGATGGCTCTCTTGGAACCTATTGAGCCATATGTTTAATTTAACCACAAAACTTAAATATGTTTATACCTAACTTTTACAGTTGTTTCTGTCTGAGGTTCTCCTTAAAATCACAAACAACCCTTCAACACCATGGAAAGATTGGTGTTGGCCAAACCAAGTGGGCATCAACACAGCCACGCCAAGGGTGCTGCATCAACTAATTCAACACTTGCTCCTGCTATAAGAGTCTTTTTATTATCAAATGGTCTTGGTCCTTCTTCGAGTCTCAAAGGCAACGAATGGATTACACATTTGGTAGTTTCCTACTGAGGCCAAATGCCAACTATTGGGATGACATATTATACATATGAAACTTTCAATTGACCTCACTTTATCCAGACTTGGTTTTTGTTCAAGCGGATGCACTTTTTATCAAGCTCTTGAAACTATTCCCCATATGTTATGGAATTTCCCATCCTCCTCTCAAATTTCATCTTCCCTTTAGTCCTCTCGTACCCAGTAATTTCAATAAAAAACCGCACTCTCCCCCTCAAACCTCACTGTCATATGGAACACTTGTCGGCTCATTATCCTCTTTGATACTTTGAATGTATTGTTGTTAACAATGGTACATTGGGAATATATTTTTTCTCGTTATTCAACAAACACAATTTTTTTCCTCTCCATGTTTGTAGATGTACCAACTCAACATTAAAAAACTAGAGGTGTGTGCTTATTGCTTTCCTAAAATGCTAAAGTTTGACTACTAGATGTATTGATTCTTAGTTTTCCCTCCCTTTTTTTAAGGATATTTATATAATGTTTTTATCCTCAACCTATCTGTTGTTGGAGGTCATCGTGGTTGTTTTTATTTAACATGACTTTTATATATTTTTATTATTAATAAAAGCATTTTAATAGGGGGTCTATTCTCCATTCATGTCCATGAGATCATCTAGATAGTGACAGTGATCAATGAATTGAGGGTCAACTCGGGCCCATCTATATGTTAGTTTGATTGGGTCACTGTACGTACCCAAAATTGTAAGGTACTGCACTGTCGGAACAATGTAACACGTGCCCCAATGATGATACAGGTCTCCTCGCAAGGTGTTCGTGATCCGGAAAATCTCTCCAAGTATGTGTTATCATCCTGCATGCCCCGCTTAGCCCCTGCGTGCTTTTTTTTCCTTTTCCCCTCTTTTCCTTGCCTTTTTCTCTTCAATTACGAAACCGCCGCCCTACCTGGGCGGTGGTCTCGTGACCGCCACCCTGCTCAGGGCAGCAGTCCTTCACACATTCTCTAGAATTCTCTTTTAACACGACTCACGTAATTTTCAATGTTTACCAGCTTTTTTTCACCACCTTGGGCTTGCATTAATGATTATGGTTCCCTGGAATAGTGTTTTGCCATTGTTTATAGTTTAAGAGATCAATTTGGTTTTTACCTTGGGTAAATGCAAATGCTATAAATAGTTGGCTTGTGCTCAAGCAAATGGCCCCTCAAATTTGCCTCTGAATTTCTCATTGCAATAGATTAGTCTTTCATTTTGCTTAGAATTCTTAGTTTCATTCATTGCATGCTTAGTTAGTGTTGTTTTGTTGCTAGGAAGCCACATATCCATCTTGTGCAATTGTTGTTATCACTTCATCCAAATCAATTGGAATATGATAGTTTGTTTTCAATAGGAAGCCATTAAAGTTTCAGGTTTTGTTCTTCAAACAGGATAGTTTCAGGTTCTGGACGTTTTATGTTACATGACTCACAATAAATCCCACTAGGAATTGCATAAGCCAAAATCTGTACTCTTGAGCTATCTCTCTCCTACTCGTATTGTATTCAGTCTGTATCCTAAGCTGCCTTTGTCCCAATATCTACTTCTGTTGATGCTAGCATTACATGCTTTTCTGGATCCACATGAACACGAAGGAGCGAGGAGATCACATTGAGGGGACAAAATCACTTACACCATCAGATTCGCCACTGTTCTGTAGAATCCAGGTTCTAGCTTTCAAAGTTCTAATTATAAGCATATCAAATAGAGTAGCCAATCACTTTATTTCAGTCAATTTTACTTTTGATATTGTCAGGGAAGTTGTGGGGATTGATAGTTTCTGAGAAACTATGATTCATTCCTCACTTTTGAGGTAGGATCGAGAGTCTTTCAAATAGATTAGATCAGTTATTTCATTGTTTAGAATAGATTTACAACTGCACAGGCAAGTAGCTATACTCGGTTGCTTTGTTTGTTTTAAATTCGTCATTAGATTAATTGTCAATTTCTAGATATATTAAAATATTTGCTCCTTTAATTTCATTCATATAAATTCATCAAAAAAATACAAAAATAGAGAAGTCATATATGCTATAGATACACTTTACATAGTTAAATTTCACTTTGCTGCAATTGGATTTACGTTGTTGCTTTTGTATGACAATCACGGGACCTAGAGAGCCCAAAGAATACGTATTCGAGCCAATCGTGTTCTAACCCAATCTCGTCACAACAATAATTGATATAGATCAGAATCTTAGGATCCAAGTCTTCTGAACAACGGTAAACTTACAACAAATTAGTTTCCAATTGCATGGGTTAAACATAGAAGACGACCAAGCACACACATTTTGGTCAAATCAACCAAACTACAGATTACCCTAGATACATATCTGCATGACTGTGGAAGGGTTTGAAAGAGAGCAAACATTCGGTTGTGATCCTTTGGTCCCACAGCGAGACGCAGGAGACACTCTCACAGATATAGATACCAGCTTAAGAATTCAGGTTGCACAAACGCCTGTGAGATACTCTGAAAAGATCACACAAATGTTAACTCTGAATATAGAAGCTGAGAAAGCATATGACTATTGGATACTAGGGATTGGGGACTGAATCCGCACATGACCATAGCAGGACCACAACAAACACGAATCTATGGTTGTGACCCACAAATCCCACAACCCAATGAGCCCATAGGTGAATCAGACATAGATGTTGGCCTACATACATTAGTATTCAGATCTACTCCACTTCCACCTATCATCATCAAACAGTTATCCTTGTTAGACATAGCAACTAACGAAGCTAAGGAGTTCTAAACTAGGCCAGAGAATCACCCATAGAGTCAATTATATTTACCATCCACCCTATGACCTTATCTGTAGACATACACGAAACTATCCCAGGTCATTTTCCACGTATTCCACAACCCATAGACCAAATCATGCCAGAGCTCGATATTGATTAGAGCCTTTGATCAGTCATCCTTGCTGATTGATCTATCACACCAATTCAGGTTACGAGGGCCTTCTTTGCCTTAGATTCGTAATTTCCACTAGCGCGCGTCGAAGACATCAGATTACCTAACTAGTTTGTCTGCATCCCACGCATATTCAATCCCCACCGGCTGTCTCAGCACAACTTCGAGAGGTCAGGTGCGAGGAAAGGTTACTTGTATATTCCCATGCTCGCTTGTCACTTTTCCATCGTACAAAATTAGTGAACCCGACGTGAAACTTCCTACTTTTTGGTTCATAGTCATATTTCTACTTGCTCTTTCAAATAACGTTTATTTCATCTTATCTACCTCATCAGCTTTCACCATCAGGTTCACCAAAAAAATTGGTGAACCTGAAGTGAAACGAAACAGTTCTTCTTTATTTTCACTTCTTCCTTCCACCTTCGCCTTTTCCCATTATTCTGCAGGTATTCATATACCCCCCGAATATGTCAGGATTCGATGCATACGGTAGACATCTCTTAGGTCTTGAAGCATACTATGCTCAAGTGAATAGACAGTCATCTCCCTCGCTCTCGGTATGGGGTGAAAACTATTCAGATAACCAATTATCAACAAAAACTCCATCGCCAAGGGTCAGATATAACTCATCTTTCCAAACAAAAGAGTTGGATTAGCTCGCTCAAACACAACAAACAGAGCCTTCAGGCTCAAACAATATGACACTCACAAGAGAATCTAATTTGTCTCCTCAGGTACTACTTAGACCACAAATTAGTAGACAAGCTGACCCATACCTAGTTTTAGATGATGAACATTCGATATGTTACGCCAGGATTGAACAACGTTCTCGAAGTATGTACCCACCTATAGGAGGTTTACAAACACAACCCAAAGTCTCTTTTCAAGAAAATACCTCCATGCCACGTCGTATAGGAAATGCCCTCGGGGAAATTTGGCAGGGCAGTGATCAGTTCATAGCAGGATATCACATGCCTATACAACACCAGGATATACAACAAAACGCCACTAAGGCAAAATATCGTGACTTCACCAAATGAAGTCATTTCAACGTTTAGTAGAAAAAGTGAGGGGGTTAGAAATTGCTCAGGAAAAATCACCATTCTCAACTCATGCAGGCAGGAAATTCTAATCCTAGCCAAATAGACCTCCTCACAGGAATAGGCACGTTAGGCATGACCCCTCAGTATTCACAACAAACCCCAACAAGAACCGCCATTTCTAACACCATTCTGACACTTCCCGATCTAGTACAAAATAATCCATTCTTGGACAATACCCCTTCATACTTAAACATGTACTCCAATTCACCACAAGGGTATATGTTCTCCTCTCCCAGCATGGTTCCTCAAACACATGGGTTTCCTTATGCCCCCTACCAATGCATACGCTACACCATGTCAACAACCCATTCCACCACCGCTCCCCTTAACAAGCACCATTAATGGTCGAAACCTACGTGATAGGGACTTACTCAGAATATTTGAAAGATGCCCTTAGATTTCACCATACGAAGCGTCATGCTTCCAAGACCCCTTCCTAATTTTCCCAAGTACAAAGGTGAGGGAGATCTGAATGCACATATCAAGGCTTACGCCACAGCCATCCAAGAACTACTCCCTTGGGATGGGGTTGTTGCTAAAATATTTCCCAAAACCTTGGAAGGTATCGCTCTTGATTGGTATTATAGAATACCTGAGGCTTCCATCCATTCATTCAAACAACTCATTTCAGATTTCATTAAGGCATTTGATATGAACAAACTATTAAGAACAGGAATTAGGGAATTCTTGCACATTAAGCATGAACACAATGAATCTGTCGCCCATTTCATCCAGAGGTGGCGGTACAATTCTTTATTCTTCGGCAAGTGCTCCAAATATGGATCAAATGGAACTATGTGATTTATTCCTTCAATCTCTCAGTAGAGAAGTGAAGGAAGAAGTCCAGAAGTTCCCGCTAAGGACTTACGAAAAAGTACTTGAGAGCACTCTCCGAATAGATCAAGTGGCGATAGATAGCGGTCGTAAGATGTATGGAACAATTGGGAGGTTAATCACCACCAACCAAAACATTACAACTTATCCTACTACCATGAATGTCAATCAAGGACCTGAAATCCTTAATAAAAATCATGGAGTGACAACAGATGAAGTAGCTGATCAGGCCAAAAGGGTAAATGTTGTGAATACTCCACCGCTAATAAACAATCAACGAAACAACTTTACTCCAACAATTAATACAATGGATTTTAAATCATCCACAACAACAACAACAACAACAATGGTGAAATCCTACACAAGGTCCAAGCCAAAACTCAATTGGGTATCAAAACAAGAACCAAAACCAAAAACAACAAATGCAAAACTTTAACCCTAATAGGCAACGGTTTGATCAGAGTTTTAGGCCCACAATATACACCAAGTCAACAAACTAGGAATTACAATCCTAGCTCGTGTTGTGGTTTCCACAAAATTTGGGGCCATGACACCAAAACGTGTTTGTGACTACAATAAGTTCATGCAACGTTTGCCAGATGAACAAAGACAACTTTTCATAGATATGTTCTTGGCAGATCCTACGTCATCGGCACCAAATACTTTTACAGGGGTAGTTTCCCCTCAAAATGCACTCCTCAAGATCTTCAATGATCCACTCCCAAATCACAACGATAACAAGTTAAATTCAAATGGGACAAACAAGGGTGGTAATAACAGGAAACCACGATCATGAAGCCTCGACTTCATTAAACCCATTAGTTGCGCCACAATTAGGAAGTCAACCGCGACCCAAGATAGTCAGTTAGTGGAGTTAGACGCCAAACTACCCGTAGAAGCTATAACAAGGACATGAGAATATTCCTCTCAGCCAAATCCAAGTTTCCTACCGAGGACAGATAACATCCAACAAATGTTAGTAAAGCCCGTAGGTACCTACGATTTAATTAGTGATCTAACAAAAACCTTCTCACACATTTCTTTTTTTGGACTTACTAAAGAATTCTCCTGCCCATAGGGCTGCTCTTTTAGAAGCATTGGGTTTAGGTCATTTAATTAACATCACTCCACCTCCCGAAACATAGGTAAACCATATAGACTTTGATATCCACCCTCCGGGGCAGTTGGATAGGGACACTGAATTCATATTCAAAATAAACAAAATGCCAATAGATGTTGAGATTGCACGCCGAGGTGATCCAGCTTCACATTTACAAGTATGGGTTTATAACAATTATGTAAAACGAGCGATGGTTGATGATGGGGTAGAAGTTAACGTAGTCCCCTTCTCTTTCCTCCAGAAGCTAGGGTATGGAGAAACGAATTGTTCCGCGACGCGAAATACACTAAGAGGTTATGATAGCCTTAAAGCCACCTCGATTGGAACTATAATACTACCGGTCACCTTAGGACCCAAAACAATCCTGACTGAGTTTTATATTATAGATCGGGAAACTAACTATAATATGATCCTCGGCCGACCATGGATACACCATATGAAGGCAATCCCTTCTACGCTATTTCAAGAAGTAAGGTTTTTACACTTAGGAAAGATATTCATAGCCAAAGGTGACCCAAAACCATTCGATATACACTTAGCTGACTTAAAGAGAAGACCAGGCGTTCACTCGGAGTTTGAACTCCCAACAAGCCAACTTAATAAACCCACTGACGCAAAACCAGAGGAAAAGTTGGTACCTACAACAGATCTTGAAACTATGAGCCTAGTCAAGACGATCCCGGCCCTCAAGGATGAGGCTAACATTGTAGAAACAGTATCATTAGGAACTACTGTAAAAATCGTTGAATTGCTAGAACAGGATCTACCAATGTTCCTACCATTTGATTCTATAGGCATGGGGTACACCCTAGGTGTCAGTTCTCTCCCAGCAGTAGATCTCTGCATGGTAGAGGTAGAAGATGTTAACACAACAAATATCCCAATGCCCATATTCCTAGCTAAGTATTGGACTCTCCATTTCGATGGAGCTAAATGTCGTTACGGTGGGGTAGGTGTAATTGTTACTTCTCCTGAGGGAAGATTCCTACCATTTTCCTTTAAACTAAATTTCGAATGTACAAACAACGGTGTTGAGTATGAAGCCCTCCTCCTTGGCCTCATCTGAGCCAAGAGGATCGGTGTTAATAACATTAGGGTGTTAGGAGACTCGCAATTGGTAGCAAACCAAGTCTCTGAGGTGTATGAAACCAGAGTCGAACACTTACAGCTCTACAAAATAGCTATACTGAATTTAAGCAAGGAGTTTGACTTCATATCAATTGAAGCAATCCCGCGAGAACAAAATCTTCTCGCCGATTCAATAGCAACCTCAGCGTCACGCTTTACTCCAAATAGTAAATTAGAGGACACCCGTTTCATGGTATCCCTTCGTACTAAACCATTGGTAAAAGCAATGTCAAACCCTCTTTTGACGAACAGAGATGAGAACAAATCTACTATCCTAAACCACATTGATAGTGATACAATCACTCTTGATTACTTAAACGCCTATGCAGCATTACATCTCACCCATCACGTAATAGATTTGTCTTTAATCCCACATTCATCTTCTTACTTCGGGAATCCCATGACATAACTTCCCCCACAAAAGGAACTCAACATATACACAGTCGAGAACAGAGATGATCTGGAACTACCTCCAGCCCTGCCTGAGTTTGAAGAAGGTAACACTTCTTTAATCGAAGAAATAATTGATATTAACATCGGAACGGAAGATGAACCAAGGATATTGAAGTTAGGATCCTCGTTAACTCCATCAAAAGTAGAAATACACACTCGAATCCTCAAGGAACATCAGAAGGATTTTGTATTTAATTATAAAGAAATGACAGGGGTTGCACCACACATTGCAGTGCACAACCTTGTCACTAAATTGGATGCAAAACCGATTAAACAAAAATCGAGACCAATGAAACCCAAGGTAGCTCTCATGGTGAAAGAGGAGGTAATGAAACTCCTCTAAGTAGGATTTATCAAACCAATCGATTACTCTCAGTGGGTATCTAATATCATTCCGGTTCTCAAAAAGAACGGAAAGATACGCATCTGTGTAGACTTCCGAGACATTAACAAGGCATGTCCTAAAGACGACTTCCCATTACCATCTATAGATGTCATTATCGACGCAACAGCTGGGTTTGAGCTTTTGTCTCTCATGGATGGATTCTTGGGATACAATCAAATCAGAATATCTGAACAAGATCAAGCTAAAACCATGTTTACAACTCCTTGGGGAACCTATTGCTATGATGTTATGCCATTCGGTCTCAAAAACACTGGCGCTACATACTAGCGGGCTATGACGTACATATTTCATGATCTTATTCACAAAATCATGGAATCCTACGTAGATGACTTGTTGGCCAAGGCCAAGAAGCGTTGTGACCATCCAGAAGTGCTTCGTGTCATTCTCTCACGTCTAATAGAATATGGAGTCACGCTAAATCCAGAAAAATGTGTCTTTGGTGTAATAGGGGGGAGCTCCTAGGTTACATTATATCGTCACGTGGGATTGATGTTGACCCAACCAAAATTAAGGTTGTTCTCGAAATGGTGCCACCTTTGGATGAATCTGGAATCAGGTCATTTCTCGGAAAACTTGGTGCAATCCAGAGATTCATCTCGGACTTTAGTTTCGCCATTCACCCAATCAACAATCTACTCAAGAAAGATTATAGTATTGATTGGACCGAAGATTGCAATGAAGCTTTCGATATAGTCAAGCGTTTCTTGTTATCACCACCTACATTAATGCCACCTAAGCCAAATCGCCCGTTAATTTTATATTCGCGAGCCACCAATGTCTCGCTAGCCTGTATGCTGGCTCAAGAAAACGATGACAAGAGAGAACGTGTGATCTATTTCATTAGCCGAACATTGCTAGACTATGAAACATGCTACACGCAAGTAGAACGAGAATGCCTTGCCATAGTATTTGCAACCAAACGCTTAAGACATTACATGTTAAATCAAGAAACAAAGGTCATCGTAAAGACAGAGCATTTACGAACTTTCCTCATGTAAGGGTCCTTATCTAAAAAGGTTGGACGTTGTATAACCTTAATGGGTGAATTTGAATTAACATTCGTAAATCAAAAGTCTGTTAAAGGACAAATCATCGCGGATTGGTTAGCTGATAATCCATTAGACGGAGGTGATCTAGTAGATCTGGACTTTCCCGATGAGTGCATATACTACATCGAAACCCGACCTTCTATCTCTAAGTGTCCCTGGTATACTGATATTATTAATTACATCATGGATCATATGTATCCGGAAGGCATTACATCGCAACAAAGAAGGCGGCTACGCATTATTGTAGCCAAATACGTCATCATAGAGCAAGTGCTCTATCGAAAAGCATTTGATGGAATGCTTCTAAAATGTGTTGACACAGAAGAATCCAAGAAGATTCTCCACAAATCTCACAGTGGAATGTTTGGAGGCCACTTCGGTGGCCATGCCATCACTCGTAAAATACATCGAATGGGCTATTTCTGGCCTACTTTAGAACATGACACAATAGAGTTTGTACGAAGGTGTCATAAGTACCAAGAATTCTCCCATGAGATTCACATGTCGGCACAAGCTCTACAACCAATCACCACTCCATGGCCCTTTTCTACGTGGGGCCTAGATTTGATAGGGAAGTTCTCTCCCTCGTCTACAGACGGCCATAATTTCATAATCATGGCCACCGAATATTTTACCAAGTGGGTAGAGGCCATGCCTCTTACTACTGTACCGGGTTCTGTAATCTCCAAGTTCATTTTGAATCAAATCATTTGCAGGTACGGTGTCCTGCAAATCATTATCTCAGATAATGGGACTTCTTTTAAGAATGACGAAGTTCGTGAATTGTGCAATAAATTTAAAATAAGTCATCATAGGCCTCCTTGTATTACCCTCAAGCCAACGGACAAGCTGAAGCAACAAATAAAACGTTAAAAGCCATCTCCTTAAAACGGTGAAAGAAAACAAACGAGATTGGCATTTGAAGTTATATCCAGCCTTATGGGCCCACCGAACCTCAATAAGAACACGAACGGTGAAAGAAAACAAACGAGATTGGCTTCTCGCTAGTATTCGGGGCAGAAGCAGTTCTCCTGCTTGAGGTTGAAATACCCAGTCTCCATATCTCATTACAAGGGATCCTGGATGAAGATGCTTACAGAGAAGCACGTCTTTCCCAACTAGAAAGCCTAGATGAAGCTAGGTTAGATGCTGAACAGTGGCATAGAGTCTATGCTAACCGGATGTGCTGGCAGTATAACAAGAAGGTCTATGAACGTGACATATATGAAGGTGATCTAGTTTTAAGGCTAGATAGTCGGATTGACAAAAAGACTGGCGAAGGAAGGAAGTTTCGGCCCAAATGGTTGGGCCCATACCGAGTCATGAAGGACTATGGAAATGGTGCATATCTCTTATGCACACTAGAAGGTGAGGAATTTGGTGAAACGGTCAATTCCCTACACCTTAAACGATTCTATGCATAAGCAAACCAACACTACTTGTATAATTATAGCTACATTGCATCTTCATATAGTTAGGATCATTTTGTCCACTTGTTTTATACAACTTTGTGATCGAGGAATTTTATTCTTAAAAGCAATTCATTACAAACTTCTAATGGTATTGGCATAAACGCTCTAATCATACTTCTCCATTTTCAAGATATCATCAACTATTTCGGAATCATTTCATCAAACAAAGTTAGATATGACAAAGTCTCAAACGGTAACCATACCAAGATCTGCATGCTTGTTCTCACTTTTTGGTTTCTTCTTAGGATAGGTGTCTTGCCTTATGGTCTATTTTAGAAGCTTCATCGTGTCACATCTATCCCGTATGAATATCTCTTTGGAAGTAAGAGCATATTGACATTTTACTGAAACGAACAAGTCAAGTATAAATCAAATAGAAAATTTTAAATTTACACATTTCCTTGCCCCACCAACCTTCGGTGATGAGCTTGGGTCTCTTACTAGTGACGTAGGGTTGGGAAAGGATGGAAATTCCCTTACTCGCCTATGCCTTGCCTATGGTGATAAACCCATGCTTCTTACTAGCAGCATGGGAAAAGGTTAGGGGGTCCTCTTAACAAACAAACTTAAAAGGTCATAAACAAACAATTCAAATCTTGAAGTCTTGAGTCAAAAACAAATGAATCGGATGTCCTAAATTCCAAGAGAATTAAAATTCATAAAACCCAGATTTGTCTACCATGCGGCCATCTACGGATCTAAGTCTAGATAAACCACAAATCAAGTTGCATCCCAAAACTATGAAGTCACTCGAGTGGGGTAGGCTTGTAGCATCCTAATTTGGTTCCACCAAAGCTTTGTCTATCTTTCATCACTATCATTTCAACACATTTCATAACTTGTGCCCTTTCCAGCTCTCGGTGATGAGCCCTCGCATCTTACTAGTTACGTGGGGTTAGGAGTGGGGTGAGTCTATCTACTCATCATACCAACTTATCTTCACCACTTTGCCAAAATAGATATGAGGTATCAAAAATGCTTAAAGAAGCTAAAAATTCAAAATCACGTTATATTTACATTATCATATATCAGCATCATGAAATACAAAAAGAAAGTAAACACTTATATCATTTGTTCTCCATTGCATACATTCTAAAAAGCATATAAGCATAACATCATAGTTCACATGAGGAAACAAAAATGAAAGCAAAGCCATAAAAGCCAAGAGTCTGATCCAACAAGAATATATATATATATAAATGGTCAAAATTCCTGTACAATGCCATCATGCGCTAAGCATGGTCAAAACACTCAAAGAGCCAGGGAAGTACACAAATATCACATAAAAATCTAAGAGATCCAAGTGGCTTCTCAACCCCTATGAGATCCCTCTGAAGGTGCACGCCCACGCCTAGGACTCCGGCTATGCCGGTGCTCTGAATGCACGAAGGGCTCACGATCCTGAGGGGTAGTTGTTGTCTCACCATGAGAATGACTCCTCATCAGGCACTCGATTGTCCTATACCCTGCCAGCTCAGTACGGAGGGTAGATACCATCCTAACCACATGCCAGACAGGGGCAAAGACATCAGTATGTCTGCTAGCTGCTGAGGGCTCCCCTGCATCCACAGACAACTCTGCACGGGTCCTCTCCATGGGGATCATCAGGGTATCAGTGTGTACCCTACAAATCAGGTCTCGCCACTCATCAGCGGTCTCTACAAACAAAGTAGGAAATGAATTAGAAATAAAACAAGAGATAAAACACAAGTGTAAACAAAAGGAGAGATAGCATCTAAGGCAATCCTAATTAAACACAAACATTAAAAGGAAGGATGGTAACTTACTCGGATCACCAGCCCTCCAGGATGGATCTCTAGGGTCAGCACCTGCCACAGATGTCGCTGCTGACTGAGGTGCTCCCCCCATGGCTGGAGTGACGTAGCATCCCGTAACGGACTCATCCTCCCCACCATGGCCCTGGGAGAGTGGCTCCTTTGAAACCAGAGTCACCGTCTCTGCACTCTGCTTTGCCCTCTCTACCTGCATGATATCCTGAGTGTCATGCCACTCAGGATCATTGTCCTCCTCAGTCTCCTCCTCAGTCTCTCCCCTTGTGAACTCCTCGGACTCGGAGTCTATGTCGATAGGGTCATCACTGCTATGGGCAGGACCCGCGACAATCTGAAGTAAGGGTGCCTGAGGAGCACCGGCTCTCCCTCGGGCACGTACTACCCGCCTAGCCGCAATAGGAACGCCAAGGGTAACAACTGTCCAACCCTGGCCTCTAGGACCCCCTCTGGCCTCTTGAACTGACCTGTATACTGGCACTACCAGGGGAAGCATGCCCATGTAAAGTAGGCCAAACTGCTGAGGAACTCGGCCAAAGGGGTGTATCTCCACTCGCCCTACTCTGTCAATAAGCTGCCCTGTGGTGGAACAGGAGATCAAAGTAAGAGTCTCCTCGCCCCATAAGCTTGTCATGTCCTAATATGGTGTGGCCTCCATGTCTTTGGTGGTCAGAGAAGTAACTGGCTGATGATGTGCTCTGAGCACCGACATATCTGTCCATCTGGCTACCCTCACAGCTCTGGGATTTGTCACCTCTACACCTCTGCCAGATGAAGCGCTCGTAACCCCAACTCATAACCAGGGTCGGGTGGCTCAAAGACAGCCCCTGTAAATGGACTACCATGTATAAGTCATGGTAGGTAGTCCCAAGTATATCTGCTCCCCAGGCATAAATCCGGCCATGACCCTCGATCTATGTAATGATGGGGGACCAATAATATAGTAGTGTGTCTCCTCCCTTGTCCCTGATCAATCTCAAGGAAAGGATCCCCATGATGGCTTAGACGAATCAAGAGGATGGGAAAACTAGGGATAGACCAAAATCTGACCCTCTTCTTTGAACCCAGAGGAGATAACTACATCTCCCATATAAGAAGCCCATTGTGCTATCTGGGCTCGTGAACCTGCTGTCCCAAGGGTGAGTCATCTCTCGATGATCGGGACCCCCAATGATACGGTAAACATCCTCTAAGGTGATGGTCAACTCACCTCGAACCCTTGGTAATCGAAAGGTGTTACAATTAACATCCTAGTATGAGAATAATTCACAGAGTATGTGACTAGATGGTGCAACGTGTGCAACCCATGATATATGTAGAATATCTAGCCCTCTGAAGAGTATCATCCTGGTCATGTGAAAGGGAATCTAGTATTGTTGGGAGCCAGTCACACTCTCTCTCTCAGGCTCCACCAAATGTACTCCTCCCTCGCCTGCATACACCCAAAAACACACAAAATAGAGCAAGTTAGCATCCAAATGACATTAGAATAATCACAAAAACAAATAAAAATGCTAAAAATGCAAAAACAATTTCAAACAAGTGTTCTTTTGGCATTCTATGAAGAACTGCCACCCTGAGTAGGGTGGCAGTTTCGTAACCCGCCCCCTTAAAGGCGGTGGTCTTTGTAACTGTCACCCTAAATAGGGCGGCGGTCTGCGTGACCGCTGCCCTGTTCACGGTGGCAGTAGTCGTGTCCCGAAAACCCACGCGGATTTTATAACGTAAAAAATCCAAATAAAACATGAAAAAGGACCATTTTAACTGAAAACAAAGCCTACCTAGATAGGCACCCACTCCCCTAGATGGACCTTTTAAGCCTAACATTTTCAAAAATAACACCCCCACGACAAATATTTTAGCATTTTAAAAGTTTGGAGGTAAAAACGATAAATTGAGGAAAACTAACTTGTGATCTCACAGGGTTGATGATCTACTTGCGGAGGCATGAACGCCATCTCATCATGAACGTTTTGACTCTACTCTCATAAGAAACCATCACCGTGGGTCCTAGAGCTCAGAATCAATCAAATCAACATGTGTAAATGAATAGTAAAATGGGCCCTCTTTCATATATATAGTAACCTGACTTATCTTAAATTCCATTTTCACAGGTTTGAAGCACCAATGGAGGTAAGTTCTTACCCCCGCACAAATGGTATGTCCTCATTTCACGTTACTTTAGTGTTTATTTTCCGATCTATTTTGTCTATCTGCACTTGATTCCTCTTTTCATTTTACAGGTGGCTGGAATTCTAGATGGCATCATTTCGACACACAGACGTATCAGGTATAACTTCCAACTTCCCATTTCGTGACCACCATACTCAGACCCACTGTTTTACACCTTTTCATAGATAAAATGCTTCTCCGAGGGGGAAATATATATGTACCCAAAATTTCTAAGGTACTGCACTACCGAAATAACGTAACTTGTGGCCCAATGATGATACAGGTCTCCTAGCAAGGTGTTAAAGATCCAAAAAAAAACCTCTCCAGGTATGTGTTAACATCCCGTCATGGCCCGCTTAGCCCCTGCGTGCCTTTTTGTTCTCTTTTCCCCGCGTTTTCTTTGCATTGTGCTCTTTTAGTGATGCAAAACCACTGCCTTGCCTGGGTGGCGGTCTCTTGACTACTACCTTGGACAAGGCGGCGGTCCTGTAACCACTTCCATACTAAGGGCGTCGGTCCTTCATGTGTTTTCTAGAATGTCCTTTTTAACGCGACTCACGTAAATTTCAACATTTACTAGATTTTTTTCACCGCCTTTGGCTTGCATTTATGATTTTAGTTCCTTGGAATAGTGTTTTGCCATTGTTTATAGTTTAAGAGATCAATTTGGTTTTTACTTTGGGTAAATGCAAATGCTATAAATAGTTGGCTTGTGCTCAAGTAAATGGCCCCTCAGATTTTGCCTCTAAATTTCTCATTGTAATAGATTAGTCTTTCCTTTTCCTTAGAATTCTTAGTTTCATTCATTGCATGCTTAGTTAGTGTTGTTTTGTTGTTAGGAAGCCACATATCCATCTTGTGTAATTGTTATTATCACTGCATCCAAATCAATTGGAATAGGAAAGCTTGTTTTTCAAAAGGAAGCCATTAAAGTTGCAGGTTTTGTTCTTCAAACAGGATAGTTTCAGGTTCTGGATGTCTTATGTTGCATTAATTGCATTAAATCCTGCTACGAATTACATAATCCAAGCTTTGTACTCTTGCGCTATCTCTCTCCTACTCACATTGTATTCAGTCTGTATCCTAAGTTGCCTTTGTCCCAATAACTGCTTCTATTGGTGCCAGCATTAAATGCATTTCTGGATCCAGGTGAGCACGAAGGAGTGAGGAGATCACACTGAGGGGAAAAAAACACACACACCATCTGATTTTCCACTATTCTGTAAAATCTGAGGTTCTAGATTTCAAAGTTCTAATTAGGAGCATACCAAATAGAGTAGCCAATCACTTTATTTCAGTCAATTTTAATTTCGATTTTGCTCAGGGAAGTTGTGGGGATTGATAGTTTCTGATAGACTATGATCCATTCCTCATTTCTAAGGTAGGATCGAGAATCTTTCAAATAGATTAGATCAGTTATTTCATTATTTAGAATAGATTTACAATTGCATAGGCAAGTAGCTATACTCAGTTGCTTTGTTTGTTTTAAATTTGTCATTAGATTAAGTGTCAATTTCTAGATATATTAAAATAGCTGCTCCTTCAGTTTCATTCATATAAAATTCATTAGAAAAATACAAAAATAGAGAAGTCATATATGCTATAAAAATACTTTGCATAGTTAAATTTCACTTTGCTGCAATTAGATTTACATTGTTGCTTTTGTATGACAATCACGGGATCTAGAGAGCCCAGAGAATACATATTCAAGCCAATCATGTCCCAACCCAATATCGTAATAGCAATAACTGATATAGATCAGAATCTTAGGATACAAGTCTTCTGAAAAATGGTAAACTTATAACAAATCAATTTATAATTGCATGGGTTAAATATAGAAGTCGACCAAGCACACACATTTTGGCCAAATCAACCAAATTATAGATTACCCTAGATATATACCCACATGAATGTGGAAGGATTTGAAATAGATTAGAACATTTGGTTGTGATCCTTTGGTCCCACAACTAGACACATGAGACATTCTCATAGATATAGACACCAACTTAAGAATTCAGGTTGCACGAATGCCTGTGAGATACTCTGAAAAGATCGCACAATTGATAAATCTAAATATAGAGGCTAAAAAAGCATATGACTAGTGGAGTACTAAGGATTAGGGACTGTTTCCACACATGACCATAGTAGGTCCACAAAAAAAATGAATCTACAGTTGTGACCGACAAATCCCCCAACCCAATGAATCTATAGGTAAATCTGAAATTGACGTTAGCTTATGCACACTAGTATTCAGATCTACTCCACTTCCACCTGTTATTGTTGAATAGTTATCCTTATTAAATATAGCAACTAAGGAAGCTAAGGAATTCTGGACTAAGCCAAAGAATCACCCATAGAGTCAATAATATTTACCATCTACCCTATGACCTTATCTGGAGACATACACGAAACTATCCTAGGTCATTTTCCACGTATTCCACAACCCATAGACCAAATCACGCACCAGATCTTGATATTGATTAGAGCCTTCGAGCAGTCATTCTTATTGATCGATCTATCACACCATTTCAGGTTAGGAGGGCCTTCTTTGCCTTAGATTTGTAACTCCCAGTAGTGCGCATCGAAGACACCAGATTGCCTAACTAGTTTGTCTGCATCCCATGCATATTCAATCCCCACCGGCTATCTCACCACGACCTCAGGAGGTCGGGTGTGAGGAAAGGTTACTTGTAGATTCCCACGCTTGCTTGTCACTTTTCCATCGTACAGTCACCGATGGTGGTTCACAGTCATGGAAACCAGAAAGAAAGAGAAATGCTGAACGGAATGGACTCCCGACGCATGTCGCCTTTCTTTATTTCAATCACATTCTTTCAGCCCATATAAAGAGATTTGGCGGTGATGGTTTTGTTTAATTCATAATTGGATCGGGCTCCCCTCTATATAGATATGGCGGGATCATGTTGGTTCTATATAGATATGGGTCAGAGCCCATCACTCTAGCCATCCCGCCAGACATATGGGATAACCAGGAAGTCGACGTAGGGCCGATCCCTGATGGGGGATTTACCGAGTAGCTTCAAATCCATGTTATCATTTTTCTCGTCGAAGTTCTGTATATAGGGCTGCCCCCATCAACGCCCTATCTAATATGAGGCTTGACTCACATGACATGTGTATATGTCTTCGGTTGAATGAAGCGGCTGAAGTCACTATCTATGCCATGATACTGAGTGAATTATCACTCTCTATGATGTCTCAACCGATACAATATCAACCTCCCTCATGTCGTGTCACGTCGATAGAGGAGTTCGGTGCAGTGGTCAGGTCCCTATCTATATATAGGGTGGTTCGCTACGCTCACTCGATATACAGATAGTGGCCAACTATATATAGTGAGTTCTATCTGTATGGGAGATTGAGGAGGCCAAGAAAGCTACTCGGGAGGCCTATCTATCTATATATGGGGAGAAGACTCCCTGTAGTCAACCACGACAAAGCAGGGGCAAGAGGGAGGGCCCTGGACTATCTATATGACAACGAGGCATTATATAGATGGGATAGGTAGAGGCGCCATCACCATATACAGATAGATAGGAGATAGAGGAGCTTGACCCCAAACAATAGATAGGCACCGAACTCTAAATAAGGGGAGTCGAGGGCATATAGATCCATATAGGGGCAATAGTTATCTATATGGAGGGGAAAGGGAAGGGGAGGGGGATGCGCCCGCCCCTCACCCTGCCCCCCTCTCTATAGCCATATATCTATAACCAAAATCACAAGTACGACCCCCTCCTAGACTACCACAAGGAAAACTATAACCAAAATCTTTGGTATGAAGCATTAACCACGAGGATGGAACTCACCAATTCCCATTTTGGAACATTTTGGAACATTTTGAATGCGATTCATATACATTCGATTCTTGAATCTCGAGATTGGTATTTAATACTCGATTTCTGCAACGAACTATATATATATTATATATGTCGGAGGGTCTTGCTGTTATATGGGCCGCTACCCTTGCCAGGACTACCCATTGCAATCCTCGTTTATTTTTGTCATCCGCTTAATGTCCGTTTGTTCGGAAAAAAATTCAATGCTTTCTTGCTTTTACTTATCTTCAGTTATTAGGGTTCTCTGCAAATTTACCAAAAAAGTGACATGTCCTTGAATTGTTTCACGGCCAATACAATAATCTTAATGAGCCAATACAATAACATTTTCTTCCGGGATTTTCATTTGAGGAACTAGTCCGCGTTAAACTTGATTCAGTGTATTATATGAAGGTTCCTGAACAAAAATGGCAGGCAGAAGATGCATTGATATCTTAAAATACCATATCTGTTACCCTAAAATGTCCTACTTACCGTGCTCTTTAAATTTGAAATTCTACCCATTTCAAAATGTCACAGCGATATGCAGCCAACCCAGAACGAGTTTAGGAGGCAATTCGAATTACAGAGTAGAGTGTATGAGTACAAATTCAGGTGACGGGGAACGTTTGCCTGGCTGGTTAATGCATTTGCAGCAAGTGCTTGAAGGAGCAGATCCAACTGCTGTCAGGGAAAATGAGCCAATTCCAAAGGTGACTTTAGGTATTTTATATGATTTCAATTTTCAATTTATTTATGTCTATAATGATTTCTGGTGAGGTTTTAATCATTTCTTTTTGATTTGGTCAATTTCCTTTGTAAATATTCTAGAGCAGAATAACATCAGTGATATACACAACAAACCCTACACACACACACAGACACACACTTGTGTTGATATACATATGCAGATTACATCATAGACTAAACATAAACGTAATGATGGCCATAAACTAAGCATAAGTTGCTGCTCCTGTCTTGGCTCGTCTCGCTGGGTCTCAATGCCTTGGTAGCTTGTATCGTTTTACTCAATTTCAACTCGTAATCATTTTACTCAATTTCAATTTCAAATTTTCCTTTGGAAGCCCATTTTCTTCTAGCACTTTAGCTCATCCCAGTTGACAAGATTTTGATTGACTAACTGTTTCCCAAATAGATTCCGCCATTAATCTGACATTTAAAAAATATTAAGAAACTTTTATATTAAATGCTAAATGTGACTAGTATTAATCTGTGTAGCAGGGAAATGCTAGAGCCCCCCTGTATCCATGTATGTACGTAACCAAAACTGGTACAGGTACGGCCTTGAAATGGCTCTGAAGCACGGCGCAGTCCCGGGTTCATACAGGGAACAGTATGGATACTGCAGAGCCGTTTCCATACCATTTCTGGTAGGAACTCGGGATGTTTCCGGCGGAAAAAGCCAGTAAGAATTGCAGAAATCAGCCAGTATGTACATAAAATAAACAGTTAAAGTTAAGAAAGCGTACAGTTACTTTTTTATACTTTAAGGTTTATTTTATATATCTACTTCCAGGATGTTTGAGAGTGGTTTCAGACATCTAGGAGCTATAATGCAAATTCTAGGTTTGGAGGGTCCTATCAGATTTCAGACATAACCAGATTTCAGGGTTTTAGACTTAGCCCTATTTCAGGATTTCAGGGAGACATCATAGGAGGTATGAAGTTGTATGAAGGAATAGATAGGTGTAACTGAAAATCATATAGACATCTCTCCTGAAATACCACAAGCCAACCCCACCCATTTGTTTGTACATTCCTTAGGCTGGCACTCAGGGAAATTGATGCATCGACGAGTCCTGCAAGAGAGATCATCAGTAACTGGAAAATATAGGTGTAAACCTATATAAACTCACTGCATCCAATGGCTAAAACGCACTCTCATTTATGTTGAACATGTGAAATTTTAAGCATGGTAAATGGTTTGAAGTTTTATAAATACAAATAATTTGAAGTGCTTCATCTTTGATGGATTAAAAATGAGAATTATGCATTTTTTAATATATTTATATTTTTTATAATATATTGTATGGATGTTTCCATGCCATTTCGTACCCAAGGGTTTTTTTAAGATCAGTGTCTCCGCATTTCTGCATTTCGGACCGTACTCGTAACTGTTTTTTGGCAACAAAGGACTATTAACAGTAGTTTAAAGCTTTTAGATTCCTACAGGTAGACATCTTGTGAAGATCCAAATACTCATAGAGGGGTCTAGAAGCTACACCTGAAATGTCAGAATAAGAGAATAGAACACAACTGGTTATATATATATATGAAAACCATAGTCACCAGGGTCGAAAATCCGATTAAGTTCAGAAGGGTAAAAAAATCCGAAAATTTGAAGTTCTCGAAAAAATCCGGAAAAATCCTGTTCGGAATATATATATTTATATTTATATTATTATTATTATATATTTATATTATTATTAATTGTTAATATTATAAAATATTAAAACCTAAACAAATTAAATACTATTAATTATTAATTACTATAATATTTTAAAACTGAAAACCCTAATTTTTAAAGTAATAGTTACCGAAGTATTATTAAAAAAAGAAAACTTGATAATAAACCAAAAAATAAAAAATAATTAAAAAAAAGAAAACAATACATATACAATATAATAATATTACAAAGTATATAATTATTAAAAAAAGAAAAGAAAATTTGAAAATAAACCAAAAAAAAAAATTAAAGAAAACAATAAATATACAATATAATAATAGTACAAAGTATATAAAATAAAAAAATCTAAAAACAAATCTAATCGAACCAAATAAAAGCAAAAACATAAAAGAAAGGAAATCGATTCACATACCTGGAGCTGGAGACTTCCTCGCCGCCGCTCGATTGAGAGCTCTTTGCTGCTGCTGCTCGACCTGGAGTCTTAAGTGTTTTGCTCAAGCCTTAGACGGTCATCCGGTCACTTTGAAAAATGTGATTCGAACCGGATTTCGTCCAAATCTGGTTGAACCTGGTAACTATGATCAAAACTATTATTACATTTTATGTTATCCACAAATAAAAGCCTATTGTTGTCATGTAAAATAGCTGACCCAAAAATGCAAAATTCAAAACATGACAACTTAGCCACAATGCAAATTCTGCCTTCCAATCCTTGTGAGTCTTCCTCCTGGCCAATCTGCCTCCTGTGAGATCACTACCCTAGCCCTGGAAATGGTCCTAATACATGTGGTGAACATGTCTCAATATGCAAAGAAATGTTCAGTGAAGTGCAGTGAAAGACTAGATTTCTTGGAAGCCTAGAAAGGTTAATTTTGGCCATTTTGGAGCATGTGTACAATCCCTAAGAGAGTTCTGAAAAAGTCTTAAGTATTCGGAGGTGGCATTGGGGAGCCTTAAAGGTGTTGGAAGCAATTTAGGAATATTTAGGAAAGGTTTTGATCATTCAGGGACAATTTGCTCAAAAAATGGGTTTTCAGGTGCAAGGAATGAGCAATTCAAAAGTAAACCTTAACTTCTCCGATGATTCTGGGAGCTCCGTAAGAGTTAGGAGGCAAACAAGTAGGCATTTTGAACTGCTTGAAGAATTCTCTACATGGTGGGAACATTCATTTTTATCTTAAGGTTTGAAGGTTTCTTGAATAATTCCAAACAGTGCAGATGTCTCTCGTTGTCTTGAACAAAAAGGGGCCTATTTTTTTAGTTTTAAGAAGATTCAAGTTCTGAAACCTATTCCATTGATCTTAGAATGTGTTTTGGAGTCAAAATCATATAAGATTTGACCCCAAAACATCATCCTAACTCTCCGGGGTGAAGAAGTAAGTTTTCAGGCTATTTTTGGACATTAGTGTAAAATATGGCTTTCCATTTATGGCAAGGTGCACTTTTGACCTCCTTGTGTCCCTATTGTCCCCTTGGGGACATGGGGGACATGAGGGACAAAAATTGCGCCCTCATCCTCCTCCTATAGGAGTACTTTGGAGCACTTGGTGTCCCAAGTGTCCCGTTTGCACCAAGGTGCATGGGGGACACAAAAGTGCGTCCTCACCTCCCTCACCATGGGTGCACCTTTTGTCCCCATTGTCCCCTCTGTCCAGGGGGACAAGAGGGACAAGAAAATGCGCCCCATGCCCTTGTGTAGCTCTTAAACCCTCCAGATGCAGTTAAGTTAACCCAAGTTGAGTCTAAGCTGAGTTAAGGTGGGTGTGAGTGAGGGAGAAGTTGCAAATCCATACTTAGCCAAATTTCCACCATGACACATGTTAAAACCTTGCTCCAAGGCACACTTTGGTGTCCCTGGTGTCCCTGATGACCCCATTGCACCATTGCACCAGCTCTTAACCACACACAAACCAGAATCAAACCATGTCAGCAGGGAGATTGAAAAACTTAATGAAAACACAGTTTTAGCTCATTTCTTCCACACAGTTGATCATTTTGGTGAAGTTGTGTTGTCACACCTTCCAACCTCCATTAATGGCTACCATGCCACAATAGCGAAAGGACAGCAATATCCTTCTTCTATTTCCCGAAGATCCGGTGGGCGAAATCACCTGAAAATTGGAGCAAATGATCATAAAAAATTCTACTTTCACAATGCCAATTTTTGCACAATAAAGAAGTTGATTTTTAGGGATATTGAGGACTGTGTTTCCCTCAAAATTCTTCGCTCCTTGAAGAATTTTTCACTTTCCCGAAGATCCCGAAAAGCTTCGGAAACTTGGAGAGAATGATCCTCAAAATTTTAGTTTTGTCCGAATCATTTCTTTCACGATGGATTGACTGATTTTTCAAGATATGGAGGACTGAGTTTTTCTTTAGTATTTTGCCCCTCCGAAGAAAAACTCATTTTCCCACTCATCCGAATGAAGGAATCATCTAAAATTTAAGCAGGGAATCTTGAATAAAACCCAAAATTTCAAGACAGTTTTCATTGCAATCCAACACCTGCAGTGCACTTACTAAAAATAACATGTGTTCATGGCGGGCATGTCTAAAAATAGTCAAGTGGTCAAATGAGGTGAATTCTTAGCATCCGTGGTCCCCCGAACAAGCAAGAAACATCAAGAAGTGAAAACAGTGCAAAATTGCTAAAAATAGTAGTCCTGGATAAGACCTGCTAAAAATAGTAAGTCCTAGAATTGAGCCTAGAAAGCTATGGCAACTCCCATTTTGCTTATCTTGTTGATTTTTTCCATCATCGCAAGGTTAGGAAGTTGTCTTATGGTCCAAACAAGGTCAAGAAACACTCTGCAAGCTCTTAAAGCATCATTTTGAGTGAGATCTCTGTCACATGCACATCAGTTAATGAACGATGAAAGGAGCAGATGAAAACTCATTCCAATTATGGTTAGAAGGAGTCATCCTAAGTCATTTTGAATCATCATAATTATCTAAGAAAGGAAAATTCTCATATGAATCAGACTATGATCGAGAAACGGATCTAAGTGAGTCATTGTGGTGTGAAAGAGAGTCACTTGGGCAAAAGGGAGAAACCCCCACATGGAACATCAGTGGTTTGTCAAAATGATGTGAAACATCAAGAGCTTCATTCAAGTTCAAGTCACCAAGAGGATGATCATCATGAGCATGATGTGAGAAATCATCTGTGAATGAGGATGGAGGTCATCTCAAGCAATGCATACCTCCTGAGAAGTGTTTCTAAACACTTGATCCATGCTCAATGAATGAGCTCAGTTGCAAAACCATCAGGAGGTAGAATTTGCATTCATCTTCAAGTTCAATTCCATGAGGAGCAAGAACATGAACTCAAAATTCATTCCTTAATGTTCACCAATTATGAGCAGGCATGAATTCAACTAAAGTGATTTGGTCATTGAAGTAATTGAGAGGTGAAAAACTTAATGTCATCATGTTCAATAGTGAAATGTGAATCAAACATGGAAGCCTCATTCATTCCAAGAAGCAAGTGGCCAATGATCTAATCCTATGAACTCAAATCACATCAATTATGTGAGCAAAAGAATGTCTGAGTAGCTTTATCAACATGAGAAAAGCTCAAATAACACAACAGTCAAATCACCCATGTGGAAAATAAGTGAGAAGGGCAATTGCTCATTTCAGTCCCACTTGAGTCAAATTTTACATAACAGAAGTGTGAAAAGAATGAAAAATTCTCTCCAATTACTTGTTTTCTTTGTTTTCTTACACCTTAGAGTTTCCACTCATGTTCAAGAAAGAAAGTGCTGAAGAGGTCACGGAGGTCATGTAATTCATAGGAAGTGTGAGATCTCTCTGAGCATCTTGATGACCATGTAATTCTCTTGGATCCATCATTATGTTCATATCTTCTTCAAGGAACAAGCCAAAAGAGGTTTCTCAAGGCATTAGGACCATTGCGTGTGAAGAATCGAGAAATCATCCTATTCCCATGAGAAACATGTGAGCAGGAGATGTATGAGTTGATTCATTCAAGGAGAATTCTGGAGCTAGGAAAGGCAAGAAGGTGATGATCTTCATTTGGAGTACATGCATATTTGCAAGAATGAGAAATCATCTCAATTGTTTCATTGTTGCCATTCATTGGTAGTGTTCTTAAACACTCATTAAAACCTTGTAGTGTGATCATGCCTCAAGGAAGGAGCACATTGCAATCACCTCATTTCATTCCAACAGGATGGCCACATGACAAGAATTTCACTCAAGGGTAATCTTTTAACCTACCTGATGAAGACTATCTCAGTAAGAGGAGGATAAGCATCAAAAAGTTTGAGCATCATGGAGTTGGCTTCTTGTGATCACATGAGTGAATTGTGAAGGCCTAGAGAAGCATGAGAAAGTGATCCTTATGTCCTAACTCATGATTTAGAAACCATCATGAGTTTCTGCATCCCAAGTGCAGATATCATAACAATGTTCTTCAACACTAATTCAATGTCTTGGATGTCTCTACATCTCATCAGAAGGAGTAATTTGCAACCACGGTGTTCTAACTCCACATATGGTCACTTAGGCAACAAGTGAAATCAAGAACATCATGAAGCCTATGGGGGTGTTGAAACATCAAAATTCAGGTCATTAAGGCAATGGTCATGAGAAGCATGACAGGAGAGGATCATCATGGGTGATGCCAGTGGTCATCCCAGGTTCACTTTGCAATGCCTCGCAACAGTGTTTCTAAACACTTATTCAGCACTTTGGAGTGTTCTCGCATCTCACAGGAGGAAGCATATGCAATCTTCAGTGCTTCAGTTCAACAAGTGATTTTCAAGATTCATGAATCATTCGTGAAGCTTTCGGGAACTCTAAATTCCTCAAAGGACAAATGAGCTCATTCAGGAACTCTCATCAGAGATCATGAATCAATCAGCCTTCTCTTCTCTCCTCCCTTCCTCTCTCTCTCTCCATATTCTAATTTTCAATTAAGAATGTACTTTTTGCTATTTCGTCCTATTCACTTAAGTGACCCTCAATTCAACATTGTAAGAGTCCTTTTTCACTAATAAGAAAAAGACTCACCTCCTAGGAATATGAAAGGTCACAAGTGATGGGGATAGGTGAAAAGTCATGTGGGGGGTAGATGAAGAGACATTTTGTAATGTTATAAATTGGAATGGCTTCTCCATTCCAAGGGGTTGGCAATTGTTGATTGAATGTATGTTGTTGAGATTTACCACTACTACATCAAGCAATAAAAGTTGCAATTATTCTATTCCTTTGCTTATGTTCCTCTACTCTCTCTCTACTTTCCAACTTTGTGTACATGATAATCTTGTAAAACCAAGAAAGGTGTTTGTGCCTTTGATAAATGAATCAATGGAATTTTGTGTCTATGATTTGTTGGTCTTATCATCATGTTAGCATTGTTGTGTTCTTCTAATTGAATGTGGACCTACTCTGGTTATTGTATGTGAACTCTATAAGCCTACTCACAACAGTAACCCTCTCTCTCCTTATTTCCCCAACTCCCCTTTACCTCTCCCTGTTGCAAATTCCTCCCTTGTACCTTGTACAAGCACTTTGCCATAGGTTTAGTGGAGTATTCCAGTGTGATCCCCAGTCTAATGGCCACCCACAACTTTTAGGTAAATTATATTCAATAATGGGAGCCTCCCCATACAGCCAAGGTCCAAATGATCAAATTGAGCACATCAATTACATTGGGAATAATGAGGGAACTAGTTTGCCTCTGAAGCAATCTCAAGTCATAGTTTGCCATATTTCTGCCCCCATTCTTCTAAATTGAGCCTTAATGTGTTTTTGTAATTGAATTAAACTGAATTGTCAATGTCCTCTGGAGCTCCATAAGGATCTATATGACCTTGCAAATGGAAACCATATAATGTGATAAAATGCTCTACATATTCAATCTTGGAAAATTTTCTTGAAAAGAGAGACAAGCCTAGACTATATGCTCATATGGGAACCCTTTCAAGCCAATGCCCATTTGGGTATGGGAACCTCCCCTGTTGGTTACATAAAGGTGAGACTTTTGGGCTTTTATCATTTGCAGTGTTGGGTTAATTCCTGTTGCAATTAGGTGTAATCTCCAGGCCATTGGGATTGCCTACCTTGGCTACTGGTGTGCATTCCCTACTAAGGCATTTCTATGCAGTTAGGCTCAAGCTCAGGCATATTAATAAGTGTGGACTAGCCTTTGAGCCATGGGGCTTACTGGATTAAAGTACTTACAAAGCCTTAGTGCTTTTGAGGGACAGCCTTGCGACATGAAAGAAGCGAAGTGTATTTGGATAACCAAAATTTCTATTTCTGGTTAAGTATTCTCTTTCCACTTTAGTAGGAAAGGTCAAGACTCAAAATGGTGAATAGCAATGAAAAAAGACCACAAAAAATGTAGAGAAGATACTGAGGACTCAAATAAGTTAACCAGACTTACTTGATGATCTCTAAATGTTAGAAATACTAGGTAACCAGTACAGGTACAGGTACAGGAACTCGGTATGCCGGTATGGCAATCTTTTTGGGGGGCTTGGCCGCTTGGGTATGGCTTTGGGTATGGCCATACAAAAAAATATATAAAATATTAAAAAATAACCAAATTAACCTTATAGTTATAATATGTATAGAGTAAACAAAATAAGCTAAATAACCACAAAACAATGAACATAATGATAATTCAATGCCAAATGTCATGATATTCATTGGTTGAACTTAGAATAAGTTCTATTTGCTTAGAAAATAAAAGGGATTTCTTTTGTTTTTTATGGCGGGTACTGTACCACATACCCGGGATGTTTCCCTGGTGTACTGGGGCATGTACCCGTACCTGGTATGCACCGTACCTGTGCCCAGACGCTACAGGGCCATACCCATACCTGATATGTACCGTACCTGTACCCAGACACTACAGGGCTGTACCTGGCTACCTAGTAGAAATATAATAATCAAATATTAAAGCAGCAGGACTCCCAAGTGTTCTTGAATATAACAAGAGGCTTAGAATGAAAAGAAACAAAGCCAAATCAGGTGAAATGTTTGAAGAGCTTTTTTCAGAAATCATCTGTGAAAGAATTTTAGCCCATTTTTGCTTTGGATTATTTCTAGTTTTTGTTGTGACCTAATAGATAAGGAAGTCTTGTATCCATGTTGTTTCATGGAATACATTTCCATTTTCTCCTTTCAGTTTGTTTGGATTCTGTTCATCTGCCTACAAGGCCCCAATTTATCCTAAAACTTGGTATATATTTACGTCTCTAAAGCAAGTGCGCATATATGCATTCTTTCAGATACAAACTAATATTTTTCCACTTTTACCCACACAAAATTTGAGGAGAAATGCATTCATCAACTAATGAAAATTCAGTCCTGTAGCTTTGGTCATAGAAGAGTATACCATCAAATTATCAATAGGATGCCGGCCACCATTGTTATACGGATACCCCAATATAATTAATACTGTAGAGATAAATGAGCCATGTGTCGGGAAATATTTCCTTTTCCATGCATTTCTCTCTTATCCCAGTGTCAGGGAAAACAATATGAATATTGTATATTAAAACCCTAAAAGACAAAATGCTAGTTAAAATGATGCACACACCATAAATATTGCAAAGCTGAAGACCTACAAATTGAATAAAATATTTATCTATTCTTTTCACCTAAAAATTCCTCTTTCCTATCATTGGGTGCTGGGGATTTATCCTACATAAAAGAGGCAAAAGTGTAAAAGAAGAATATTAGCTATTAATGGGGTTTAAGTGTTGCAATGGAGGAAGTCTTGGTGAATGGTTGTATGTGGGAAGTCAGTAGAAGATTAGTCTTTCGCTAATTGCACTACCAATAGTGCTATTGGATCCCCTTTTGGTTGACTTGGGGCTATTTTGTAATATTGATAAAGTTTTTGTTTCGAGGTTTTTTTCAAGGATTTTGGTGTTAATCTTCTTTGTTTCCAATAGCCCAATAAAGCAAATATAAAAAGAGATAAATTTCAGAGTTCAAAAGTTTATATTTCAGATTTTTGGCCCATTTTTGAAATTCAAGATGTTCAATTGTAGATTTTTTAGTTGGAATCAAGATGTCAGCTATATTTCTTAGGATTGCAGATTATCACTTTAACATTGAATTTGTGTACAATTATCGATTATTATTGTTGCATATCATACCAACTTGCTGCTGTATTTATCAGCTCTTAGCTATTCCTTTTATCAGCAATAAGTGTCTCTTATATCAGCAGGTTTCAGTCATAGACTCCCTTTTATATAATAGCTGCCATAGAAACAGAGTTTTACTGCACATCTGTTTTCCCCAGCTATAGTATGTCTTTTGTTTTAAAATATAGATTGGACTTCTTGAATTTTTCTACACATAATAAATACAGCATAAAGGTGTTTGATAGCCAGTTTAAGAAAGGCATGTTTACTGTTTATCAAGCAATTATAGCTGGAACCAAGCTGATTAATTTGACAATTGAGAGCTCTATTGTATCTGCTACCGATGATTGACAAATAAGTTTATGGTTTTTTTTCTTTTTTTGTCTCAGATTTCTTAGCAAAAGGCTGATAATGAAGTTATTATTTCTCACCATTTTTCTATCAGATTTCATATTTGAGCTCGAGTATGATTTCTTTTTTGCGTATTTTATATGTTTCAACTGAAGTTTCTTTGTTACATGTGTCAAAAACTAAGTCATCTATTTGTTTAAGAAGACTTGCTACAAAAGTCTTAGGTTCCAGCATATGACCCAATATTGACATCCTCAAAAACAATTTTAAATTTCTAATTTTTGAAATTTATATAGCTGGGCATGCCCAGGTGGTTTCCCAAGATGAGAAATACCTCTCTTGTCCTAGCATTCACTTATGGGGGCATTCTTTGCAATCCTAAATCTCTCTTCCAAGCAGGTGGACTGGTTTGGGATCATTTCTGATAATGGAAACACGACTGTCCTTGGAGTCCTCTTTGGAAGCCATCTCCATGTTGGCTCCAGCGTAGATTTGCTGATCCCTGCACTCAATGAAGAGGTGCAGGTGAACTTATATTTCATGGCTGAGCGCGAGTATGATTTCTGTTGTGTGTGTTTTGTATGTTTCTATTGAAGTTTCTCTGTTCTATTTGTCAACAACTAATCATCTATTTGTTTAGGAGGATTTGCTATGCAATTCGCAGATTTCAGCATTTGGACCAATATTGACATCCTTAAAAAGTCATTTCTAATTTTTTTTCTTTTTTGAAATTTATCTGCGCTCAGGTGATTTCCCAAGATTAGAAATGCCTCTCTTGTCCTAGCATTCCCTTACGGGGACATTCTTGGTAATGTTAAATGTCTCTTCCAAGTTGGCAGACCAGTTTGGGATCCTTTCTGATAATGGAAACACGCTCACTCTTGGAGTCCTTTTGGAAGTCATTTCTTAGTTGATTCCATGCAAATCTGATGTTCCCTGCACCTAAAAAAATTTGGGTGCAGGTGCCTGAGGGGTAGGGGAGGTAGAGAATAATATGGATACAACCAATAGTGAGAAAACTAACTAAACATAATAGGATAAGATGAATAAAATATGAAATTTAATTAATGGATATCGTGGTTTATAAATTGCGTTATGGGGACATTCTTGGTAATGTTAAATCTCCCTTCCAAGCTGGCAGACCAGTTTGGGATCCTTTCTGACAATGGTAACACGCTCACTCTTGGAGTCCGCTTTGGAATTTATTTCTTAGTTGATTCCATGCAAATCTGATGACCATGCACCCAAAAAAAATTGGGTGTTGCTGCCTGAGGGGAAGGGAAGGTAGAGAGTAATATGGATACAAGCAAAAGTGAGAAAAGTAACTGAACATAATAGGATAAGATGATTAAAATATGAAATCTAATCAACGGAGATTCTGGTTTATAAAATGTACCATTGAAAATTCATAAACTAATTCCAGCCTGATACAGCTATGTGGCATGAGTGGACTTGTTTTTTTGGAAAACATGTGAAAATTCTATATATTAATAAAGAGAGAGAGAGTTTAAACTCTAAAGCATAAGCACGGTTGCATTCAAGCAGGCAGTCATGCAAAAAGCCTAACTAACAAGGAGATGGGACACCATCCGTCCTGTGAAAGTAACTATAAAGAATAAAACAATCATAGCAAGTTGCAACTAGTACTGAAAGTCTGAAACTACAATAACTGCCAGTGTCAGTAACAGTGCTAATTCCAACAATTTGGGCATCACCTATAATATTATAACACTGATCAGCAGGGTATATCACCTCCTCCAATCAAAATGCAAGAAACTGATCATAACAAAAGAAATAGTCAGTCGCCAAAGGGATAAGATGGCATTGTCATCTCCTTACTGTTGCCATCTTCCGTATTGATTTCAGCAATGGGCTGCCCACCCAACTCTGGTGCAAGTCAAGGTCTCTCTTTATGAACCACCTTGGCAATGTAGCGACAGGAATAAATCTTTAGCTTCAAATTCTGAAGAGTCTGCATGGCATGAGGTCCCTTGTTCCAAATGTCAGTGGCATTTAAATAGCTGATCAACCGACATGATAATCCCGTCTTTCATATCGTCAATGACAGCATCCTGGACAGAAAGGGTTATCTTTCTAGGCCCCTCATCCAGCTGTTTACAGGAGCTAAGATTTTCAGAATCCTGCCAAATGGAGGTCACTGCTCTCAAATCTGAGAGATCTTTCTCCTCTTCTCAAAGTGCTTCCTGGCAACTGAAATAAAGAATATCACACCCATTGAATGATTAACTGCAATAGGAGGAGAAGAAGGGTTTGGGCCCTTATGGTTAGTAGGGAAGAGGTCAAATGAGCATTATTAAAGGCATTATCCTCAACAATTGGCTTAACTTCATCTCTCCCGGTCCCCCTAGTGTTCAGGAAGTTAACCCTTTGACTTCCCGTGATCCCAGACTTATTAAACTTATTGACAATGATGACGTTGTTGAAAATTGATTGGTGAGGGCGAGTTTACTGGGGATCTGCAAGAAAGTGAGTATCAGTAACAGGGCTCTTGGCCACTATGGGTTTTTTGGTTTTGTTGGACATGCCTAATTCTTCCACATTCTTCAGGAAATTTCTCCCTACAGCCAAAGCAGAGGAATGACAGTTCGTGTGCCATTCATCAAAATTTGTTGCCACTGTTGTGCTATGGCTTCTTGGCATGCTTAGGAGCAGGTGGGCTGGGACTGTTTTGAGTTTTTCTGGGCCATCCCACCAAATTGAATGGGAAAACCACAAATATATGGGATATGAAGATAAGATAAGATAAGATAAATATATCAATGTCCAACGAATGACCACAAAAGTAGGTCAATGGGACTGCAGCCCAAACAATATACAAAGTGTGAGTGGGGACAACTCAAAATGAGTTCCCAAAAACCGAAAAGAAGAGAAAAGACAGCAGAAAGGAAACCCGAAGCTAAATGCCCCCACATGCGGGGGCAAAGGAGCAAGCAGGGGAGAAAAACGACAGAAGCAAAGAAGAGAATGAAAGGGGGGGGGCAAGTGAGGACCAGAGGTCTAATCAGGAATGGTAGCCACACCCCTCCTAACATTAGAGGCCGATGAAAAGAAGCTCCTGATGGACTGACAACCCAAAGAGGGGGGTGAAGACCTCCTCCCCAGCTGAGATCTGAAACTGATGCGGCGACCAGGTGGACAAATGGAGCTGGACTGCTCTCTGGTACGTGTGTGCATCTGATGTTGTTAGCGGTGATTGAGGGAGGTGTGAAGGTCCAGTCGGGGACGAACTGACCTACGCACTGAATCTGGGCCAGGAAGGCTCTGTCGTTTAGTTCCTCCACCAGTGGGTAGAACCGGAAAGAAGGTTGTAATTCGTCTCGTGGGGACGACTCGCGGAGGGGGATGAAGAATCTGGTCTCGTAACAGCAAAGACTCACGAATGTAGAGGGCAAGACATCGTTGGTCGATATACCTGAAGAAGACCGGGAGAGTCTGGATCTCTCTGAAGAGACAGTGAAAGCATCCTCTGATCTCATAGTAAATAGGGCAGCGGAAGATGAAATGAGTCTTAGTCTCCACCTCATGAAGGCTACAGAGCCTACAAAGTCTATCCACCCGATCAATATGGTGATCAGTCTCGCACCGGAGTCTGTGGGAGCCAACTTGAAACTGACCCAAAGGTATATGGAGGGCATGCACCTAGTGACGAGAGGTGTACTGCGGGCGGATGATGAGTCCATCTCTGATTTCGAGAAAGTGCTCTGCATAAAAAGACATCTTAGGTTGCAAACCCCCAGGGTGGTTCACCCAAGTAGTCTTAAAGAAGCTCCTGTAGATATCCTCCCGGATGGACCTGTTCAACACTTGCTGGGTGGGCAAGAGATGACTGGTAGCATTCTAAGAATATTGGAAGGGGGGGAGACAATCAATCTGGATACCAACTGAGTCCAACAGAGCAGAAGTCTCGGTAAACCAACAACGGCCCCTAGCCTGGGCAATGTAGGAATAAATGAATAAGACTTCCCCTTTTATAATTGTTTTGTATGGTTATGCGGTTGTAACCGCTAACTAATTTTGTAACTGTCTTTGCACAATAAATACCCGGACACACAACCCATTTGTACTGTGTGCATTCCGGTTTCTCTTCATTCCATCTTTGTACATTCTATTCCTTCTTTTTCCTTTCTCTCTCCGCATATTCTAACAGTGGTATCAGAGCGTGGGGCAAGCAAAGAGACGGAGGAAGAAAGATATTTTTGTGAGTCCCATTAGGGCATGCTGCAGTCGGAAATCAAGGGCATGCCATTAGGGCATGAAAAATCACGCTGTACAGTCGCGAATCAGAAGAATACAGTCACAAAAATCACGCTGTACTCACGTTTTTCAGAAAAAATCACGCTGTACTCGTGTTTTTCTAATTTAAAAAAAAAAGTCATGAAAATATAGTCGCGAATGACACGTTTTTCAGGAAATAACAGCATTTTCGAGACACAAGGAGGCTTGTGAGAGAAGGAAAGACAAAGACTGCAAAATCGTGAGTTTCATATAGCCACGATTATATACTAATTCGAGGGACTGCAACAAGTCACATAATATACCAGTCGACATTACAGTCGCAATAGTCGAGGTTTTTCGCAGCATTTTCAACTCATTTTCGTGGCATCTTGGTGGCTTTCGTGGGCTTCCTGAAGTATGCTGAAGATTTTGTGCTAGGGCACGAACAATATAACCATGAAAATACAGTCCTTTTGAGCACAAAATAGCCACAAAAACAGACACAAATATAGTCGCGAATTGCAAATAAATACGGTCGTGGCTTGAAAAGAAATCGCGAGGGCTAAAAAAAAAAAAAACTGGGGTCGAGGAGCAAGGAAAAATCAAGAGCACCATCATACAATTTATATAGTTGTGAATAACAGTTGCAGTCATAAATTTACAGTCACGTTTTTTAGGAGAAAAACAAAGTTTCGAGTGAATACAAACTAGGGCACATTATTAGTTTGGACAGTTCTATTCTTCCTATATCTAGGGAACGGAAATTCCCATAGAAAAATATTGTGGTCTAAATTTTCATACATGGAAAATAAAAATACAAGTGCAACTTATGAATAAAAATTTGAGGGGCATAGTAAACGGGAAAGAGAAAGCACCCACTAGATGCAGAAGGTAGTGAGGACAGTGACGAATACGCACTATAAAGATGCTCTAAACTTTGAAGGCAAGAAAGGATACAGGGTAGTTGAAGCTCAGTATGGATGGTTGCTCAGATAGTTCGGGAGACTGTGGATCTTGGGAATTATACCCTCGTGAGGGTCATGAGACAACTTGATGGAGCTTGTGGATGGCTCAGTATGGATGGTTGTCCAATAATTCGGGAGATCTGTGATTCGGGAGTTCGGGGAGGTGGAATCCGGGAACTCGGAAATTCAGCTCAGGAGCTACACCTTTACGAAGGTTACGAAGCAGCTTGATGGAGCCCTACCTTATCATAGCATTGCTTTCAAAGTGAAAGTGTTTGAAGATTGCGTAGTTCTGTTTTGTTAGATTGTTTGTTTTTGAGTTATGTAGGGTAAGTCTTAAGAGGGGGTGTAGGAATAAATGAATAAGACTTCCCCTTTTATAATTGTTTTGTATGGTTATGCGGTTGTAACCGCTAACTAATTTTGTAACCATCTTTGCACAATAAATACCCGGACACAAACGACGGAGGAGAGTCTGAATCCTCTCAGCTGAGGCCCATCAGAAAGATCACCAAACCTCCTGATACGGTGAAGAAAGGATGATATGTCAAATATAGTCTCCAGACGGAAAGGTTGAGCTCCGAACTCTGCCAAAATAATATGTTGGGGGACCGTCTGTTTGCATCTGATGAAACGGCGAAGGAGGAGAGTCTGAATCCTCTAAGTTGAGGCCCAATCTGTGTCCAAAAGGGAGGGCCCCCGGATGACAGACTCGTAGAGAACAGTGGGGCGGATGAGGGAGTTCATAAGAAACATCTTGGAGGAGACGTCCTGGAAGTGGTGCCAAAAGCACTGTCTCTCGAGAATGGCAAGAGACCCATACCCCTTTGTTCACCCTCGGCTGAAGAGCATGCCTCATACTAAATCTAGGCCCTGAGAACTGGAGTCCCAGGTAGGTGTATGTACTAGTAATTTCAACCTCCTGCCCCTTGAAGAAGAAATGGAGGTGTGATGTCTGCAACCCGTTGAAGATCATGACCTTGGTCTTACCCAGATCGACCGTCAAATGCTGAAGATCATAGAATAAAGCAAGTGCATCAAGCTGTCTCTGAAGCCCCTCAGGAGAAGAGGCGAGTAAAACAATATCATCAGCAAATAGAAGAATGGAAATCAAGACGTGTTGAAGAAGGCGACCATCCCCTTCCTGAATGTGATCCCGAAGGAAAGATTCCAACTCATCAATGTAAATGCCAAAGAGGGTAGGAGACAAGGGGCATCTTTGTTTAACCCCAATGGTGCTCCTGATGAGATCATATAATCCGTGGTGCAGTACGGAGATGACCAAGGATGGACTCATAGAGGCGCATGATGGCAATAACAAGAGTCTCAGAAATATCGATGTCTCGGAGTCGCTGGAAGAGGGCCATGCAAGGTATGGAGTCAAAAGCTTTTCGAAAGTCTACAAAACAACAATAGACTTTCGAAGAGTAGTGGCGAGCCTCCTCAAGCCTCCAAATGTTAACAGTAACAATGTTAACAGTAACAACCAGACTTCAAATGCACAACACAGAGAAGACTTTGAAAACCAACCTTGAAATGACGATGGCAGAGCTGTTTGAGAATGAGGCGAATGGCAGTAGCTCGCCTAGGCAGAAGAGCCATCACAACCATAGTTACCATGTTCGAAAAATACGGATAGTTCAAAAGGGAAAAAAGTTTGGAAGTTTGGAATTTTTCAACAGGTTCCGTTCGGTTTAGAAAATTTGCAAATATAAATATATAAATAATAAATACCATACATATATGATGATATTTGAAAAGAAAAATGAAAATTAATACACATAATAATAAATAAATATATTATCTACTGAGTTTTTCCTTTACGTGCTTAGGTATTAGTGTTTCTTGTTTCGTTTTTGTTGTGTTGAAGTTCATTTAATTTAAACGCTTTAAATTTTTAATTAAAAATGAAAAAATAATGTTAGACTGAACTCGTTCGGTAACTTCAGTCAGACCAAAAAGTACAGTTCGAACCGAATTTTCATCAAGTTCGTAAGAACATGGTAACTATGATCACAACAATGCTATCCCCAGAAAATGGAGCAGTTTTCCACCGTTTGTAAAAATGACTCATTGAGCTTTGGAAATTAGCAGAGAAAAATATAAAATCAAGTTTGGGAGAAAAGGATAGAAGGAAATAGTGCATTTAAGGGGGATGACAGCAAGCACATAGAGGAGAGAGGGGGCTTCATTGAGAGTTGCATAATTGATTATTCATCTTCAATGCTTGCAATGATGTCTTCGGGCATGCACAGTGCTGAGGCCATACCCATCAGACATCTCATTAAGAGTGGGTGTGCGAGGATGGGAAAAGAAATTTCCCACCTCCAATATCAATGATGGGATTAGCATCCCAAACTCTTAAAAATTTATTTAACAATAAAGGGGGTGGGTGGTCTTATGAGAGGCTTAGGCCTGAGGCAAAGGGCTAAGCCCCTAGGAGGCTGTTTAAAACTTTAGTCTCTGGGCATCGACAATGGCTAGAATGCCTGCTCAGATCCTGTCACACTAGAAGGCCAACAACTCATCCAACCAACATTGACATCGAGGAAGCACTTTTGGCAAGGAGGTTAGCTTCTTTATTTCCTTTGTGAGGATATAGTGTATGTGAGTTTGATCAGAATAGGCAAGAAGGAAACAAATTTTTGCCACTGGCACAATTACAATTGCTCATGCAGCCCTTAGAATTCAGGTTCACAGCCAGGATCTTGAATTTCTTGTAATCTGATGGGCTTTTGCGAGGGCAAGATCCTGCCAAATTGCTAGGGCTTCAACCTAATTATTTGTCATGAATCAATGCCCCAACTAAAACAGAAAATTAAGCCCCCTTTGGAGTTCCGACAAAATCCCCAGCCATAGTAGCTCCCAGATTTCCCACTTGAGGCACCATTAGTGATCAATTTAACTTATTAGTTCTGGGGGGGGGGGGGGTAGCTGTCAATGTATGTCCTGCATTTTCTACTCAGCAACCCCATCATTGAGGATGGCCTGGGTGGACATTAAAGGAGAAGACGAAAAGTATTGGTTTAATTATTGTATTGATTTTTAATCTATTACATCCAGATTCCACAATTATGATGCATCTATCCTCGAAAATATTCTTGCAATCTTGATTAACATACTTGTTTTTTTACCTGTGTTTTATCATGAATAAGACTCTTAAATCTTTACCATTTCTTGTAGCATTGGCTTGAGACCCTTGTGGAAGCCAACACTGTATTCTGTCCATATCCTTTTCTGGGGTCTAATGAATTTGCTTTAAGTAATCATTTCATCTCTCCTTGATTGTTTTTTGATTAGGTAAATTGAGTCATTAATTGGTGGGGGAATGGGCTATGCCCTAATTCTTTACCATGTTTTGGAGCACTGGCTTGGGCCTCTTATGAAAGCTAACATAGTATTCTGCGCATATTCTTGTTATGATCCAATCAATTTGCTTTGAGCATTCATATCATCCTTCGTTGGCTGTTGTTAGTTTTTTGATCAGGTAACTTGGCTCATTTATTATTCCTTATCTGGGCAGCTAACTGACTTTTCTCACCTTTACCGGATCACTGAATTATGGAAAGTCAACTGTTTCTGCCATTTATGTTGATCTGCAACAGCATGGCATTTACTTGGGGAGCACCTGCAGGCTGTGGGGCTATGAACCTGGATCATTGCTGTGATGAGTGCCCCACCTTACCATTAGACCACAGCCTCATGGTATACATCCATCAATAACTGTGTGAGGCTGGCCAATTGTTTATTGGTTGAATGTAAAACTTGAAGGGCCATGGCAGATGTATGCCATCTTTCACATTGTACATGTATGCATTCGTATTGTATATTTCTCAGTACCTGGGAATCTTAAAGTGTTTAAATTGTATAAATCATGCAGAACATGTGAGAGTTCGCTTTGCAAGAAGTGGAGGACCTGGCGGACAGAATGTAAATAAAGGTATGCTTTTGAATTTATTTTTCCTGAGAAATACATGATAAGTGCATGCTAATGAGTATAATCAGCAAGAGGAATCATCTGCAATCTGGATTAGTAATTTGTTATATGCATTCAAATTTGAGTGATTATCTAAGAGTGTGGGCTTCCTCACTGGTTTAGCATTTATCATTAAACGGTCATAGTACCATCGGCTGCTGTACACGTGTGGAAAAAAGAAGTTCGTTACTTTTATTCATATGGATGCTTTAATTTGACTTATTCAATGAATTTGTAGTGCAGCAAAACAGAATATTTTTTTTGCAGCAGATTTATCACATGACAACATGAGTTTTTTTTGCCATAATAACAAAATTAAATTCAATACAGTGTAACTGGAAGGAAACTCAGCCAACACTACCACTATGAAAATAAAAATATCACAAATACAGCTCAAATATAGTAGGATTAGGGCAATGCATTTATCTTAAAGCTGGAATGTGATTAGAAAAAAGAACAGATATTTGTCAACTCCCGGTCTCAACTGAGCACATTATGCTGAAAATCCTCAAAGAAACTGATTAGCACCTAAATAGGAAAAGGATAAAATTTTCTGAAAAGCTATGGATGCCAACTTAGGCTGACTCCAAAGCTGTATGGCTGCTGCATTTGGCCATATGTGCGGTCTTTCATACACTATCCATTTACAATATTTACCCAAACACTTTCTTACTCTAAGATATAAGAGCCCATTTACAGGTAATGTTTATGCATATGCTCTTTTTGTCTTTTAAATGTGTGAGATTCAGATTTTATATAAAAACCCCATTAACTAACAGAAACTACAACTGGTGGACATAAAGGCAGAATCTGTTATTGGCAGAAAATATCAATGACTATCCAAATGCTTAATGTCAATGACCCTCATAAAGTATCCACGAATACTTAAGTGGGTTATCCTTGGACATTGCAACACTATAGTTTGGTAGTTTGGGCTAAAAATTGATTCCTATTGTAATAATCAGCTTCTCAACTGTAATGCATCACTTAAAGGGCGACTTGAGACCGGTATCATTATTTTAATGCATTGACCACAATTCTCTTGTTGTTTATCTTAATAACATGCAAATTAATCTTTCACTATTACCGTTATGTAAGATTTATTCCTATTGTAATAATTAACTTCTTAGATTTAAGCAATGGCCTTGGCAGCAACATACAATCCCGGATAATGTTCTAATAATCCTGTAATGTTTCATTTTAATGTCAAACCAAGAATTACATCTTTATATTAAATCTTTGACGATGATTCTCTTTTATTTTCATTTTTATAAGCTATAACATATAGATTATTGATTATTCTTTTAGCATTACTGATATATAAGATTACGAGGAAACACAATTCTTGAGTGTATTAGCTTATATCATGTACTTCTGAGTTGGAAATTGAACAACACTTGCATATTCAATTGTGGTTGTATATATAATCACAGCTCTTTAAGAACTAGTTCTTACTTCTCAAGCTGCAAATGTATGCTATATTTAAGCTTTATGCTGCAAAAAACGAAAAATAGGTGTGAAATATTGTCTTTTGACCTTGCAAACTGGATTTTTTGGTAAAAATTTTAAAACAGAAAATACATTTTGAACAGCCTCTTTGTATTTAAATTCACAATTTTCTTCTTTGCTTTCGAGCAAAGGTAAGTACCCTGCAAGACCCAGAGACTAGTTTACATGGTTGCACTTGAAATAATCTTCTTAGCCATGGTACCACTGCTATTAACACTTTATACTGGTTATCTTATATTTTTACATTGTGTTTTTTCAGTGAACACCAAGGTGGATATGCGGTTCAATGTTATGTCTGCTAGTTGGCTGCCCCTAGGAGTCAGAGAAAGAATACTGCACATGGTTTTTCACTGAACTTTCTGGATGTAGGGAAAAGCTACATTGTTTTCTCTTTGAGATAGGTGTTGTTTGAATTAAAGAAATCTGCTCTTTTTTCTCGATGTCTCATCTTTATTGTGTTTATAACTTTATACCCCTTTGACAACATAATTAGTTTGCTTATCATGTAACAGGAAAAGAATCGAATCAATACTGAGGGGGGAACTTATTATCTCATCCACCAAAACTCGGTCCCAGAAGTAATGGTGTTCTTAGCTTCTGAGTTCCTTCTACAATAATTACTTTTATAAATTCTAAATTTTCGACAATTTACAGAAATAGCTGACTGATAATATGATAGTGTTAAATTTACAGGGGCAATATTGATGATGCTCTGGGAAAACTTCAGGTATTATGTTACCTGAATGTTTTTTCGTTGTGATGTGATCTGGGTTGATTATGTTTTCTTAATTACACAAAATATATTTAAACATAATGGTGTATTTATATAGCCTTCTTAATTTTAGCAAAATATCGAGCTGGCTGTGTCACTAGTTGTTGTAGCTAACTCAGCTCATTTTACCGATCCACTTAATGTTTATCCTTGAATGTATTTTTGCATCTGTCTTCTTGTGCGGCACGTATCTGTAATGGCAGGCAATTATTGATGCTGCTGCTGATGTTCGACCATCTCCAGTGGATCAGAAGATAAAACAGATAGAAAAATTGTAAGATGCTTCCACTATAACAAAGCAGTATCCTTTTGGTTTCTATGCATTAAATTTTTATTTATAGTAGAAAGAAGAAAAATTTATCTTTTATGTTTCCTCTTTGTTGCATTTAAGGGATCAACGATCCCAAATCATTTTTACAGGGTTTAATTTAAATAAACTGTTAGGATGGTGTTATATAATGAATTGCGCTCGATAAATTGTTTATTTTGTATCACTAGTTGTAGTGTAAAGCAGTCGTGCTAGTTTATTCTTGTTCTCCAAATCATTCCACCCCATGAAACATCAGAATATAACAGATGTTGGAAAGAGAATATGAAATCTTTTTGTCAGACATGAAGAACAATATTGGCAACAAGAACTCTTTTTTTCTTTTCTTTGTAGGATAGCTCTTTACAAAGTGAATCTATGTGAAGAGATGCGGAACCATGCAAAGTTGTCCATCCAAATTGTAAAACACATATTTATGTCCAAACAATGCAGAACAGGACTGAATAAACATTATGGGGAAAACAAAACTGTTTATCTTCCAGAAGTTACCAAAGAGGTGGCTCCGCGTAGTAACTGTTGGCATGGTGTCACCAATTTGTATGGCTGGCTCTACCATTGGTGTCAGTCTGTTTTGTAGTGCTCAACACAGTATAGAAAATTGTTAATTTGGAGCCAGCGTGTGCAGAGAAGGCCCCTTTGTTGAGCTGCCACCTAGTGAGTTGCCTCTCCTTGAAAAACAAGGGTCCCCAGCGTGCCAATTTTGTAGAAACCAACTGTATAAAGTTTCTCTATCTGGTTCCTGTTGAACCACTTTCCTCTAGCAAATGATGTAACTGACAACACTGTATAGTGGTAAGGACTGGATTCGAGTGCTCTTTACCCTCATATCCATGTTCTGGTTCCTCTTTGCAGGTGCAAGATAATTAGGGTTGAACTCTACTGATCCAATTGTTCCTTTCCATTTGATGTATCCATTAGAGGTGGAAAATATTGATGAAGAAGCTCTGCATTGAGGACAAGGTGCAAACCAAGGTTGGGTGGAATATTGAGCTCAAAGGCATTCTTCCCCACCTGCCTGGTGAAATGGTGTAAAGTCTGCAGTGAAGTGATCTGATTTTTTGGTTAGAACCCTTGAGTCCTCTTCTGCCAATGCAACTTGTCAACAACCTTGTGTTTTTGTACTTGTCATGGCATTGTACTTGGTACAGGTTTTCAGTAGATTTTTGTGAACTTGTTGAATATTGTTTATTTATTTAATGAACTTTTCTGCTTTGACAGATTCTTTTTGATTAGACAAAGAGTACTCTTTTAGCTTTAAGGGAAGACACGCATCGAGCCAATGTTTGGAACTTGAGGGACACCAGGAGTGGTATTGCAGGCCAAAATGTGTCTCAATAACATGCACTCTTACTTCATCCATTCAACAAGGGTATTAGAGGCAACGACAAAATAGGAGACATGCACAAATACCATTCATATCAAGGGTATAGACTTAAGACATACAAGGGGCTTAAAGAGGCTAGTGAGCTCTAAGGTCGCATATCTAGAGGGAAGTAACCCTTACACTAGGTCAACCTAGGGTTTCCAAGGCCCGCGATCAAGATAGAGGAAGGAACCCTATAGAGATATTGATAGTTGGGTGTGGAGAGGTATGGATCAACAATAAATGAAAGATGCATGCATGCAATAACTGAAATGAAAGTAACTAAGGAGCTGATATTTGATAAGAGTACTATGCTAACTAGCATCAAACATGTATAATACTAAGACTAACATAGACACAATGAAGAAGAGGAAATGAACTAATCTATGCAAGATGAGAAAGAAGCGTTAGAGCACTCACCTGTACCTGTAGGGTGGTTGTTGATGCATCTATCTCCCTTGAGAAGCAACACGCAGAGAGAGAGAATCGTTATTAGGTGGAGTATAGGAAGACCATTCTTGTCCTAGAATTTTTATATGATGACCCAATAGTGCAAGAAATCATCCAAGAAGAAGAGTGTCCAATACAATCCAAGCAAAATGCAAGATGAACCAAAATAAAAGAATGTAAAGATAACACAAAATAGTAGAGAAAATGGTTTTTCAAGATTAGCTTTGGCTAAATGAACTGAAGGTAATATAACACCATAACCTATATTGATGGAATCATCTCATCCATGAGATATGACACCCAATCTCCCATGGTGATTGTGTCGGCCAAGGATGCAAAAATGAAGTAATGTGTCATGAAAGGTAAAATTAATGTGTCGTGGGTCATGAAAGAGGATGGACAAGGTGCGAAATGGTGGAATGAAAGCAAGAATATCAGGAAAATGATATGCATGAGACCTAGGAGGACAAGGATAACTAATGCAAGGAAAACTAAGGCCAACCGAATAAGGACACTCTCTCCGTGTACTGTCTCTAACCCTTAATGGTTACGTGAATAACCATTCCCATTCTCAATAGGCCCCTTAAGGCACCCTACTCAAGAAATAGATGCATCAGTGACCCTTATTTGCACAAGGATAATTGTTAGTAACAGGTATGAAAGATGAAAAGTGAAAAAAAATTAGGTGTATACATATGCCCCAACCATTGATCACCGCATGTTGCAATAACAAAACATGGGGTGGTCAATAGAAAAAAGACAGTGCATAACATTGATACTAAAATGTAAGTACATAATAGAATGCTGAAAGGACAAGCTAAAAATGAAATATACCCACCAATGCGTACTTGACAATGTCGTTCGTCCTACCATGTGTGGGTGCAATCCATGTTGTAAGAACCCTGGAGAAGCAAAACTGAAAGGAAACACTAGAGGATCATTAGTAAAATAAGACATAAATCACCTAGTTAGGGGCCCATGGGATGGATGTCGCAATGTCACGATGTTGAGATGTCACGATGATGTGGTGTCATAATGATATAGATATTGGATAGTTGTGATGTAGCCAAACGACAGGTAACAACACTGAAAATCGCAAAAAACCATATGATAGAAGCTACAAAGAGAAACTGTCAGAAACCCGAAGGTGTAAATAAAGAGAAGATGGATGATTAACCCAAAGGGCGGATAACAACGCTGAAAAGTGCAAAAAACCATGAGGTAGAGCTATAGAGAGAATAAGATTGTCATATTAGTACAAAAATCCATGCAAGGCGATGAACCTAGGAGAAGATGTGCATAATACTGTGGCGATCCAATGGGAAAGACTGGGATGTACAAATCCAAAGATATTGATAATGTGTCAGTTGTTAGAGAGAAGGTTGATGAAGTAGTGAATTTGAGAAGAAGGGACGAGAGATGGTAGCTGAGTACTGAAATTCCCGAGTTCCTTCATGTATGTAACTTCATGAGGAATTGAACATTTGTTGGTTCTTTGAAGATGTGACCTTCATTGGTTTGAAGACGATATGTATTAGGACCTATGATATCCTTGATGAGGTAAGGACCCCACCATTTCTAAGTGTATTTTCCTTCTTTGTCATGTGTGTAATGAAGTTTAAGAATGAGGTCACCCACATCAAAAGTAGGAGGACAAACAAGTTTGTTGTGTTGTTTGGCCAGGTGTTGTTTTTGCTTCTGATTTCAAGTGTAAGCTCTATCGCATCGTTCTTCTAATAAGTCAAGGTCATGGAGACGGTCTTCAAAGAGTTCCTCGTCTGGAATGATACCATGGTGGGAAATGCAGAGTGAAAGGAGTTCCACCTTGAGTGGAAGAACTCGCCTCAGCTCCATAAGTAAGTGAAAATGGGGTTTCCCTAGTGGCCATACAGACACTAATGCGGTATGCCCATAATGTAGGATATAGCTTTGTGTGCCAATCTGTGCGTGATTCACAAACCATTTTTTGTAAGATCTTGTTGAGAATTTTTTGTGGATTCGGCTTGTCTGTTATTGTATGGATGATATGGTGTTGAGAATCGATGTTTAATTTTGAACTTATCACAAAGTTGCTTCATTTCTTTGCATTTGAAACTCCCACCATTGTCAAATATGATGGTATGGGGAATTCCAAAGTGGCAAATGATTTGATTGAGGATGAATTTGGATGTAGTAAGACCAGACATGTTGGTGAGAGGCATGGCTTCAACCTACTTAGTGAAGTATTTCGTGGTTGTGATGATGAAGACATGACCGATCTTGAGATCGAGGCAATTTCCTGATGTAATCCAATCCCCATATACTGAAGGGCCAGGGATCCATAATAGATTGCAGCTCAGTATGGGGAATTCTAAAGGGCAAATGAATGAATCAAATTATCATGAAATTAGAAAGGTTGGAATTTCTTGGTGAAAGCTCATGAGCAAGTTAGCTTCTAGTGTAGGCCAGTAGTACCCCATACGTAGGAATTTTTTTGTGTAGTAGCATTACCGCTATAATGGCCTTACCGCAAGTGCCCACATGTGCTTCTTCTAAAACAAGGGGAAATTCAAATCTTTGTTAACATGCATCGAGAGTAGGGTATCTTGGAATTTGTTACATATATAAGATGTCATCTCTAAGCACATGCATTTAAGAGCCTTATTTCATATGCGTAGCTACGTTTGGGGATCAATGCCTTTTAGGTAAGTGGAGTATTGTATAAATTGGTTGATGTCAATATCCCAAAGGTCCAGGGTGTGTGGCTCAATCTAATAGGCATATGGGATGTTTGGAGTAGATGAGGTGACTATATGTTGGTGAATTTATATAAGGGATCCTCATGAGAATCATGGATTGAATCATAATTGGCAGATTGGCAAACTGAGTCATCCAAGGCATTCTGTTTGCCCAAATTCAATGGTAAATGAGCCAATCACGGAATTATTGGACTAGGTCACAATAGGCTTTAAGGTTTTCACTATGATATTGGTATGTGCCACTAACTATATCAACACATCAGCTGAGAATCCCCCATAGCATGGAGATAGGGGACACCCTTAGCTAAGGCAACCTATATACCTTGGATAAGAGCCTCATATTCCGCCATGTTGATGGTGATCTCAAAATTTGAGTCGATAAGAGAGAGGGAAAGCCTAACAAGAGGGATCGGTGAGAACACAGCCTACCCCAATTCTCTTGGAGGCACTTTTGCCTCCGTTGAATTGTACCTGTCCAAGTATCCTCATAGAAATCAATGGTGATCTCGTCATGAATGATTGTGGTTGTTGGTTTAGTTTTTGGTGAAGGAAGAGCTTTAATTTTGGTGTCAGAGGAATGTACCTCAAGACTGGACCGTGAAGTTGTAGTAGTAGTCTTTTATGGAGATAATGTTGTCATATGCCCTTAATGAGGAGGATATCCTCATCGGGTAATGCGTCATGAATGGGCTGAGGTACAGAGATGGAATAGCCAAGGTTTTTGATGAGGGAGAAAGATGCTAAGTTAGTTCCCGATCTCTTGTCCATAAGGACCCTAAGCACTTGTGTATCGTGAATGATAACACTAATGAGCAAGGGTGGTTTGTCCACACGAAATAGGACCTCGTCAGTAATCATGTCATCCTCCACAAACTCCAAGGCTAGGTAGCCCAGACGAGAGTGTTGTAAGGATGGTGTCATAGTCTTTATGTGGTGGGAATCTCTAGATTTGGGGATGTGGTAGGAATCTTGGGAGCTACACAAGAAGGATCCTAAAATCTCTATGCAATTGTTGGAAGAGAAATCCTTTGATACGAGGCTAAAGTACGCACGAGTTCCATGAAAGGTATTTTTCATGTAAGGGAATTTAGCTCATCCAAGAAGTTCCAACTAGGCTTGGAATAACTTCCATAGCGATACCGTGGTGGTGGCAAAATGGAAGGTGCATCTAGAGGAGATTTAGTTGGAGCCATCTTGTCAGAAGAAGGTGGGATAAGATCCTTACTTGGTACTTCTTGTGACACCATAGGTGGAGACTCGACTGTGGGAGCAAGCTCCACCGTTGGTGGGTCTTGGGAAGTATCAAGTAATGGTGGGTTGTCGAAAGATTTCTTTGGCTTGATGACGAGATCTTTATGGGCAGGTTTACGTCTATATTTTACCTTTTCCGCATTGATATATTGAGATTCTAGGAGGCTTTGATCATATGAAGGCTCTATGGTGCCCATGACATTGTTCATGGGGATTTTATGATGTTTGTTTTGACATGGTTGGAATGGGAGATCTCTAAGGATTGATACTTCTCATAACGCTCTTGTATAATGGTAGAGTAATCGAAAGAAGAACCAAGGAAGAAGTCAAGGGTTGCCTTCCTAAGGTCCTTACAATCACTGTGAGAATGTCATATAGTGGCATGCCACCAAAAAAATAGATCACCCCTAAAGTTAGGTAAAGGCCTGCTTTGAAGGGGGAACTATCCACGGAGTGGGAAGCATTTGGAGAATTTAGGCATAAGATAAAGGAGTATGAAGGGAGGTGCAAGGAGAATCCTGACATGCCTTCCCACTCCTTTCTCTCTAAGAGGATTTGAAGGGTTGATTACATGTGTTGTGATTTTAAGTTTAGGTGATGAATTGGAAGTGCATCCAAACTCACGCATGAGATGATCTTGTCATTTAGCTTGCTTCAAGGGCTTCCTCCAACGTGTTAGGAGAAAAAGACTTGACTTTATATTGGAGAGTGGGTGTAAGGGCCTTAAGGAATATTTGACATAAGCTTTGGTTGTCAAGATTGTGGTTAGCTTGTATGGAAAGTGTTTTCCATTTCTTAATGAAGCCTTGGGCAGATTCATGAGCCCCTTGCTTAAGGTTTATGAACTTTTATAAGGTGTTTTTGGGAAAGTCTTTGTTGCTGAAATTCTTGCAATGAGAGTTTTCACTAAGCCTTCTAGGTCAACTATTGAGCTAGGAGGAAGTTGGTTGTACCATTCTAGTGCTTCGCCTATGAAAGTCCTTGCTAGAAGCTTAGCAGTTGCATAGGTATTTTTCTGAATCCATTCTTTGTAGAGATTGCCAAAGATCTTAAGATAGAGGGTTGGATCCACATAACCATCATAGGAAATGGTAGGGACAGTCTCTTCTAAGTCCATGGCAGCAATGTAAGGAGCTAAGGGTTCATTTTGGACGGTTTGTAACATCTTTCTCCGAATTGGTGGAGGGAATAGGATTCTCGTGTGCATCCACCAATGGAGGGGGGTATAAGAAGGAAATATAGGCGCCACATTTTGAGATGTTAGTTGTAACATCTGATTTTACATTTGAATCATGCTAGTTGTGGTGGTAGCTTGGGATAAGGCCATCTGATCTAGGAGCTTAACTATTACCATGTTAGGATCCATAGAGGAAGAGTGGCCTTTGTTTGTATGGTGATTGTTCATGATTATCATGTTCATTAGTGGGGTTTTGGGAGATTCATTCATGATTAGTCCTACAGGGAGGAGTGTCTAATCATGGTATGGCAATCCCTGGTTAAGACGGGGCATGGTCATTTCCATGGCATCGATAGATATCTTTCGAAAACCTTTGTCTTTGTCAGGGGTAAAATATTCATTGTTGTTGATATTTTTAATGATGGATATGGGATATATATTCTCAATCTCAACCACATTACATTCTACTGCATGACCCTGCTTTGACTAATCAGAGGGATATGGTTGGGACAACAAAGCTTCACTGGGTGAGATTAGGGTCACTAGGAAGGGTAGTGCTTTTAGGATGAGAGATAGAACACTTAAGAGCATGGAGAGGAGATGTAGGCACAAAGGAGTACCCCATGGATAATTTCAAAGGGTTTAATTGTGCCAAAAATATCCTCATAAGGTGACATCTTTATATCTTGGAAGCTGAAAACAAGGCTTTAGAAATCTGTGCTTTAGACAAAATCGGCCCTGTAGAATGTTTACACAAGGGACGAATGGTGTAAGGAGGCAGATTCAGAGGGATAGAAACAAAATCGGCCCTGCCAGAAAGCTCGAACAAGGGTTGATGGTGTCTAGGAATTGATAGGACAACAACAGACAGGATCATTTGTGCAATAGGGTCTGCACAGGGGCCAAAGGTGTATGGAAATAGATGTGACAAGAACAAACAGAATCGCCCCTAGGGGAATGGTGTCTGTGCAAGCAAGTTTTATGCTTTTTAGGATTTTTGGATGCTTAGATGAAGTCAAAATTAAATATGGGTGCTTTTAACAAGTTGTGCTCGATCAAAAGGTCTGTAAGATTCACGTTGGGTTCACTAGAGAATGTATGCAGGCAAAATGTGTCTCAATAACATGCACTCTTACTCATTCATTTCAACTAGGGTATTCGAGGCAATGAGTAGGAGACACGCAAGTACCAACATATAAGGGGATAGACTTAAAGGGCTACAATGAGCGCTAGGGTCGCATATCTATAGAGGAAGTAACCCTTACACTAGGTCAACCTAGGGTTTCCAAGGCCCGTGGTCAAGATAGAGGAAGGAACCCTACTAAGATATCAGTGGTTGGGTGTGGAGAGGTATGGATCAACAAATGAAAAGAAAGTAGCATGCAATAACTAAAATGAAAATGATGAACTAAGGAGCTGATATGTAATAAGAGTACTAAGCTAACTAGCATCAACCATGTACAATACTAAGCTAACATAGCACAATGAAGAGGAGAACTGAACTAATCTATGCAAAGTGACAAAAGAAGGGTTAGAGCACTCACCTTGTACCATATAGGGTGGTTGTTGATGCATCTATCTCCCCTGAGAAGCAGCATGCACAGAGAGAGAGTTGTTATTAGGTGGAGTAGGGGAAGACCATTCCTATCCTAAACTCACTATATGATGACCCAATAGTGCAAGCAATCATCCAAGAAGAGAGAGTGTCCAATCCAATCCAAGCAAAATGCAAGATGAACCAAAAGCTAGGCAAGATGATGCGAAGATGGCGCAAAAGAGTAGAGAAAATGGCAGTTCAGATGTCTTAGCTTCCTTTTCTCTTATGAGTGTTAAGTGAGGTGAGGTATATATAGGACGCCATTTCCTCATGGGCGATGGGAAAATGACATAATCCCATGTGCCATGAGAAAATATAACACTGACACAATCACCCATGGGCGATTGTGTCGGCCAAGGATGCAAAAAAGAAGTGACAGTGTCATGAAAAGTAAAAATAATGTGTCATAGAGTCATGAAAGAGGATGAATAAGGTGCAAAATGGTAGAATGCAAGCAAGAGATCATGAATATGATATGTATGAGACCTAGGAGGATAAGGATACCTAATGCAAACTAAGGCCAAGACCAAATAGCGACACTCTCTCCGTGTACTGTCTCTAACCCATAATGGTTACGTGAATAACCATTCCCCATTCCCGACAGGCCCCTTAAGGCACCCACTCAGGAAATAGATACATCAACAACCCTTATATGCACAAGGACGATTGTTAGTAACAAGTATGAAAGATGAAAAGTGAAAAGTGAAAAATTAGGTGTATACAGTAACCATCATGTTTTGGAGACTGCTGCAAAATGTACTCAGAAATTTGTCCGTGTTTGAGACAGTGGTCTTTAACAAACCAAAATAGGTCCACACATGGCTGAAGAAAAGTTTTGTAGTTTCAATTATTGAGATGGTCTTTTGGCAGGACCCACAGTTGCTGTTGTTGACTATATATATTGCACCACAAAAGTATTGCCATGCCTCCGCTTAGTAATGTGTAACTATGATACGAGTCCATTGAGATGGGCTCCCAATTGGTGTTGGCAATGGAGTGTACATCCCCTTTTTCTTGTTTTTAGGATTGTGTGTAGATTTTGATGTACTTTGTGACATCAATTCTACTTCTTAGTCGGTGGAAATATGTTTGTCCCACTACTAAGGCCTCATCTATTCTAAAATTGTCTTGCCACTCGACTGAAGTTTGCCTCCCAAATCATTTTTTGATGCTCACATCATGGTACTCAATGATGTCCCAAATGACCAAGGTGTCCATTTTGAAAATAGAAATCAGCTACTTGTTTTCCCACACGAATAGCCTGATATGTATTTGCAAAGTCAGGAGCATCTTCATAGAAATGGGGCAAAGTTGCTATCTCATCTACAGGAGTCAAGGATGGTGCCAAGTGAGCATGCAATCTAAGGTTGACCAAGACAATCCACAACCGGATCCGTGATACCTTCCTTGTGCTTGATGTCCAAGTGGATTTCTGACGACACTTATTCTGCAACTTGTTTTCTGTTTGTAGGAATTTTGGGGGCAAGGGATCAATTTTGATGACTTTTTCTTTTCGCAATATATATTGTTTCCATTACCGACATGCTTTAACAATGGTGTAGAGATCTGTCATATGTTAAGTACCTTTGGGCTGCATCATTCAATGTGTCTTTGGGGTAGCCGATAGGATGCATATGGTGCGTGAAAATGACAAGAAGTGCATATTTCGAAGCATCAGTCTCTTTTCAATGGTTGTTGCAAATCTGGCAGAGCTGGTACTGGTGATGAATAGAGACGACTCTTCAATTTTTCCGAGTGTATTACATTGTGCCCCATCCAAGCAATTTTGTCTGGCACCTCCTTTTGTTGCTTGGTTCAGACACCATGCAATGTGCAAGAAACCCAAAACGAACGTGCAATAGAAATTGGGAAGACCCAGGAAGTTGCAAAATCTGTGAGAGTCTCTTGAACAAGCCAATCTTGAATTACTCGAATCTTATTTGGATTCACATGAAGCCCAACTCCATCTACAATATTGTTCATGGCAAATGAACATTTCTTCAAGGCGGCATGTGGTTTGTGATTATCTTACTATGTTCTCTTGTATATGAAGATGTCATCTAAGCAGGCAACCAAGGAGGAGTTCACAAAGGGCACATTATATCATTCGTCTTCCTCACAATTGTTGCATGTACATTCCTAAGCTCTAAGGGCGTGACCAACCATTTGAAAAATCTCTCCTTGGGCTTGATTGCAATCTTTCATATGCTGATCAAATCGATAGGCCCTTGGTGGTACCTTGAATCGAGGTTGAATTTGCTGAAGCACTTAACACATTAGAGTTGATACAACGAGTCATTTATTCAAGTTATTGGATACCTGATCTTCACATAAATCTATATCAATTCTTTGTAGTCAATAAAAAGGTGCCACATCTTGTCCAACTTTGGTGACAATATAATTGGGCTACATCAAGGTGAAGCACAAGGTTGTATGTGACCCTTCTATATCAATTAGTTAGTTTGGCATTTGATTTCATCATTTTCTAAAATACAACTTTAATACCAAGGAGACCTAGGAGTCAAGTCCACGGGATGTTGTAACTGACAATGGAGTGGAACTCCTACAGGCACTTTGTAAATGTCATTATATTTTCCTACATTTTGATCCAACTGCCTCTGCAATTTTGGCTGGACAATTGCATGAGCTTGAGTTGTGGAAACCATCTTCTTCTCTTCTAGGGCTTGATGATTAGGAGTACGAATATGTGGGTTTGACCAATCGGCTTCTTTTCTATATATATTTTATTAAAAGACCTTTTGCAGCAAGATTCATTTTTGGAATCTGATGTAGTCACAGTTAAGGAAAGGCCTTACCCAACAACTAATGAAAACACACACATACTTGACCCACAAACACCTGCAATATATTAATGCACACCGGATTATAATGCATACAAGCATGAACTACAAGCTATGCTTCGCTTGAGCTGCAACAACGAGCTCTCCATATTACAATGCTGGTGTCTCTCAAAATTTCACTTCCTCTCTTCTCTCTCTCTCTAACCTAATGAAATCTTCTCTCTGCCTTCCTAGACTCCCTGCCTCTAGTTTGAATCTAGTAGAACCTTCTCGATGTATTCCAAACTGTTGAACAATTTCTTGTTTTGGGTGTCTATTCCTAATTCGTCAAAACTTCATTGCCTTTCCAAAGACTCTTGCAAATGCTTGCTCAACACACCTTCATATAGGCCTCAAAGAATGCTAGTGTCGATTTTGTTCCATGCAGTCAATTGCTAGTCGACGTGTCTTCTGCATCCATCTCCTAGAGTTATGGAGTCCAAGGTGGATCCACAGTTTTCAGAGCCAATCCAAGCTCTTTGGAGTCCAATCTGTCAAAGCTTGAAGATTCTGCACTTATGTGCCCTTGCTCTTTCCTACGAACCATATTTCTTGTGCACCTCTTAGAGATATCCTTTTACCTTTTGTAGGTGTTGATTTCCTTTTGCAGTCTAGGCTCCTCCAATTGTTGCGCCGCGCTCAAGTTTTATGCTCCTCATTTATGCTTCGTGTCACGCTGCTCATGCCTTAGCTGATTTACAATCTCGAATCTGCTTTCCTAGATATTTGTTCATTGATTGTGCAAACCTCTCACCAACACGCTCGAGTCCTCACGCTTGCACATTGCTGCCGTCATCCGTACAAATGGTTCTTGCGTACAATTTTTGCCTTAGCCAAAATTCCTAAACAAGACCTCCAACCCTACCTCTTTTATGATACACATGTTTTAGTAGATTTTAGGATTCAATTTTACTTAATGAAATAAATCACTAAAACCTCAGAAATGACAAGGTTTAATGAAACCTGCGTGGATGATGATGACAAAAGATGGCAGATCTAGACAGGTGCACAAAACTCCTCTTCCAAAGAGACAAACTTGCACACACGTGGACAACTTGACAAAAGATAGATTAGATAATTATGAGGCGAGTTGCTTGACAAGGGCCAATTCTAGGAACCAAAGGGCTTCCTTTGACAGATGTCAACTTGCATTTAGACAATCAAGCTGGAAATAACAAATTAAGGAATTGCATATAACAATGTATGATAATATGGATAACCAATTATGAATATGCAATGTTTGGGTGACGAGATGCAATCGATGTCCTCGATGATAAGTTGAGGTGGATTGAAAAGATTATCCCAGTGAAGATTGGCCTCTTCACTGTGTTTAAGGAGAAGATCCACTTGTTCAGGGATGTCGTCCAAGTTAGGCGTAAAGACGATGGCACTTATGCTCAACTCGTGATTGATATCAGACTGTTCCCACACGAACGGTTGACAAACTATGAGGAGATCGTAGATGTTATTGGGCTCATAAGTTGCTCCTGTAATGGTAATCTAATAGAGAGCCATGCTTGTAAACAGGAAAACATTAGCCATGGTTTCAAAATGTTACGAAAATATATCAAAGTGTACTAGAAATGTAAAGTTGGGATATGTGAACAAAAATTGGTGTCGATCATGATGATCGGTGTTGATCCGCATGATCAACGTTGATATGTGTGATTGGTGTCAATCACTGTCAAATGTGTTTGTAATCAAAAGACGTTTTTGCAATACGAACCTTTTGAATGGGTAAATGGATGTTCTTGGATATGGATACTTGGATATGGTGAACAGTGCTATAATTAAACTTAGAAACAATGACTTACAAATTCAAATGAATGGCATATTTTTGTGGTAGAGATGTCTTGGATGACTAAATGCCGAAGAAAAGTTCTCCAAAGGGAGGCTAGTACACTAGGGTGTTATGTTTCTTCACATCAACAACGGACCTTGGCTCAACTCTCTAGATGTTCGTTCAGACAACATTGTCACTTGAAAATTTTCAGAACCTTGGCAATGGCCTGTGTCAATTTTTATAGGATCGATGCCGTTTCAACGAATCGACACCGTTCCGCAACAATTGGCACCAATTTAGGAAAGCGGTATCGATTCCTTCCTTTTTCGAGGAGCTCAGTTGGAAATGGTTCCAACTTCATTCTTTTTGGGGAAAATGTGGGTTGTAATGGTTGTGGGTTTGTTTTAAGCTTGTGGGGAGTTTGTTAGGGGGTTAGGGTTGTTTAGGTTTTGTTTTTATTTTTTTATTTGTTTTTGTTTATTTTATGATTACAGGTGGTAAAATAGTGAATATAGGTGTGAATCAGGGTTGGTGAATGTTTGTAATGGGTAAAGTTGTCATGTGGGTTTACAAAGGGATGTTTTAGGGTATGTTCATACGTGTAGGAATTAGGGTGACCTAATTCTAGTGTCAACATTTGCTCCTTTTTGTCAAGTGGTTTGTGATGGACAAGCCGCGAGACAAAAACAAGTGAGGTAATTGGATTTACGCTGTAATGTCCCTCTTTTTCGGATAATATTTATTGAAGACCTCCCATTTCGTCTATCGACGACCAAAGGGTATGCACAAGGGTGACTTAAGTCGCAATAAATTATTATAAAGTGGTATAATTTTTTTTTATTTTTTATTAAAGCACTTATATTAATTTATTTGGCTTAATAGAAATAAATTATAATCCCTATGGTAAATACGATTTGCCTTGAGGGGCAAATATCATTGTAAAGGGATTTATTATATTTTATTCTTCCTAGAAAGGATAATGGCGACTTGGGCCAAAGGGGAATAATGGAGTTTAGGAAGGATAAAAATATAATTAATTAATGTATTTCCCCTAGAAAAATGCAACTTGCATTAGGAGGGAAAAAGTTGTTGGGAAAAACAATTTATATGGGAAAATATTAAATGCTTGCATAGGGAAAATCATTGTGAGCTAATTGGATATTGTAGAGGTTGTTTTGGGTCACTTTTCCTTTATAAAGGAGAGTTCGACTTAGGAGAATGCATTTCATACTCATTACATCAAATTCAGATTTGTCTCAAGCCTTGAGCTTTTGCATACAAATACTAAGGACGAAAACCCTTAGTTTATACCTTTAGAGGACGAAAATCCTCTTAGAGAATGTGAGGGATTTCCACACAGAGAATTCTATTGTGCTTCACTGGTTTCTAGTTATTTCCAGCAGTGTTGTTTGAAGAATAAATTGCAGCAGTGATTTCTAGATTTTTCTAGAGTTGGGCGACTTACTTTTTGGTCAATTTATGCCATTTCAGAGCCATTCCAGGTCTGATTTTGTATGGTGTTTATTGTACTGCATTTTTGGAATCAAAGGCAATTAAAATCAGAATTTTTGGAAGGGTTTAAAGAGGTGTTTCAGTCTGATTTTCTATGCAGATTTCTGAACTGTTTATAGTCACATTTTACCTCTTAAAAATCAGATTTGATACATATTTTGGTTTCTAAAATTATTGTGATCAGTTTGTGATATTTTTGGAATTATTAGAGTGTTGTTTGTATTGGGTTTTCCCTCAAACCCTAGTCGCATTTTTCCTAATACATTTAGTAAAGCCATAATATTAATTGACATAACCCTTATAGAGCTGTTTTTTATGTTTGGGAGTGAGAAATAATAATTTATGGGCTGTTTGGTGTGAGTGTATACACATACCTAAGTCGTATTTTGCAGATCTACTTCAATTTTGTAGAGTTTGATTTGATCAAGGGTTTGGGATTTGCTAAGAATTTGAGTAAGAGTCAAAATATCCATTTGGGGATATCTCATACGCTGGATACATGACCCCCCCTCAAATTGGGGGTCATCGTGTTAAACTGTGATGGTCACCGGTTTGAATGGATTGTGGATGAATAAAAGCAAGAGCGTGTAGATTTGTGTAAGATTACACCTGAGATAAATATGCTCGATTTAAAGTGCCCCAAGACCGGGCATGAAATACATTGCCACAAAGGTGGGCTTGCGCGACCGAGAAGTCCAATGGGTTCTTGATCTATAGGCACATGACTTGTTGGGCGCGGCGGGAAAAGGTTCCTGGGAGGTTGCGGAATCCACGGTGCGTTGGGAAACACATGCTCACTATGAGTAGGATACAATTTGGATTTTTGAGGGCCTTGGGGATCAAAAAGAAGCAAAAACTTGGGAAGTGTGCAATTTTTAGGCGATCGATACTGATTGCTAGGATCAATACCGATTCAACAGGAATCGACACCGAATGTAAATTGACATCGATTGCGGCAGAATGCCTATATATAGAAGTCACATAGTTGTGGAAATTCATTCTGCTCATTGTGTTTATTTGTTATAAAATAGATATTTTGATATTTTGAGAGATGAAGGCTAGCGGGAGTGGACAGAGGAGGCGATGACCGTCTTAGATAGAGGTAGGGATTTTTGTTTTTTTAGTTATGGTTTTTTTTTTTGCTAAATGGATATATAGGATCAATGCCGATTACTAGGATCGGTGTCGATTTATTAGGATCAATAGTGATTCATGTAATCGAGGTTGATTACATGGATCAATACTGATTGTATGTGTTTTTGTTGGTTTTGTAGACTTGGGTAAATTGTGTTACCGAGGCTAATATTTTCTCTGTGTTTTACGAATGCAGGTGAAGAGATGCCTAGATATGAGGGATTGGGTGCCGCCATTGTTGGAGTGGTTGTGTGAGCACATGAGTGATGATGATTGAAGTACGTTGGAGGTGTTGGGGTTGGGTGGATTGTGTCATTGTAGGCACATCCATCGAAACTTAGAGATGATGGTGGCATTGTTGGAAAGGTGGGATGCCAGTATAGGGACCTTCCGGTTACCACAAAGGGAGATCGTTATCACCTTGGAGGATATATATCGGGTTTTGCGGCTGCCTATTCAGGGAGAGGCTATTGTTCCCATTGATGAGGCAGGGCAGGGTGCAACTATGATGAGGCTATACGGAGGTGATGCGTTGGACGTATCCTATGTTGTAGGGGGTTTTGCATTTGAGTCTCTTTGGGATGACATAGTGCCCGTGAGTACCTTGATTACCATGATTATGATGGGGATCAATTGCTATGCCTTGCCAGATTTAGGAGGGGGTTGATTTCCATGGTTATTGACAAGAGTAGTAGCAAACATGGTAGAGCATGAGACTATTTTTGTTTGGGGTCTAGCTCCATTGGCACAAATTTATAGAGAGTTGTGGGAGTGGTCCACAGGGAGGAGATTCGGGTTGGATGTGACATTTGTGCTACAGTGCTGGGCCTATGAGCACATCAGAGTGATACAGCCATGAGGTCTTCCATAGGGCAGGTGGTATGACAGTGTTTATTGTGTGGGTTTTTTGAGATGGCGCAGTGATTTTGCTGAGATGTGGTATCACGGAGCCTTGACTATTGTGTGGGGTTACTGGACAACATGGGGGCTGATGATGTTGTATGGAGGCCATATATAGGGTTTCCTGTATGGCCGGGAGAGGCAGATGAGCTGCGTATGATGTAGTAGGAGAGGTGGATGCATGGGCGACACATGGAGATGATTGAGGTAGTGCAATTTGGGCGAGTGTGGCAACAGTTTGGCTTGGTACAAGATGTACTAGTTAATCCTATTTTATACATGAGAGTTGATGGGGATATTGAACTGCCGATACCACAGATGCGGGGTGTTCAGTAGGTGGGTGTGAAGCACCAACAGATATTGATGATGTCGGAGTGACACTGGAGAATGTGGCATGGTGGCAGGGGCAGATGCTAGCTCGAGGAGATAGGGTTGTGAGGGAACGACATGAGTAGGGGGAGGAAGATGTGGAGATGGGAGAGGAGGCTGAAGGGCGGGTAGGGGGTGGATTTGAGTTTGAGTTGGCTGCTGCACGAACGGAGGTGGCTAGGTTGAGGCAGGAGCTAGCCGAGAGGGATGAGCGGGTGACAACTTTAGAGACGGAGTTGGGATAGGCATGACAGGACCGAGATTGGTACTGGCAGTAGCGTGAGTTATTGAGGGAGACGTATGGGGTGACGGGGAGCACACTGGCAGGATCAGGGCCAGCCGGATCAGGGGTAGGGATGTCGGGGGGAGTAGGGGTATCTGGAGGGGCAAAAGTAGGGGCACCAGGGGTTCTAGGTGAAGTGATGGGGCCATCGGGCACAATGAGTTTGGCTCGTTATCAGACGGTGACAATTGAGCTAAGATATTATGAGGGGTTGGTGACAGATAGACTCTATGAGGTGCTGTGATACGCTGAGTATGTGGCAAGTTAGCGACAGTTCTCTCGGTGAGGTCCTGTTGCTAGCACAAGGAATATTAGGGGACCGGGGCATGAGCCTGAGGGTGGAGCTGGCGGTTTGCAAGAAGACTTGCTAGGTGAAGTTTGACAGGGGAAAAGTTCCTTGCTGAAAAGGGCTTGATTTGCAGGTTTAGTAGACATTGGCCCAACCTTCCCGAGCTCCACAAATGGATTATTGCTTCAAGGAAAGCCATTATCAAGGACGACTTGGCGATTTACCCTTGTGCTAGGGGTTTTTCTATTTGTTGTTTTTGACTTTGTTGCTAAACAAGATTTTGTTCTCTTGGAAAACATTTGGGCTTGGGGCAAGAATAGCTTTATGATTAAGCCATGGTTCTTGTCCTTCAACATAGCTATTGAACCTCCAAATATCATGCATGTTTGGTTGAGACTTCCAAACATTTCACTGCCTTCTGGTTTGAGGCATACTTCAAAGCTATTGGTCACAAAATGGGTAGATACATTAAATTTGACCCTGTTACTGTGGGCCTCTCTCGCACAACTTCTACCTGGTTCTGGTTCATATTGATACCTCTAAAGATCTTCTGGTGGAGATTCTCTTTCAAGTGAAGGACGACCCTTGGGTTCAACCTTTAGACTATGAGGGATTACCTTTCCGTTGCTGTCGCTGCTTTGAAACCAGACATTTGGCGATGGACTGTAGTCACTACAAACACAAGTAGACGAAGGTGGCTTCCCAGTGGAAGAATGCTCTCCCTCATCGCTTTCTAACTCATCTCCCCTTGGTAGATTCCTAGGACTCTACCTCTGATTCTTAGGCGGGGGCAACTGGTTCTATTGTGGTCGATCAATCAATTCTCGCTCGGAGTCAACCTGGGTGGCGACATCTCAGGTGTGAACGATAGTTGAGCCGCTCTTAGCCCAGTCTGAACAGGTCATTAAATTGGTAGTTGCCATCACTACGCCAAAACATATTTAGCCTATTGATTTACTCGAGGGCTCTTTTTTAGGAGATTCAAGCCCAGAGCATAGCGACAACAAGGAGAATTGGTTAATTGTGTAGGTAAAAAGAGAGGGCTTTCGAGAAAGATCACAAATCCTCTCTGTGAACCCCGACCCCAGAGTTAGCTGGGATATTCCATCTTCCCTTCTTTTTATATCTTGGGATGTTGTATTGCTATATCTTTTTGTGGGTGAGGGCCCCTAGAGATTCCTTGAAATTACCAATAAAAAGAATGCTGCAACCATGAGAACCATGTGTCCCACTTCATCAATAAATTCACCTTGGAATAATTATTGTAGTCCTCAGTCTTGTGTCTCTAATGGGCACATAAGATGCAACTACCATAACTTAGCCATAACTTCCTTGTAATAAGGAGAGAGAACAACATGAAATTGGATTCCAACAAAAAAGAATTTTTCAAATGTGTCGTCAGGTTCATCCCTTGCCTTTGCATCATACATGTCAACATTAAATTTGGGGCCACCATCTTTCTCTTCCCTTTAGCTTCCACTCTAGTCACCTCAAAACTTGGAACTGCTGGAGCACAAGAGAAATAACTCAAGTCCTATGAGAATGAGAAAGGGTGCTAGTGCCTCGAACTACCCACTTGTTTATGATAGCTCCATAAACAAACTGATAAAGTCTGCCCTCTCATCAAGTTCGATTTTTGTACAAATCCCAACCCCTTTTCCCATTATATTTAGGAAGTTTGCATTCACCGTATTGATGCAGTCATCCTAAGTCAATGAACAAATATTACACTTCTACGCTTTAGTCCCCCTTCCGGAGCTAGTTTTAGTGGTGCTATGTATTTGAGAAAAAATGTTTCAAAGGTATCTTCTCGTGGAATGGCCCTTTGGCATATTTGGCCAACATCATAAAGGGGCAGTCAGACTTTTAGGCACTCGAAACTGAACTTCCAGTTTGCATTGCTTCTTCCCTTTCTCCTTGCCCCCCACTTTCCATCTTATCCATGTGCAAATCATCTTCACAATGACTATTAGAACTCGTTATAGGACTTCAATTTTTTTTTGACAAGCGAACAAAAACAACAAAATAATTTAATAAACAAAAAGAACAACAAAATGATGTATTAATTTAATTAATAAACAAAAACAACAAAATAAGTAATTTCAATTTGAAGTTCAATGTTAATGACACAATGATTTAATAAAATCGGAATTAAATATAATTTCAGAGTCACTAATATGATAAAACACAATAGAATACAAATGCTAAGCACTCTAATGAACAATATTGCAAGCAAATAGGAGAGATATAAGACTTAGCCGATTTTCGCTTATCTTGGAACATATTTGAACTAGAACAACTGATGAACAGGCTGGGTAGAGTGTAGTGTCGTGAATGCTCGATATTAATTCTATACTTCCTAGACAGAGCTGGACGTGGGCGCTTGGGCTAGGGAGAGGGCGCCAGAGACCTCTTCTAGGAGCCGGTGATTGGGCAAATGTTTGGAATCTAATTTTTCCTGTGTCGCTAGGGTTTCTCACTTATTCGCTGTTCATTGCCTGGTATTCGCACTTGGATCGCCGAGGGCACTTGTAACCTGTAACACAAACCCTAACTACTTGCACAAGCTCACAAACACATCAAATGTGAATGAAATTGCAATATGTGAAGTCAGACTGACCTCGGCGGTCACCCAATGGGTGAGCTTGTAAGCGAGTGCTGCACTACATTACAGACTCCATGTAATTTTGTGTGTTTGTGTGTGCAATAGTGTCCCTAGGTTGCCCTCGCGTTAATGATGCCAAGATAACGGGCTATGGCTAGATAAAATGCAAATGTGTGAGATGGAATTCAACACTTCCCTTCCTATGTAGTGTATGTAGAGTATGCAACCCAAAAATGCAGTCCCTTTGATGGTAGTGATAGTATGTAGATGAGATTGCACCTTTAGAATTGCCAACCAATATAATAGAGTGTATGTTGTGTATATATATGGATCTCTTGTTTGAATTTCGACACTAGTGACACAACATGCCGACTATGACCTCGAGATAAGGATAAGAAAACTAAAAAGGCCGACCACAAATGTCAAAAATGCAAACAAGAACAAAGAGGACAGAAGCGCCCAGAATGGACAGGAGCGCCTGGGTGCTAGTGTCCAGAATGGACATTGGTGACCAGGGAAAAATGACGATAGATGTGAAAAGTCAAATAGACAGGGATCCCTTTGACCTGACCAGAATTGGGTACAAAAATGACAAATGTGAGAGAGAGATAATAGAAACAATCAAAGCAAGTGGATAGACAAGGGATTGTGTCACCAATGAATACTTTTCTCGCATAAGATCCAGGCATATAACAACATACTTGATGGCATATAAAAATATTATTATGTGCGTGATTTTGTGTCTACACACAAACAAACAAATAATTTACTATTTTAGTAGTTAGGGTAAAAAAGAAAGATTTTGGAAAAATAAGAATGAATTTGTAGGCATATGCCAATGCCATAAAACCATTGAAAAAATAATGATTGATAACAGTCGAGGCTCAAATGGCTTTGCAAGTTTGAAAAGAAACAGAAAAAGAAAAATACGATCTTGAATGAATTTGTAAACAAATGCAAGTTTTTAAAAGAAGAATGGAAATGCTTAATGGAGATCAATGTACATCTAGAATGAGAGAACCCTTTTGCCCTTGCTCCCGTTAAAAACAAAAATTCTTTTGCTCTTGCTGAAAACCCTCTTTCCCTTGCTCCTCTCCTTTCCTCCACTTTCTCTTTTTCTCCTCTTTACAAGTATACTCAAGTGCGATTGACAGTGAAATTTAGGGGCTTTTTATAAGCTTTCCAATTTGCTTTTTGGGTTAGGGTTTTTCCTTCTTATTTCCTTTTAAGTTGTTTTCCTGAATTCTTTTTTCAGTTTTTTAAAGGGTACAGGGGTTGGGGGTGCCGTGACATTCCTTGACCGTCCCGGAGATGTCACTGTATCTAGTATCCTGGATGCCTATCTCAACATGCGGGACATTTTAGGGATTTCCCCAATTTATTTTTGGTTTTGAGACCTGCAGCGGATGTTTCCCGTCCCTGATATGTCCAGGACATCACTAGAACCTTGGGGACACGCCCCTGCCTGACATTGGTTTGATACAAGAATAGATATAGTTATATTTCTGATTCATGGATTATATAATATTAGATTACGAAGATGAAAATGTTTATTGTGTGGAATGCCTGCTGCCATAGAAGCTACTGGTTTGAAATACTATACCACTTTTAGTCGTAGGTTATTTTGTATAAGCAATTTTATACACACACATAAATAACTAAAAATAAGTATATTAATCATATACTAAGGGTTGCTTCTTATAGTTGCAACCTTAGCTCATAGATTTTGAGAATTGTATAAAAAGACAATCACTTCATTTTTTCATTTCACTTGCAGAATACTTTATATTCATTTACTTCTTCTAGTAACATGTATGTTTATATTGTATCATCTTCCTTTCTCTAGTATTGTTAAGAACAGTTTAATCCTTCAGTGGCTTTACACTCTGTGTTAGTTGCTTTCTTTGACTGAAAAAATAATCTATTGCTAATACCTGTTGCCTATGCATTTCTTCATTACAGGGCAGAAATTATAGAGCAGAAAGGATTCAAAACTAAAGTAATGCATTCTTTAAAGAAAGCTGGAAAGAGAAACAAAGGTAGCTGATCGAGGAAACTGTTCACTCTTGAGAACCATTCATCTTGTTCACCAATCATTATGAAAGAAATGGACTGGTTAAAAAATTTAAGCATATGCCTTTCTTGAAGTTTACTTTCTGACTGGATCTTGTGTGAGAGAGATCTAGGCTGAATGGAAGACGGAGATCTAGGTGTACTCGAAGACGGGTTTTGTGATTTTGTATGAAAATTGATAGATGCCACCTTGATGAACAAGCTGAATGAATTCAAAAAGAAGAGGGCATTTAATATTAGCGCAAGCTTAAAATCATTGTAAAAGTTGTTTCCGAAGTATTATTATATGTCATTCAATCCATCACTTTTTGTTTGCAATTTTATTTTAATCGAAATAAAATAATGTAGAAAGTATTTTTATTTACGTATGGTTCGAATACTTTTTGTTTTGAAATTTTTAATCTTGATGAATCCTTGAATTACATTTTTTTGAAAATTCTCGATCACTCACCTAACCTAAATCATGTTTCAAAATATGCGTTCTAATGATGTATCTATATTCTGCATTTTGGAGAGAAACAATTGAAAGGAATAATAACATGTTTCAGGGCATTGTGATGGAAAGTGGCCAAACCTAAAATTAAAGAAGGCTTGAAGAAATCTAGACATCAGTCGAGTGCCTTGACCTTTTGATGTGCCTCTACTTAGATCTGCTCTCCCTGGTTTAGGAACATTCACTTTATTGTTGGGGTCCTATAATGATGTCTCTCTATACCTGGACTTAGATTTGCTCTCCGCGGTTTATGAAACCTTGGCTTTATTGTTAGGGTCCTATAACACAAAGGCCCTCAACCCATATAGGTCGTGCAATATTTATAACTTAGTTTCTCAAACTTTATCATACAAAAGTATTTTGTGGAGCATGAGAAACATTTTGGTAGTCCATTGTTTGATGTTTCAAAAAAACAAGATTTGAAATTTATGCACCTTGAGATTTCAGCTTTTAAAAAAAATTTGAAAGTACTTTTTATGAGTAGTGGTGGTCAAAAGACTTATTGCTATTGGTATAGATAAATAATATTTATGCATCGTTAATACAGTAGATGCAATTGCTTACAACAAATATCGATCCTTGCTAATATTTCATTGGGGAAATAGTAATATATATTTTTATGCTCAACAATGTATGTTTATGAATCATTCATCTCGCATGACAAACAATAACAAAATAATGTGCCCAATCAATGACACATCGAGAGTGTTTGAACGAGAGTCTTCAGTTTTTAGAGGATCAATATTTTCTTTTCGAAAGGTATAGTACCCGACATGAATGGATTTGAATCAATTGTATTACATATATAATATTGATCTGTTTTGAACAAACAAGAATTCTTGATAAGATTTCGAAGGTTGATGTTTGTCTTTACTAGATATATGAAGCATACAAAGGAATTATTTGCAATATGGCATGCATACAAACCCATATACTTTGAATTCCAAGTATGGAGGAGCTCTTAGTTGTCAAAACATATTTGTCACAACAATTAAGTTTGTTGTATGCTGATAATAAAAAACATTTAGATGTGTTGGTTGTGGGCCTCATTAAATTTTATATGAATTTTGTGACGAGCAACAAAAAAATAGGTTTGATAGACAAGTCATTCCTACAAAAATGACTTGTGCTCCATATTTTAATGGTAATCAAGGTGTTTAAGCAATTAGTTTTTGTTTTTTTGTGGTAGAAGTTTAATCGATGTAATTTTTGTGAATATGAAATGGTTTTCTATATACATGGTATAGCTTTATATCAATGTCACCATCTATATTTAATAACACAAGTCTAGGTTTCAAGCAGCTCCAAGACCTTTCTTTTGAAATTCATTATAGATGTGTATGTTTTTTTTTGAAGAATCTATTTAGTTTCTTTTCGAAGTATGTAAAGCATGTGTATTCTTCTTTGTATTATAGGATTATTTGAGCCATGGTTATCATTACAATATGTTAACAATGATATTTTTTAATAATTTTTTTGGTTGATGATCTTTACTATAATTGATTACGAGGTCTTCAACTTGTTGGAGTTTAAATTTGGTCCTATGATGCTATCTCAATCAATATTGAGTTTGGCGGATTGAGTATCTCAACAATTTATTTATGTATGCAAATCACAATATATTGGATATGCTATTCACATACTTAGGGCCAACTTTGAAATCTATTTTCCCGTCCAATCAAACGTGCCTAACAAAATTGGTAGTTTAATGACATAATAATCTTATTGGTTGACCTTTTTGGTACAATATGTCAATGATACAATGTGCTTAAATTAGACCCTAAACATAGGGTGCATGACAATTGAGTTCTTTCCCTTAATGCTTTACTATGGACACAACCCCACAATTGACACAATCTCATTGATTGGTTGTGTGTCTTGGATAGGTAGATAACATTGTTGTTTTTTGTCATTGTTGATTTGCTAATGCCTTATGTTACAATGGGATAATTTTATTCCAAAGGAAACCGTGGATTTTAGTTTAGTTGAATAGCCCTGTAATAGGTGGTGTGTTTCCCCATTTAAAACACAATTACTATATAAAGTGTTACTTGGTAATATAAAATGACATTTATGGTTGGGAAGAATCACTGGAATTTTCAGTAAAACATCATGCCCCCGATCAAATGGTGCAGAATAAAATAATGCATAAATTGAATGAGGACATCACGTCTTCACGTATCTCTCAAAACTCAATTCCTAATTTTTAGAAAAAGAGGCATATCTTTCAACAACACCTTCTTTATCTTTATAAAGTAATAATATTGTTGAAGTAGATAAATTCAAAGTATTAGACGGGCTTTGGCTTGTATAATTCAGTGACTCTAAAGTTCATGCTATACATTTACAACGCATATAGATGAAATCATGAACAATTTAGTGGCTCCAAAGTTCATACCATACATTGAAAATGCCTTTAGATCAAACCCAAGACAATTAGCAATGGTAAGCGCTATTAGGACATAAACAAGAAAGTATAATGGGTATTTTGACAAATGATTGTTCCTTTTTAAAATAATGGCACCGAGGCTTTAGCTATTAAGTAGTGTTACATTAGAAGTGGTCATAACTCTCACGTAAAGAACTGCCAGCGCGTTGGGGGAAAAAATAACATATTATTGTTGACTTTGCATGGATTAACATAAAATAACACCAAAGAGTGCTAAATATGCAATGTCGTTTCCCATTGATTGAGCTAATGTACCGATCATATAAATTCTACTTGGTCGATATGTATATTTGTTAGTTCTTTTAGAGACTAAATTATTTTTGAAAAGATCAATTCTTCCAAACAAAACACAATGATTGACACTTTGCTCCATATGGTTGTAGCCAATATAGAAAGAATGCCAAACAATTTCTCCCAAAACAAGTTTCAACATATTCCTAAATTGGCTGATGGTATGGTAAGTCTTATGGCCAGTTAGGCTCTGGATAAATAATTGGAAGGACATAATTTATCACTTTTTTCTTGTTTTTAATATGCCCCAACATGATTTTTCGAGGATTGAGGAATGACTTTAGATAGTGTGGTGAGGTTGTGATATTGTGGAGGATCGAGTTGCCCTTGAATATGAAGCCATGATGAATAATATTTATGTCAATTGCTTTTTCCAGATAATATCTTTTGACAATTGATATGTATTAAAGATGATCTATTTAGTAGTACTAACGTAATACATAATGTTAGTGTAAGATATAAGTGTGAGGATATAGCCAACGAGATACATGTGAGTTGGCAAAGATGAGAGTATCTCATTCCACCCAAGTTCAAATCTCCCAAATTGCTCCCTAGTTACAACTATTTGAATTACAATTAATTGTAGATGTTTGAATCCCTTAGAAAATACTTGACTTAGTAGTGTCCATTTAATTACCAGTGGTGGTGATTGTTTCAAATTGACCATTGACGGGATGCCCGTACAATTTTGGAGCCAAATCCCATATTTAAACTCATCAAAAACGAAGTGTGGGAATATACATCTATTAATTGAGTATTGTTTATATGTACTTGACTTCCATGTGACGGATCCCTAGTCATGTTTTCGAAATTCTAAACCATTTGACAATTGTGTTTATTATATACATTCTACTATTAAAAAAGGATAACATAAGCCAATTCCTTTTCACATTGAAGTCAATGAGTTTTAGATGATTTCATTAGTACATCAAAAAACAACAAAACCATCCCTTGGCCCCGGATTAATCTCCATTCACATAATAATTGCTTTAAATCAGCAATAAGGTCATGGTTTCGTGGTGATGGGAAACTTTGGAATGATGATTGCAATGGAGTCTTCATTATTCCTGTTCATGATTTCATTGCTTTCAAGTACCTTTGACAAGGTGGCCATGAGAATGGGAGGGATTGAGACAAACTCAACAAGTTAAGTTGGCCCTCAAATCATTTGTTATCCATTTAAATTCCACCGAGGTCAACTTTTACAAAATGATAGGCCTTCGCCCCTAATAGTCTTCTTTTATAGGCATAAAAGATAAAGATGAAGTGCAAGTTGTAGGTTTAAGGAATTAAAGTCCCATCACAATATATTAGTGATAAATCAAATGATAAGCCCAATGACATTTAAAAGGGATAAACTAAAGTGCAAGCCCACTTAGACAATTATAACCCACTAAAGTGCATGCATAAGAGATCAGATGGAATGCAACTTTTGAATAGATACAATTTGTGGAGTTTGAGATTTGAGGAAGATGTATAGATTAGGCATATTCATTTTTTTTAGCTGTCTATTTTTTTTGGTTGGGTAAGAGAAGGTAGATATACTTATTCCTAATTATTAAGGTCATTTTTATCATCACTATCATTTTATTGATATCATTTTTTGTTCAAATGTGTGTATTGAAATTTTATTTCTGGATTATACTTGGAACAAAGCCCCATTTTAAATTAGAGATGCAAATTTAAAGAAGATAAATGACAACACTTTGGAGCTACCATTTGGAAGGCTAAAGATGACACCATGGCTAAAACCACTGCTTGGAACTTTCTCTTCCTCAAACTTCTTATTTGAGATAATTTATAGTTTTTGACAACTGGCTCCCTTAAGTGCCCAATTTGCAATTACTTTTGAGGATGCTATTCCCATCTTTTGGAGATGCAAGTTTTCCAAAAAGATTTAGGTTGCTGTCCACAATAGTCTGCTTGCCATTTTTGAAAAGTAGAAACAAGTTGTGCTGGGCCTTAATATCTCTCGCAATGTGATAGAAAAGTTTTCGTAATGACATTTTACTAATATTTTTGCCACTGTTTTGCTTCTTGTTTTATATTGTTTTGACAACTGTTGTAATTTTTGTAACATCTTCATTATCAAAAAATAATATTGTCATGGATTAATGTAAAATTTTAGAATTGTAATAACAATTATGGGACACATTTATAAGACTTGTAGTCCCGAAGTTGTAAGTTCCAATGTGCTATACTCAAGGAAACCTTTTATGTTATTCAATTTTAAGATTGGCTGGACAAAAAATAATGTGTTCAGCTATACCTTGCATGCCACCTTAACGAGATCCTCACCTTCCATGCACAAGCAAATTGCAGAGGAGTTTCTAACATTTTAATCTATAGAGTGAGGATTTTAGATTGTAAAAACACTTCCAAAATACACGGAAGAGAGAATGTCTGACTTAAATACTAAAACATATATTTAAAGGTAATTGATTGAGAATTATTTTGTAAATTATGAATTCAAATAAAAAAAAGCGAAAAATAAATATACAAATATATTCATCTTACAATTACTCAACTATTATATTAATAAAAGGGCCATTTTCATTATAACAATATATTAATATTATTAAAATTTATATATTATAGCATTATAAAAATATTTACATTTCTTGTTAAAGTTCCCCACCAAATGCAATTATTTCTTTTAAGGAAACTCCGGCTAAAGTCAAAGGCTTATGATGCACATTATTTTCTTGTATCAATTTCAAATAGTGATATACACGATTTGTGCATTGTGCAATTATCATTTCCACTTTCTTGTAAATTGTAATGAGTCGAGTTACATGCCCCATCAAGTACTCGTCGTGTGGGAACCATTAGGCCCAAACAAATAGGAATTGTATACTTGTAAAACGGTGACAAAGTGGACAATATTATTATATTTTAAATATATTATTGATTTTTCTTTTAGTGTAAAGTTTTAATATTGTAAGGGATGTAGTTGGGTTTGAATTATAGATAAATTTGGTATATTTTTTTGGTATTTAGTTGAAAGAATCCAAAATATTAATGAGATGTGTATAGATATTATCAAAAAAAAAATTCTCATTTCTTTTGATGATTAAGCTTTGAAAATAAAATAAAACACTTAAATGTAAAACAAAGGGGAATGTGGCAACTTTGTGAACCTATATTTAACTTCTAATGATATTATAAACTCAACTTCATACATTGAAGAATTTTTATAGCACATCTTGATATATATGGAGGACAAATAACTATATCTAACAATTATTGAGTTTGTAGAGAAGCCAAATTATCTGTAAAATCTCACATCATAGCTTCCTTTCATAAATATAAACTATCCTAAATTCTAATAATTAAATGATGTTACCTAATTTCATATTTCTATATATATATATATATATACACTGTCTTTAGGGTTGGTCTCATTAGTATGTTGTATTAGTGATGACTAGATCATATGTTCAATCATGATTTAAATTAGGGCATCGATTGTATCACCCGTTAATGTGTTAGACTTACCTTGCAACTGTATACTGTTGAATATGCCAAATAACTGAATCTTTCTAAAATAAGAGATGAAATAAAATGCATATCTCAAATACAATTTTTTTAATTGATAATATAATCATGAAATTTATTTATTTTTTAAAAATTCCATAATTTATAATGAATTTTCTAAATAAAACGCACAAATCTTATGAAAGAAAGGTGTCATTTGAAACTTAGATTATTTTGTGCCTTTAGTGTCTTCGAGTGAATAGCACACCATATGTAACTATAGTCATACATAACATATTAGGATTCGAGCAAGAAGCCCATACCAATTGGTTAATACATGGACAAGGTAATTTTAAAAAAATATTATATTTCGAAATAAAAAATATGAAAATTATATCGAATTTTGAAAATTAGACATTGAAAGGAATGATAAGAAGATTGTTCCATGTTGTGAAGATCTCATATGATAATATCACACCACATTAGATTTACAAAACATAAGAGCTAAAATATCATCTATGGAAATCCATCATAATCCATTATTTTCAATACATTATAATTGAATTACATTGCTCAATAAGAAGGATGTACATATAGGATGAGGGAAGTGCAACTACTACCTAGATCAGTGGTGAAGAACTCCCACTAATTGATATTGGTAGTTAAGTTAACTCCACACCACTGGGAAACTAACTCAACATAACTAGTAAGCTAACTCCACACAACTAGTACACCTGAGCAAGCTAACCCAAAAATAAAAAAACTTCAACTTGTATGAGTTTTTTGAAATAGTTACACTCAAAATTGGAAGATGTTGTATAAACATGAATCGTAGAATTTTGAGTCTAGTTTCTAAACTACTAAATTTTATTGAAAACAGATAAGTTTAAGTGGGTCAAATAACTAAAATACCAATAGGTGCTCTTATTTTTGTTAAAAAACATAACAGAGTGACTTTCGTGCCCCCCACCATTTTTTGAGCACCATTTAGTATTTTTGAAAACCCTTTGGTAGAAAGATAGCTAGGAGCATCTAGTTTGGGCTACATTTTTTTTAGATTTTTTTAGCGAGTATTTTTTTTATGATTTTTCTAGTACAAAAATTTTAAATTTAAAAACATAACGGATCTCCGACCATGCCCCCCCTAACTACCTCAAAAAATATCAAAAATTAGATTTTATTTTTTGAATGTGTATAGAATTACGCCTAGTTTGGGCTAGTATATTTTTTTTTCAATTTTGATGAGCCAAAAAAAGATATATGACAAAATATAGACATGTTTAAACTTCAAAAATAGCTATAAAAAGGCATTGTTAGAAAATAAATAATATGGAAACCTTATATTTAGTCAGAAAAATTTGAAAATTTATATTTTTAGAAAGTAGAAATCTGCTCTACATCGTGGTATAATTTTTTTAAACGAATCGATCATTTTATGTCAATTTATGATGGCGGAAGAGAGATTTTTGCATTTTCCTACAAAAATGCATTGTTTGATGTGTTTTTGCAGGTCCATGCCTCAGGTTTGGGGATCCAAACCGGATCCCCAAGCCTTGAGGCATGGCTTGGAAAAGTAAACAAACATAACGCGTACACGTTCCTAATAGTATAAACATGATATGTGGTTTTGGCATGCTTCTATTTACAAAAATAAATGTTAAGGTCACTAAGCACCTTATAAATAGTCTCATATTTAAATTTTTCATTTATTATTATTTATATTGTATTATTTTGTATACTTTAAATTTATTTTAGTAAATATAAGATGTTAGGGTCACTCTGCACCTTATGGAACTAGTCTCATAGCTCCATCTATCACAGTTTAGAAGATAATTTTTTATAGTATAATTTGGTCAGTACATAGGTAATTTTTAGGATTTCAGCATTCAGCCTAAATCTTTTAGCGTTTAAATTCTACAATCAAAACCCTAAACCCTAAACCCTAGGCCCTAAACCTTAACCCTAAACCCTAAACCCTTTGAGCCCTTAACCCTAGACCCCAAACCCTGAACCATGATCCCTAAACCCTAAACCCTAAACCCTAAACCATAAGCCCTAAACCTTAAACCTTAAACATTCATCCCTTACACGTGAGCCCTAACCCCTAAACCTTGAGCCTTAAGCCCTAAAATCTGAGCCCTAAGCCCTAAACCCTAAACCCTAAACCACTAAACCATGAAACCCTAAATGATGACCCCTAAACCCCAAAACCCTAAAATCCTAAACCGTAAACCCTTAACCCTAAACCCTGAACATTGAATCCTAAACCCTAAACCCTAAGTCCTAAACCCTAAACCTTAAACCCTAAACCCTAAAACCTAAACCCTAAACCTTAAACCCTAAACCCTAAACTAAATACTAAACCCTAAAACTTAAACTTCATGACCTAAACCTTAAACCCTCAACCCTTAAGCCTAATCCCTAAATCATAAACTATAAACCCTAAAACCAAAATAATAAATCCTAAACCTTGAACACTAAATCCTAAACCCTAAACCCTAAATGCTAAACCCTAAAGCCCTTGAACCCTAATTCCTCAGCCCTAAACCCTAAACTCTAAATCTAGAGCCCTTACCCATGAGCCCTAAACCATAAACCCTGAGCCTTAATCCCTAAGCCCTAAACCCTAAACCACCATGAACCATAAGCCCTAAATGCTAAACCCTAAACCCTAAAAAACTAAATCCTAAACCCTAAACCCTGACCACTAAATCCTAAACCCTAAACCCTAAAATCTAAAACATAAATCCTAAACCCTGACCCATAAACCCTAAACCCTAAACCCTAAACCCTAAGCCGTAAGCCCTAAACCTTAAACCCTAAACCTTAAACCCTTAACCCTGAGCCCTAAACACTAAATCCTAAACCCTGAACTCTGCAACCTAAACCTTAAACCCTCAACCCTTAACCCTGAGCCCTAAACCCTAAACTATAAACCCTAAACCCTAAAACTAAAATAATAAACCCTAAACCCTAAGCCTTAACCCCACACCCTAATTCTCTAAGCCTTGAAACACCTAAACCCTAAACCTAAACCATGTACCCTAAGCCCTAAACCCTAAACCGTGAGCCCTAAACCAAAAACCCTAAACCTTTAGCCCTAAACGCTAAATCCTAAACCCTTAAACCCTAAACCCTAAATACTAAATCTTCAACCCTAAAACTTGAACCCTAAACCCTAAACCCTAAACCCTGAGCCCTAAACCCTAACCATAAACCATAAACCCTTAACCCTACAACCCTAAACCCTAAACCCTAAACCCTAAACCTTAAATCCTAAACCATTAACCATAATCTTGAACCTTGAACCTTGAAACCCTATACCCTAAACCCTAAACCATTAAACCCTAAACCCTGAGCCCTAAACCCCTAAACCCTAAACCCTAAACCTTAAACCCTAAACCCTAAACCATAAACCCTAAATCCTAAACCTAAACCTTGAACCCTTGAAGCCCAAACCCTAAACCCTAAACCCTAAACCCTAAACCCTAAACCCTAAACCCTGAACCCTAAGACCAAAAACCTAAACCCTAAACCCTAAACCCTTGAGCCCTAAACCCTAAACCCTAAACTCTAAACCCTAAAAACCCTAAACCATGAGACCTAAAAAATACCTAAACCCTAAACTCTAAACATTGAATCCTAAACCCTAAACCCTAAATCATAAACACTAAACACTAAACCCTAAACTATGAAACCTAAACCATGAACCCTGAGCCCTAAACCCTAAACCTTAAATCATAAACCCTCAACCCTTTAACCATGAATAAATCCTAAACTCTAAACCCTAAACCATAAAACCTAAACTTTGAACCCTAAACCCTAAACCCTGAAACCTGAACCATGAGCCCTAAACTCTTAAACCCTAAACCTTGAGCCCTAAACCCTAAACCATAAATCATAAAACCTGACCCAAAGGAAAGTCCTAATAATATCATTCAGTGTGTTTCAATGTGTAGGGAATAGTGTTTCAGGTGATCAATCAACTCATTTATTTTTTATGAGAGACTACTTCTTTTGAAGGCCTAAAAAGGCCATTTTTGGCCATTTTGTAGCTAATTGAACACCCTTCAGAAGTTTTTAGAGAAAATATAAAGCATATGAGGGTGATTTCAGAGAGAATTGAAGATTTCTAAGTAAATTTAGGAAAGTTTAGGAAATAAAATCTCATTCAAGAGCAATCTTTTTAAGACCAGGTTTTTCAGGTGCAGGGAATGAAAGCTAAAACGGTAAAAGTTGACTTCTCTAGATGATTCTAGGAGTTCTAGAAAGACTTAGGATGAAAAAAATAGGAATTGGAAGGATATTAAAATAATATATAAGGTGGAATAATCAACATTCATTCAAGGATTAAATATTTCTTTAGGTACTGCAAAACTCTTCAGCTGCCCTTCTAAGTTCAAAATGAAATAGGACCTAAATTTTGAGTTGCAGGCATAATTAGATTTTTAGAATAGTTTCATTGATCGTAAAATGTGATTTGTAGTGTTTCAGTGAAGTATGGAGGTCAAGAACATGTAACTCATACTCAAATTTAATTCAAGGATTCATCCCCTATCCGGAGGTGGAAACCCATTTCCATGAGGAACAACTTGAGAAAAAAAAGTGTCCATGTACCATAAGCATGCTTACACCCAGGTTTCATCTTAGTAAATAAATTGAATTGTGAAGGATTCATCATATTCAAAGGTGAAATGTGGAGCTCAAGGAGTGACTTGATGATCATCATATCCTGACCGTGTCATTGTACCCAAATCTCTCCAAAGAACAAGCTAAAATGAGCTAGTCATGCCACCAAGGTATCCAGGACCATCATGTGTGAAGTATTAAGGCATCGTCTATCTCCATGAGATACATATGAGTAAAGAAATGTATGATAATATTGAATTTGATTCCATGAAAGGATGATTTTAGAGCCAAGAAAGGTGAAGGGATGATCTTTATATGGAGCACCATGTTTCTAAGAATGAGCAATCATCTGAGTTCACTTGATGCAATTCACTTGGTACTATTCGTAAAAAATCATTCAACACCTAGTAGTGTGATCACACCTTAAGGAGGAGGCACATTACAATCACCTCATTTTTTCCATAGGACAAGAATCCCATTCAGGGAGCAATCCTCTATCTAGAAAGTGAGGATCTCATTTTAGTAAGAAGTAGACAAGCATCATAGAGTTGATTCATGGTCAATAAAGTGAATTATGGACCAAATTTTAAAATTGGTATAAATTCAAGCAGTGGTAGTGCCAAAATCCAATTTGGAAGGTCAAAAAACCTACAAAATGACTATATGTTTTCCCAAAACAAAGACCGACTACAATATATATGGCCTGAAAGTTTTAGGTCATTGTTGAAATCCTGAAAATGAATAAGTACTGACCAGATTAGATTTTGAAAAACTATCTTCTAGATTATAACTGCCAGAGCTACGGGACCACTTCCATCAGGTGCAGAGTGACCCTAACATCTTATATTTACTAAAATAAATTTAAAGTATAAGATTTCTTATATTAACATTTATTTTAGTAAATATGGCTCCTTCAAGCCCTTACAAACTTCATATAGAGAAAAACATGTACGTGTTTTTGTGATCATAGAAACACGTTATCGCATTATAACGCGTACATTTTAGGTTCGTGAATTGCCAAGCCTAGGAAAACATAACATGATCGTGTTATTGCAAAATGTGATAAGTTTTACAATAATATTTACCACAAATTTGTAAAACAATATACATACACTTTGTGATTCATCAAAATATACATATATTATTAGTGAATTTAATATTTTCTTTAAAATTATGTACAATACATGTATTTATTAATTTTCTCCTTTTAAAATTTTAAATCAGAAAATCATATTAAAATAGCTCAATAAATACATTTATATTTACTAATTTTTTCTTAATTTTTTTTTTTTGGTAAATATTGGAAAAATATTGTCACTAAATGAAATATAGAATTTTACAATAACAATAAGTAAAGTCACTCCTACATTAAAAATAAATAATAAATATAGAGTTTTACAATAACAATAAGAAGAGGTTTCCTACATTAAAAATAAATATATTTTTTGAAACAAATATTATACATTTATTCAAAATTATTTTGAGAATTATATATTAAATAACAAAGAAAAAATCATGTATATAATATTGAATAAATGACATTGAAATGAAATAATAAAAAACTAAATGTCAAAAACAACTCTTTCCATTCTCATTTTGAATATCATGAAAGTCTTTTAATAACAACCTTAATACTTCCATCCTCCACTTCATAGATTTTATCTTTTTCTTCAACTTTGTCTTTGTTCTCTAAATGCACTCACATACACTCATTTTATGATTTAGCATCCGTATTAGTGTTAAAATTGTAGGTATTTTTTATTTTTATTTTTCTGAACATTAGTGTATAAATATTTTGTTGAGTATTTTGCAGTGATTATGACATTGGAAGTTTTTTTAAGTGTAGGATTAAAACACATATTTTTTTGTATGGAAAAAAAATTAGTATTGCTTATAGAATTGTATTAGAAAGGTAGCATTAGAAAATTTTTATCAGAAAAATATGTGAAATTTGACATTTATAATTTAATTTGTATTGCAATTTTATGAAGCTGAATATTCGTATTGTATTATGCGTTAGAAACAATTCTGTCACAAAGCAATCATCATTGTTGCAAATATATATTTGGTTGTGAAATTACGTCTGCAATTGAAAAAATAAAAAAAAATATAGTGATTGTAACAGTTTTGCATTACTTTTTTTTGAAAAAATATTCTATTATATTTTTGTTGATTAATTATACAATGAAGTTGGTGTTTGTTTATATTGTCATATATAGACAACGACAATGAAAATGACGACAATTTAAATAACTCACCAATAATTTTCATTAATATAATATTCATAAATGCATGCATTTAAGAAATTTAAAGTCAATACTTATTGTTGATGCTTGAAAATGTCACTCTTATTTGTTTCACCACAATGTTGCGTATAAAACACATAAGGTAAAGGTGAGGAGGAATACCTGTGAAGTCGAAGAGGTTGTGGCCGCGTTGTAGAATATCAAGACGATTGTGAAGAGCTCCTTTTTGGATAGGAAGGACTACCTGCAATAGAACACAAGACCACAAGATAACATTAATAATATAGGTTGGTGGACTACCTAGTGGGAGCTAGATCCGAGAAGTGGAGTGCTTCCTAGAAGACTATCAATCCACGTTCAAATACAACTTAATGTAGAGAAATAACATAAAGAAGGAAATCCTACTATAGTTGTACAATTTAGGTATCTCACACAAATAAAATAATCTAGATTTAATCTAATAATGCATATAAGACTTAATCTAGTAAAGGCGGTTGGTTATCAAGACGTGCAGGTGTAAAAAAAGGTGTTAAAGAGGTCTAGGTGAAGTTTTGTAGGGTTTTGAGATGTTTTGGGTGAGTTATTGACTTGCTGGTTTAGGGAAAATTACCAGTCACAGAGACCAATATTGATAGGCTAAACGATGTCGGTTTCTAGTAATGGCCGATGTCGGTTAGGTGACCGACATCGGTAGGGGAAGTTAGATTAAAAATACTAAAATGGGCTAGTTGGGAGCTAATTGTGATTACACAAAGAGTTGGGAAGGCTTAGGCTAGGTGCTATGATTTATGTTAAGAATCATAGATGGAAAAATATATGGTTAAGAGGTTAGAGAGGTTGAAATAGACAAAGTGTCAGGTGGATGGGTGTAGGAGATGCCCGAGAGATAAGCAATTTGTAGAATAAAGAAACCACTACCAAAAGCTAATGGAACTTAACAACATGATTAATATACTTATTTGGAGATTGCAGGTTGATAGACAATGGTGGGTGGTTGATAGTTGCTCGTAGAAGAAATGGATCTAGGTCTAGTGCAGTGGCAACGAAGCCTGTACGCTTCCCTGTGAGTGATCTAAAGCTGTGGAGTGAGAGGTTGGTTACTGGTGAAGAACTAGAATGATTTTGTATTGTGTTTGATCATCGGATTCTCTTAGCAATGTGAGAATGCCAGAATGCCAAAAGCCAAGATGTAGGAACCTGGGTAAAGGATTGGAAATTCCTTTTTAAAGGAACCGACGATGGTGAGGTGACCAACACCGACCGAGGAATAACCGGCGTCAGTTAGGGAGAAAAGGTTATATTTGCCAAAAATAGCCTTTTCCACCCTTTAAGTATGGGTCAAGATTTTTTTTATGGATTGGAGGTTTTGATTATCGCTTAATGAAGTGGGAAATAGGTGGGAGAAGTGTAGAAGAAGTCATAGTTAGGTTTAGAAAGAGTCATATTTAGTTAAGGAGAGTAGTGACTTAGTCTAGGTTAATAAATAGGCTTGGAATGGGTCCATGGTGAGGTGGAGGGGTGAGTGAATTATTAATTTAATATGGGTAGTTAAATTAATAATAGTGTGTAGAGGAGTCATGGTAAAGGGTATGTTATTCGAAGGGGGCCTAGAGGGGTGCGACTCAATTTTGGGTGTCTAAATTTTCCCATTTTTATCACGTAGTCTGTATTGATAAGAAATGATGACAAAAACAAAAGTGGCTGTCCTAAGTATGGGTTTAGGTTGCCCCAAGTATGGGTGGAGGTGATCCCCCTCAAACCAGGAACTGATGGAGTAACAAGAAGAATTGGTGATAGGTTCGATAAAGTGATAGGTGATAAAAACTGAGGTAAGGTGTGGGTATAGGAAATGGTGATGCCATTGTGGGTAATAGGTGGGGCCATTAAAAAACACACACATGTCTAGAATGCGATAAGGAACTAGGATGAAGAGCTCACAAAATATACATCGTCAAAGGTCGATAGTTTATCCAAACAAGGGTGATGTGGTCCAGGTATCCAAGGTATAGGATATGGTCCCAGAGACACAACAAGGCTAGGTGCAGGAACGGGTATAGGTGTGTTTCGAAGCACCAAAAGGTTTGGTCTGGTCAAGATAAACATCAAGGCATAAGGCAAGGCAAGGTCGATAGGCTAAACAACACGAGTAACGTCATCATAAGGTAAAACAAGTAAGCAAATTCAAGTGTCTCAGAGATGAGGTCGGTGTTGGTGTATAGGTAAGGTTGTAGGTAAGGTCGAGGTATAGGAAAAAAGGTGCCCCTAAGTACACTTAGGGAGAGGGTTAGGTGATAAGGCTACTAAGGGAACTTGTAGGGTTGGGGTAAGGCTAAGGTAGCAAGAAAATATCACCCTGCATCAAAAATTTGGGCAAAGTAGGTATAATTGGTTAGGAAGGGTGACCGATACCGGTTAAGAGGTAATTACTTTTGGTAAGGATGACCAACGCCGGTCACCTAGGGCATGACCAGGCCGACATCGATCGACTTGTCGATGGGTTAAAAGTAAAAAACCACATTAAATAGCTCATTTGAGAATTTTAACTTTGTGAAAATGATAATGAGAGAGAAAAAGCCGTGAAGAAAATGACAGAGTTGTCCTTACGAGTGTGTTGGTGAGAGGTTAGTGGTTGTTGAATTGGAGTTTTCCGGCCCACGATATCTACCCGAGAGATTGGATTGGTTGATAGCTGAGAGGTGGAGTGAGACATGATAGAGACAAGAGAGGGCACATGTAGAGGTCATATTCCAATTTCAGAGATCCCCCCATGGAGACAACATCGAGTAGAGGTAGGATTCGAGTTCCATTGGTGTTTTTGCTGAAAAATATGTAGAATAAATTAAAATTTTGGTTTTTGAAATGTGATGATATATTTTTTTAAATTTGAGTGAAATTTTGTATGGGGAGGGTAAAATTAGTTTAATTAGGGTCAAAAATGAATTCGAGGCCAATTTGGGTTGGTTTGGGTGGGTAGTTTAGGTGGTTTTTGTAATTTTGTTAAATGGGGGATGTGGGGGTTTAACACTAGGGCCAAACTAGTGACCGACGTCAGTCGACTATCGCCTAATGTCGGTAGGCTTACTGGCATCGGTGGGGTATAAGGGGGGACTAGTGCTAGTTGGGGTAACTGGTACCGATCATTGTGGAAAGTGACAAAAGTGTTGGAAAAGGAAAATTAGGGAGTTCTAAAGGTATGAGAAGGGTGGGTAGGTTAGGCCAAGGTAGGAATAGGTGTTAGGGAAGTCCAAGGTAGGAATAGGTGGGTATGGGAGTCTAAGGTAGGAATAGATGGGTTTAAGCCAGGTAAGGGTGGGTAGGGAAAAAATGAAAAGGTATAGGGATGGATAAAAGGTACAGGTCAACAATTAAGAATTAATACAAGGTGGATCAAGTAAGTTAGGTTAATAGGTCCAGGGGGGAAATAGATGAAACAAAGAAAGTATAGATGTTTAGGCTAGGTAGAATGGGTGTCAGGAAAGCAGGTTGGGTAAATGTGGGTAGGCTAGGGAAATATCATAAGGAAGATAGGTTGTAGGGTAAAATTGGTAAGGTGAGGTAGAATGTTGAATAGGTAATAGACAAGAGTAAATGATTAACTGGTGTGAATTTTGATGATACAGGAACGACAACAACTAACTACGAGAGATAGAATGCCACCCCTATTAGTGCATATGAGGCCTAGTGTCACATAGGAGGAGTGGTATCATATGAGGGATGTCAGGATGGACACTGTTAGATGGTATAGGAGGATAGTTCAGGATCACAACATGATGGTCGCCCTCATCGATAGATGTGATCACGCAACCAAAAAATTCCATCTAACTATTGGGGATATCGCGATCACCTTGGAGGATGCCTACCGGATCCTGAGGCTACTGATTATTGGGGAGAAATTGTATCGGATATCGTCAGATGAGGTGTTTATGCCTATGGTTACAATTTTTTGAGAGGTGATGATAGATTTATCTTATCACAGTGCTAGCATCAGTTATGGAGACATGTATGCCACAAATCCATATGAGACCTGAATTGCGATGTTGATGATGGTGGGGATTGGTTACTATGTGCTCACAGACTTTGAGGGTGGGATATTTCCACAGGAATTGATGGGGGTTTTGGAGGATATGATCGAGGATAGGGTCTATTTTATATGGGCACGATATTTTATAGTACAACTATACATGGAGCTGTGGGCATATAGGTGGATCCAGTGATTTGGTGTATGTTGTACTTATATTCTTCACTGTTGGGCCTACGAGCATATAGTATGTTTGCGTCCACCAGGCCTTCCACGCCAGGATTGGTACAAAGTGGTCTATAGGGTAGGTTTTAGGTGGTGGATCCAGATAGGGACACACGCGAGGATGGATGCAGAGTCACGATATGTGACATGCTCCAAGCATTTCCTGGATGGCTTATCAACAGTCAACATTATGTGGAGACCATATATTGGTTATCCTTCATTTGGAGGTATGGAGGAGGAGTTGGTAGGATTAAATCTAGTGAGATGGCTACATGGACGGAGACCTGGGGAGCATGAGATGATACCGATTGATTGGTTTCGACGTCAGTTTGGGCTACAATAGGATGTTCCTCCACCCTTCCCACAGTGCCACCGGGATGATGTGGAGAGACTACTATCTCCACCACATCCGACCGATCCAGTAGGTCAGGAGGAGCATGTGGTAGACAGGAGGATAAATGATGCAAGCTATACTAATGGGTATAGGCAGTGGTGGATAGCCCAACTACAGGAAACACCTCTTAGGTTAGGACAACTTGATTTGGTGACTGTGACTATTAAGAGGGATAGAATATAGGGACAAGTAGTTACTCTACAAGGGTAGGTCATGACATTACAGTGGTAGCTGGAAATAGTACAGGCACAAGTTTAGGCATAGGGTCCACCTCCATAGAAACATGACCCATAACCTTAGGTACAAGGGTAGGCACATGGACCACTATTATTGGGACAAGGTCCACAAGTAGGTGCTAAAGTTATGACATCGCCACAGGTTATTTCTATTGACAGGTACATGGCAGTTGTGATAGAGGCTAGATACTATGAGGATCTGCTTACATAGAGTGGTATCCCATTTGTGTCATATGCTGAGTATAGAGCACATCAGACAACCAGTGCGAGGACCAACTCATAAACCCATAGTACTAGTAGTTCAGGGACCCACAAGTCTGATGGATAGGTTCAATGAGAGGTGACTAGTTTGTGGAGACTAAGGCCAGGGGAGGGGACAAGAGAGAGCATCAAAGGTGTTGGGATCTCCTGGAGATGGAGATGTTGATTATGTTTATGATTTTTGACTATATTGGCCTACGTGCCAAAGTGGCGATATGTATATGAGAATTTTGAGATACTTGTATTTATATCTGTATAGACAATGTATTGATATACAAACTTTTAGATGTATAGATGGATGATGTTATTTATATATGTTGTGTTTGATTTTCATTTCCATTATATTTTTATCATGGAAACTAGATATAGGCATGGTTGATGCTATGATGGCGAATGATTACTTTTATTTCCATTGTATTAATGTCATGAAAACTAGAGGTATTCATGGTTTGGTTTAATTTATAATCTATTGATGTTATGGAAATTAGATGTATAGGCATGGTTTGGCTGAATTTCCAAGTTATTGATGTTATGGAAATTAGATGTATAAGCATGGTTTGGTTGATGTTGTCATGAATTAATGTTATTTTCATTATATTGATGCCATGGAAACTAGATACTTAGGGAGGGTTTGGTTGATGTTGAGTTGATTAAATTGTTTAATTTCCAAGTTATTGGTGTTATGGAAACTAGATGATTGGGCATGGTTTGGTTGATGTTGGATTGGTTTGTGTTAATTTCCAAGTTATTGTTTTATGGAAACAAAATAACTAGGTGTGATTTTTGGGGGAAAAATGGTGGGGTAAAAGAGTGTCCGAGCTAATAATCCGAGGGCCCCATACCCTTAGAGTGTTTCCTACATAGCTCTTGTAAAAAGGGCCTCAGGCTGATGTAGTTATCCCTTAAACCAGGGAAGAATGAGATTGAGTTAGGTAAGTTGAGTAAGTAGGTTTGGGTATGTATGGTGGTTGGATAGGTTGAATAGGTAAGTTGGTTGGTAAGGAATGCTTGAAAATATGCAAGGTCGAATGTTGAATAGGTAAGAGGCAAGATGAATTAGGTGTGGGCATAGACGAAGGTATATGATTGATTCAATTTTGATGGTCTTGTCTTGTTGAAGAAACAACAAGTAAAAAAATAAGAAAACAAAAGAAGTGACATGCCCATATTTGGCAATGACCATAAGTGTCATACCCATAGACTTATTGAACATAAGTCCCTAGATACACTGCATGAGTGATATGTCCATAGGTGAAAGAAGTTACATGATCACAATGTGTAGAATACATGTCACATCCCTTGAGTTGATTTAGAAGATAATAAACAGAAGGTAAGATTTAAGAGTTTGTTAAGTGTAACCTTGTTGTGGGAAAACATGCCCCCTTTGCAAGATACCCAAAACAAGAATAGGAAAGTCCATGACCAAAAGTTTGTATTTTTCTTGGCTTTTATTTTTATTTGTATAGATTGATCGATGTGGGAAGTCTATATTGGGATAGATAAGTTCTCCTTGAAGTTTTCATGAAGCTGATCGATGCGGGAAGCTCCAAGATAATTTAATTTGAGAGATACAGATTAGTCTTCTTTTTATGGGATAGATTAAGTGTAATAAGTGGTTAATTTTTTATAGTCCTTTGAGTGAGCAATCTACTTATAACAACAAGAGAGAGACATAGATGTCCTTTTGAGGGAATCATCTATTTACAAGAAGTTTGACTCAAGGAGTAGAGTTTTTTCATCCCATATATTTTGCTTTTTTTTTTGGACTTGAAATCATGGAAAATACTATAAAGAAGTATAGGCCTATTTTAGGAGGGAAAAACCATAGCACGAAAAGGTTAGCTATGAAAGAGGGGTTTCAAGTGATGAACGACCATGGAATTCCATCCTGAAAAGGATGAAAAGTATCCGTGAGAATCATGCCATGAGTAGAGCTCTGGTAATCACTTTTAAGACAAGGTTGAATAGTAACGGAGAATCACACAATTCTGTTTGAGTTGTTGGTCCTTAAAAAAGGTAGGTGAAAGGAAAGGATCACTCAAAGGACAAGTATATAAGTGACATAAAATGATGTAGTAATTTATTCAACAATAGAACAATCGAAGATGCAAGGCATTAAGAATATTAGGTTTAGGTTTACCCTTAAGGGAAGATAAACGATAAGCTCCTGATCCATAGGTATGGGTGACAATACAGGGTCAAAGCCAATTTGGAGCAACCTTGCCTCATTTATTTTTCTTAGCTTTAGTTACATGTTGGTTTTCCTTGAGGACAAGGTCACCAATATTGAAGGTTCATTCACGAACATGTTTATCATAGGCATACTGGATGTGCTATTGGTAGATTTTGCAATGGTCAAGAGCATATAAATGACGCTTGTCCAAAAGATCAAGTTGCGCCAATCGTTCTTGGCGAAAATATTCGTCAAAGAGCATATCCTTGAGTTATATACAAAGAGATGGAATTTGGACTTCGAGAGGCAGGACAACCTCTATGCCGTAGACCAAAAAAAAAAGGTGTGGCATTGGTTGAGGTGCGGATGCTGGTGCGATAAGCCCATAAGGTGAAAGGAATGTGTGTGTGCTAGTCCTTACCAGAGTCATCAATGACATTCATAAGAATTTTTTTGAGGGTTTTGTTGGAAGATTCGGCTTGGCCATTTTCCTATGGGTAATAGGGTGAAGAGAAGTTAAGTTGAATGCCAAAGTTGTTGTATAGTTTTATAGGGTTTTGTTTTTAAACTATTTTCTGTTGTTAGTGATAAGGCGACGAGGAACACCAAAATGGAAAATGATATGGTGGTTGATGAATTCTACTATCTTTTCAGATTTTTTAGAAATGAGAGGGATGGATTCCACCCATTTTGTGTAGTATTTGGTCACTGTGATGATCCATTGATGCCGTTGAGAGGAATGAGGGTTAATTTCTCTAATGAGTTCCAAACCCCATTGAGAGAATGGACAAAATTATCTGGTGACTTGTAAGGAGTGACTAGGGGTATGATGAAGGTTAACATGCTACTGAAACTTCACACAACAATTAACGTAGTCACAACAGTCTTGGTTAAGGGTTGGCCAGTAATAACCAAGGCAAAGGATACACTTGGCAATAACAAGGGCACTGAAATGTCCACCAAAAATCCCATCATGGATTTATTTAATGGTGTATGGAATTTCAGAACTGGTGAGGCATCGTAGGAGGATATCATCAAATCCACATTTGTAGAGAAGACCTCTGATAATGACGTAACAAGAGACACTTTTTAGGAAGGCTCATCATCCATTGTGAGTGAGATCTGGAGGAAGGATGAAAAGAGAGAGGTAGTCAACGAACTTATTATACCAAATGTCACGTGGGTCAGTTTCGATTCTTCCCATAAAATTGACACTGCGGATAAGATAAGAGGGTGACTACAATCATTGTACTATGACAAAGATTTTAGAGTTTGAAGGTGACACATGTATTTGTGAGGCGAGGAAAGCCATGGTATCCACGAATTTGTTAGTGGATCACGTAGTGGTTTGAATGAGGTAGGTGTAAAACGTGGTCAAAAGTATGGCAACATGATGTTTATACTTTTGAAGGACCTCCTTGTGACACTGGTACAAACCATTGACTTGGTTCACAACCAGTTGAGAGTTACCAAAGATATTAGTGGATTTATCATCTAAGGCTATGGAAATATGAAGGCCCAAGACAAGTGCTTCATACTTGGCGATGTTGTTGGTGCAGTAGAAGTCAAGTTTAAAGGATAGTGGCATAGGCTCACCTTCAAGAGAAATTAGGATGACTGCTACACCACCCCCGAATTGAAATTTAGAACAGTCAAAGAATAAGGTCATCTGATAAATAGTGTCATCTAGGGAAAGGGTGGCAATGGATTCATCAGGAAAATTGAAGTTAGAAGATTGATTTCTAGGAAGAGGAGCATCTACAAGATGATCTGTAATGGTTTTTCCCTGGAAAATTTTTTGATGAACTGATTCCAGGTATATGTTTCAAAGGAGCATGAGCCAATGCGCAGTTGTTGGTTTTGTTAAGGTTTAACATACATGTAATGCAGAGGGTCGGTGTTGGTGATGATGAAAGTTTTGTGATTAAGGAGGTAGTGGCAAAGTTTGGTGGCCATGAAGACCAAGGCTAGGGAAATATTTTTAACATGAGTATACCTAGTTTCATAGTCTAAAAGAGTATGAATTATATAATAAACCACTTTCTCCTTGTGTTTCTTGTCAAGATGAGTGAGCATGGGACCCAAGGAATGATTAGTAGTAGAAATGTAGAGGTAAAAATGTTTTTCATCTTTAGGTGGGATGGGCACAGGTGGTTGAAGAAGGAATTTATTCAATGCTTCAAATGCTTTATGACACTCATCGTCTAATTGAAGGAGACATACTTGTAAAGAAGATGATGAAAAGGGTGATATCGGTTAGAAAGTTGGGAAATAAAGCGTCCAATGGATTGAAATTTTCATTGTAAACTACGAAGCTGTCGAATGTTAGTTGGTGGAGGCATCTCGAGAATAGCCTTGATTTTTGTGGGATCGACTTCGATGCCTCATAAAGAGACGATGAAACCAAGGAGTTTTCCAAAGAGAATGAAAACGACACACTTCTTTGGCTGAAGGCAAACACAATATTGAATGAGATTATCAATGATGATTTTAAGGACTAGGAGATGTTTGGCATGAATTTTGGGCTTACCAGGAAGGTTGTTGACATAATATTCCAATATCTCATGCATGATATCATGGAAGATATAGGTCATAACACACTGATAAGTGGCACCAATGTTTTTCAAGCTGAAGGGCATGACATGATAATAGAAAGTCCCCTAAGGGGTGATGAATGCAAGTTTTTATTGATCTTTTGAAGTGAGTAATATTTGAATATAACCCGAGAGTCCATCCATAAGAGATAACATCTCATGGCCAGATGTAACATGAACAAGTTGATTGATGCTAGGTAGAGGAAAGTCATCCTTAGGGCAGGTGAGGTTAAGGTTGTGGAAGTCCATGTAGATGTGGAGTCCCCCAACTTTGGTGACATAAACAATGTTAGAAATCCATTGTGGATAGTCAATGGGTAGAATGAAGGAAATAGAAAGAAGGTGATGGAGTTATTATTTCACAAGAAGGATAATGTGTGGATGAATTTTTCACAACTTCTGTTTCTTGGGTTTTACATTGGGGATAGTCAGGATATTGTGGACCACGATACTAGGGTCAATATTGGGCTTATCGACATAAGACCACACAAAAGCGTTGCTATGATCTTGAAGGAAAGAGGTGAAGGCTTCTTATTCGACAGAATCTAAAGATTGGCCTATCTTTAGAATTCAAGGGTCATCCTGAGTGTGAATGTTGATCTCTATGATCGATTCATTCAACATGGTTTGTGTCTCAGAAGGTAACGAATGGTGAATGCAAGAATATTCTACACCTAAGTAGGTGAGAATATAATCGTCATCCTGACATTGAATGACATTGATATAAGGTGTGTCATAATCTAACTTGTTAGGATAAAGAAGAGGGTGGCTCGCCATCATGATGATAGGTCAACAGTCCCAAGGAAAAAATGTTCATGAAAAAAAGTTAAGAGGGATGGATTTTGGATCCATGGGCTTCGTGGGTGAAGGCAGTGCGATAGGTGAGGATGGCGGGGAAGAATTTTCTTCCTCAACAAGGGTAACACGAACCTTCTTAGGAGAAGGTTGTGAAGAAAAACCAAGTCCACAATAGTCTTTGTGTTTTCGGGTGGTGAAAGGTATGACTGTGTGACGACCTTTCTCATAAAGACCAAAGCCAAAACCCTTCCAGAAACATCGATGAAGAAAAGTGTGGGTGAAGCAGTTAGTGAGGTATTGGAAGTCAGACAAGAAAGGATGGGTTTGGGTAGGTGGTTTAGGAGAATAAGAAGAAGTGTCTAGTACCCCATATGTTAGGTTGGTACGAAGGTGGGGAGGCCTATATGGAAAAACCTCTCCTATATGACAGTCATAATGTGGGTGTTGGTGAAGGCTTCCGTACTCCTGAGGAGTAAGGAAAGGTCTATGTTGTATAGGTAGTACTCTTCTAGGAAAAGGCATTGAAAAACACCTACTAAGGGGTAACAGGTTGGTACTTGGGTAGCGGGGATGGATGAGTTACTCGAAGCTGGAAAAGATGAGGAATTAGTTACTGGTGAAATAGGTGGGTTGATAGATGGGATAGCTATGACATCAGTGGGGATAGATGGGCTGGTGGTGGAAGGTGTGACAGAAGTGGTAGATGAACCGACTGTGGAAGGTATAGTAGAAGAAGATGGAGTGGTAGGGGTGGTAGATACCTTGAATAGAACAAGGACATCATTTGGGTGGTAGAGCATGTTACAGGTTTTAAAAGGGGAAGGATCCACATTAATGGTGTAGGGATGCCCTTTATATTCAAACTTTAGGAAATGGTGAAGATTTGAAGCGACACACCCCATAACATGAATCCAGGTTCAGCCAAGTATCATGTTATATTGAAATTCCCCTTCAAGCACGTAGAATAATTCGAGACTGGTGCAGGGACCCACGCGAATGTTGAGGATGAATGTTCCAAGTGTAGAAGTCATGGCATCATTGAAAGAACACAACATAACACAATTTTTATGCATGAAATGGAAGGGTATGTGCAATTGTTCATATGCATGGGAAGAAATGATATTAATGCTAGAATCTCCATCAATCATAATGCGTCATACACGAGTATCATTGATGTATGCGGTGATGAAGAGGGCGGGATTAGGATCATCTGATTATAGAGGAGAAATCTCTGAATCATCGAAACTTTCGGTGAACACTTGAGGAGAGGTAATGGGGGTAGAAGTTTGGGGTAAAGTGGTGAGGGCATCCAAACGATGAGTGGTAAAGATGAAGACTACAGGTGTAGGATCATTTGGTAGAACCTCGATGGATTGCAAGAACTCAATGAGGGATTGATGATGAGACTCAGATGTTTGAATTAGGTCATACAAGGACATCTTCAAAGGAGATTAATGAAACTGTTTAGTCACAGAGGGATGTGTGATTTTGTTAGAAATAGGATAGGTCAGCCCACATATGGTTATCTTGGGGGAAGGTGTAGGTGGAATGGCATGTGAAGGTGTATTAGATGGGATACCAATTTTCTCTTTTCCTTTATCTTTTTATGATCAAGTGGATACTTAGACCATATTTATTTCAAGTATTGGAGGAGGAAAATAGGGTTGTGGAGATGTAGGTAAAGGTTGCTGAGTAGATATAGGGCTAGGCCATATGGTAGTGGGAAAAGAGGGAATGGAATTCTCCTCCAACAAGTCATGTTCATCGAAGATACCATCCAAAGTACAGAGTTGAAGGAGAATATTTTTGAGAGATTTACAACCTTCGACATCATGCCCTGGTGAGCGATGATATGCATAAATTTTGGTGTCGCCAAACCCTATTGGTTTGGGTTTGAGCGGCTCATAAGGTTTAATAGGTGGCAATGAGATAGTGGTGGTTTTTAACAGCATAGTGAGGATGTTAGAATAGGATCCTGCCAATGGATCACAATGAGAAGTCAGAGTTGGCTTGGGTGAAGGTGTGGATGATTTTCCTGGGGGAGGTGTTGTTGGAGGTGGTATAGGTGTGACTACATTTCGGGTACATAGAGAAGGTTTTCATTTTGGTTTAGGTTGCACCTTTTTGGGTAAAGGTGCAAGAGGGGTGTGTGAGGTAGAAGGAGATGTAGAAGGCTGGGGGTACCCTAGAAAGACAAGGTGAGAGTGGTGACATTGGAAATATTGTGGTTGTAGGTAATGGAGAAGATGAAGGTAGAAAAGGTGATGAAGGTGAAGCTTTAGCAAAAAGAGAAGGTAATGGTGTGAGTGTGGACCTAAAATCGAAGGTAGAGGTGAAGGGGAAAGAGAAGGCATGGGATAGACTTGAATGCAAGGCTTAGGAGGTTGGATTTTCCTCTTAGATGTAGGAGTCTATTTTGTGACAAGTGGTGATTGGGTAGACAAGTCTACTTTTACCGTAGGATGGAGTAGGTGATGGGTGTCGTTATTCCCTTCATTTAATCAACTTCTTGTTGATGTCATATCAAACCAGGGGTGTGTCCAAAGCTATATGCAACAAGAGTACTTTAACTGATCTAGTAGTTGCTGTAACTATTTTTATATTTTATGGGGGATCTCCTTAATGTCTTAAGGACTTATTGGTAAAACCTTATTCAAATTAAACTATGAAAACTTGTTGAAAGTAAAACACACTGAAAGCTTGCTGAAAGTGAAACACATTGAAAGATTGCTGAAAGGAAACACACCGTGCAGAAAGGAAACACACTTGCTTTTGAAAGTAAACGCTCAGATTAAAATGCTTGAAAACAATTGCAAGAAATATAAAGATTTATCTAAACACATGTAGGAACATATATACAACAGAATTTAACTGAAAGAACTAAAGCAATACAAAATTAACATATCTAAGCTATTTGCTGAAGAAATATAAATACCAAATAAATGAATATTCTGGTCCTTGGGGGAGTGGGCCCTTGCTCCTCCTTAAATTAGGATTTTAACAACTCAGAATTATCTCAAATCAGAATGGCTATTTTATTAATGAAAACATTCAGTATTACAAAATGTACTGGATCTGAATACTTAATCTATTTCTTTTCTCTGTCCTATATCTCTAATTATCTCCTTTTTCTATCTAATGCAGATATACTTTTATATACATTTTATAATCCCAGCTGTCTCAATGATTCTGATGAAACCGAATCATGCTCAGATTAGATGCTGAGTCGGATGGCGGTTGATCAGATAACTATAGGATAAATCTTCCTGGATCTGTGTTCATAAATCTTCTTGTCCTTCATGATTGTAGATGTAAAATTTCTGGATGTGGTTTAAAATAGATAACTCCCATCGGTTCCGGAACTTTGGAGAGGTTCCAGAACCATAGGAAAATTTTAAGAACCAAAACCTGTGAGAGTTCCAGAGTTGTCCCCAGGAGTTCCAGAACTAAATTCTGGATTTCCGGAACTAATTCTGAAAGTTTCGAAACTAATTGATGACTGTGTGATGGAGTTTCAAAACTAGCTTGGAAGTTTCGGAACTAAGATGTGTAGGATCATATGCTATAAAAAACATACTGAACGCCACCTACTTCATTTCCTCGACTGATTATACCTGTTTTATTACAAAACTAAATTTAAACACACAATATGTTAGGAATTTAAGATTTTTTAACATTAGGATCACAATCAATCAAAATACAGACAGTTACATCCTAACTCATATCAGATCAACTAAAAGTCACACAATGTAATCAAACTTAATCAAAAGGAGAGTATGATGAGATCATATATTATACATTAATTGGACATATACTGGCATCATCATTTCCCCCAAACTTACTTGTTTGTAAGTCCCTTTACAAACTCATTCTTCAAAAGTAGGATCATATGTTTTGCATTCCATTTGATTGCTCCGATCAAATGGCTGAAACTAAATTTTCCAATGCTTAAGCTCAGATGTATTGTACCCAGCTCCTTTTTTTATTTCCCTCTCCCACTTTTCAAATTCAACAGTCTTGAGGTTCTCTATTCTTCCAAGGAGACATGGGGGTGAGAAGTAGAGGTGGCCTTGTTCACATTCCCATCCATATTTGGCTGTAGGTTTCATTGACTTGGGGAATTATTGTGCATAATGCTTTGGCCCTCTCTAAACTCCATATCAGATTTGTAGGGGAAATTACTTCCCTTCTTTTCAAAGCAACATTAAGGAGTTCCCACCTTTTTGAGCATCCTTCATAAATATCTTCAAAATTTTCCTCCTCATAGGAGGTGAAGGCATCAATACTCTTTTACAGAATAACAGGGTAATGTGTCTTGAATCTCTTATCAAAGACACGAGTTCTGAAATGTGTGAGGAAGGTAGAAGGTTTACCATAATGAGTTCTCATGTAAAGGCCTATTGAGTTGGCTTTCAATAAAAATTCAGATTCTCTTTCCTTCCATGTAATTTGGTTTTGTAAAAGAGAGACAAATGCATTGAGTTGGCTCTCCCCTACATATAAGTTAATCATAAATCTTGTGTTTTTCTATAGCATATAATTGCAAAGATAAAATTCACACAGGAGATTTTTCTGTTTAGGGTTGGATAGAGAGTAAGCTGCCATGAATTCAGATTCATCTTGAACTCATGTGGAAGCCCACATGCAATTCTTGACAACTGCCAGCAATGAACTGATCTTCCAAAAACACACTATATGCAAGAGAAGGTCTCCTGCAGGCAAGCAATTTCTCACTCATAATACCGACCATATGAATTTTGGCAAGACATTTATATTTATTTCCTTCCTCATAAATTTTTTTTCCCATTCCTTTCTTGCCTTCATCTCTTCCTCCATCTTGGTCTTTAATTCCTCATTTGATCTTTTGTCTTCTCTGAGCTCTCTGCAAATATCATCCCATTGCTGTTTTAGTGGCAAATAGGTCAACTCAGTCTGTGTAGAGGCTGTGGACACAACACTCTGTTTTCTGGAAGTTTGGAACTCTTCCTCCAACCACTGGTTTATTCATTAAATACTTAATTTCTGAATGATCTATGTGTACAAATATCTTGTACCCTGTAATATAATGTCTGAATTTATTGATTGCATAAATTATAGCAAGAAATTCCTTTTCAGTGGTGGTGTAATTCTTTTCAGTGGGAGTAAGATTCTTGCTAAGATAGTAAATGACATACATCTTTCCTTCTTCATCTTTTTGTCCCAATATTGCACCAATGGAATAATTTGAGGCATCTGTTTGGATATGAAATGGATTTTCCCAATTATAACCTCTCAATATTGGGGCACTGATTAATTTTTTTTTAATTTCTTTAAAAGCATGCTAACAATTTTCATCCCAAAGAAATTCACAGTCCTTAGTTAGCAAATTAAACATGGGGACAGAAATTTCACTAAAATCTTTTATAAAGCGTCTATAATACGCAACATGTCCTAGAAATGATTTGATATCTGTGGGAGTCTAAGGGATAGGTAAATCTGAAATGATCCTAATTTTGTTTCGATCCACCTGAATTCCTTTTTGTGAAATATGGTGTCCTAATACAATTCCCTCATCCACCATCATCAAACATTTTTCATCACTAAGAGATAGGTTTTGTTGTTTACATCTTGTTAACACTCTGTCCAGATTTCTCAAAGCATTTTCAAATGTATCCCCATGTACAATGAAGTCATCCATATATACTTCAACACAATCATTTGTTAGATCAACAGAGATTGCAAGTACAACTCTCTGGAAAGTTACAGGAGCATTGCATAAACCAAATGGTAACACTCTATAAGCAAAGGTTCCCCTTGGACATGTAAATGTAGTTTTGTCCTGATCCTCAGTAGTAACTCTGATATGATTGTACCCACTAAAGCCATCCAAGAAAGAAAAGTACTGTTTACCTGAAAGGTTATCTAAGACTTGATCTATGAATGGTAAGGGAAAATAATCTCTCATTGTGGCTTTGTTTAGTTCCCTATAGTCAACACATATTCTCCATTTTCCATTCTTTTTGGGAACAATTACAAGAGGAGATACCCACTGCCTATCTAAGATAGGGTAGATGAAACCTACTTGTAATAGTTTTTCAATTTCTTGTTTGACTATATCCCTTAAAGCTGGGCTAATCCTTCTTTGAGGCTGCCTAACTAGTTTAGTGTTTTTAATATAGATGTGATGAGTGCAGATACTTGGATGAATCCCCTTCATATATTTGTAATCCCAAGTAAAAGCTTTAGTATGATTTTTTAGAACATCAAACAATTTAGCTTCTTCATCCTCTTTCAACCAGTTATTAATGTTTAAAGTTTTTCTTGGTTGAATTTCAACATGCTTAGTTCCAATATGTGATGAACTGATTTGTGGAAAGGGTTTCATTAAAGTATTGAAATGTGGTAACAACATAAGCAACATCTCTAAAAGTTCCTTCAGACAGAATACTGGAAAAAAGACAATAATGAGAATTATGATACTTATCTCTTTGTAGGCCAAATTCCTCATCACTGCTACTTTCCAAAAATTCTTCACCACTTCCTGATGTACTTGAAAATGAAGCTACTGATTCATCCTCTCCCCACGAGAAATATCGTTCCTCCGGAGTGAAATCATTTTCAATCAAAGAGAACTACTGTTGTCGTGGTTCCAGAACTATAGCCGAGGTTCTGGAACTAAGTTCGTGGGTTCTGGAACTATTTCTGATTACACTAAAGACAATAGGTCCTCATCCAATGGTGAATTAATCATCTCTTCTAATTCTCTTACATGATCTTGAAATGTGATCATAGCCAAAGAAGACAAATTTTGCTTATTAGTTTAAGGAGAATCAACCCACAATTGTTCATGACTGTCAGTGAAAGGTTGTGCGGTAGGATATAAGGAAATTTGTTTAGAGTTATTACCATTCGAGATTGTCATATCACTTGACATGTAATCTATCAAAGCAGCAATTGTAGCTAACCATGGTCTTCCCAAAAAAATGGGATAACCCAATGTTTTACCTTTTGGCTGCAATATAAGAAATTCAACTGGATATTCCCATGACTCTACCATCATCGCCACGTCTTTTATAATTCCTTCCAGCTTTTCTACAGACTAATATTCCATCTGTAATATGGTATTAGTAGGTTTTATACCCTCTAATGGTAATGTTTTCAGAGTATCCACTGTCATTACATTGATAATAGCTCCCAAATCTATCAAAACATTATGTACATCCTTATTTCCTATAGAGACAAAAATAACAAGACTTCCAGGATCTCCGTATTGGGGAAGTAATAGTTTTCCTAGTAATAAATTAGCAAGTTTCCCATCTAATTTGATAGTCTTGGGATACTGTCTTTTTCTTCCTGTTTTTTTCATGCATAATATTTTGATCAATTTGTTCAATTATGGAATATCTTTAATTACTTGTAATAGTGGTATTTCAATATTCAATTTCCTTAATTCCCGAACCAATTCAGACTCCTTGATTTCTATATCTTCTTTAAATCTCTCAGGAAATGGAGTCTCAATAGTGTTGCTATCTGGCTCCTTTTCTTTTCTTTCTATATCCTCTTTTGGAACAACAATACTAGGGTTCTCATTTTCTTTTGTCATTTCAGTGATTATAAGGGGTGGACTGTTAATGATTTCCCATATCTAGTTTGAATATCCTTATAATCCATAGCATGTAAATCAATTTATTTTTCAAGTTCTATTCCATAAACAAGAGTTGTTTGTTTGTTTCTGGGGTTTGCTACTGGCTTTGCTGGCATTTGTGTTTGGGCTACATTCTCAGTTTGTGAATTCTGTGCAGGGGATCCCATTATTGCCTGTTGATTCTAATTTGGATATGTTCTTCCTTGGGAATAATTAGGGTTCCATCTAAGTTGTGACCAAGCATAAGGATTTCCTTGACCAACCCATGGTTGTTGATGTCCCTGAGCATACCAGGCTTGATTTACCCAATCTTGAGGGTTCCAAGTTGGTTGAGGTACCAAGGTGGTTGTCCCCAATTTTGTGGTACTGCTTGAGTAGCCCATGGTATTGCCCACGGATTAGGGTCTGATCTTAGCATAAACTACCCTTGGTTAGGTTGTCTCTGAACAAAATTCAATTCTTCAGTTGTAGATGAGGCACTGGTTTGTTTAGAGCTGATTTTTAATGACAGGAAGTAAAGAACAAACATCAGTATCATGTTCTTTAGATTCACAGATAAGACACATTTATGTTTTATCCAAAGGAAAATCTCTTAATGCATGCTTCTTCCTGCATCTAGGATAATACATAGCCAATGGTTCAGTTTTGGAATTTTCTTTAGCTTGTAATCCATCCATAGTAGAGGTTAATTGCACTAAAATGTATATTTTAATGTTTGCTAACTCATCCATTAGTTTGTTCATATCTGGATTCAAAATTTTTACTGATTTTCTTTTCCTAGGTCCACCTCTTGTTCTGGAATAGCTTCTACAAATCTCTTTAATTCCATTCATTCTTATGTGATTAATGTCTCCCCCTCTTATCAAGTTAAGGGCTTCTCTAGATTCGTCATCCAAACCTTTGATAAAAATGGTTTTACTTAATTCCTCTGTAAGTAAAAAATCCACATCTTTTGCTAACAAAGAGGAATCTGTCTAAATAGTCTTCTATGTTTTCGTCCTCTTCCTTCTTGATTTTGAAGAATTCTTCCTTCCTATTTATTCCTTTGCAATAATCCTGGTATTTATCTAGGAAGGTAGTATGCATTTGGGCCCAAGTACTAATAGAGTTGGATGTTAATCCCATGAACCACCTCATTGCTGCATCCTTCAAAGTGGATGGAAACAACTTGAGTTTTTGATTATCTATTTTATAATCATAGGTTTGACATAACACCTTGAATTTAAACAGAAATTGGTCAGGATCTTCAGATGACATCCCTATGAAGGTGGGTAAATCCTGTAGGTGAGATATTTTGCATTGATGTGTCATCATCTCCCAATTGGATTGGATAGGTAAAGGTCCTATCAGGTACTCCCTCAGCTTCTCGTGCCATTTCAAAATATTTTCTGAAGTTTCCTCCCTATCAATGTGGTAGGCTGTATGCTTTGGGAAGGTGAAAAATTAGGAGTAGGAGGTTGACTACTTAATTGAGAATCAAAACTTACCCTCAATGGATCTTGGGTAATAATCCTTCTCCTAAAAGTTCTACTCCCTTGAGGTGACTGATCTAAGAATTCCAAGAATGGCAATTCTATTTCTTGTCTGACAGGGGATGGTGGTGCAACTCCAATTCTTAATCAATTTCCTTACTTTGACTAGAGGATGTTATGAATTCTTGTGAATAATTTTTTTGGAAGGAATCTACCCTGTGAGTCTCTTGGTCTACTCATATATTTTGTTTCATAGTAGGGAAGATTCTTCAACTACTAGATGTATGTTTTGTTGCTCTTGCTAACACTTAATTAGAAAAATTCCAACTAGTGTTCCTCGGCAATGGAACCAATAATGATGTGTGCTATTATTCCCTTCATTTAATCAACTTCTTGTTGATGTCATATCAAACCAAGGGTTTGTCCAAAGCTATATGCAACAAGAGTACTTTAACTGATCTAGTAGTTGACTATAACTATTTTTATATTTTCTAGAGGATCTCCTTAATGTCTTAAGGACTTCTTGGTAAAACCTTATTCAAAATAAACTATGAAAACTTGCTAAAATTAAAACATACTGAAAGCTTGCTGAAAGTGAAACACACTGAAAGCTTCCTGAAAGGAAACACACCGTGCAGAAAAGAAACACACTTGCTGTTGGAAAATAAACACACTTGCTTTTGAAAGTAAACACTCAGATTAAAATGCTTGAAAACAATTACAAGAAATATAAAGATTTATCTAAACACCTGTAGGAACAAGTATACAATAGAATTTAACTAAAATAACTAAAGCAATATAAAATTAATAGATCTAAGCTATTTGCTGAAGAAATATAAATACCAAATAAATGAATATCCTGGTCCTTGGGGGAGTGGGCCCTTGATCCTCCTTGAATCAGGATTTTTAACAACTTAGAATTAATTCTCTCAAATCAGAATGGCTATTTTATCGATGAAAAAATTCAGTATTATAAAATGTGTTGGATCTGGATACTTAATCTATTTCTTTTCTCTGTCTTATATCTCTAATTCTCTCAGTTTTGTCTATGTAATGCAGATATGCTTTTATATACATTTTACAATCCCAACTGTCTCAATGATTTTGATGAAATCAAATCATGCCCGGAATAGATGCTGAGTCAGATGGAGGTTGATCAGATAGCTGTAGGATAACTCTTTCCTCGATCTGCGTTTAGAAATCTTCTTGTCCTTCATGATTGTAGTGTAAAATTTTTAGATGTGGTTTAAAAATAGATATCTCCCATCAGTTCTGAAACTTTGGAGAAGTTCCAGAACCATAGGAAATTGTTAAGAACCAAAACCTGTGATAATTCCAGAGCTGTACCCAAGAGTTCCAGAACTAAGTTCGAAAATTCCGGAACTAAATTCTGGAGTTCCGGAACTAAGTCCAAAAGTTCCGGAACTAAATGATAATTGTGTGATGGAGTTCCGGAACTAGCTTGGAAGTTACAGAAATATAAGCTGTGTAGGATTAGATGCTATCAAAAACATACTGAATGCCACCTACTTCATTTCCTTGACTGATTAGACCTGCTTTATTACAAAACTGAATTTAAACACACACTATGTTAGGAATTTCAGATTTTTTAACATTAGGATCAAAATTAATCAAAAGACAGACAATTACATCCTAACTCATATCAGATCAACTAAAAGTCACACAATACAATCAAACTTAATCAAAAGGAGAGTATGATGAGATAATATATTATACATTAATTGAACATATACTAGCCTCATCAGTAGGCTAGGTGTTGGTAGGACCCCTAATGAAGTGGTAGGTTTAAGTGTGGATAGGGGTTTGGGTGAAATCGAGGCTAAAGAAGAAGGGGTTGGTATGAGCGGCTCAGGTGCCATAGTTTTAGTTTCCTTGAATACCTTAGGATAGATAGTTGAGGTAACTAGGGATAACATATGCATTTGGGTGGATACTGAGAGTCAAAGGCACCCCCAAAGTGTGGAATAATAAACATATTCCAATCAATCCACCAAACACGAGAATATTTTTGGTTTAGAAGATGACGAACTAGTGGTAAAACCCATTTATAAATTTGAGTCTTGTGATACAGAGGAGTTTTTTGCCTCTGATTCAGTAGGAAGGAGTGATGTAAGAAGGTTGATAGGATCTTAGAAGACCATGGGAGAAGCATCTCCTATCGGAAGAGGAGATAAGAGACGATCCTCTATGGGTTGAGGAGAAGGAAAAACAAATGATGTATACTCCTCTTTAGGTAGATAGGTGGATAGGGTTAGCTCCTCCTTGGGTAGAGGAACATGTGAGATAGGTTTGGCGGTAGGTAGTGAAATAGATGGGGTAGATTCCTCCATGGGTAGAGGATTAGGTGTGATAGGCTCCTCCGTGGGTAGAGGAGTTCATGCAAGAATTTCCTTGATAGATGTTATGGGAGGAAACTAGCCAGATGGAATAGGTACTATTTCGAAAACAACATGAACCTCACACACATTGGTGTCACTAGTTGAGGTCTCTAAAGTTTGGTTTGATGAAGGTGTGTGATTAGGAAATAGTTTTTTAAACACACCCATATTGGCATTGGCAGGTGCATTAGGGTTGTCTAGGACGAGATCTCCACTATCTAGCATTCCTTGGACAATTTTCTTAAAAGTTTTGCAATTGCCATCGTTGTGACCCCTAACTCAGTGATAGTTATAGAATTTTTTTTCTTTGTACCAAGACAGTGTAGGATGAGAAGGATCAAAACCACTGTTTGGTTTGATAGATGGAAGGGTGATTGTTCTAGCTTTTAAAATATTTTCCAACACATAAGAATATGGTTCTTTAATAGCAGTGTAAGCCATATGTTCGTACTTTTATTGAATGTTTTGAACAGGAGAGAGGTTGGCGGGTGGTTTTGGTTGATTGGATGGATGAGAGGGGATGAATTTCAGAATCACCACATTGGTAGATCCGTTGGCATTGGAATGGTTATTAGAATGATTGTTTGGTAGTTTAGAAGAAGATTCATTTGATTTGAAGTTATCATTCTTGTTACGCAACTTAATTTTTTCCTCTTCAAGGGCACAAATCTCCATTTTCCGGGCCATAGTGAAGGCTTCGTCAAACATGTGAAACATTTAAACCTAGAGAGTCGGGGAAATGTGTCTAACACATGCCCTTGTGAAAAAATCTATGAGCTCTACTTGTGGTATCTGGAAGGAGAGATGATTGATGAGGCCTCGCCAACGTGTGATGAAATCTGTGATAGATTTTTCCTCGTATTGGTGAATAGAATAGAGATCAGTCATAGAGAACTTATTAGAAATATTGATTGAGAAGTGATCTAGGATAGTCTGGGCCAATTAGTTAAAGGAAAAAGTTGAGTTCCTAGGTAAAGCACTATACCAACATAGGGCAAGTGTTGACAATGACATGGGAAAATTTTGAAGAAGCAAGGCATTGTCATGTGTGATCAAGTAACACACGTGTTTGAATGATCATAAATGTTGTTGCGGATCTTCCTTACTATTAAAATGGTTAAAATTGGGTACCTCCCAATGCACGGGATAAGGGCAGATAAGTATGGATGGGTGGATGGGATCGTTACATATTTCATCATAAGTGAGGACATTACGAGATGCTGAAATAGAGGCCTCAAGTGTTTACATATTATCCATCATCATCTTGATAAGATCTGTGGTATAATTAGGTTAAGGGATGCCCCTTGCAGTATAAGGGGGTGGATAAGATGAGTAGTTTGTGTAAGGCATGCCAATATATAGTGGTGTTGAGTAAGAAAATTGTGATGTGGGTATATAGGCACTGACAGAAGAGGGAAGAAAATACCCTGAATACAAAGTGGAGGCGATAGGCTGTGACCGAGGCAAGGTGTAGGTAAGAGGAACTTATGTAAAGACCCTCGTAGCAATGGGTGGGAGAGTTTGGGGTATAGAAAGGAATAAATTCAGAAAGGGGGTATAGGCTACCGACGCCATTGACAGTTGTGAAGTTATAGGTGTTAATGATGTGGGAATACCTATACTAGGAGCTGTAGATGAAAATATGGTAGATGTCGAGGTGGTGGAAGAGTTTGGGGGAGTGACGAATGTAGAGGGTACGACAGATGCCAAAGGTACGATGGATGTCGAGGGTGTAGTAGGTGGTGTTGACGCGGGAATAGGTAACACTAACGTAACATTCATGAATATGGAAGGGGGCATGAAGGTCGGCATACCAAATAATGGTTGGCTCGATGAGTCATGGTTAGAAGAGTGGGCAAGGTAATGTTGTAAGACTATGATGTTATGATCGAGGAATTTAGTGAATTCCTTATCACTTGTAGGTATAGTTACAAGCATGTTGGGGTCCATTGGTGAAGAAATAGATGGCGGCGAAGGTGAAGTAGATAATGTTATGCGAATGTCGTGAAAGGAAAAAGCTCATGCCTATTGGCGAGTCCAAACCATAAGAAAGCTGGAAAATAGGTATTCTAAGCTTTGAAGAATTGATAGAACTTAGAAACAAATGTTTGGTGGAGTCTAGAGGGTAGAAATAAGTTGGTGTTTTTGATTAAGATAAAAAACATAGTGACCGACATGGGTTAGTAAACCGGTGCCGATTAGGTAGAAATACCAATGTCGGTGGCTAGACCAATTTTGATTACTGATGGAAACTGGGGAAGTGAAGAAATTAAGATTTTTGGATAAGAAATGTCCAAAATGGGTACTATGAGCTCTGTTAAGGGTGATAGAGACTCAGAAAATGGTTAATCAATAACACATAAATTCTGTATGTAAGAATAGATTACTTTTTTGATAGAAAATAAAAAACTAGAGTGACCGATACCAGTTAATTAACCAGTGCCAATATGATGAAATAACTGATCCTGGTCACTGGACTGATGCCAGTTACTGATAAAAACTAGAAAGTGAAGAAAATAAGATTTTTTGAGTTAAATTTGATAAAAAGAAGCCCCGAAAGAGGCTAGTGATGACAAAAATGATTTAACACACTCAGGAAGAACCAAAATTAACCAGTTATGATTTTTACGTGCTAAAAAGAAAGAAAGAATGGTGAATATGTCCTCACACTCAAATTGTAGAAGACAAGAAAGAAAGAGACAATAGAACAAACAAAAACTAGATAAACATGTTATCCTAGGGTAGCTTTTGGTGTTTAATTGGCTTATGCCTTAAGACTGACTGTGAATGAAATATAATTTTTGGATAATGAAGGTACCTAGAAATAAATCTATGGCTGGTTTCAGGTTTGTTTTGGTGAAAGATTCCTCGATATACCTTTCGGTATGTGAGGTCTGAGCTCTGATATGATAAACCAACCAAAACACCGGGTGGGGCCCACCATCAACGAGTTTTTAAATCCTTGACGGATTCTTCTTGAAAGGGAATGTTTAAGAAATGTGTAACATGTGTTGAGTGATTTGGCAAAGGGAGTGTGTGGAAAAATGTGAACTATGGTTTATTAATCAATCACCAAATGGTCATGACCTCCGTCGTATGATTGCTACTTAACTATATGAGCTAAATATGTAGACATACAAGGATGAAATACAAGTGTTTTAAACCCTAAATCGAAATATGATATTTGATGTAAACAAGAGTGAATAGGAAGAAGGATGAATTTCACTAATGAAAAACTTGGAAGAAAAAAAGAAGGATTCTTTTTAAATACACCAAAACAAGTATTTCATTTAAAGAAATTAGAAAGAAGGAACAATGTACTAAAGAGGAAGATTTAGTGAATAATGATTTAGAAAGGAAACATACAAGATGCGACCTATATGAATAGAAAGGAACCCACAAACGAGGGTCCCACCAGGCGTGCCAAAATGTTTTACCACAATGTTGCGTATAAAATAGATAAGGTAAAGGTAAGGAGGAATACCTGTGAATCCGAAGAGGTTGTGTGCGCATTGTAGAAGATCAAGCTGATTTTAAAGAGATCCTTTTTTGCTATGAAGGACTACATGCAATAGAACACAAGCCCACAAGATAACATTAATAATATAGGTCGGTGGATTGCCTAGTGGGAGCTAGATCCGGGAAGCAGGGTGCTTCCTAGAAGCCTGTTAATCCATGTTCAAATACAACTTAATGCAGAGAAATAACATAAAGAAGGAAATCCTACTGTAGTTGTATGATTTAGGCATCTCACACAAATACAATAAGCTATATTTAATCTAATAATGCTTATAAAACTTAATATAGTAAAGGCGGTTAGTTATCAGGACCTATAGGTGTAGCAGAAGGTGTTAAGGAGGTCTGGGTGAAGTTTGGTAGGGTTTTGAGATGTTTTGAGTGAGTTATTGACTTGCTGGTTTAGGGAAAATTACCAGTCATAGAGATCGATATCAGTAGGTTAACCGATGTTGGTACCTGGTAATAGACGACACCGGTTAGGTGATTGACGTCGGTAGGGGAAATTAGATAAAAATACTAAAATGGGCTGATTGGGAGCTCATTGTGTTTGCACAGAGAGTTGGGAAGGCTTAGTCTAGGTGCTATGATTTATGTTAAGAATCAGAGATGGTAAAATAGATGGTTAGGAGGTTAGAGAGGTTAAAACAGATAGAGTGTCGAGTGGATAGGTGTATGATATATTTGAGAGAGAATCAATATGTAGAATAAAGAAATCAATACCATAAGCTAATAGAACTTAAAAACATGATTAATATACTTATTTGGAGATTGCAGGTTGATAGACAATGGTTGGTGGTTGATAGGTGCTCATAGAAGAAATGGATCTGGGTCTAGTTCCATAGAAATGAAGCCTATACGCTTCCCTATGCATGATCTGAAGATGTGAAGTGAGCGGTTGGTTGTTGGTGAAGAACTAGAATGCTTTTGTCTTGTGTTTGATCATTGGATGCTCTTGGAGCTGCAAGAATGAGAGAATTCTAGAAGGCAAGAAGGAGGAACCTAAGTAAAGTGTTGGAAATTCCCTTTTAAAGGAACTGACAGTGGTTAGGTGACTGGCGTTGGTGGAGGAATAACCGATGCTGGTTAGGGAGAAAAGGTCATATTTGCCAAAAATAGCCTTTTTCCACCCTTTACGTATGGATAAAAATTTGTTACGGATTGGAGGTTTTGATTGTCATTTAATGAAGTAGGAAATAGGTGGGAGAAGTGTAGAAGAAGTCATATCTAGGTTTAGAAAGAGTCATAGTTAGTTAAGGAGAGTGGTGAATTAGTCTAGGTTAATAAATAGGCCTGGAATGGATCCATGGTGAGGTGGAACAGTGAGTGAATTATTAACTTAATATGGGTAGTTAAATTAATAATAGTGTGTAGAGGAGTCATGGTAAAGGGTATGTTAGTGAAAAGGGGCCTAAAGGGGTGCGACCCAATTTTGAGTGTCTACACTTACATTTTAAACACAACAATGAGACTACTTCCAAGTATAGGACTTGGCTCTTTGAAAAAGACCTCTAGACTGAGCTAGCTCTTTTCATGAATCGATAACATGTAGACACAGGTGTAATGCCAAAAAAAGTGAACGTTGAATGATATATAGTAACTTGTAGATAACAATTTATAATGCCTATTGTTATACAAGACTAACTACACAAACTACTTATTTGATTAACCCACTAAGTAATTAATGCTACCCATTAATTACTACTAAATCTAATACCATATAAAACATGAAGGGGTGTCTCGTGAAGAGATGCATGCTACAATATAAAAATTTGTTTAAAGTTAACCTATTAACAAGAACATTTGGATCCTAAATAACCCAAAAAACATGCCTTGATATAAAAGGGTATAGAAGATGATCTGGAGCATATAACTATGAGTCATCTAAGTAGTCTCTGTTACACCTGCAAATTAGCACATTGTATATCGTGGTACTGATCAACCAATGTTGATCCACTTAGAATCCCATTACCCTACGAGTTGTGGTAAGAATGATGAACATCTTGTTGGTATGCCCATCCCCTTTAACCATTTTGTATTTGTACTACAATATAAGCACAATCAAGGTTTTATCAACTACATCAATCCACATAAAATCCCTCCTAATGACTATCTGGTGCTATGTATAACACATATCCCTAATGCCCAATAAAACTGACGAACATTTTCTCAACACTATTAGTGCTAACGACTTCCCTACAAACTCATACAATCACCAATGAATGATCGAAGGCTAATGAAATATCTTACCCTATCAGGTGAGAGGTGAGAAGCCCTTGTAGAAAAAAATCAATCAAAACAACCCTATATGCTCTTATTTAATGATTTCAATCAACCAAAACAATTTTTTTAAAAAACCATTTAGTTGCTACTATAACAAAACCTTATCTTTGAGTTAGTATCTCACATAAGATGGGTGGGTCTTGTGTTCTCTTAGAAGATGTAGTCAAGACCTCCATTTGGACTAGAGTTTTTGGCCATGTATAAACATTTTGTTTCAGATGACGTGTCAGAATAACCAAAATATCTAGAGTAGAAAGAAGAAAATCTACTAGAGTTACCAACATAATGTGCTTATGCTTTCTTTCTATGTTGGGAGGACCTTATTTCAAAGGGGAATCATGAGCTAACTGTCCAATGACACCATAGTTAAAGCATTGTGTTTTTTTCTTGGAAGGTGATTTTCCACTGCAAGTACTGAAAGATAATGAAGAGTCACTTGATCAATCACGAGGTTGAGGAGAATGCCTATGCCTATGATTATATGCTTATGTTTAGAAGAATGAGGGGAGTGTTTAAGAGAATGCCTTTAAGAGTGTTGCAGAGAACGTTTCAGAGTGCTTCCAAAAGTGCACTCTCACATATTTCTTCTAGATATTATGTGTTTTCTTGCCCTTATAAAGTATCTACATCTTCTGCAGAATACTACTTTTTTATTTTCAAATCATCGTTTATGTCGATTGAGAAATTCATAAATGGAGTCAAATGTTGCATAATTGATTTTGTCACCGAGTTACAACACTTATAAAATGTTTGTATAACTTGTACTAAGCCCATTAAAAATTATGGAGATAAATATACCATTATCAAATTTCCCGCCTATAGTATTATATTCTTGTTTGAAGTTCATCATCCTAAAAATGTATTTTGATACATCTTCATTATCAATAAATTTATTATTCAACAATTGTATTAAGAGATCAATCTTCTTATATGTTGGTTATTTATCATGTAGATCTTTGAGTTCTTTCCTTGCTTTAAACTTAATAGATTCTATGTGAATGTCTGACTCATATAGAATAAGAATATTTTAGTGGTGCAAGTGCTCTCTTGGCCTCTTATAGATTCACAATACATATTTATTATTAAAAAAATAACCTATATTATTACTCCAAAACTAGTACTTCAAAAACAGGGGCCATCCCTAGTTTTGATCCTCAGACTCGTTTCACCATTTTACATACACTCACGTATTTGGAATATACATTTTGACTCTAAACTTGAAATGATTTCAATGCTTCTTTTTTGACACCTGAAAACAAATAATCTGAATTCCACCACTTAATTTTGTAGCAAGTAAAACAAATAAGATTTATTTTTGTAGGTAATAAGCGCCTCATACAAGCATAAATGCAACAGAAAAATAAGGTCTTCAGGAAAATTCAACGCCCTTTTGATGAATTGAACTCTTTCACAACGCCATTATTTACTTCTGACATATCACAAGCTTCAAACTCCCACAATGATAAACTTTGAAGGGATCTTCATATTTTAATTTGAAGGGTTTTGAGTTAATTTTGATTTTTCGGAAATGATAGATTAAATATTTTATTCTTAAATTGAAAAAAGAAAATGTTAGTTACCTTTTAATGTATTAAATTAATAATATATTAAAATTGGCTCAACCAATAGAAAACACGAGTATGGAGGAGATGATGAGACATCTCCAATTTAAAGATTATTGTTCTAAAACTAGGCTTCACCTTCCTAAGGTAACACAAAATTTATGTAGAACTAAGGACATGCATCTTATATATTCATTAAAACCCGGAATCAAACAAGTACAAGGTTATTCAAAAGAAACAAAACAAAATAATAGAATGCCTAATACCTTGTTAAAAAAGATATCCAATAATATATTATCATACTTGAAATATTATAGAGTAAAGAACCAATACAATTTACGATTGACAAAATATTGAGAAACAAAAAATACTTGTAAAATAAACATATAATTAAATAAATGATTTATCCTTTTACCGAGTGATTTTGTGCATACTTTATGTGAAATGAATAATTTTATTTTTTCTAATAGAGAAATAAAAAATTAGCAAACACAAATTATGTTCCTGAAGTTGTAAAATGAAATTTAACATTTATAAAAATTAACTTAACCTAAAATTTGCATGATGGGTGATTTTTTATTTGCCCCTTCTAATGAAAAATCAACATATTTGATTGCCTTTAAGTATTAACATGTAATTTTAATTTATAGTGTAAATTTTTAATCACCCTTTTATGACAAGCCGAAAGACATTTGAACGACATCGAAAAATTCAAATTTTACCCATACCCCCAATGGATGGCACTCTAGGCTCGACACAATGTAAAACATGAAGGAGGTATCTCGTAAATATACACGTCTCATTACAAAACTTTATTTAACTAACCTGTTAACATAAACACTTTGATCATAATTACCCAAGATAAACCACTCTAATGTTATCCATACTCTATGTTTTGGATTGCAAAATGTAGATACAAATGTCTGGAATCTGGAGTTTGGTACGATAGCCATATGATCTTGTAGGTAGTGACTGAAGTGGAGCGTGGAGGAGCAAGTGAGGAAAAATAAGGGAAAAATATATATAGGCAAGGGAGGGCACGTGGCAGTAGGTGGTATGCACAACCAAACAAATGCATGCATGGACACGTGAATGTATAAGTAACAAATGAACACTTGCATGTAGATTTCCGTCTACATGCAATCAGGTGGATGCATGCACAAAAACCTGACTGCATAAACAATCGAGAGTTTGCACATGCAGTCGCTTGACTGCATATGCATGCAAGAAGACATATGTACATGCAGACGCACGCCTACATATGCAACCAGGCGTTTAAATGCATAAACGCCCAAATTCCCACGTAGCCGGGCATATGCATATGCAGTTGCTTGATAGTATATGCAGACATGTGTCTGCATGTACAGCCAACTAGTTACATATGCAGATGGGTGTCTACATGCACAGACGTCTGGTTGCATACACAGACAGGTGTCTATCGTTTAGTGTTTCTGTCTAGACGACACCTCTACACCTACAGATGCCTTCTTATTGGACCTCCGTACAGTCGACGCGTATGTATCTTGTTTTATGATCACCCCCTTGCAACCGTCCATAGAATTCCTTTTCCCAAATAAATTATTCACCTGCATCATTATATACATTTTTCTCATATTCACCATCAACACGAAATCCATTTTGACAAATTTTCCAAAAAAAATCCAAGTTGAATTTTGGTAAAGGGTCTTAATATTTTCCGTGAAATACACTTGAAGCTTCCCCAAACACTATGTTTCCACCATGGAACCTGACTGTACATCAACAACAAAGGCCCACAAAAACTATATACAAACATGAAAATCATACATGTTTCAAGTGAAACATGCAGATTGTGCACAATCACTTGTTTTGTTAAAATCAAACCTAATCTACCTTGCTCTAACCAAAGGTAAAGGAAGCTAAGCAAAACCTGATATAGGCTAGGAGAACTAACTTCCTTTCTTCAGAAAAGGAGGCCATGTGATTAATTTGGCAATGAACATGGTCTTAAATAAGAGTGGAAAATTCTCTTGAAATTGATTTCCCTCTCCATTTCCAAAAGTATCAACCAAAAAGAGAGAGAATACCTCCTCAAGTTGATTTGCATTTGGTTGGAGGTGCTCCGAATGACCTTTGATGATCTTCCTATGCTTTGCAATAAGCATGACCGACAACAACTCTATTTTTGGCTCCAAACTAGCCAAGTATTTGATTGGACATGTAGCCTTGGGAACAAATGGACATTTTCTTGTGATTTTCCCATATTTTTAAAACTTATCCCCATGAATGGTGTCTGTTAGTGTGAAATCATAGCACCCCCAAATGAGTTATGGATATGTTTTTCTAAGGTAGAATCATCTGGTGTGATTACATAACATTGAACTTTCCCCAAGGTGTGGGACCTTGCAAAAGTGGGAAAGCTCTCCAGAGAAGGCTGGTTCCTCTTCCTAAACTACCTGCCATGAGCTACTCTAGTGCGGGAAAACTAAATATAACCTAATCTAACCATTCCAAGGAACCAAGGAGAGAGAAAGAGGGAAAAAACAGAGCCTACACTAAAGTGGTGATACACCAGCAAAGGAAGCAAGATATTCTGTTGAGGGAGAAAGAAACAGAAAAAATGGAGATGAGGGAGGTTAGACAGAAGTGACACGACCCAAATCTTCAAATTCACCATTAAAATCCATGAAACACAACATCCTGCACCTGCAAATGTGAAATACATGCACATAAAAACAAATCTGGAAGGGAGAGGCATGGAGAAACAACAAAACGATGCAAAGGGTTGAATAACACCACAAAAACACGTTTTTATTGCTCTAGAAGGTGCACAGACCATTACATTTCTGGAATAGAGGCAAAAATACATTTGATAGGTGTGGGAGAAGGTTTGCTGCTCAAAAATGGCGTCGAGAAACAAATTTGATAGAGTTTCTCTATGCCCAGAATGTCCCTTTTTTGAGATTGGACACGTGGAGGCACCACACTTGTTTGAAAAGCCGGCTCAAAGCTTGCCTTTGGAGGAGCGTCAAGTTGACACTTGTCGGCTTTCGCTGGTCTATGGAATTTTCAATAGTCCCTCTTATCTTTTGGACTCTGGGCTACGTGGCGAGCTCGTGCTCATTTGGGTCTCCGCCTTTGGGATAACTCTTGGAAATGCGCCAGGCTAACACTTGGCACTCTCCACTTGCACTTTTATACTTAGCCAATTTTGAGGCCCACCCTGTCTAACTTTGACTTTGTTTGACCATTTGACCTTGCCTCTGTTCCGGACTGGGACACATGGAGATGCGGTGCTTGTTTGAACCTATTTTTTTGGATTCATCTTTGGAGAAATGTCATTAGGACACGTGGCTCTCTCCGTCGGCTTCTCCATACTTAGTCAATTTTGGACCTTTTCTTGAACTGTTTCGAGCCCAAAAACTTTGAATCTTCGGCGTTTTTCCCTTTCTTGCTCTTAGATTCTCTACGGCATTGCCCCTTCTTCTCTGACCCTGAAATTCCATCATTGAGTCTACCCGTAGCTTGCAAAATATATTTAAGGCATAAAATGGCTTGATAGAGTCGTTTCTTCTCGCATAGGGTCGTTTCTTCTCTCTCAGCCTCCGCCACTCCATTTCTGAGTCTTTCTACTACCTATTTACAAGATCTGAATGAGTTTTCTTAGGTTCTTTCTAGCGGGGTCGTGGCTAATCCAATATTTTTTTCAAGGGGCGAAATATGGATAACAATTTGGTAACTCATAGGGGTATCTACCTGCTAGATGAAAAGACCAGTGGCCTTGAAGCATCTATTGGGCATGTAGTCTACTTGATAAACATGAAACTGATCAGAACTTCAAAGACTTGATCCCTTAGCCACTACAAGTCCTGACTGCAAGAATTTTCTATGTTTTTTCTGACCCTGAGCCTGACCACACATCTGCACTCTCAATTTTCATAAGAAAATCTTGGGAATGGATTTTCTAAGAGTAGAAAATCGTTTTGACCTAGGGCTTCAATTTGTCTCTCGAATGGAATGTCTTGAAACAAATTTAGTTTCTTTTCATTTGTGTTTTTTTTAGAATTTGTAACTGCTATAGGCAAATATGAGTCTTCTTACCTTGAATAGTTACGAGCTTGGCTTCATGCCCCCTTTGAAGCAATACAAACAAAACTTATATATAAAAAACCAAATCATACATGCCTCAAATGAGACACGCAGAGTGTGCACAAGCACTTCTTTTGCTAAAAACAAAGCCTAATCCTACTCCTAAACTAACCAGAGAAAAAGAATTCTAAACAAAGCCTGCAACTGGAAGAGAGAAGTATCTTCCCTTTCTTGAGAGAGGCAGCCATGTAAATTATTTGACACTAAATATAGTTTCCAGTATGAGTGAAAAATTGACTCTAACTCTATCTTCCACCCAAATCATCAAGGTATCAACATTAATGGAAAATACCTCCTCAAGTTGATTCGCATTGGACTCCTGGAGGTGTTGATTATGACCCTTGGTACTTTTATGCTCATCCTCATGCCCTAGAGTAGGCATGACTAGTTTTGGCTTCTCCCATGGCTCTAATGAAGCCAAGTACCTGATTGGGAAAGGTCTGATCCTTTGGATGTGCCCATAACTCTAAATTTTAACTTCAAGAATGGAGTCTTCTTGTAGAATTTCTTGAATGGATGGTGTGGAAGCAATGGTGGAACGTTTTTTCCCTTTCTCTTCTTCCTTCTGTGAAGAGCATAGAAGGTTTAAATCTCTCAAAATTGATTCCAAAGAGCTACCATAATATGTAGGCTGTTGTAATTGAAAGTTCTCCTCCATGACAGCAAGCTCATGTGCTTAGAAGGTAGATGATGAAGGAGAAAACAATAGAAACTCAACTGGTTCTTCTCCATCAAAACAGTCCTCCAAATCAGAAAAATACATTACCTCATTGCTGTCCTGCTGCAAATGTCCAACCTCTTTCATGGTGTCTTCTTGATCTGTAATTTTTTCACCATGTTTTCCTTCATCCTTCAACATTGAGTTTGAAAGATCAAACTCTTCTTCAGCATTAGAGTTCGAGAGAGATGAGGTGAGAGGAAGAACTAAAGGTTCTTCTATGGCCTGTTTTGTGTTCAAAGCTTCTAGATTTGCATTTTCTCCTTTACAACTGGAATGTACTTCTATTCTTTTGGATTTGGACCAGATTCTCTTTCCTCTGCTGCTTGAAGAAAATCTTGCCCTTGAGTGACCTCTTCCTCTAGCATGAAGTTTGACAAGTCAATCTCTTCAATCTGATGCTCTAGAGGACTAGTTGGGACTGCAAGATCTCTTTTAGAGTTTTCCTCCATGATGGATTCATCAACCAAATCAGAGCCTTCGAATGAAAGCAAGGAATCTTCAATGATGCTTTATTCTTATACTGCTACAAACTATGATTTGATTTCTTGCATCTACTCCTCTTCAGTGGGACTTATATTTTCTTGTTCATATTCTTCCATGGCTAATTGTGTAACTTGAATTGGATCAATATTTTCTTCAAATAGAGTGCCAACATGGACACTAAATTCTGAGAAAACTGATGACTGATCTTTTTTCTCTTCTCTTGCTGCAACCTTAGCCTCAGCCACCACTGGCTCTTCAACCTTGAACTCATCTATTGGTTTGAGCATCAAAGGAATCTTTGTAAACCCAAATTTGACAACCCAACTCTTCAGATTGTATTTCATTTCTTCTCCGTTAGGCTCCTCTTTTTGTTGTCCTCCTTGATTGGATTCTTGAGTCTCTCCCTAACATGGAATTGAGAGAGCAAGAGGAGTGGTAGGTTAGGGTTCAACCAGTTTTGTAATTGTTTGTGGTGTGGAGGGAGGAGATGAAAATTCTTGTTTCTTTGGAGGGAATGACTACTTGGGAAAGGAAAGGGAAGAAGAATTGAAATGGGGTGGAAGACTAGGGAATGGAGAAATGGAATTAACGCTTGGGGAAACAACTAGGAAGCTTGGAAATTGGAGCTTGGGTTGAGATGGTGCTGCTTGAGAAAGAGAAAAAGAAAAGCTATGAGATGTTGGACTTACCCATTGACAAGGTTGTCTTGACTCCAACTCATAAGCCTAGATCTCCTCAGTCCATTGTGCAAGTTGGGGCAGCATTTCAACCACGAAGTCTAGCTTCTCCGGAGGGATGTAATGTCTTGGAAAAGGGCCTTCCCATGGACAAGGTGCCCTGCAACCAATCTTGAATGCCTTCATTTGTGTTATGCCCCTTAACTGAACCATGCCAGCCTCCATTTTTTGAATTTTCTCCAATAAACCAACACTTTCCACATAGTTGTCACCATTGTATGCGTCCCCTTGTTCTTGATAAGCTCCATGGCCAAAATAAATTTGATCCTACTCATATAGGTACGCATAATGGTCCTGGATCTGATTATAATGCTGATTTGGAGGAGTTGGAAAATGCATTGGAGGTGGATTGCATTGTTGTAAGTGTGAGTTCCATGAAGGGAATGAAGTCATGATTGCACAACCTCATGGAATGGAAGAAAATGAAAGAGATGGAAGAAGGAAATGGATGAAAATGAGTGGAAATGAATGGAAAAGGTCTGCAACTCAGAGAATGTGTTTTTGACCAAATGGAGTCGCCAGATGTGCTTGCATGTGCCTCAAAAGGCTAAATCCCATCAAGAACACATCAACTTGATGAAATAAGGTGAAGACTTCTTGTCCCACCGGGCATACCAAAATTGTTAGTATGAAATTACAACACCCCTAAATGAGTTATGGATATGCTTTTCTAAGGTAGAATCATCTGGTGTGATTGCATAACATTGAACTTTCTCCAAGGTGTGGGACCTTATAAAAGTGGAAAATCTCTCCAAATAAGGCTGGTTCCTCTTCCTAAATTACCTGCCATGAGCTACTCCAGTGCGGGCAAACTAAATCTAACCTAATCTAACCATTCCAAGGAACCAAGGAGAGAGAAAGAGGGAAAAAATAGAGCCTACACTAAAGTGGTGATACACCAGCAAAGGAAGTGAGATATTCTGTTGAGGGAGAAAGAAATAGAAAAAATGGAGATGAGAGAGGTCAGACAGAAGTGACACAGCCCAGATCTTCAAATTTTCCATTAAACTCCATGAAACACAACATCCTGCACCTGTAAATGTGAAATACATGCACATAAAAACAAATCTAGAAGGGAGAGGCACATAGAAACAACAAAACGATGCAAAGGGTTGAAGAACACCACAAAAAAAATGTTTTTATTGCTCTAGAAGGTGCACAGACCATTACATTTCTAGAATAGAGGCACAAATACATTTTCCAGGCGTGGGAGAAGGTTCGCTGCTCAAAAATGGCGTTGAGAAACAAATTTGATAGAGTTTCTCTATGCCTAGAATGTCCCTTTTTTGAGATTGGACACGTGGAGGCACCACACTTGTTTGAAAAGCCGGCTCAAAGCTTTCCTTTGGAGGAGCATCGAGTTGACACTTGTCGGCTTCCTCTGGTCTGTGGACTTTTCAACAATCCCTCTCATCTTTTGGACTTTGGGCTACGTGGCAGGCTCACGCTCATTTGGGTCTCCACCTTTGAGCCAATTCTTGGAAATGCATCAGGCTGACACTTGACACTCTCCACTTGCACTTTTATACTTAGCCAATTTTGAGGCCCTCCATGTCCACCTTTGACTCTATTTGACCATTTGACCCTGCCTCTATTCCAGCATGGGACACGTGGAGACGTTGCACTTGTTTGAACCTCTCTTTTTGGATTCATATTTGGAGAAGTTTCGTTAGGACATGTGGCTCTCTCTGCCGGCTTCTCTATACTATTCAATTTTGGACCTTTTCCTAAACTGTTTCAAGCCTGAAAACTTTGAATCTTCACCATTTTTTCCCTTTCTTGCTCCTGGCTTCTCTGTAGCATTGCCCCTTCTTCTTTGACCCTGCAATTCCATTGTTAAGTCTACCCGTAGCTTGCAAAATAGATTTAAGGCATGAAATGGCTTGATAAAGTCGTTTCTTCCCACATAGGGTTGTTTCTTCTCTCTCAGCCTCTTCCACTCCATTTTTGAGTCTTTCTGCTATCTGTTTACAAGATCTGAACAAGTTTTCTTAGGTTCTTTTGAGTGGGGTCATGGCTGATCCAATATTTTTCTTGGGGGGTGAAATATTGATAACAGGGTCATCATGTATACTGTCCTCCCGATGGTAGATGTTTATAAGATGGTTTGAGCTTGGTTCTACTTCCTCTGTAAAAAGATCTTCCTCTTACAAATCTACATCCTCTGAGTCTAACTGATATCTCTTCAAATTTGATGCCCCCCTTTTCACATTTTACACAATCTCATCTTCCCAATTAGAATCATACCAATCTTCAATTATTATATAAACGTCATACATGGTAAATTTTTTTGGAGATGATACATAAACATGGGACTGCTGATTGATTACATTATTAGAAAAAGTTGATTTGGAAGGTGAGGGAAGAAAGTGAGCAATGGGGATGGATTTCCTTTGGCCAACATGAGTGAGAATATTCTCATATTGTATGGAAATATCAAAATCTTGAGGAAGAGTGTTTCCTCTAAGATCTTAGATCAATACGACTAAATCAACATCTAAATACTTGAAATAATACAAAAATGCCATAACTTGTGAGGGTCTAAATTCTTGAGGGATTCTAAGACATGTCCTTGAAAATATGATGTTGAAAGTAGATATGAAATCCATTGAATCTCGTTGTATTTTGATGAGGTGTTCCACGAGAGAAATGACATCTACATCATCCTTGAATAGATTGTGTAGTTTTTCTCCTAGTTGATCCCATATGGAAATGGATTGAGGATCCAAATTGTCGTATGACTATCTTGCTTTACCTCTGATTGATGAAATAAGAAGTCTGAGGGAAATTTTTTCTTCTCTAATATTGTGAATGACATAATGGTTGGCTGTTTCTTGAATGTGATTAGTAGGAGATTGATCTCCATTTCCATGGAAAAGAGGAAAGTTTATCAGGTTTGTTTTGGGGATATCATCCCATTATTGTGAAGGGAGGGGCAAAAAACTGAAATGGGAGAATGTAAGAGATATTTGTAGAGCCTTGCATGAAATAGAAACATGAAAATGATCGGAAAGGTGGAGGTGAGAATGGAATAAAAGGAAAGGGGTCTGCATATGAAATTAATGTGTTTACTAGGTAAGTGGAGTCACCATATATGTTGAAAACTGCCTCCAAAGGATGGATATCACTAAGAACTCATCAAAATTGGTGAAGTGAAGTTGTAAATCTCTTCAGACTTGTTCCATCGAGCATGCCAAAAATGTTGGAGTAGCAAAGGTACCAAGGTGGATAGAATGTTACAATGGGATTCTTGAAAAATAAAACCTTTAAATCTTATCCTGCCAGGCATGCAAAAAATGTTGGAGCTCAAAATTGTACCATGTATATGATAAAAAAGATCAAGAATTTTGAGGAAACATAGGATGATATTTTCAATGTGTGTTTTGCGAGCTGATATCAACCTCCAGAGAATGCTGGTTCCTATACCTATCATAATGCTAATATTACTCCTACATCTGAAAGAAAGACTATCTAAACCTAATCTAAGCATATAAGGGACCAAGGTTAGAGACATATGCATATAAAGGAAATAATAAGCTATAAGAGGTGATAAAACCAATAAAAATGGAAGGTTAGACACTCTCTACGAGGGAAAAATGGGAAGGAGATGAAAGAGGGAGAGGGAAGGAAGATGTGTCACTAACCCATAACTGCATTTAACCTTCCTTGTCACACAAATGTGACAAAATGGAACATGTAAGTGAGAAAGAGATGTAAAACACACCACAACAACAATAGAGAGGAAAAAATTCAATGAAAAAACAATTTAGGGTAGAGAAATAACAAAACATGATTTCATTGACATAAAAGTATGCACAATCCATTACAATGAAGGTGGAAGACACAAGAACACATTGTAAAATCCTAAAATTGAGGTTTGTAACTCATATCTTCTCCTGCAACCATTTTGGCATGGTGCCTTTACAAACTAAGAGAGTTCGCTCCTTGTAAAAATGATTTTTTTACCATATATATCTAAAAGGAAAGAGAAATAGGAAGGAAATGAGATTTGGATACGCAAACCTCTGAAAAGATGCATTCAAACACCTGTGAAAGAACATGGGCCACTAAAAAGGCCATTCCTCTACACCTTTTCACTTGTAGAAGAAGATATGGGCACCATTCATCATTAATTTGGTTAGTGGAGGTGGTTGAATGTTGTTTACAAGTGAAACTACCTCTTTTCATCCTGAACATGTGTTTACAATCCATAAAATTATGAATTTAACTATGCCAAAATTTAGATCTTGAGGATACCTTTCCAACACCACAATGTTTGTTAAATTTGGAGCACCACATCGAAAGTTATGGCCAAGAAACCATTTTTTCTTATTCCATGGCTTTCCGTGAATTTTCTTTCATTTTGCTTTGTTTGGTGGGTTTTCTAGTTTTTTGTGGACTTTTGAAGGTTTCAACATCTGCGGAAGTCTACCTCCCATGGTTGGTAGAGTTTGAAGTTTCCCACTATGCCGTGGAACACTTGACTCTTTATTATGCGACTTTGTTTGAATCACAACCCATTTCATCGTTTGTCAGGCTCTTGAAATATGTGGAACATTGTTCCTTAGGAATTCTGCGGAACTCTTCTTTTCAAGAAATACGTAGAACACTGAGATAGTGTTTCATGTTTTTTTTCCTTGGACATTTCAAAATTTCCTTTTCCTTTCTCAATGGCACTAGGCAGCTTGTCCATCACATATCCCTATTTCTACTAAAAAAATCCATGTTTTTCTTTTCCTCCGCGAAGCACTATTCATTTTCTCCAATGCCATGGGAGAATTTCCCTTGTTCTGCGGACTTCACATATTAAATCTGTGAAACACTGTCTTTACAATCGGTCTTTATGAGAAATGAAAATTAACAGACAAATGAAAGATAAAGAAAACAAACAACAATATACCTTCTATGTAATTCTCATTTAAAACTCAAGAAGATTTGTGAAACACTTAGGCTTGTGAAATCTTTAGGTGTTTGATTTGTAGGTGCTCTTGATATTACTCTACAAAGTGGATTTGTAAATACTATGAGCTTGGATGCACAAGGATGCGGATGTCAAATTGGTAGAAGTTGGATGTAATTTTCTCAAAGCTTTCAGGGACATGTTTACAAAGGAAATGACCTACTTTTATTGATGAGAGTAAGGGCATGAAATGTGGATTTGACATTGACTAAGCTCCAGGTTATTAATGGTAATTACCTGAGAATAGAAAGTAGACTAAGTATAGGAATTGCAGATTTATAGGGGTAGTAGACATTTGGAATAAAAAAAGTTACAATTTGGAAAGGTAATTACACATACAAGTCTATTTCCCCCTCCTTTCTAGGAATCTAGAAGTGGAGTCCAAGTGGAATAGAGAAGTGGAGTTCAAGTGTAGTTAACTAGGATAGGTGGAATTAATTAACCAATTTAATTAGTTATTAATTATGAGAAGATAATTAACCATTTAAATAAATAAATATTTAATTATATTAGCAAAGGGGGGTTAGGAATTAATTTAATTAATTCCAAAGGAATGAAAGAATTAAGTTAATTAATTCTAAAGGGGTAGGAGTATGCTTTAAGTAGTAGAATTAATAGCAGTAATTCTAAAGGGTGTATTATAACAAGATAAAATTAATTTGATTAATTCTAATTAGATAAAAACAATCTAGAAATATGAATGTATTTTTAGGGTGTCTACATTTCCCCCTCTTTAAAGTGTTATTGCGAATTAGTATAATTTTAAAGATAGTAGATGCATGCAGATTAGCGAGTGGAAAGCGGTGAAGCATTTGGATGCCTCAACAAGTAGAATGGTAAAGGAATGCCCCCTCAAGTGGGTGGGTGACACAGAAAAGTGATAGACAACCACTTGATAAGATGAAAAAGGGAAGATGAACAAGGATGGGAGGAATCGTGTTCGTAGCACGAGCATCGTTTAGAGAATGTGAATATAAGAGTAACCTTTATGTTTCTGTTACACAATAGAGTTGTCACCATGATTATGAAAGAATCAAGATGGTTAACTAGATGTATGTAAACAAACACAAACAAAGAAAATAAAAGAAAAAAAAAATGAAAAAAAACCCCAACATACAAAGTAGGTGCAGACATCAGGGTTATAAAGGAACCAAGATCTTATCACACTTCTTGTAATTGGTCCAACAAGTAAACATCAACAATACAACACAATGTCGAAAAATAAGACAAGTAACTATGCCGTTAATGCATGCCACAATGATGAGCATGTAGATGTGAATGCCCCCAAGGTGGGAATAGGAACAAATTGAAGATAAGAATAATGATACTCCTCAATACACTCTTGTTGGATCTTATTAACAAATGATCTGAGTTGATTTGCCCCAAGAAGGATTATGAATCATACAAAGGGAAGACAATGATAGTCGTAAGATAGGAACAATTACTAGGGTAGTAGATAAAAGTAGGACTTTAATCAAGATTGTGTTGGAGTGTTGAAACATTAGCTTCAAGGTTTTTCCAATTGTAGGATTTCTATGATAAGTGAATGTTTGTTCGAAGTTTGAAAAAATTATGATTTTGGTTTTTTTTTGAAATTTTTGAATATATGTTTTTTTTTTGGTTTTTTGAAACATATAATTTGTTTGTTGAAATTTTTTCCATTTGGGAAGAATGCGGGTCAAAGGAGGGAAGCCGTGTGTTCGGTACAACGGATTTTCCCCAAAGAGGCAGGAAATTGCTCTAATGAGAAGAAAAAGTGATTGAAAAATGACCACTTAAACAAAGTACTCATTGCATTGAAATCCAAGTGATTAACATGTGAGAAGAGAGGAAAAAGTAATGTCAAAATAAAATTGGTGTGCTGGACGATAAGAGCCAAGAAAAGTGAAGAATTATGGTTTCAGAGGGTATAAATAGAAGGGTGGGATGGGTGAAATGCACCACGATCCATTTGTGTTATCAAACCCCTTTTGTTATTTGTGAGAGATTCGAGCTTTGAGCTAGTAGAGAGATGGCGTGACAACAACAAAGGAAAAAATGTGCTGATCGCATTAGAGAGTATGGATGGAGAGAAAATGATGGTGCAACAGTAAGTGCCTCAAAAAGTTTTAATTTTGATTGCATTTAATGCTTGTTTGAAGTAGGAGAAAATTTAATTTTAACACTAGCACATGCACTTAGGTACGTTAGTGTAGCCCAAAAAATGCACTAGCGTGTATGTGTTCGTGCTAGTGTAGAAGAAATATCATAGGTGTTAACAGGGAAATACGTTAGCGTGTTTAATACATTAGTGTAAAATTAGTATCATTAGCGTTAAAATGCACACACTAGCATGCATGCACTAACATTTAAGTGCATGCGCTAGCATACCAAAGGGTACTCTAGTATCCTTAGATGATTTTTAGGAATAATTTGAGGTTTAGAAGTGAAGAAATGAAGTGTAATTGATGTTTTTTGGGTGATTTTTAGGAGATACCACTAGCACTGGATGTGCGAGAGTGCCATGGATGTCTGCGAGCCTTTTAGAATATGTTTACTTAATGAGAGGAGAGGGGGTTAGTGGATATTCTAGAGGTGATATGATTACCTTATATTGTAGAGACACCACACATTATACTTGATCACTAATTACTGATTGCATTGATGGAGAAATGGTAAAATGAGAGCTAGACATTTAGACTGCTGATAAGGGAGATGACTGTTACACTAGAGGATGTGTATCTGATCCTGCGGGTATCGATACAGAGGATTTTTGTGGAGTACGACGAGAATGTGGCCCATATACGAGGAGACATCTGAGATGTTTTCTTGCAAGAGGATATACATAGAGAGGGGATGATGGTACACTTGTACCATTTTTTTGATGACATGAAGATAATGTGACTACCAATTTATTTAATGTATCTTATCAACAGTTACTTTCTGCTTGATAAGACGGGGAACATTTTTCAGCTTGGGATGATATAAGTGTTTCGCTCGGAATGTTTCGGCTTCTGGGAATAGAGTTGTTTCTATCCTTTCATTCCTTTTAGAAACAGATGAGATTAGGGTTAGGAGGAATACCTGTTGAATGTCGAGATGGTGTGCGCGTACCGTAGAGAAAGATCAGGCTGACTGCGGAGAACTCCTTTTTGTCTTGGAAGGACTACCTGCAAATAAGAACACAAGACCACAAGATTTTGATTAAACAATAAATGAGGAAACTGCCTTGGGCCCAGGAAATATAAAACTTCCCTTCGAAGGTGGTCAGTTCCCCTGCTAATATGAATTAACACAAAAGACTGCAAAATATCAATTAAATTATTTTGTTAAACTGGGTAGGGGGAAAGGCTAGTTTCTGGTTTTGATCAGAGGAACCGATGGCGGTTATTGATGACCGACGCCGGTTACTGATAACCGATACCGGTGGGTTATAGGATCTTCTTGGTACAGATGGTGTTTGTAATAGCTGGCTTTTTTGGATGGTATTAAGAAATGGGGTGATTAGGAGTGAAATAATGACAGTTAGATGCAATGGCACGTTGGGTAGTGGATTCAGAAACGGATTTAGGAGGACTCAGATTCAAGAAACACAAGAAATGTTATGACAAAAGGACATGTAAGATTTGACTTACTAGTTTTGACTGAGATGCAAGTTGATCTCCTTGGTTGCAAACACTTCTAGTTTCTTTACTCGTCTCTGCTCTGTCAAGTGAAGATCTGGACTCTGTTCCTCGCTCGCAATGCTCTCTGTTGATCCAGAAATCCTTTTTACTGATCTCCCAAAATGAAATTCCGATCTCTTGTTTTGGTTTGGGGAGCCCATTTACAGGGAACCGATGGTGGTTGCGTAACCGACGGCGGTCGAGTAGGAACCGGCATCGGTAAGGAAAAAGTAGGCTATTTTTACTAAAATAGCCCACCTTCCCTACTTTTCTCCCGAGAGATCAGTTGCGGGCTTGGTCAAGTGGCTAGAAGGTCGGCTTTTGGTGCGAGTAAGGAGGCATTAGTTATGGATGTGAGTCTAGACCAAGTCATGGGTCTTAATTAGGTTAGTTTAGGGTTAGGGCTAGGTCATGATGAGGTGGCAAAGTGAGGTGGCGGGTAAGGTGATGTGGATTAATCAATTACAAGGTAATTAATAAATAATTGTGTAAAGTTTAGGTAATGAGGTTAGGTTGCGAAATGGGATGCGGGTCACAAGGGGTCGTGAGACACGAATTTGGTGTCTACATTAGCCCTTTATTGTCGTGTAGCTTGTTCTGTAAAGCTGCGCAGACAATAATATGAAGTGGTTTCTCATGTTAAGGATATAGGTAATCCCCCTCAAATCTATCACAGATTGAGTGAACGGGAAATCAGGGATAGGGTTGATAAAGGGTATATGTGGTAGAGAGGATGGTAAGGTGGTGGGGTAGGTCCAAGGAAGCAGATGCATGTTGAAATGTAATAGTACGACTAGGGTACATGATTTGACTAGCAAACTAGCAATGTATAGGCGAAGGTCGATAGTTTATCCAAACAAGGGTGATATAATCCTGGTATCCAAGGCATAGGAAGTAGCTCCAGGGTATATAACAGGTAAGGTACCGGAACGTTTAGGCATGTTCGGCAGTACCAAAAGGTTGGTTTGGTTGAGATAAACGTCACGGTCTAGGTCTGGGCAAAGCTGGTCGACAGATCAAGTCAAGGACCCTAATCATGCTAAAACACGAACAGGTGAGCTTGATTGAACACAAGGTACATGATGGATGTATAAAATAAAACGTTGATTGTGGGTATGGTATGGAAGTGATACGGCCTTGGGTCAGGCCAAGTGGTTGGGCGGTGGCCCTGGGTCAGGTTAAAAGGGTAGGTTGAGGCCTTGGGTCGGGCCAATTGGTAGGTTGAGGCCTTGAGTCGGGCCAAATAGGTAGGGCGAGGCCTTGGGTCGGGCCAATTGGTAGGTTGAGGCCTTGGGTCGGGCCAATTGGTAGGTTGAGGCCTTAGGTCGGGCCAAATAGGTAGGTTGAGGCCTTGGGTCGGGCCAATTGGTATGTTGAGGCCTTGGGTCGGGCCAATTGGTAGGTTGAGGCCTGAGGTCGGGCCAAATAGGTTAGGGCGAGGCCTTAGGTCGGGCCAAATAGGTAGGTTGAGGCCTTGGGTCGGGCCAATTGGTAGGTTGAGGCCTTGGGTCGGGCCAATTGGTAGGTTGAGGCCTGAGGTCGGGCCAAATAGGTTAGGGCGAGGCCTTAGGTCGGGCCGAATGGTAGGTTGAGGCCGTAGGTCAGGCCAATTGGTAGGTTGAGGCCTGAGGTCGGGCCAAATAGGTTAGGGCGAGGTCTTAGGTCGGGCCGAATGGTAGGTTGAGGCCGTAGGTCAGGCCAATTGGTAGGTTGAGGCCTGAGGTTGGGCCAAATAGGTTAGGGCGAGGCCTTAGGTCGGGCCGAATGGTAGGTTAAGGTCGTAGGTCAGGCTGGACAAGTGAACAAATGTTGTGCAGCAAAGGTGGACAGAGGTGATATTGGTGAAAAAGAGGCAAGGAGTAAAGAACGGCAAAGAATGGGGTGAAAGTTGGGTATCAAACCGATGTCGATTCTGCATGACCGATATCGGTTAAGAGACCGATACCGGTTTCTTAGGGCAAAAAAATGAAACCGACATCGGTTAAGGTCGAAAAACCTATAAAAAGAAAAATACGGCCTGTCATTGTCACTTTTGTTATTTGCAATCCAAATTGACTTGTCTGACGTGGAGAGTTGATTTGGAGGGTTATTGAGTGAGGTGGAGCGATTTGATTGGCGGAGAGAGTTGATAGTGGGCCCGATTGAGGAGGAGGCAGCAGGTGATTGGCCGGGGACCCAGCATATCAGGATTGGAGCCATGGCACAGGCAGGAGGAGCTGGAGGGGCTGGACCAGCTGGACCGCCACCACCCATCCCACCACGAGGACGTGTCGTCGTACCGGTAGGTTCTAAACTCTTTATTTTATGCATTTGGTTGTATTAAGTGAGATTGGGGGTTTGGGTAGGAATTTAGTTGTTTTAGGAAATGAGGAGTAAATAGATGTAATTTGAAAAAGAGAGAGGGTAGATAGGTAAGATAGGGTAAGGCGGCTAGGTGTGTAAAATTTGGGGGGTGTTTGGGTGGGTAGATGGGTAAAAATAGGTGAAAAATGGTCTTTGGGGGCCGCGCGGGGGTTCGGCTCGGGCAGGAGACAGTGACCGATGTCGGTCACTAGGCGACCGACATCGGTCGCAAAAGCATAGGGTGAGGTTGAAATGGGGGGGACCGGCATCGGTCGCGTATCGGCCGGTATCGGTGGGGAAGGGATGGGTTGAGGGTGGAGTTGGGATGGGATTTGGGGTTTATGGTTTAGGTTTGAAGGTGGGTTGGGTGGCTTGTTGGGGTGTGGTTGGAGTGGGGTTGGGTGTTTGGGTTTAGGTTTGAAGGTGGGTTGGGTGGCTTGTTGGGGTGTGGTTGGGGGTTGGGTGGATTGTTTTGGGTTGGGTGGATTGTTTTTGGGTTGTGGGTGGGAGTGGGAGTGGGAGTGATTGAATGTTTTTTGGGGTGTTGGGTTGGGTTGGGAGTGGGGGTTGGGTTAGGGGTGGAGAAGGGGTAGGTGTGGGAGTGGTGGTTGGGTTAGGGTTTTTTGGGTTGGGTTGCGGGGTCGGTGTGGGGGTTGGTGTGGGGTGGTGGTTGGGTTAGGTGTGGGGTTAGGTTTAGGGGTGGAAAAGGGTTAGGTGTGGGGTTAGATTTTGGGTTTGTTGGGTTGGGTTGCGTTTTGGGTTTTTGGGTTGGGTTGCGGGTCGGTGTGGGGGTTGGTGTGGGGTGGAGAAGGGTTAGGTGTGGGGTTAGGTTTTGGGTGTTACAAAAAGGGGTTTAGATGGTAAAGTAGATGTTATAATAAAGAGTAGGTCTAAGAATGTGGGTTGGTTTTGCAGGCACGTCAGCAGTTGACGATGTGTGATAGGATGCCTCCACTATTGAGTCGGATGAGGCCACACGTATCTGCGGCGCATTGGGCCATCATGCGCAAGGTGGGACTCGGCGGGGTCCAGAGGTATAGAGCGATAGAGAGGGATCACAGCCTGATGGTCGCCCTCATCGAGAGATGGGATCCGGCGGCCAATGTGTTCCATCTGCCGACCGGGGAGATGACCGTCACATTAGAGGATGTGTATCGCATCCTGCGGCTACCGATCGAGGGAGAGGCAGTCTTCCAGGTAGATTCAGAGACTGCGATGGACAGCATACTGCAGGTATTTGGGGATGCAGCCGCGCTACTGACCTACCATAGCGCGAGTATCGGGTACGGTGACATGTACCGTGCGCATCGTCACGAGACACGACTGGCGGTGTTGATGATGGTTGGGATCACCTGCTTCGCCCTCCCGGACTCAGAGGGAGGCCGCTTCCCATGAGCATTGATGGGGGTACTGCTGGAGATGGTGGAGGAGCACACCTGTTATGCCTGGGCACCAGTACATCTGGTGCAATTATACAGGGAGTTATGGGGCTATCGCCGGAGGAGGCGATTTGGTATTTGTTCTACATTTTTGTTGCACTGTTGGGCATACGAGCACATCGTATGCATTAGGCCAGTAGGGCTACCTCAGCAGGTAGGGCCACAGGTCGTATACTGATATGGCTTTCAGAGGTGGTTAGGGGTCGTGGGCCAGCCACGAGCAGTTGTTGCAGGTCGGGATGTGGCCTATTATAGACACTTGCTAGAGGGCCTTACAGCAGTAGACATTGTATGGAGACCCTACAGAGGTCATCAGCCTGGCAGAGGAGCCCGCGTACAGCTGCGCCTGATCCAGTATACATTCTGGATAGCAGGACGGAGGCCGGGAGAGTACGAGCGGATACCCCTAGAGAGGGTACGCAGGCAGATGGGGTTACAACAGGACGATCCACCTCCCTTCCCTCAGTACCGGAGGGATGATGTAGAGGCCCCACTGCCAGCGCCACAGCCTTTGGATCCAGACTGGGTAGTGGAGAGACCAGCAGGTGAGGGTGTGGATGATGCCGAGTGCACGAGAGCATACCGGGTGTGGTGGGCTGGGCAGAGAGCAGCGAGGATAGTACCGCCTGCGCAGCCAGACTTGGCTGCAGTTATAGGAGAGAGGGATCAGCTCAGAGGTCAGGTGCAGCTCTTACAGGGGCAGCTAGCTGCTGTGCAGGCACAGATAGGGACCTTACAGGGGCAGCTAGCCCAGGCTCAGGCACAGGCACAGGTAGCACCACCACCAGCACCACAGCCACAGGTGCAGGTACAGGCACAGGCAGCACCACCACCAGCACCACCCACAGGTGTAGGTACAGCCACAGGCAGTAGGTGCAGGTACAGGCAGCAGCACAGGCAGCACCACCGCGGCCACAGGTGCAGGTACAGGCTCAGGGGGTATTGGTGTTGGGTGCCAGGGGACCAGCCCCAGCTCCTTCAGTGGCGCGAGATCGCTATATGGAGGTTAGAGCAGAGGCCCGATATTATCAGGATATTCTTGATAGTACCGGAGTCGAGTATCAGGCGTATGCAGCGCATAGGGCAGAGACCTCGCACAGCCAGAGATCTCAGGGAGGGGCAGCCACAGCTGGCATGTCCGTGACGGGCAGGAGGCGAGAGGCACCACAGGGACCAGCGGGGAGAGGTGCCGAGGGCGGTGGGGAGAGCTGATAGATCCCCGACATGGTTTTGTATAGGGACATGGGCACCGGTCTGCGAACCGGTTGTATTGATAGAGGCCTGCGTGCCGACACTTATTCATTGCATTGATTCATTTATTTATTATATACCGGCCTGCGAGCCGAGTACAGGTTGTACATTTGATACCGGCCTGCGAGCCGAGTATATTTTTGATATGAGAGACCGGCCTGCGAGCCGAGTCAAGATTTTTGGTAGGTATTGCGGCCTGCGTGCCGGCTTTGGTATATTATGAGATCACAGAGGCCCCGATGTAGGGCACATTGTATTTTTGAAAACTGGTATATATATAGAGAGACGATGTTTTGATCCACATGCAGTGTTCAAAATGTGTTTAAATATTTGGTTAATGGCTGGTAATATATAGAATGTGTGATGAGTTTAATTGACATGTTGATAGATGGATGATGCTGATGTTTTTGTTTTTTTGTACGTATATATGAATGTCATGTTATGTGATGAATTGGTGGTTTTGTGACATTGTGATATATGTAACTGATGAGTTGGATCCAAATGATGTATAGATTGATAGTTTCTTGATATCCGTAGTTGATGGTTTGTGTATTTGTATAAAATAAATGATGTTAATGAAATTGTAATGTTATGTGTGGTGGATGAACAAATGTGGTAAATTGTGTTGTTTATGCAGGCAAAGAGGCGGGCGCGACAAAAATTTAGATGAGAAATGAAGAAAAGAACCCTGTTTCAAAAAGGAAGGTGTGTAACCGGTATCGGTTAGGTAACCGATGTCGGTAGCTATATGACCGGTGTCGGTTACACGACCGATACCGGTTATTTAGGTATGAGTTTTTCTAAAAATAGAAAAGCTAGGGTGGCAACTTGAGTTTTAATTTTAGAGCCATGCAAGAGGTTAAATACGTGAACGCGACGCTTTGTGACGACTGAGACAGGTATTTGCATGAGAGATTTGGGTGAGAAGGAGAAAAGAGACAAGGAAAGTGAATGTGATCCGAGGTTCAGAAGGCAGAAAGACAAAGTTGAAAAGGGTGGTGATCATGGCAGAACGAGGAGAAGCATCCAGCAGGCAAGGACATGAGGGAAGACAAGGGCCACCTCAAGCTGCTGCAACCCAAGAGGTATCATTTTGTTTGTGATTTGACTACTGCATGTTTCGTGAATAAGATGGGGGAGAGTAGGTGGGTAGATATGAGAAAGAAAACATGATAACAAGGGTTGCAGGTGAGGTAAGTGTTACAGGGTAGGCAATCAGGGGTTTCAGGTATGTTTGTATGTATAAAAATGAATAAACGAGCAAATTATTGTCGTAGGTGGTTGTTTTTAGGGCAGGTGTATAAAATTGACAGTGACCGGTAGCGGTTAGGGAGAACCGGTATCGGTTATTCAACCGATATCGGTTATGTATAACCGGTACCGGTTACTGGAGGAATTTCCAGAATGTTTGAAAAAACCCTGACAGATTGAATGGTTGTTTGTTGTTTTGGTGTATGCAGGCAGAGGCAGGATTGAGGATGAATGATAGTGTGCCAGCGCTGTTGTCACGAATCCGAGCGGATGTAACACCAGCGGAATGGACATTGATAAATCGTTTGGGGTTAAGTGGAATCCGTTATTATTCACGAATCACCCGTAACCATGGTATGTTACAGGCGTTGATTGAGAGATGGAATCCCGAGACAAATACCTTCTATCTGCCAACAGGTGAAATGACAGTAACATTGGAAGATGTGTTTCAGATTTTGAGACTCCCTATTACAGGAGAACCAGTATATCAGGCACTACCTAGCGCGGCACGGGGAGCGATAACAGCAGTATTTGGTCCATACGCACGAGATTTGACACAGCGAGGTTTATCGTTTACATATGGGGTAATGTATGCAGCACACCCTGAGGAGACAAGGTTAGCAGTGATATTAATGATAGCAGTAGGGTATTATGCATTACCGAGGGCGGAAGGGGGAAGATTTCCAAAGGCATTGATGTGTGTTATTTGGGAGATGGTAGAAAGGAACGTTACGTTTGCATGGGCACCTGCATATTTGGCGGAGCTATACAGGGGTTTATGGGCTTGTAGGCGAAATCACAGGACGACACTGGATAGTTCATACTTATTACACTGTTGGGCCTATGAGCACATTGTTTGTGTGCGACCAATAGGCCAATCCCTCCAGGCAGGAGAGACCGGAGTACAGAGGTTGGGATTCAGACGATGGGTCCAGACAGAACAAGAGGCCAGATCCCAGGCCGTGACAGGTGATATTGAGTATTACAGGCAGGTATGGGAGAGAGTGACGGTTGCGGATATCTGTTGGAGGCCATACGGAAACTATATGGTAACAGAGAACATAGCTGAGGAGTTGAGGGGTGTAGAGCGATTGAGGTGGATCGCAGGGCACAGGCCGGGTGAGTATGAGAGGATTCCTATAGATCGCGTGCGGCGACAATTTGGATTTGTGCAGGATATACCCCTGGCGTATAGACCATATATGAGGATCGACGCCGAGGCAGCATTCTCACCTCCCCGGCCAACACCTCCAGAAGGGCCTGAAGAGGTAGCAGCCGATCGCAGGGTAATGGATGCGGGAACGACAGAGGCCTATAGATTATGGTGGGTAGTAGAACTGCGAGGTGTGCGTGAGTGCTCTGACATAGCGGTGATTACAGCAGAGAGGGATCGTCTGCAGCGTTTGGTTCAGCAGCTCCAAACGCAGGTGAATGAGACAAGAGGATTGTTAGTGGTTACGGAGTCACGGGCGGGGAGACTAGAGGCTGAAGTCCTCCATGCGAGTGGGCGTATTCATATGTTACAGGAGAGATTGGCAGATCAGTGGGCGGGGTACCAATAGCCGTGGTACCTTTGAGGACAGAGAGGCCCGGCGAGAGGGGTCGACGATCACGATCATCACCTAGTTCGGGATGAGGCGTGATGGTCTGAGTACATGTTAGCAAGGTATAAGAATAAATAAAGATGCCGACCTGCGTGTCGATGATAGAGAAGATGTATTTGTTTAACATCTAAATAAAACTGAATATGTATGTTGATTTAAGTTACGATAATAATAAGATTGTTTGTGTTTTGATTTTCGGTGTTTCGAAAAAAGGATAAAGAGGACTGTGATTAAATAGAAATACACAAAAATATTTATATTCACCACACAGGATAGGTTATGGTAGGGGATGGTCGAGCTAACCTTGGGAGACCCCATGTCTCCAAAGTGCTGCCTACATAGCCCATTGCTCAAAGCAAGGAGGGGCCTCAGACCGATGTAGTTCTCCCTTAGGACCAGGGAGAGGTGAATTCAGGCAATTTGGGTATGGTTAGGCAATTTGTTGGTTGATAAGATTTTGATGTTGATAGGGTAATGTTGTTGGTGTTGGTAAGTTATGGGCGATGTTGATGTAGGTATAGGTAAAGCGAAAGTTAGCTTACCCAAATAGAAGGGAACCATGTTCTGATTAAGATCAACACACAATCCTAGATGCGAGGCAAAGAGGAAAGAGTGTCCCGTAGTTGAGAAGAGCTAAACAAACCACATATTAACATAGGATGAGCTTGAATCCCTAGGTACCTTGCATAGGCGAGAAGTCGATAGGTGAAAAGAGTTGTATAATCACAATATATCGGATATACGTCACATCCCTTGAGTTGAAACAAGTGGTGAGGTGAGGTGGATGATATAACTGAGGTACGCAGAACTTATTACAAAGTGAGTGCTCTGACGAAAGAGAACCTACCCTAAATAGACAAGTCCATGACTCAAAAGTCCTTTTGAATGAGGCTTTTCTTTTATTGAATGTAGACTGATCGATGCGGGAAGTCTACAGGGGATATTGATTGTATTATTCTTGAGGTCTTCACGAAGCTGATCAATGCGAGAAGCTTCTGATAAAGGCTGACTGTGTATAGCTGTCCTTCGAGGGAGCAGTCTATTTATAGTAGCAGATATGATTGTAATGCATAGCTGTCCTTCGGGGGAGCAGTCTATATATAATAGCAGTAATAGTTCGGCATATAGCTGTCCTTCGAGGGAGCAGTCTATATTTAATTTAAATGACTAGATGTTCATTTGGCGTGAAGCATCTAGTTAGTAGGAAGTTTGACTCAAGAAAATCCCCTAAGAATACGGCTTATTTTAATACTTTGAAGTCATGGACTAGACTAGAAAGGGGAAGGCATCATCAAGGGGAGGTGAGGATCAAACTATGTGAGCCTGATTATTATTATGAAGTGTAGGAAACAGAGTGTATGTAGTGGTAAGTGAGCTCAAGGGACGAGCGACAGGTAGATAAGAAGTGATATAATACTAATTTCAACAGTAGAATGGTCGAAGATGCAAGGCATTAAGGGGTTCAGGCTCAGGTTTACCATTAAGCGAAGCTAAACGATAAGTACCAGATCCATAGGTATGAGTGATTATATAAGGCCCAATCCAATTGGGAGCAAATTTTCCACGTTTGCTCTTTTCTAGTTTGGTTACATGTTGATTCTCTTTGAGAACAAGATCACCAACCTTAAAGGTACGCTCATGAAGTCTCTTATCATAAGCACGTTTAATGCGTTTTTGATAGATTTGAAGGTGATCAAGAGCTGTAAGACGGCGTTCGTCAAGAAGCTCCAATTGGGCTAACCGCTCTTGGCGGAAATCATCGTTGGTGAGAATATCCTGAAGAGATATTCTAAGGGAGGGTATTTGTATTTCGAGAGGCAAAACAGCCTCGGTACCGTATACCAAAGAAAAAGGTGTGGCATTAGTAGAAGTACGAATGCTAGTACGATAAGCCCAAAGGGCAAAGGGAATGTGATCGTGCCAATTTCTTCCAGATTCATTGACAACTTTCATGAGGATTTTGGTTAGTGTTTTATTAGAGGACTCGGCTTGCCCATTGGCTTGTGGATAGTAAGGTGATGAGAAACTAAGTTTGATACCAAAGTTGTCACAAAGGTCTTGCAACAACTTGTTTTTGAAAGATTTTCCATTATCTGTTATCAGGCGGTGAGGAACACCAAAACGACAGATAATGTGGTGGTTAATGAACTCGACAATTTTTTCTTTTTTGATTGAAATGAGTGGAATAGCCTCCACCCATTTTGTGTAATATTCGGTCGCTGTGAGTATCCAACGGTGACGTTGTGAAGAGGTTGGGTGAATCTCACCAATAAGGTCTAAACCCCATTGTGAGAAGGGCCAAAGATCTCGAGCGATCTGGAGCGGGTGGCTAGGAGTATGTTGAAGGTTGGCATGTTGCTGACACATAACACAACGCTTAACATATTCGTAGCAGTCGTTATTGAGAGTAGGCCAATAATAACCAAGGCGAAGGATTCGTTTGGCCACGGCAAGGCCGCTAAAATGTCCACCACAAATACCGTCATGGACCTGTTGGATGGTATGAGTGGCCTCCGCGCCAGTTAGACAGCGAAGGAGGATACCATCAAAGCCACGTTTATAGAGGAGTCCCCCCATGACAACATAACGCGAAACACTTTTAAGAAAAGCACGTTTGCCGTTACTAGTAAGGTCAGGTGGGAGGACAGAGATTGTAAGGTAGTCGTGGAATTGGTGGTACCAGGTATCCTGTGAATTAGTGGACACAGTATTTATCATACAAACTACCGGGGTTGAATAGGATGGGGCAAAAAGTTGTTGGACCACGACGAATAATTCAGAGTCAGTTGGCGCGGCGGGAATTTGCGAGGCTAAGCAAGCCATAGTATCTGCAAATTTGTTAGTGGAGCGGGGAATGGTTTGTATAGAATAGTGGGTAAATAAAGCTAGAAGTGAATCCACGTAGTGTTTGTATTTTTGAAGTTCCTCATTTTTGCATTGGTAGACGCCCATAACTTGATTGACTACCAATTGAGAGTCGCCAAAAATGTTGATAGATTTGATACCTAAGTGTAACGCAACTTGGAGACCTAGAACAAGGGCCTCGTACTCCGCTGTATTATTAGTGCAAGGGAAATCAAGTCGGAATGAAAGAGGCATAGGTTCAGCGTTGAGAGGAATGAGAACAACGCCGGCTCCTCCGCCGCGCTGGCATTTAGATCCATCGAAGAAGAGGGTCATTGGGTACGACTCCTCTGTGAGGGAAAGAGTAGCGATGAGTTCGTCGGGAAATGTGAAATTGGTAAATTGTTCCCCCGGTAAAGGAGCGTCCGCAAGTTGGTCTGCGATGGTTTGTCCTTTGATTGATTTCTGGTGGATAAACTCAAGGTCGAGGTCGGCGAGAAGCATGAGCCATCTAGCAATGCGTTGGTTCAGATGAGGTTTGGCGTACATGTAATGGATGGGGTCTGTATTGGTGATGACGAAAGTCTTGTGATTTAGAAGGTAGTGTCGGAGTTTGGTGGCCACGAATGATAGGGCAAGGCACAATTTTTCTACATGTGTGTACCTAGTCTCATAGTCCACCAAAGTACGACTTATATAATAAACGGCTTGTTCGTGATTCTCAGAGTCACGATGTGCAAGCATGGCTCCTACAGCGTGGTCGGTGGCGGAAAGGTAAAGGTAGAAAGGGCGGTTGTCTTGGGGTGGGATAAGCACGGGTGGCTGTAAGAGATAAGATTTGAGAGCTTCGAAGGCTTGGTGACATTCTTCGCTCCATTGGAATGCAATATCCTTTTTAAGGAGGTGATGGAAAGGTTGACACCGATCCGAGAGTTGGGAGATGAAACGTCGGATAGATTGGAGCTTACCTTGTAAACTACGCAATTGTTTGAGATTTTTGGGTGGGGGCATTTCTAGGATAGCTTTGACTTTCGATGGATCGACCTCAATGCCACGCAAAGAGACGATAAAGCCAAGAAGTTTTCCCGAAAGAACACCAAAGACACATTTCTTCGGTTGAAGGCGGACAGAATATTGTAACAGGCGATCAAAAATAATGGTTAAAACATCGAGATGTTCACTACGATGTTTAGACTTGCCGAGAAGATCGTCGACATAGTCTTCAAGGATAGTGTGCATAATGTCATGAAAAATGTAGGTCATAGCCCGCTGATAGGTAGCACCAGCATTCTTAAGGCCAAATGGCATGACACGATAACAGAAGGTTCCCCAAGGAGTTATGAAGGCAGTTTTATGTTGATCGGCAGGGGCAACCAAAATTTGGTTGTATCCTGAAAAACCATCCATGAGAGAAAGCATTTCATGGCCCGCAGTGAGATCAACAAGTTGATCAATACTTGGGAGGGGGAAGTCATCCTTGGGGCAAGCGAGGTTAAGATCCCGGAAATCTGTGCATATCCGAAGTCCCCCTGTCGCTTTAGTGACAGGTACGATGTTAGAAATCCATTGAGGATAGTCAATAGGCAAGATGAAGGAAACAGAAAGGAGTCGTTGGAGCTCCTCTTTGACCAAGAGAGCAATGCGTGGATGCATTTTTCTCAATTTCTGTTTGACTGGTTTGGAAACGGGGTTTAGGGTGATGTTATGGACGGCGATAGTAGGATCAATTCCTGGCATGTCAGCGTAAGACCATGCGAAAGCTTGGTTACGAGCACGGAGAAAGGTAGTAAAGGCGGCTTGTTCTGATGTGTTAAGGGATTGTCCAATCTTCACAATGTGAGGATCCTCCTCCGTGTGGATATTGATTTCTATGGTAGATTCGTTCAGCATAGTTTGGGTTTCAGATGGTAAGGCTCGTTGAATATAAGAATCATCCGCGCCAAGGTAAGTGAGGATGGAGTCGTCATCCTGGCATTCAACAACATTAATCAAAGGCGAATCCTCTTCGATCATGTCTGGATACAGAAGGGGAAGAGAAGATGGGTCCTCATTATCGCGTTGATAAGTGAGAGGACCTATGAAGATAGCATTTATGAAAAAAAAAAGTTAGGGGGGATGGATTCAGGGTCTATAGATTCTGTGGGTGATGATGGCAAAGTGGGTGATGATGGTTTGGTAGGGGCGACGTCTTCTTCTTCCAGGATACAGCTGACAGGAGGTGTCTCCTGTGTAGGTGTTTCGGGAAAACCGAGACCACTGCGATCATTGTGTTTACGGGTAGTCACGGGAATGAGTGTATGTCGGCCTTGTTCGTAAAGGCCAAAACCAAAGCCTTTCCACGCACAGCGAGTCAAGAAGGTGAGGGCGAAACGACGATTTGTCAAGTATTGAAAATCGGATTGGAAAGGAACCACACCAAGAGGAGGTTCAGGGGTAATGGAGGATGCGTCAACACCCCCATACGTTAGGTTAGTGCGGCAATGGGGTGGTCCGTAAGAGATTATCTCCCCCACGCGACGGTCGTAGGTGGGATGTGCATGTAATTGTCCATACTCCTGCAGGGTAGGGAAAGAACTAACGTTATATAGGCGGTACTCCCCCAGCGTAAGGCGCTGAAAAACATCTACTAAGGGGTCGGAGGTTGGAATGTTAGCTGCGGGAAGGGAAGTGGTTTTTGCGATGGTGGTTTCATCAATTGAAGGCGTAGGCGCGGTTGAGGTGGATGGTTGAGGTACATTTGAAGAGGATGGTTGGGTTGAATGTATGGGTGTTTTGATTGGTATAAGCACATCGTTAGGGCGGTATAACATATTGCAGGTTTTAAAGGGGGGAGGGTCAGCTTTTACGGTGTAAGACTTCCCCTCGTACTCAAATTTTATGCATCTATGTAATGTTGAGGGAACGCATCCCATGGCTCGGATCCAAGGACGACCCAGCAATATATTATATTGGAACTCTCCCTCCAAGACATAGAAGAGTTCGGGTAAAGTACGTGGTCCTACCCGAATGTTGAGGATCACGGTGCCTAAGGTAGAAGTAATAGCGTCATTAAATGACCGCAACATGATGGGGTTGGCACACATGCAACTAGAAGGGATATTCATCTGTTGGAAGGCTTTTGAAGAGATGATGTTTAGGCTAGCGCCCCCGTCAATCATAACCCGACGTACTCGAATGTCCCGAACGTAAGCGGAGATGAAAAGAGCAGGGTCAGGGTCTTCTGTACCAAAGTCGACAATTTCATCTTCAGAGAAACTGACTGCAGCAGCTTGTTGTACAGAGACAGAAGTGGTTGGGGCAGTGGGTTGTTTGGTGAGAGAAGCAACATGATTGGGTGTTAGAATGGAGGCGACAGGCAGGGTTTCATTAGGTAAAACCTCTATCCCTTGAAGGATCTCAACGAGAGCTTGTCTATGAGATTCAGAAGTCTGAATGAGGTCATACAATGTCATTTTTACGGGTGATTGGTGAAGCTGTTTAATCATATTTCGGTGGGCAATGCCATTAGAGACGGGATAGGCGGGTCCGCGAATGACCACTTTAGGTGGTGGTGCAATCGGGATGTTTGACGGAGAAAGAGATGCCGCAGGTGTGTTTTCTTTTGCTTTCCCATTGTTTTTCTGCCCTCGAGTAGCGACACTAATCATATTAATCTCGTAGACCTGAGATGAGGAAGATGGTGGGGATAACTCATGGTCTTCAAGAGGTGGGGTTGTAATAATGATAGATCTTGGTGAGGCGGGGACAGATGGTATAGGAGAGGGAATGGAAACTAAAGGTCTCTCCCTTCGTAAGTTGTCTTTCTTAATCTTTCTATCCGGGAGAGGTGACTGGCGAAGGATGGTTTTTAGAGCTTTGCATCCCTCCACATCATGTCCTGGTGTGCGGTGATAAGCGCAGATTTTAGACTCATCGTAATCCATAGGTCGGGGCTTAGACGGGTCATAAGGTCTAAGTGGAGGTAGGGAAATGGTCGCATTCTCCACCAACATAGCAAGGATTTTGGCGTAAGATCCTTTGAGTGGGTCAAAATCGGAAGAGGATGAGGGTATTGATTGTGTGGGTTTTGGTAATGTTTGGGCGTGGTTAGTTCGTATGGGTGGCGGTTTAGCCGAGGGGTGTTGATACATGGTTTTTACTAAACGTGATTTCTTTGGCGCAGAGGCTATGTTGGATGATGAGGCCGCAGATGACGTGGTATCAGAAAACAACCATGGGGAAATAGGAGTAACTGAAAACAAATCTTTTGATGATGGAATTTGTTTAGGGTTGATAGGTGGACAAGATACGCGGAGTGACGGTGTTGCTATACCCTGGAATTTCTGTATAGGTGCGGAAGGCGTAGGTTGTTCTAAAGAAAACGCAGGAGGTATGATACATTGGTGTAAGGTAGAGGGATGGGGTCCCAATATGGAAGGTAGGTATGACGATGATGGTTTTGATTGTGATAGGGGCACGGATTGAGTTTGTCTCCTAGGTGGCGGAACGGATTTATTTTTGGATAGATCGAGTCGCTTAGGCGGGTGTGTTAGACTGGGCATTGGTGAGGTCCCAAGCGTAGGGGAAGATCTTGTTAAGTTGATAGAAGTGGACGGGGCATTTGGTAGAGGTGAGGGGGGTGAAGGCGAGAACAGGGGCATTTTAAGCTTCTGTAAGCACTTCGGGTATATGGTGGAGACATCAGGATCAGTCATTTGCATTTGAGTAGAAAAAGGGGTACTCAAACGTTCCCATAGGGCCTGTCTATCTTCTGTGGAATGACAGTCTCCAGGTGTGATTTGTAATTTTGGTACGGAAGAAAGGTGGGTTGTAATTCCAGTCCATTGCGGGTGTGACACAGGAGGTAGATGAGGCACTGTATCCATAGATGTTAAGAGGTCAACCGGTCGTTGAAAAGATTTAGGCGATGAGGGACTAATAGGTAGGAGGGCGTGTTCGAGGGGATCTGTCACGTTAAAAGAATGTGGTGATGTTAGTGTAAGAGATTTCTCGTCTAAGGATGTCAAAAGGAGTGGTGAGCCTTCCTCTTGTGTAGCAAGAGTGGTAGAAGGGGACGTTTGGGAAATAGATAAATTAGATAGCATCCGCTCACAGTCTTGTAGGGATGTGGTGTAAGAAGACTCGTTGATGAGAAGAGAAGTCCGGGCAGTTAACTCTTCTATGGGTAAAGGAATAATTTCACTTTGGCTTGATGGTGGTGAAGGAGGTTCAAACTCCTGTGTTGGTGGAGAGGCTTGATTTAAAAAATTTTCAATAGAGGCTTTTGGCTGAGAATCGAAGACTGCATGGATCTCATGAACACTCTCCTCGGCTAAGATATCTTGGTTCACGTTACTGCTGGACGAGTGATTCGGGAATGGCTTGTTGAAAATTTTCAGATTTCGGTTAGCAGGGGCGTTAGGATTATCGAGTGTTATATCCCCTGCGTCAACCATTTCCTGCACTATGTTTTTCAACATCTTGCAGTTTTCATGACTATGTCCTTTTACGCGGTGAAAGTTACAAAAGTCATTTTCTTTGTACCAGGAAGGTATTGCGCGGGTGGAGTCAAACCCAGAGTGAGGTTTAACAGGGGGCAAGGTGATAGCCCCAGCTTTGAGCAATTTCTCCAGGATGACGCCATAAGTTTCTCCCAAGGGAGTGTAATTGGTGGGCTCGGCTTTGTACTTATAAGTGGTTTTCGGCGGAGTATTGGACAGTGTTTGAGATTTGACCATTACCGCGTGGACAGCTCCTTTTGATTTAGAAGAAGTGGACGCGTGAGGAGTGGTGGTGTTTGACTTGTTGGTAGAATCAGGAGTTCAGAAATTGGGGTTTTTGTTACGCAACCGCAATTTCTCTTCTTCTAAGGCTCGAATTTCTAGCTTCCGAGCCATGGTAAAGGCCTCGTCGAATGTGCGGAAAGTTTGAATTTGGAGGGTAGGGGAGATGTGCTTAGCGCAGGCCCGCGTAAATAGTTCGATGAGTTCGGTTTGAGGCAAGGCATACGTAAGTTGGTTGATAAGGCCCCGCCATCGTCCAACGAAATCTGCGATAGATTCGTCTTCAAATTGTCGGATGGCATAGAGGTCAGTGATAGATACTTTCTTGGCAATGTTAATGGAGAAATGATCCAAGAAAGATTGGGCTAGTTGGTTAAAAGAGAAGATTGAGTGCTGGGTTAAAGCACTGTACCACTCCAAGGCAGGTCCTGATAAGGACATGGGAAAGGTGCGGAGTAACAAGGCATCATCATGGGCAATCAAATAACAAGCATGTCTAAATGATCGCAAGTGTTGTTGAGGATCCTCTTTACTGTTAAAACGAGTAAACTTTGGCAACTCCCATTGAGGAGGATATGAATGAAGGGGGACAGAAGGGTGAATGGGCTCCCGACAAACTTGCTCGTATGTCAAGGCGCTACGACTTCCTGAAACGGAAGCCTCCAGGTTTTGCATTTTGTCCATCATTTGTTTGATGAAATCTGTGGTTGGATGAGATGATGGTGCCACAGAATAGGGATGTCCCATATAAGGTGTTGAGGTTACTGGATACGTGTATGGGAATGAAAAGGTAGGCGGAGCTTGAGAAGGAAAGCTCGTTTGAATAGGTGGCAGAGAGTAAGTCATGAATGGAGTGGTCTGAAAGAGAGATGAGATAGGGGCAGTTGGTGGTAACGATACGTGGGGTCCAAGGTTAACCAAAGGAAAGCTAATCGGGGTCGTATGAACCTCTGAAGCTGTCGGATTGGGAGACGGGGCTAGTGATGCAGGAAGTAAGGTATTGTTATCAGGAGGAGTGGGAGCTAAATGAGCAGCTATACTAATAGGCATGCCAATAAGGAGCTGACCATCAGGCGTACGGTCAGGGGTATGAGACAAATAGTATTGTACAGCGCTGGGATTAGCATCCAGAAATTTGGCAAAGTCCTTGTCTCCTGCAGGAATTTGGGGGATCTCACTGGTGTCCGTAGGGTTCCCTATAGAATGTGAAGGGGGTGATTCAGGCAAAGACACAGAGCAGGCATGTGAAACCATGGCGGCGGCTTGCTTCCGAGTGATGACAACCATAGACCAGAACACACAGGAAAGTTTCAATCTATCAAGAACAAAAACAACCTCTGAATGGTGAATTTGGCAAGCTGCTGGTTTGTCAGGGGCTGATGAAGACAGTAACCGATATCGGTTTAGTAACCGGTGTCGGTCACGGATCAAACGACGTCGGTCCCTTAACCGATGCCGGTGTCAAAAGTCTAGGATAAAAAGATATAAAAGGCTGCTGATTTGATTTTAGCAACGTTGAGTATGTTTAGCAACTTATTGATCACAGAAGACAAAGTATGACAGAGAAAACAGGATTTGAAAACAAGCAAGAGGCACACGCAAATCTAGAGACTAACCCTAGGGTTAATTTTAGTTATCGTGGGCTTATGCCTTTAGACGTAAGATGATGTCAGAATCCTAAACAACAAGACCTAGGGGAAATGTCAAGTTTGTTTTGGCTTATAAGGCTACCTCAATCGGGCGGAGGAATACCGCGGAAAAGGGGGGATGTTTGAGCTGTTGTGTTAATTGTGAAGTGATTCGGTATGTGTTGTGCAGTGAAACTAAGGTTAATTTCCTGTCAATACCGTGGATATCACCCCCACGTGTACGACCTGTTACTTAATCTATGTTCACTAGAATTGGAGAACAACAAGCAGGAATGCAATGCACGTGTTTTAAACCCAAATCGAAAATTATATTCGATGAAGCAAGAGAGATGACTTTCACTAATGCGAAACCAGGAAAGCAAGACAAATTCTTTACTAAATATATACCAAAAACAGCAACAGTAAATATGCAAATGAAAATAAGCAAGAGAAAGAAACCCAAAACGGGTCCCACCGGGCGTGCCAAAATGTTTCGCTCGGAATGTTTCGGCTTCTGGGAATAGAGTTGTTTCTATCCTTTCATTCCTTTTAGAAACAGATGAGATTAGGGTTAGGAGGAATACCTGTTGAATGTCGAGATGGTGTGCGCGTACCGTAGAGAAAGATCAGGCTGACTGCGGAGAACTCCTTTTTGTCTTGGAAGGACTACCTGCAAATAAGAACACAAGACCACAAGATTTTGATTAAACAATAAATGAGGAAACTGCCTTGGGCCCAGGAAATATAAAACTTCCCTTCGAAGGTGGTCAGTTCCCCTGCTAATATGAATTAACACAAAAGACTGCAAAATATCAATTAAATTATTTTGTTAAACTGGGTAGGGGGAAAGGCTGGTTTCTGGTTTTGATCAGAGGAACCGATGGCGGTTATTGATGACCGACGCCGGTTACTGATAACCGATACCGGTGGGTTATAGGATCTTCTTGGTACAGATGGTGTTTGTAATAGCTGGCTTTTTTGGATGGTATTAAGAAATGGGGTGATTAGGAGTGAAAGAATGACAGTTAGATGCAATGGCACGTTGGGTAGTGGATTCAGAAATGGATTTAGGAGGACTCAGATTCAAGAAACACAAGAAATGTTATGACAAAAGGACATGTAAGATCTGACTTACTGGTTTTGACCGAGATGCAAGTTGATCTCCTTGGTTGCAAACACTTCTGGTTTCTTTACTCGTCTCTGCTCTGTCAAGTGAAGATCTGGACTCTGTTCCTCGCTCGCAATGCTCTCTGTTGATCCAAAAATCCTTTTTTTTACTGATCTCTCAAAATGAAATTCTGATCCATTGTTTTGGTTTGGGGAGCCCATTTACAGGGAACCGATGGCGGTTGCGAAACCGACGGCGGTCGAGTAGGAACCGGCATCGGTAAGGAAAAAGTAGGCTATTTTTACTAAAATAGCCCACCTTCCCTGCTTTTCTCCCGAGAGATCAGTTGCGGGCTTGGTCAAGTGGCTAGAAGGTCGGCTTTTGGTGCGAGTAAGGAGGCATTAGTTATGGATGTGAGTCTAGACCAAGTCATGGGTCTTAATTAGGTTAGTTTAGGGTTAGGGCTAGGTCATGATGAGGTGGCAAAGTGAGGTGGCGGGTAAGGTGATGTGGATTTATCAATTACAAGGTAATTAATAAATAATTGTGTAAAGTTTAGGTAATGAGGTTAGGTTGCGAAATGGGATGCGGGTCACAAGGGGTCGTGAGACACGAATTTGGTGTCTACAAGAAGTTGTGGCGAGATTGATGGAGGGTGAGATTTTTGCATGGGGTCAATTTATCCTCACTCATTTATACATATATCTTCATTTGATTTCTTATAGAGAGATGAGGAGTCTAAGTTCGGCCACCTTATTACAAATATAATCATGGGACTATATAGCCATTGGATAACCACTAGGTGTATTGAGAGTGATCCAGCTTTGAGAGGATGGGAGACAGTAGGAGTAGGCCATAGAGGCCATATGAGTGATATTGCATTTTATAGGAGAGCACTAGATGATCTACAATCATGGATGGTGACTTGGAGGCCATACCGATTATATTAGTGGGTGACCAATGCTATGAAGTTATGTACTACAGAGGTTGACCACTTTATCATAGGTAGTCACAACCATATTATGGAGATGTATAGAGTGGATAGTATTTAGCAGAAAATTGGCATTATACAAGGCATACTGGTGGAGAGCATTGGTATACGTGTGTTATGCACAATATATTTGACTTCAAACCATGGATAAGAGTGCTGATTTCCTAAAAAAGTTTATTTGGAGTCATCCCATAGGAATCAGTGCCATGCAAGCATATGATTTCATTATTTCCATCAATTCACTATATTCTATTATGGTGGCTTCAATTTGTTATCTCTCTTGCTTATTTTTCCGCGCCATAACTTCCTCTGCAAATTCTAAGGCAAGAGTGGCTGGTTCGGAAGTAATTATGCATGTTAGATCCTAAAGAGAATGAAAGGAAGAATCATATGTTGTCTTATCTGCGGGTGCTAGGTCTGAGTGCATAATTAAAATTGCATCATCTATGTGCTCTGCCTTCTTGTAAAGCACATGCATCTGTCCTTTTTCATCCCTTAGCTCATGCTTTAGTTGCGTAATAATTTCTTCCTTATCCTTTATCTCCTTATCCCTCTCAATTATTTCTTTGTTCTTCTCCTCCAACTCCCCATGCATGTATCTTATACTATTGTTCTTATAAAAAATTATTGATCCCACTTCTACTGATAGCTTGTTAAGCACATTGCACACTTGTTCATCTTTCAACTACTGAGAATAAACTAATAGGTATATGTATCTTGATACAAAAGATTCATGTATATCCATATATGAATGGGTGCTTACATCAAATTCTGGCTTCTCAATATGGGATTCAAAAGCTCAGGACAAAATCTTTCTTGTGCGTGGGAGTGTACTCTTCTTATCAAATGATGACCAAAAAAATATCCGATCTGTAGGGATTGTGCTCTAGTACCTCACGTGAAGAACCTTATTGGGATCCTTAACATATTACATTATAGGTCCTTGGGGGAAGTAGGTTCGTCTCTTCCCTTGAGCACCCTTGGAGAAACCTACAGCAAGGAGAGACTCTCCACCCATGATACCTTCTTTTCATACACTTTTTTCTTCTTCATTTCTTTCTTCCTATTCATTGCATGCAACCTCATGTTCCACCAAGTGTTCAATAATCTCTGCTACATATTTCTCTACTTTGCACTCAAGTTCAGGGTCGAGAGTGTGCCTATCCTCATGTTCTCCAGTTTGATCTAGGTTCTCTTTGATGACCTATGTGTGATGGCTGTGCCAACACCCTCTGCATTGACATCCATTGCATGGTCATCCTTGAAGCACTCATCCTGGCACTCTTCATCTGATTCCTTGATAATATACACTTTGGGGCTCTGATTCTTAACCTTCTCTTCCTCACTCTCAGCTCCTTCTTCACCCTACCTCTCTGTCTTCTCAGAATCCGAGCTTTAGACTATATTTGTGTTTCTTTTACATTTGGAGACCTTCTCCTAGCAGGATTCCTCCTAACATAAGTGCTTGTTCCCACCTCCTTCCTTTCTGAAGGTTTTTCCACGGGCACACTTGGAATGGGAGTTTTATCCTTGCTCACTCCTTCAGTTATACTTACAGAAAAAGTATCTTCGTGCCCTCACTTGTTTAGTTCAACCTTATTCTTACACTGAGGGTTCCTCAAGAATGCTCACATTGTCTTCTATGAATGCCCCATCCATAAATTTTGGCCTTAGATAAATATAGATTCTAGTTGCATCCACTGAAACTATTGGAAATGTTACTGGCTTCATCAAATGTATGCTTTCCAAAAATACTTCTCCTCATAGAAACACTTCTTCGGGTAGAAAAGTTTTTTGAAGCATCTCATGGTGCTCCTTATCTACTTTGCTCAGGTCATACCTCAGTTTTTGTGCCTCCTTAAATCTATTCAATGCAGCCTAAAAATACTCTCCTGAAAAGGAAAATGGAAGTTTGCACCATGGAATTTTAGTGCCATCAATTAACATGAATCTCCCAATACAAAACTATTGATACAAAAAAAAACTATGCAACTCCATCCACAAGAGCAGATAATTGATCTAAAATCCTCCATTCCGTGCACGAATGCATCATGCATTTGCTTTGTACCATTTTTCCACGCGCGCCTTGTATAATGGTGTCACCAATGTCATAGGTATACTTAGCAAATCTTTTTGCAGGGGAGGGATCTTCTGTAGGATACTCCCATATCTTGTCTTAGGCCCATCGGGCACCCCAATCTTTGAAAATACTATTACAAGTAAGATATTTCCAAACATGATCTTATCTCCATTGCACGTAGCATCAATAATATCTTAAGCTATAAAGGAAGCAATGTTGTATATGGTTCCTTCAGATATATTTTTACATACATAAAGCCACCTTTTATTTACTTGATTCCATCTCTCCTAACCACTTACATTTGTGAGACAAGTGCACGACCATCTTCATGAAAAGGTCTTTCAACTTTACAATATCAAAAGTGTGCCCACCCTTCTTGTATTCAAACTCCTTAGAAACTTTCTTCACCTCTTCATCATTACCTAAGTCATCATAAAAGAGCTACCAATATTAATAAGTCTAGTGTACTTCTTAATCAACTGTGTGGTGATGTGAATCCTTTCTGCCTAAAAAATAGAAATGGTCTTCATGTATGTGCAACATTAACCACTGATATAACCTTTCAGATTTCTTGAAGAATGGAAGCTCATATAGCTGTAACAATCCAACATTCTTCAATACCCTCTTCACCCTATCATCATACATCAACTTATCATCTTTGGTTCTTTCTTCTGTTGGATGGACAAGCTCTATCACCATGTCATGTGCACAATTAGGTCTATTTGATGATTATAATCACTAACTTTCATACTCCTGAAATGGGATGCCCACTCTTTTCCCATTAGAACTACATTCTGGGTACTACATTTTTGAGTACCATTCCTCTTGAACATCCAATGTGGGGGTTGGCTTGTCTTTTCCCTTTCCTTTCTTCTTTGGTGACCCAGTTACCACTTTCTTTGGTGCCATCTTAAATGTGTAAAATCAAATTTCTACCTTGTGCCTTGATTTTCTTGACACTTTAACCCTCCTGCTACAAACCCTAGGTGCAACACTGCTGTACTTTGTTTAAATTCTGAATGTCATGCCCTAATTTACAAAACCATAACTAGAGAAAACCAAAACCCACACCATGCATGTCCAATCTTCAAGACTCCTTCCAAAAGAACTCTCCTCACTCAGTCATGTTCTTTTTTCCCTCTGGTGCATGATTTTTCAATTTTACCACCAATTTCTTGCTCGATCATCAAAGTTTTCCCTAGGTCATGCAATATCTCTCCAAAAATTCACGTAAGGTAAGGTAAAAAATGATTTACCCTGATGCTCCTTTTATAGTGTTTTAATTTTTACCCACATTTATTTCTTGCCAACTACCACCATATGATTGCATTAAATTCAGCTTCCCACTTTTTCCCACCATTTCTGCAGTCTCCAAGTGCATGCTTCTACCACACGCATCCGAACATGTACCTAACTACAACCTTCTGGCACACAAACTACTTCACACCGAATGCAGGACCTCCTTACGTGCACTATGCATCCGAAGTACATCCACCTCTGTGCCCTTATACCAAGTAGCTATCCATGCCACTTACCTACCTCACATTTGCCCTGACTTCATTCACTTATACATGGATTTTCCCTTTGGCATCATCCTTATTATCACCATTCTTCTTATAACACCTTATCATCCTTTTTCAAGAACCAATCATCACCATTGATACATGCACATTGCCTCTAGTACTTAGGATTTTTTAAATCTCAACTCCTCCATGCGCTCTTTCTTTCCTTCTTCCCCACACTAAATGTATGTGTGTGTCCTCTTGTACATGAACTCAAGATATAGTAATCAGCAACTGGCACAAATGCACACTTATTACACAAAACACTAAACTAAATTGACAAAGCATAACAACAAGAAAGGAAACACATATAAAGGAATGCATTAAATGAAAATCTAATCTAAATGGAAATACTTCCTTATTACAAACACCAAGAAGACTTATTTATAGTAGGGCTTTAGCCTACTCCCATTGAAATAACTGGGAAACCTAGTCCCATCTAGTGCATGTAACTGAAAGCGCCTGAATCAAGTATGTAAGTCACAACATACAGTCCCAACCAATGCACTTGGAACTTTCCAAGATGGCGTAAAAACTTTGAATCATACAAAAGAACCATCTGTCCAACTTCAATCTTTTTATTCTTAATATGCCTATCATGTCATGCCTTCTGCCTGGCCTTTTCTATCTTCTGGACTCTAACATGAATGGCACGCCTCTCATGTCCAACTACATCAGTTTATCAATGTTCTCTTCAAGTGCTTTCTCATCATCCAGCCCTCTTGCGTGCACAATACACAGGGAAGGTAACATGAATTCCACTGGTAAAACAACCTCTATGCCAAACACCAACTGAAAGGGTGTAGCCTTATTCAACCTCTTGTAGGTTATCATGTATGCCCAAAGTACAACAGAGACTTTATCATCCCAATCCTTTATTCCAACATCATAGATATTTTTCAATGTATGTCCCAATATCTTGTTGAAAGCTTCAGTAGTGCCATTGGCCTGTGGGTGATAGGGTGTTGTTTTATGGTGTGCCACCATAAATTCTGCCAATAGTATCTTGATGGTCTCATTAAGAAAATGAGTGCCCCTATCACTTGTCAGACTTAGTGGACATCCATACTGTTGATTATGTTCTCCCACAAGAACCTTATTGTTGTAGTTTCCATGCAATCCTTTGTAGGTGTTACTTCTACCCACCTTGTAAGATAATTTGTACAAGTTATAATGTAGCGCGATCCAGTCCTGCACGTGGGTGGGGAAATAGGACCCACAAAATTCAATTTCCCACTTTTTCAAAAGGTTTTGCACTAGTAATAGGCCTCAAAGGAATTTCATCTCTATGCCCAGGCTTTCCAAGGTGCTGACAATGGTCACATGCCTTACAATATTCTATAAAATCCTTGTAAATCATTTCCCACCAAAGGCCTACCAATAGAATCTTACGCGTGGTAACATTTCTACATAATGTCCACCTGTGATCCCACCATGATCTTCCTCCATAATGGTAGTACACTCATGCTCAAGTACACACCGGACGTAAAACCTCATCCCAACCTAACTTGTATAAATCTCCACTAATTAAACATGTAAGGTGTGGTGCATATAACAAGCTGTTTCTTTTCCAAAGCCTTCATCCCTTCAGGCGCCACACCTGTATGCAAAAATACAACAATATCCTCTAAGTCAGAGGGTGCGTAGTTCAATTTGAAAATTTGTGCATCCACATTGTGTCCTCAATGCTTGTGCACATCCTCACCTGAGTTAATCCTTGAAAAATGATCTGGTCCTGAGTTACTCTTTCCTGGCTTTACCAAACTATAAAGTCAAATTCTTGGAACAAGAGAATCCACCTACATATGTGCCCTTGTAAAACAGGATTATTGACCAGATACTTAAGTGCCATGTGATCTGTATAAAATATGAACGAAGTTGCCAACAAGTATTGCCTAAACTTATGCACATAAATCATGGACAATGCTTCGCGCTCTGTAGTTGTATAATTCTATTCAGTTGGGGTCAATTTCCTGCTTGTAAAACAAATAGGATGATCAAAAATACCTTCTCCAGGATGGGCTAATACTACACCAATGGCCATGCCAGAGGCATCCACATGCACATGGAATGGTTTGGTCCATGAAGGAAAGCATAAAATAGGTGCAGAAGTAAGCCTTTCCTTCAATGTCTCAAATGTGCGTTGTTGCGCCTTCACCCCAATGGAACTTCCCCTTACTCTTCAATAATTCCTCCAAGGGCATGGCTATCCTAGCATAACCTTTGATAAAATTCCTGTAATAACTTGTGTGCCCCAAGAATCCGCACACCTCACTCTGGTTAGTAGGTTCCTCTAAGCCCAAAATAACCAAACCTTAGCAAGATCTACCAATAAGCCTTCTTTACATATAATATGTCCCAACAGAGTCCCAAAGGGTGTAGCAAAAATGCACTTCTTAATGTTTAGGGAGATGCTCAACTGCTGAAACCTCTCAAACATAAGTCTTAAATTATCACAATGATATTTTACTAGCCCATAAATTGTCCAATCATCCAAGTAAACTTGCAAAAACTTATGAATGAAGTCCTGAAATGCTTGCACAACAATGCACAAAAAGATTGCAGGTGCATTCTTCAATCCAAAAGGCATAAATGTGTATGCAAAACTTCCCCATTTAGTGGTGAAATTTGTCTTCTCTTGATCTTCCTTAACAATCCTCACCTGATGATATCCAAGAAAATCCATCAGTGAAGGAGTAGATCTCGCACCTGCAATGCCTTCCAAGATTTCCTCAGTAAATGGTGTGGGAAAGGGATCTATTACACAAGCAACATTCAACTCCCTATAATCCACACAAATCCTTATCCTTCCATTTTTTTTATGCTTATCACCATAGGGCTAACCCACTCTGACTCCTCAATGGGCTCAATGATTCCAGACTTCAACATCTTATCAATCTCTTCCTTTACCTTGACGTGCAGATTAGGATTCATCCTATAAGGCCTCTTCCTAACCGGGGCATGCACCTTCCTTTAACTTGATCCTCATCTCACCCAAAGAGTGATGTACCCCTTTCAACTCATGATAGCCTCTAGGAAATAAGTCCTGGAAGTCATGTAACAACTCAATTATCTTTGTAACCTCTGAGTCAGACCAATAATCACCAATGATGGCCTCCTTAGGTTCATGCATCTGTCCCAATATTGACCTTATTTTTTTTCATAGGCTCATGATACACATGTGCCTTCTCATCTGCACTGTCTAAGACCTTGCGTACCCACAGTATGATCAACATCCAGATTCTCCACTTCCTCATCATCAATCATGTAAACTATTTTACCTTTTTCTTTTTCTAACCAGGCACGCCCAAGTTGTTCTTCATCTATCTCTTCCTTCTTCAAAGCATGCACCTCCAGATCTGACTCTTAGTAATTCCTGAATAAGCTCCTCAGCCTTTGCACTATCTCCCATAGTCAAGAGCTTCATAATCTATAATGGCCTCATTCACTGGAGGTTTAGTAGAAAAATAGTCAAAGGTCTGAATCATACTTGTAGTCAATTCTTGCCAATTCCATGTTCTCTATTTAATTCTGCATAAACATACCATGTGCACGTGCGTAGCCATGCAGAGTGAAGTAGAACTTGTGCACCCATAGTGAAGGTGGTAAGGCCTCCTACCTCCCTCTGTCTAGAGTCTCTCACACTTCTGAATGTGGTGCGAAGAAGAATCCTTCCCATGAAATTCACATGTCTTGGTAGGTGCATTGCTCCTAAGAAATCTAGTAGAGAAGGTGATTCTCACCTCTTGCCACTCTAAAAGACTATCTCTGTGTGTAATCCACTAGCATGTTGTTGTCCCATGTAAGGTATATACAAGCATATTCCTTCTCTCCACTTGATCTATCCACTGGGCTTCCATAGCGCACAAAAATACATCAGGATTTCCTTTGCCAGTGTACCTTGGTACCTGGTTACTACCCAAGTGTCCTAACACAACATGGCCTGCTTACGTGAGTAACTACACTCTTCATCTCATGCCCAACCATTTCATAAGTCCCATGCACCCAGTTGTCACAAGAAAAACTTGTTGTATCACTCATAGATTGTGCATCATCCCATTGAATAACACCTTCCTTTGATGGCTCAAACACTTCAGGATCTCTAATGGTGCACACATAAATTATGTTTCAAATCCTCTTCACTCAAGGGTTCTACATAAGGCACAACTTTTCTGTCTTTAAAGGGATGATCATGCACACTCTTCTTTGTTCTCAAAACTGATATACCCTTTATTAAAGCATATATCAACATTGTTGCATAACACCAAGGGCACCCAAGTAAAGTTGGGAAACTATCTACTTCTGCAAGTGCCAAGACCTCAAAGTCCCTAGTAAACTTGGCCCCTTGTATAGTAATAGTGGCATCCTTCAAAAATCCAATGGGTGTGGCTTTAGTTCTATTCGCCATATATAACACATTTGAAGATGGCTGTAATGGTGGCCTCCCCATCTGATTCCATGCACGTCCAAGGTGAGTACATTCACTTCTGCACCTATATCAATCAAAATGTTACTCAACAACCATCCATCAACAACTGCATTCAAAGTGATCTCTTTATCATAATCAAGACTGTGAGGAGGTAAGTTTCACATGTAATATTTGTCTCTCATGCTCAACACTAGCGCATGGTATCTTCTCCTTAACCATTCCCCTAACAAAGGAATGATGTTTTCTTGGTGCAACAACTTACAAACCTCCTTCAAGTCATCAACATCTTTCTGAGGAAGCTCAACTATTTTTCCTACTTCTAAGCTTCCGTGACTACTCCTTTAAGCATTATATCTCACCCTGCAAGTTTCTAATGACCTCCATAGTTTCTTGATAAACTTCCTTCTGATGGGCAGGATTTGGATACTTTACATGCAATACCTCCTATTTTGTAATGACAAGTTTCTACTTCAGAGTCTCACACGCATGTGCACACCTCAGCATGTGTAGTAACCAACACCAGATTATCTCAGGGTCAGGTGCTAACTTTGGCATCCACTGATCTTCCACAACGCATTGTACTCTAACCATTCCCATGCCCTTATCCTGCTTGTGCTTCTTACTCATGTGCTCATACAAATCTAGGTATTCCTCAAACTTGTGATTCTTTCCACACCAGGAGAAAATAATGTTCTGAGGGCATTCACACTTATAATGATAAGGGGATCCACATGTATAATAGGTTCCTCATGTGGAATTCACCTCTTCCACCGCAACCTTGGCCTCTGAATCCTCCATGGTAACCTCTACCTCTACCACCTCCATCAGAGCACCCTTCATTGTGATTATGATTATGATGTTCACCTTGTTCCTTAGAATTGTTTGCAACACTGGTCTGACATACACCAATTTCAATGGCATCATGAATATGATCAATCAATCTGTAATTATCTATATCATGAGTGGTAGAACTTACAAATCTTACAATAACAAGACACATTCTTCCTCATATCACGCACTGCAACAGGGGGCACCTACTTGAATCATGATCCAAATGACAGATCTCACAATCTAACAACATGGTGCACACCAATTTATGAGGGAACTATCCTTAGTATGTCCTTCTACCTCACAATCCATACACCAAATACCATACACATCTCATGGGATGAATTAGTTGACAATTTTTCCAATTATTTTTCCATAGATGCAATCATGAGCTTCCAAAAATGGGATAACTCCAGTGTCTACACTCCCAACTGCCTCAGCACAAAGCTACCTCAAGTGCCTCATGTGGATATGTAAATTCTTGTGTGAGAGAACCCTTCTGAAAGGTGTGATCAAACCTCCAACAAACCATTGAGCATGTTGACTAGGGTGAATATCATAAGACAACTTTGATAGAAAAGTTTTAAAGCATGCATCATACTCCCTTACGCTCTCAGCCATGCCTTGCTTAATGTCCTTCAACACTGATGCTCTTCTGTTCAAACTCAGGTATATGGAACTCTGACTAAGAAAGCATCACACAATGTATAGTCTACACAAGTCTGGTTTAGATCATACTTCTTGTACCAACTATGCACGTGCCCTTGCAAAGTAGTAGAAAAATGACTTGCCTTACACTTAGGAGTTGTAATCCCCTTAGCATGCACCATAATATCTCACACATATGCACATGCTCAGTTACATCTTCAATTCCTCTGTATTTTGGTAGGAGAAGAGACATTTCATAATAAACTTACTGGGGTTAGTGTGGACCATGCCCACCAGATCCAAAACTTGTATTACCTCTATATTCCCTCCACCTCCAGAACCACCAGATCCACTAGATCCTAAACCAAATGATCCTCCTGATCCTCCTCCTGTGTGGGCACTAGGACCATAGGATGTGTTATCCTTGTAGTCCCAAAATTTGTGCTAAATTGAACTCCCATGGTCTGTGAAGTTGTGCTACTCCCAGACATGTTTACCAATGTTTTGTGCATGCCCAAGTTCTGTGTTGATGACGCACTAGAAAATATACCTCCAACTAGACCCCCAAATAACAAAGATGACATCTATGCTCGCCATAGATGAATGTTATATCTAATTAACTCCTAAATTTAATGGAAAATGAAATCTACCTTGTCACTACTGAAGCACCTACACTAGCTGATTCTCAATAACTGTCTCAGAAACTGGAACACCAAGTGCAAGGGCTAGGTCACCAGGTGGGATCAGATGTGTGCCCATGGTTCTTAGTCATTTTCCTTAGACATGCTCTCATATGAAGTTGAAGAGGGTTCTCTGCCATGCTTACCCAAATGGGGGAGTACCAGATGCTCCAGATCCACGTCTTCTACATGAGCTCCAAATCCTTCATGATCCATCTCTCTCTGCAACACCATTCATTCCGTGCAACATCATGCTGCTTCACCAAGTCCCTCTCACATGCCTTCATTAAACTTAAGCTGCCTTTCTTCTCTCTTCCTTTCTACCTCCATGTTTGCCATATTTCACCACACCTTCTCCTACCCCCCACATGTGGTGGGATTTAGCTAGCCATAGGTTACGTGCCTCTAAATCTAGAGTTACAATCAAGATCTTAATCGCTAAAGGGATAACACGTAAATAAGATCCTCTAGGTTCATGCAAGAACTGAGAACTCAGTAAACCTCTGGATAGGAATAAGTAGAAACAACATACTCCAAGGTGTAACTCTTGTAAAACACCACTCCACCAATGATCTACAACACATGTCCAAGTTAGATCAACATCATGCAAATTCTGGTAGTCTTCCTACATCCAAACAAGTGCTCTATACCTCCAATTCCTCTTTGATGCATATGTTACTAGCCACTCGTACAACTCTATAGGGAAATAGGAAAAAAATGTCTCATAGAGCTCATGATACAGATTCTGTTCAACCCACATGCGTGCATCAAATTCAAGTCCAATGTTAAATCTGTGAGAAAAATCTTCCTCTAAATTCTCTACCCAATCCTCAATACTAGGCCAAAGTCAACCGGTACGTCTTCATCATGCAACATCCTTGCAAATATATTTGAAAAGAGGTCCTGAAAACAGGAACCAAAATGTAGTCTTTTATTTTACCAAACAGCCCAAGGCGCGCTGGACACATCACTCAGGAAGACCTGAGCACTCCCTGAAGCATGCAAGGGTACCAGGTCCCTCTTTTATGGCAACTTTGTCAAGGAGTTAGCATGATAAACACACATATAATCCAGATCCATAATAACCATTCAAAAGTAAAGCATAAACATATCTAGATCACAACCATATGCAAGAATGAAATAAATAATTATCAAGATCAGATCTACCATACAAGATCTAGAAATAAATATGTTAATTACCATTATCCAACCATATAGATCCATTGTATTAATCACTGCAAAACACAAAAGATGAATACATACATAATAATATCATCATAAGTCATGCATTCCTGCATAAACCAAAACATAACTCTACTACAAAATAAGTCTCTCTCAAACCGTGCAAATCAATACATATATATAGGGGTGGGGACTTTCCCTTCACCACCTATGCATCTTCAAAATAGGCTACATGCTAAGAATAGCCATGCACCACTTACAAATACAATAAGAGAGCATGCAATCTCTTCTAACAATAGATCATCTATAGATAACTTCAGTTCCATCCCTATTATTAGCTCAAAACATTGCATGTCACTTGTCTTTCCACTTGTCCCAAAATAGCCTTGTGTAGCCTCCAAGTCTTCATACTCTAGTTTGAATTGCTAGTTCCATGCTCTAAAAATAGACTCTTCCTGCATGGAATCCTCTCTTTTTTCATGTTGCCTACGCCATCTCTATATTTAGTATAGTGCTATTTTCATATTCCTTGTTTTTCAAAATTGACTAAGTCCTCCGTCCTTCTAGAAGCCATCCTCGAGGGAACTCTTTTCTTTTCTCCTATGCAAGTGAATACTATCATCCATGCACGTTTTCACCTTAGTATCTCCTGGGTGCATTTCCTTTATAAGTCTTGTCACAAGCGCTCTTCTATAATTAGCTATTTTTAGGGCCCAATAATAAGAATTTTCAAACTAGTCAAATTTAAAAAATAAATATTTTTGATTAGAGATCCTAACCCACTCCATACCTTCCCAAATGGAAATCACATTGTAAAGTATATACATGTGCTTAATGAATCTCATTATGCTCACTTCTTACTGTATGTTTACAATATGTCTATTTTCAAATAATAATAGACCCCACCATATTCATAAGGGATTATACCGAATGTAATGTTTTTAATAAAATGAAAAAACATCATTTATAAGGATAAGATTGAGTGTACATGATGGTGCAAATTAACTTGCAGTAGTTAATATGTTGTTCACTAATCCACAATCATTTAATCATCAAACCAAGGGATGTAAATTTTCAATAATGCTAGTGCTATATGCATAATTACAAGAATTTTAGAAGGTATGGAAAGTTAAAATTTTTGTCATAAAAATGCTAGGAAAAAACTAAACTTAGAATGAGTGGCATCAAACATATCATCATCCATATAACTTATTGCAACCATAAGAATATATGAAAACTCAGAATACCACAAAATAAAGTTAACTAGTAATACCTATATTAATCAGTATTATACTAATAATTTCAAATTATAGTTATGATGTTCAATAATATGACAGGGAAATACAAGGACATGGATTTAATGTTTTAACAAAATATAGAAGATGGTCTAGTTATTTATTAAAGGAGGTTTAATCAACTTATCATCATCCCTCCCAGGCTGTATCACCTTAGATTGTACATGTCCTCATTTGAAGTTTCTTAGGTTCCACTTGAATGGTGTTGCATACTCATCTAAAATCCAAGGGAGTATCTATCCCTTCCGGTTCATTAGATCTTGAGACATTAACCTCCAGTTAATCTTGAGCATGATTTATGACTATGTCCTATATTATTTCATTCATTGGCTGATCACCTATGCATTCTTATACTGGAAAGTGGAATATTAGGGGGATGATATCCAATTTGGAACCATTTTTCTACACATACAATGGCAATGTCAATGTATGCATCCAATATTCTTAGAGTTGATATTATGCCTAGGGTACGAATGCACTTCCTTTTGTTTCTAGTTCAGGAGACATTTCATTCCAGTGCTTTCTGTAGGCTTGAACTAATTTAATTCCATGATATGTAATCATATGGTCTGACCTCCTCATGAGTGTAGTTATTCCTCATCTGACACACCCTTCATCTAATTTCCGTATTTTTCATATAATTTCCATGATTGCTCTTCAATTTATTTAGTGTTATTAGCTTCAGCCCTGACCATCAGTGGATTTAATTTCTCCAAATACATATAGCCCTCATTTTGTCTTTCTCTATCCAACTCATTCAAAAAATAAGAACAAAGTTCTTTAACCGGAACATCTCCAATGTATAGGACTGGAATCCAATCCCTATCATACTTAAGAGCATAGTTATACATGTAGAGTTCACAAAGCAGAAGATGAGTTTCATGAGGGCTATTCAGGTATAGCCTAAATAAGTTCCTAGCTCCATTGATGTCAAACGACATGTTAGAGTTGATATAGGTAAGTTTGAGATGCAACATATTTTCTTGTAAGAAAATAACATAAACCTTGGAAGGAGGCTTGTATTTGAATATATCATACCACCTTAAGTGTCTCTTCTTGATTTTTCTTTAGCATTTCAATTTATCTATCTTTTTCCTCAATTTCTTGCTTGTACCAGAAGATGAGTTCTTATTTTTCTCTTTCCCACTTTCCTTTTAACCTATTAACACAGGTTTCAAATTGATTCACCTAGTAGAAAATTAACATTGTTTGTGTTACCATCTCCCTACAAATTGGTTTGACATGATTTCTTTTAAAACTTCTTGAATGAAAATTTGTGGTTACAATGGGGTGAAATTTACATGTTGCATGCTAGCATGTGGTAAAAATGGTAGTATAGCTTATTCAATTACATCAGTCATAACAATAGGGGTATGTTCTTGTACTTGTTCAACTCCCATAGAAATATACTCTTTCTTAATTCCATATACCAAGTGCTCAATGATCCTCAATCTATTGAGGCATGTGTTGAAGTTCAATTGGTTCTCTAATTTATCCTTCTTTGTCTCCCTTAGTACCTTTTGAGAAATGAACTGTTTTGTCATCTTTCTTGCCAATTTATTCTCCCATTTGCTCCTTAGATCCTTTCATTTCACAAAATATCTCATCATTATGAATTACTGCTACATGCTCCTCCATGCATTCCTTAGGGTACTCTTATATAATTTCTTTCTCTTTCTCCACATTTCCCTCCATCAGACACACTGTCTCTACATCCTTAGTTTGTTTTTGTAGTCCCTCCATGGGCTCATCATTATCAAGCTTCCATATCACTATCAAGTAATATGGTTTGGGATTTTGTTGGCTTTGAGGTTTTTGGTCTTTTAGTTTTTAGTCTATGAGAATGCCTCTATGGTGTAGGGGTGGACTTGGAAGATTTTATTTTACCCTTTGAGGTGGATGATTCAAGAGTAGAAAATTCGAGGAGGGTTTCGATAATGAAAATTCTTTCAAGGGATACAAGAATAAGATTTTCTTCAACAGGTGGTATATTCTTAGAAACAGGGGTTTTGTTAGGTTGGGAGGTTGATGTTGTAGGCTCAAATACATGTGTGGAATATCTTTCAGTACTTCTTCTCTTCTTACTCTTATTTCCCAACGATTCATCAATACTCCTAACTCTTACAAATCCTCCCACATTACCTCAGGATAATCCCTTTGTAGGGTGTTCTTTACTATGCAAGTGATGAGACAATGGTGTGATAGTGAAGACCTACCTCTTTGTGCAGTCCCTACTCATTTTATTCAATATATCATTCAAGAAGTTACCCCAGCACAAGATATCATCACTGATTCTTACTGATAAACCCTTTACCTTTGCTTCACCATTTAGTGTTTTAGCAAACTCTTCAACCATTGATTCATTGAAACCCTGGAATTGGTTTATGTAGTCTATTCACCCATTATCTCAAAAATAATGTAAAATTTTGGGGTTGATAAGAAGCTGAGAGTGCTATGTGGGTTTATGAAGAATCAAATCTCCTCCCATTTTGAATATGCAGCTTGCTCTGTTCTAACAATGCAATCATGTAGTCTTGTTTGAAGAAAGATGCACAATTGAGTTGTGTGAACATTTTAAGTATTTTCAAATTTTGAGGCCAAAAGGATATACAACATGATTACGTGAGAGATCATTGGTTGATGTGACCGTATGAAGTGTGTGAATTGAATTGATTTGATAACATGGGATTATGTGGAGGGAAAAATCATGACATGAAAGGTGAGAGTATTTTAAATGCATTGAATACTCAAAGACTTGGCATAAATAAGAATTAATAATAATTACTTTAACTTATACATTAATACAGTGGTAGTCAAGTGCACTTATCTCAATGTTCATTTTAGAATGATTATTGTGCATGCTTATTTAATTTTCTCCCTTTTTGCATGCACTCTTGATATTATGTTTTGGACATTATTATGATGCTACATGTGTATGTTGAATTTATATTGGCTGCTACTTACTACAACTTAGATAACTCTCAGAGATGGAACACCGATCTGTTGGGGGTACCAACTATCTTTTGGGGGGGTCTCTCACATGTGCAGATATATTTGATCTTCTTCATGCAATCATGATCTCTGTCAAACATGAAAAAATAGGGGTTTCTGCATGGTTCTGCAAGTGGACCTTCAGTCATTACATGTTATCCTTGTGATGGAGATCATGCACTCTTGTAACCATCTAACATCAAATCCTACAAAATAGAAATTCACAAGAAAATAAAATGTTAGCAAAGTGTTAAGCATTAAACTATTAAAATCTGATGAAATAAATCATAATAATGACTACCTTTAATGCACAACAGTACAGATGAATATGTCTCGAAAGGCCAATGAAATATACTTCTTTTCATCTGAAGGCCACTTTTCAGAAAAATTCCTCTAACCTTTGTTACATCAAAAGCCTCCTCAATACTTTGTAATGCATGGGTTAATTTTTCTGATGAATAAAATAATAATCATGTCAAAAGAAAAAAAAAATCTGCATGCCTTCATTCAAACTTTTTTTGACAGCCTAATCATAGCCACAATAAGAAGAATGGTCGAGGTACAAACCCCTTTGAATATAGGTAAGTGCAGGAAGTTGATGGACAAATATAGGGTCATCCGTGGACATCATATTGCAAATAACAACATAATATCAACTTGTAGGGATTATTAGCAATACATACACTCAAAATTAGACAAAATTATATTAATATGAGTTGTAGAATCCGGAATCTAGTTTTTAAAATACTAATTTTTGTAAAAAATGGACAAGATTAGCTATATTAAACACTCAAAATTCAATGACTTGGTATTTTTTTTTTAAAAACGCCGATAAGATTATAGTACGTTTGCCCACAATTTGGATGACCAAAAATTGATATATATTTTTTTCCTTTGGTGAGAAGTTAGATGCCACAATCTATCTTGGGATGGATTTTATTTTGTATTATTTTTAGTAATATTTTATTTTTTATGATTTTTTCCGTGAAAGTGGTATGAAAACATAAAGAAAACAGAGCACTTTCCGTTTGCCTGCCATAACTTCATCAAAAAATATTGAAATCAAATAATTTTTTTTTAACATGTATATAATTTCACCACGGTTGGGATAATATAAGTTTTATCACATTCTGATAAGTGAAACAAATTTTGTAGTCTTAAACGTAGACATAAACATTCACAGGAAAAAGTGTCTTAAAGACCTACTTTTAGTAAAAAATTATAAAATGATATTTATCCTCTTCTATTCACTTTAAAATTAGTATTTCTACAAAGCTAATAGTCTCCCCTACACAATGGTACCATTTTTATGACATAGTTTTTACTTTTCGGGATGGTTCAAGTCCGCGGAAGACTAAATTTGATGTTTTACTGTTTTTAATGTAAAATTCAGGATTTGATGTCCACTTAATTGTCCCCCAACTTGGTGCACTTACCCATTTTCTTAATCTACTGATCATAGGGTCATAGCCACCTTTTCTCAATGAGTTTTCCCATATGCTCCTTGTACTTGGAGTCAAACAAGAGAGCCCAATTATCTTCTAGAATGGTTTTCTTATAGCTCTTAATATACCTGTAATGTCCTGATTTTATTCTTTTCTTCTACACTACCTCTATATTATACACATTTTGTCTTCTCATTTCATCCAAATAATTGAGTTGGAGAATTCTTTGTCTTTGTGCCTTAGATAAATCTATGCCTAGCTCAAGTGTAATCCTTAGTGTTTTGTTCTCAAATTCAATTGGAAAAACAACAATTTTACCATACAAGAGTTCAAATTGTTTGAAACCGGTTGTTGTTTTCCATGTTGTGTTGAAGTCCCATGCTGCCTTTGGAAGTATGTCTACCCAATATTTCCTGTGGAGTACAATGGTATTTGTCAAGATAAATTCTATCTATTTGTTTGTTACCTCTACCTGGCCATTAGATTGGGGATGTTATGGTGTAGACTTCCTATTCCTAATTTTATACTCCTTATCTAGATTAGATATTACATCAGCAATAAAGTGTGTACCTTGATAAGTGACAATCTCCCTTGGAACTCCATATATGGTGAATATATGATCATAGAGAAACTTGGCTACTTTCTCACTTTTTTGATTTGGTAATGCCTTCACCTCTATCCACTTGGTTAGATAATCTGTGCATACCAAGATGTAATCCTTCTGCTGAGATTTAGGATCTATAGGGCCAATGAAGTCTAAACCCCACTTGTCAAAAGGCTGCAAGACCAGTTGAGGCTGCAATGTCATTTCATCAAATCAGGTAGTCTTTCCCATTCTTTGACATTTATCACATCTCCTAGCATAAGATGTTGCATCTTTATTCAGTGTTGGCAAAAAGTATCCAGTTGTTAACACTTTCTATGTTGTTATTTTTGCATCAAAATTTCCTCTATAAGGTTCACTGTGGCATGCTCTGAGGACATCATATATCTCTTCATCATCTATACATCTCCTCATGATTTGATCCTGCCCTATATGAAATAGAAATATAACTATTCAAGAAAAATATACTCTCTTCTCAACTATATAATTCTTCTCAGAGTATAATTAGTGTGGAGGTGTTTTACCTGAAACCAAATAGTTGGTTATATCTACATACCAATGTGTTTTGGTAGAAATATCAAATAAATGCTCATATGGAAAGGAGTCATCAACTACATGTTATTCACCATTAGTATCCATCCTTGAAAGGAAATCTTCTACCACACTGTACTTTCCTAGATTATCCAATATTGTGACATAAAACTCTTGTAGAAGGAGCAACCATCTGATGATTTTGTTGCTTACTACTATTTTATTTATTAGATATTTGATTACAACATGGTTAGTGTGGATACACACTAGATAACTTGTAATTTAGTGCCTGAATTTATTGATAGCATATACAACTGCTAGAACTCCTTATCTATTACTATGTAGTTGAGTTCAACATGCTACAGGTTCTTGTTAACATAATAAATTGCATAATCTAGAACTACATCCTTTTGTCCTAATACAACTCCAATGGCATAGTCTGATGCATCAATATGGATGTGGAAAGGCAGGTTCCAATCAGGTCCTCTTAATACAGAGTAGTAGTTAACATTTGCTTCAAAGTTTGGAATACAGTCCCACATTTTTCAGTCCACTCAAAGGCAACATCATTTTCCTAATAATACAAATAATGGCACTATAATATTGCTGAAATATTATATGAATATCCTGTAATAACCAAAATGGCCTAGAAATATCCTAACATCCTTTTACTTCCTCGGTGTTGGTAGATTTATGATAAAAAATACCTTTGTCTGGATAAACTTGAGTTCCATCAAAAGAAAGATAGTTTCCAAAAACTATACCTTCAGACATCATCATGTAGCATTTTTCATTGCTTAAGGACAAATTGTGCTCCTTGCATCTCTTCAAGACTTTGTTAAGATTTTTCATAGCTTCTTCAAAAGTGCTGCCATATACTGTGAAATCATCCATGTATACTTCCATGCAATCATTTGTTAGATCTGAAAAGATGCTCAAGAATGCCCTCTGGAATGTAGCAGGTGCATTACACAAGCCAAATGGAAGAACATGAATAAGAAAATGTTCCCCATGGGCATGTGAAGGTAGTTTTGTCTTGATCCTTCTAGTGCAATTTGAATTTGATTATAGCCACTATATCCATCAAGAAAAGATAAATACTTTTTACCAGCCAAAGTGTTAAGTACCTGATTAATGAAAGGCAGTGGAAAATGATCTTTCTTTGTTGTTGCATTCAACTCTCTGTAATCTACGTAAATCATCCATTTTCCATTCTTCTTTAGCACAATGAAAAGAGGTGATACCCATTGACTGTCTAATATTGTGTATATAAATCTAGCATCTAGTAATTTCTTTAATTCTCCTTTTACAATTTCCCTCATTTTCTGGGTTCATTCTTCTTTGTGGTTTCCTAATGGGTTTATACTTGTATTTGATATAAATATTATGTGTTCAGAGTCTAGGATGAATTCCATGTATGTCACCATAATCACATGCAAATGATGCTATATTTTTTCACAGAAGAGCAATCAACAATTGCTCTTGCTGCATACACAACATCTTTTTTACATTAAGTGGCTTTCCTAGAGTTATTTCCACTTATTTGGAGATATCAACCATTGAATATAAATTGGTGATTACAAAATTCAGTATGAAACCATGGGGAAGAAGTTGATGAAGAATATTATCCTTATCTGTAACGTCCTCAGTGCTTTTTTTGTGGTAGAACTTGGTTCAAGGGGAAAGTTAAACACCTTAATCTATCATGCACTTCTTCATTTCTTCCATAGTTATTGTGCAAGACATTATAGAGAACACCATATTCTTCTTGTCATTCAATTGTACAAAAATTCTCCAACAACATGAGATTTTGCACATAGTTCTGTTATGCTTCGAGTTCTTCAACCCAAATTGTTTGATCTTCATAATTCAACGATTATGTAGGAGGACAGAGCATCAAAGTTTTAGTACCACTTCCACTATAAATAATCATATTGACAGATATACAACCTATGAATGCATCAAAAGTGGACAACCATGGCCTTTATAGGATGATAGGATATCCTCCTAAAATTGATTTTGGTTGAAGGACAATAAAGTCAACAAGGTATTCCCAAGAGTCTACCACTACAACTATGTCCTTAAAGACTCCTTTAGGTATCACTGAATCTGTTGGCCTTATTCCTTCCAATTTAAGATCATCCCTAATTTACTTGGTCACTATGTTTATGGATATCCCTAAGTCAATCAAAGTGTTCTTTATTGTTATGCTATTGATTGTAATGTTTACCAAAGGAATTCTTAGATCTATATACTTTGGTAAAACAAAATTCCCAAGCATAATATCAGTCAGCTGTCTAATAACTTGTACAATGGATGGATCCTTTCTTTTTCTTCCTTGTTTTTAAATGCATAAATCCTTAACCAACTTGTTGTAGATGGGCACATCCTTAATGGCTTGGATAAGTGGAATATTGACAAAATATCCTTTAGTTGGTTGAAAAAAATCAGATTCAAATTCTGATTTGAGGTCGGTCTTCTTTTCTAGTGATCTCTCTGGAAATGGTGGTTCATTAGCTTGTAATTTACCCTTGCTAGAAATCTATTCAGGTTGTTTCCGATCAACTTGTAGTGTGTTTTGGATTTTCTACAGATCGGTCTGCAACAATTGTGGTTCATTTGCAATCTCTATAATGGTGGATGGAGAAATATTCTTCATAGTAGCAGGATCATCATTTTTGGAAATGAGAAAATCAAAGGTAGTTGCCATGTATTCAACATTTTGGTTTAATTTTTCTACCATATTTGGTTGATCAGAAACAAATTCAAAAGTCTCACTTGGAGGGTGATCTTCTAATAGTAAGCCTTGTTTAAAGGAAAGTATGTCCTCTTCAGAATTAGATACAAAGATATGTGCTACTTGTAGATTAGGAAAAAATATACCATGGGCATCTCTTGGGTGGTGTATGCATCGAATATCTCAACTAACTCAACATACATTAGTGTGGGGGGGGGAGGCATTTGGAGGTGGAATTTCCTAAACCTAAACTACTTCTAAGAAATGAAAAACCTTTAAAAAACCTTATAACTTGGTAGTATCCCCAACAATGGCACCAAAAATGATGGTGTAAATTAACTTGTAGTATTTAATATGATATTCACTAATCCATAGTAATTTAATCATCAAACCAAGGGACATAAAATTTCAATAATGTAAGTGATGTATGTAATGTTATGGGGATTTCAGGAGGCATGGAAAGAAAGTTTTGTCACAAACTTGCTTGAACTAACAATGCTTATAAAAAACTAAACTCATACCTGAAAGTAAATAGCCTCTAAATACTATGACTAAGGTAAAACATGTAAATTTAGAATGTAGATAAGGGAATAAATTACTTGCTAATATACTCATGCAATAAAATAAAGAAAAAAAACTATAGAGGGGGGTTAACAAACCACAAGTGGGCCCTGCCGTGGGTGCTAATCCCTCCTAAGGCTTGTAACTAAAAGCTTCTGGACAAAACTCAAAAATTTTATTACATTGACATGAATATTACAATTAGGAACAAAACAACTTCTGTATCCATGCATTCTCTATTATATAACTCTTTATCTAGATCTCTACATCATCCATCATAAATTTCTATCATTGATCTCTTTCTCTTATACTCCTTGTTTGTAGCAAAACATGAGAAACAAAATTTGACTAGGAGTTCAAACAAATCAAGTAAAATATCTCAAATAGATAATCCGGAGATTCAATGCATGCAAAAAAAATAATTAGCAGATGTTTATATGTCAAACACATAAATTAAGTAACTGACCAGTTCAATCAATTAGTTCTCAAATCACGAATTCAATCAATCAATTCCGTATTTAGTTACAATGAATAATCGGATCTAGAGTTGAGTTATCTTCTAGTTTTCATGTTCCAGTTTGTAGCTACATCTTCCATGACATGTAAATACATGGAATGTCGTCCTTCACGTTCCAAGAGATCTTAAAAATCATGGCTCTTTTTCTGAAGGTGATCCTCTTTGGCTGTAGACAGGTTTCTACGGATGGGTCCTTTGGTTGTAGGTGAGTCCCTTTGGCTACAGATGAGTTGCTGCAGGCGGGTCCTTTGCTGCATGTAGGTTGCTGCATATAAATTTTTTCTTACAAACAAGAGTGGAATCAAACATATCATCATCCATATAACTTATTACAACCATAAGAATAGATGCAAACTCAGAATTCCACAAAATAAAGTTAACTAGTAATAACTATATTAATCAACATTATGCCAATAAGTTAAATTATAGTGATTATGCTCAACAATATGACAGGGAAATACAACCACGTGGATTTAATGTATTAACAAAATACAAAATATGAGTTGTTTATAAAGGATTTTTAATCAAATCATTAGTACATTTTAAGGAAAAATAATATTGTGAGTATGTATGGCATATTAAACTATGTGATTTATATCTTATTGAAATAATTACACTCTGGTGTTTCTTTATGAAGAATACCAATTTTTTGTTTCATATTTTAGAGCATAACTTGTGGATTATTATGTGATCTTATCTATTTTTTTCAAACTTAGTTTCTCACAAAGTAACATATATATTATCTATTTAGTAAAGTGGGTAGTCGGTGCATATGTAAGTCCACATGCATTATATATATCGTGAGTTAAAACAAAATCTTAATTGTTTGTGTTAGTCATGAATGATTACAACGATGCTTTATATATATATATATATATATATATATATATATATATATATATATATATATATAAAAAGCATCGTTGTAATCATTCATGACTAACACAAACAATTAAGATTTTGCTTTAACTCACGTAACAATTAGAATTGTAATATATATAAAAGATTTAAAAATAAAATTGAATGGGTTGTGGTCTAATGGTGTATATGATAGTGTAAAGGTGTTTTCTAATCATCCACCAAACTTCTAATCTTAAGAGATATCGATAAATACAGATGAGGTTGGGATCGTACCCCACCAAAATATAGTAGAGTGGAAACTCCTATGTCCTTGACAACTAAACCTAAAAATTATGTGAACTCAATCTACACAAACTAAAAATTCAATAAAACTTAAATATTTTCTCATAATAAAAAATTAGTTACTATTGTACCACACAAACAAAAATGCCCAACATCAAAAAATGAAGCCTCTCTTGATTAATCTATTCTCCCATGAGAATCCCCCATCCGAACATATTATTTTTTAATAGAAATCCTTTGTTTTCAATGTATTTGAAATGCTCATGTAAACAATTAATTGATTATCTTATTTCTCCAAGTTGTTTTATTATCCAGATTGGTGCCTATGTCGACAACACACAATCTTGCACTAAATTAACTGCCACTTTATCAGATGAGATGAGTATTTACATTAATCTTATAACTATTACAAAATACAATGAGATAGGAAAATGGAAGGGTCAGGTGAGTTGGAAATTAAATTTGTAATATTAGAGTATTCTAAGTTCTTGACTTAACTTTAAAATATAGTGTTTGTAAGTTTATGAGGTGATTTGTTTGGTATCATTTTTGGCCACTGTTTTATGTGGTTCAGGTCATGAATTCAATTCTCATTACTTTACAAGGTGTGTGATAAGGGTCCTCTATGTGCTTCTCAGAAGCTATATGGTAATTTACCATTTGTTAGCGCACCATGGCTCTAGATCACTAGGAAAACCTTGATTTCCTCTGGTTACCAAAAACAATCCTTGTGTTCATGATGAAAAAATAATTATTTTGAAAGTGATTTTTTTATGAACTAAGATTGAATGTTTTTTACATTATTTATGCTTTTGAAAGTGATTTTTTTTCATGTGAAATAAGTGAGACAAGTTCACTTATTCAGAGGCTGACAATCCTCATTCCCTACCATTAAAAATAAGTTTAGATTATTGTTGGGATTATGTCCTTCCATTGAAACGATTAAATATTTTTGGTTTTACTATTTAATAGATGAAATTGAAAAATTATATGATAGAATTTAGATTTCCAGTAACTGCTTTTCTTTAACTTCAAAGAGCTATCCATCTCAAACCAATAAACAACATCAATATATTGTTCTTCCCAATTACAGTTGACTACTACAAATTAAAAAACAATCCTTGCAAAAACATTATTTCACCATGTAAATTCACACATCTAACACTAAATAATAAAAAATTTCAGTACCTAGATCAACAAAATGAAGTAAAAAATTTATAGCTGAACATAGCTTAAAAATCACATCCATTCACATGAGCATTAGTTTTGATGTAATGTAGTTCAGAAACATATAGTTTTTTGTTTGTTTGTATATCTTGAAATATGACTAAACGTAATGCATATGATAAAAAAATATTATTATCTATAACTTACAATTTTCATCCGCTGATATATAACCCTATGTGTTGTATGAGTGTACCACCTAGAGGTATTTAATCTATAAAGGTGTTCGATAAAATAATTTTACATTGATATCAATAAGGGTGGAAATTGATGATATGGTCATCCCTATATAATGTAATGGATCGGTTGGATTGTCACAAGAGTATTTATAAGCTCTATGACAAACATTATGACAATAGAAATTAGCAGGTTTGCAATAATATTGATACATGTAAAAGGAAACGATCACTATCTTATAAACCAATTCATAGCCACATTTATTTTTTAGATTAACATAAGGCATACATCTCAAGTTCAAATTATTGATGCAAGCCATGCATATTCATTTCACCATGCCTTTGTGGGGATATATGGTGATAGGAAGAGTGAAGCCATACAAGGGAAAATTTTAAGGAACCCCTGGGGAAAAACTTATAAAAATCATGGCAAATATGACCAAAACCAAAATCTAAGGTTTGCTGAATTTTCTAAAATCAGTAGTCATGAAATTGGAAAAAATTGAATCAAGTTGTGGATGTAATGGTGAATGTAGTATAATTTTTACTAAATGTTGAATTTTTTTGGTGAATATAAAATCTTATGTGAATACCTTGTTCAAACTCCCTTCTCTTCTCTCTTTTCTATGTTAATGGCTTTGTGTTTAAATTTTTTCAATGGATTGGATTGCTTCTAAATCTCTAGAGTCTGGGGTTTCCACGTATAGATACATATGGATATGTGATGAAAAGTATGTTTTATTAAATTATATGTAAATATTCAACATTTTTCATTGAATTATTTGTAAATCTCTGGAGTCTGAATCCTCACACTTGGGAAGTGCGAGTTATGAATACTCACATTTGCAAGTTGTTTATTTAAATATTCTCACACTTTAACCTATGAGAAAATTCAAACTTGCATTTAGTGAAGCCACTTGTGAGTAAAAGTTTTCAAATGTGAGAATGATTTGAAGTGCAAGTGCAAGGACTAATCACACTCATGTGGCACAATCACGTTCCTATGCATTAACTATCCAATCCAACTCATGATTCCAAAACATATAATACTGATTATCATGCTTATACATTTAATTTCTCCATTAAATTTGATTAAATTTTAAGTTGTGAGGTGTCCTTAGCAACACTAGGATGTTTCCATGTATATATATGTATATATACATGATGTAAAGTATGTTGTATTAAATTATTTGTAAATTTTCTGCATTGTTCAATATATGAGGATAAAAAACGTAGGATATTTTCTAGGATGAAGGTATGACACTCCCACATTTCAAATGGAATTCCCTAGAATAAGCCTAGTAAAGTGACAAGTGTCATCCACTAAATGGTATTTTTTAATTTGAACACGTGACTACGTAAAAAAACAAATCATGGGCTCCACATTACTACTCGTAGGCATAAATTTATTATAAATACATCAAAATGTATTAAATGTGGTGTATGATTAATAAAGTTCCATGTTCCACGTGGCATGTTTCTGAGTACCTCTAAAAGAAATGGATTTGAGGCATGAAATTGAAAGGTTTCACTTTCCGGAACTCTAAAAGAGGTCAAAGGGAGTGTAAACGTATCCAATATCCACCTCCATAAGGAGTATGTACATAGGCCCCATTTGAGGATGTAGGTAATAGGAAAAGTTTTATGATTATGTGTCCAAAACCCCACCCAAAAATAAGGCTCTAGTCTCTAAAGGATAAATTTGAGATTTCGATTGTATGAAAAGTTTAAAACAATATAAAAGAAACCAATTGTAGGATAATATAGTATTAAAATAAAGTAGCTTAATAACTTTAAAAATTAAATTACTAAAATTAATCTAATCACAATATAAAATAATTCGTTAAAAATAGCTCATGATTTAAAAGAAAGGGTTAACTCATAATTTTATTAAAATTCAAAACAAAAATACTTCTAATCAATTTTAAATTGAATTGGAACAATGAACACTTCACATATAATTGACATCATTCAAATGCAAAAGAGAATATAACCATGCTTTCTATGTAACTAGCTAATAACTAGATAATTTCAAATGATATTATAATTAGTCATAAGAAACAATACTCATAACAATGTTGTAATATATTGGGAATAACTAGGTTTAATATCATTGTTATAGAAAATTATAAACAACCATATACTATAAGTGTGTTAATAAGTAAAATACATTATTTGATATGAAAGCAAAAAATTTTGGTGCCAGAATCATGTTTTAAAATCCTAATATGCTTAAGATATATAATTTTTCTCCTCTTGGTCTGACCCTACCCATGCGTAGGGTTTTTACACAAAAACATGTGTATTTTATGATTCCAATAGTAAAAAATCTTGAAATTTATCATATATGTGTGTTTTTATGTAATCTAACCAATTTTTGACATTTTTGGGAATTTTGGTGTTTGTACAAGCACATTAATGCTGATTGTGTATGCTAGGGCAAGAAGAAGGCCTAATTGAGACTTGGGTTTGAGAATTTTTTGTGTTCTTTTGATCTTGCCAAGGAAATTTGAATTATGAAATTTTTGGACTGGTATGGGAAGGTGGATTTTATTCATTTGAAGCTCTATAAACTATTGGGAAGGTTCTTAAACACTTGACCTAGTCTAAGTCCTCTAAATTGCCATTTAGGCCTAGTAGCCCTATTAATATTTTCATGCCCATTCAACATTGATAAAGCGATGGGTCTATAAAGTTGTATTTATTTTTTATTATTATATTAGATTACAATCATTAAATAATTGAGATAAATTTATTTGATGTTAATCCCTTGAAAAACTAAAAAAGTGTCTTATAGCCTAATAGGCCTAGTTAGGGAAAAACTCAAGTTTGGCATATAAATGGTTCTAAATCCTTAAGTATATGACTACTTTACATTAAGTATGATTTTAATAATCCTCAAAATCCTTGATAAATATTAATTTTTATCCTAAGCCCCAAAAGAGCTAATCTAAAATCAAAGAAAAGTCTATTTTTTTATGTAATGTCTTGTGGTATAAAGAGGAAATTAGTACAAAACAAGAGTTTCATTATTTGTCAAGTGAGATTTCATGATCTTGAATAGGGCTATGAGAGTGGTTGAATGCTAAGAAGGAACAAGGTGGTGCATTTTTCTACAGTTTACTCATACAATACAATTTTTATTGTCTGAGAAGAGATTTATTTGTGAGAATTTTCAAAGATCCCATAATCAAGTTTTATATCACATACCATTATAATTACAATGTTACATCGTTTAGGTATTAAAAAATTTCCTAACTACATAAAAAAAAACTCAAATAAGAACCACTTCATAATGTTCTCTCAAATAAAATTAAATAATTATATATTAGACAAGTACATTTATGGACCAACTCTTTTACATAATTTTACATAAGAAGCCTTCTTAAATGATAATAATTTGTGGAATTAATTAATGACAAACAATTTTGAATCAAAAATAATAATTACAAAGTTACAACACTTTCCAACTGTATTATCACAAGAAATTTTAACTTTACATTACAAAGGACCATGAAATATTGATAACGATTTTCTTTTTTACTCCCCAAAAGGAAGAAATCAAAGTATGTCTTGTTGACATTTAAGATAGAAGTTAAAACTTAAGTTGTCTTGTCAAATAAATGTCAAATATTCTAATCTCATGCAAAAATAAAAAAAAATGATTTTAAATTTTAAAAATTAAGTGACTTGATACATCCTTATACTGGCCAATTCACGTCACCATTAATTTGTGTCATTTGCAGTTATCTCCCATGGGTGACACTTATTTCTTAGTTCTTCAACCAATTATATTCTTTAAAAGTTGTTTTTCTATGGACTAGTCACTGTAGCTTGTCATTATTTCCTTTTATGTTTGATCAATTCAAATATGTTTCTTCCAATGTTATAATGGTGTTTGTTTCTACCAATAAGATGATACAATTTTTTTAAACTCTCCTATCCATTTATTTGTGGAGCTTTCAATTCGGTAGGATAGGAAATGAAGCTATTTATTCGTATAAATTATTGGAACTACCAAGTCCAAGACAAATTTGAGTGGAATGAGCCATCTCTGACTGGTGGTAAGATGAATATTTAGGCTCAAATTGAGGGCATATATCCCAAGTTTTTTATGTGTATCAAGATCTTCTTTCAGAATTTCATTCCTACAAAGGCACTATATTTCCTTAAAAAGGCTTAGGTCTATATGGTCAAATAACTGGTCCATTTTTTATTTCCACCCCATGCCTCTGAACCCATCCCTTACATTGCCCCCCTTTGAGTTGGAATCTGAATTTCCCTTATGTACCTAATAATTTTAATCTCTTTTGAATATCTCATAATGAAGGAAATGGAATGTGTATGACCATGCCTAAATGTAATAAACACTGGGAAGGACTGGGCAAGACGATGAAGCAGATGTCTATGGCACAAACACTACAGTTACTCTTTATCTCTTAGCCTCCCTTTATAGAATCTTAGTTCACGTAAAATTCAAGTGATTCTTGCTAGCAACACAGGAGGCCCTTTATAATTTTTATGATACATTGTGATTATATTTCATTCAAAAAAATTTTATCTGTAAGGGATATGGGCCCAAATCAGAACCCTAATTATTAATCTATTACCAATTAACTTGATTTCATGAAGCTTATAAAGAATTGATTTAAGACTATTTCTTGTTTTATATTATTTTTGTGTCGTTTAATTGAGATAAAATGTGTATTTTGTGAATTTGTGGGTTTTAAATTATTAACATGACTTATTGTTATTTTTAAACCTCTCTATGTCAATAGATTTATCAATCATTCTCCCTTTTTATAATATTAATCTCCCTTCCTAGGCTCTTTATATACTTCTTCCTTTATAAAGCATCCACACACTAATATGCTCTTATTTATACTATAATTCCACAACTTAAGGATTGTCTTAGTAAGTATCTCTTCTACTTCTCGGATAAAAATGGTCTTCAAGATCTTTCATGAACTCATATCCCTTCCACTGACCTCTAAGATTCATTTATTCTTCTACTAATCTCATTAGGACAATATGCCTACCTTATAGAGTATCTCTATTTATCTCACTTTTTCTTCTTGTATTTGCATATCCTATTCTAGCATTCACAATATCTCTCTAAGGATCATCACTTCTCAATTCACGCTATGAGTCTTATAAAAATTTAGACCTTTATGGCTGATATGCACTCCATACACTTACCTTCCCTATTTAATTTCTCTTGACCTTATGCTTTATAGTTTCCTTTACCTTGTTTTATCCTACTCAAGACCGGTTTTCAAGTTTTCCATCCAAAAATGTATATTCAAAATTCTTAAACTTGTCTAGAATACTTCATGGGAGTTTTCAATTTGAAAATTTCTTACATCATGTGAGAGCTATAATTGCAATTATTATCTATATATTTTATTAATCCTCAACCACCTATTAGTTATGATAAAGCATATGACAATGTTGGAGAGAGGATAAATTTAGCATGTTTTGTAAGTTTTAAAGTTTAGTGAGAAATATTAGGATCTTGATAAAAAAAGACAATTGCTTAGTATGGATAGAGCTTAACCATCTTTTGAATAAGAACTTAGGAATATGATAAAAACATGAGAAAAAGGAGAAAATTAAGTGAGACATAGAGAGGCATGGGTGAAGAAAAAGTGGGATACAAGGATCTTCAAGGAAAATAATGTATGTCTTGTAATAAATTATGAGGAAATAAATTTGTTTTGATACACTTTCATGGTATTATCCATGTTTGAATGTCTATTTATTTTGTGTGGTTATGGCTACTTCTTGATCTTGCATTGGTGAATGTTAGAACGAGAGAGAAAATCCTACAATTTTGTATCTCAAGCATAAGTTCATGAATTCTTAAGTGGTTAAAAGAACATTTTTAGTCTTAATATATTTATATTTGAGTAATTGAATTATTTACATGATTTTTTTGTGCATGCATTAGTTGTTTTTCATGAATACACAACTGTGCCAGGGTAATTTTTAACCACAATTTTAAGTAAAAATAATAGTCTGGGGAAAATTGTACATAATAAACATTATAATGTCTAATAAAGAAAAGTTGAATCAATGGAAAAAAAAAAATTTTACATTTATCAATAACCTCATGAAACCCCAATTTGATCTCAAGTTAAGAATTTTTCTTGCTTGTAGTCTGCATATTAGTCTCTGCCTAAGGATTTAGTTCACTAAAATTTCTCTAAAACCTAAAACAACCATCCAAAAATACTTAAAAAGTGGTAGTTAGTTGGAAATAAACCTCCTTCACATGATTGAAGTGGTTTTAAGTCTTTAGGACCTCCAAAATTTGATATGTAAGGGACTGCATTTTTTCATCATGTTTGATTAGGCCTAAATTAGGGCTTTGGAATACTAAAAATACCATATTTTAAAACTATATATCAGATCTTCATGAAACTTGGTGGGTAGGTGTACAGTATATGATAATGTCTTTAAATAGATAAAAGTGATTATATGCCTTATGGAGCTTTAAAATCATATATATACTTGACTATGTTTCTGCAGACCTATTAGGCATATTATTCTTTAAATGACATTTGATAGAAGAATATGAGTAGAGATAAGAATTACTTATGAGTTGTGTTAATCCAATTTGATAACACTATAATACACATTATAAAGTGATTTGAGTGTCTGTTTTGGTACCAAATCTCTCTAGAACTCATTTTAAGGATTTTAGCCTCTAGTAGTATTACATAACCAAAAGAGAAGTTTGAATGTCAAAGAGTGTTTATAACCTATTTAGAATTTAAATTCATATTGAATATGATCAAGATAATAAAGCATTGTAGTATGTCTATCAGTTGTTCCATATAACAAACAAGTGTTTGATAATTCGTTCAAGTGTTGAATTATTAGATTGTCTAATATTCCTTCCATCTTAATTCAATATCTTGCCTAATTGTAAGATTATGAGGTTGAGATAGTAAGTCATACATCAATAATCCATGAAGGAAAGAGACAAATATCCATCAAAATGAAATAACCATGTGAATTCTAAACAAATTAAAGAGAAAAATATCAATATTTATTGATATAATATCTTTTATAAATTGGCACCCTCTAAAAATAGAGTGCATCCAACTGATGAGAAGATAAGAAGAAAAGAAGTGGATCCCTATTTAGCACTTATGCACAATTGATAATCTTGGTTGATCTGGTTGACATCTATTATGGGAGGTAGAAAAAATTTTCCTCGTAATATCCATCCTAAAAGTGAATTAAATGATCATTATCTTCCAAAATTCATCTATTACTTTGGCTCTCTCTATCCTTTTGGAGGCATCCAAAATTATCTAATGTGCAAACAATGTTCCCTCCTCCTTTTGACTTGATTTGTTGTAAGTAGCTTTGCATGGTGTGTTGAAGGATATTGGAGAACTGAGCTATTGAGAATAGATTCCCTAGATTGGTAATGGTCAACCAATTTTGGAATTCCAACTTCAGCCAAAATATTAGTTATTTTATTATAGAGTGCATCGAATTGTGTAATAGCTGTTAAAAACAATGATTACAACAAACAAGCTGTGATTTGAAGATATCATTTAAATTTATTAGATGCACATATATTTGATTAGTTCAATTACAACTTACCATTGTTTTTTCATCTAAAATTTCTATATAATAATTTAAAAATCACAAGGGAAGTAAATAAATAATTTCAATGTCAATAATCCCCAACCAAGAAATCTATAGAAGAAAATGGAGATGAGGACAACAACTTAATCTTACATGGTCTAATTAAAACCACCTTGCATTCATTGACCAAAATTTCACCTCCATTTTTTCAAAATGGGAATACATATATTTATGCAAAATGAGGGCCTCATTTCACCGCCCTTTCCAAACTATGATTGTTAAATATTAACGAAATATCCTTGGACATTGGGTCCTTACAAAAAAACCATCCTAACTAATTTCTGTCAAGATGATTACAATGGAATCATGACTCAACATGTCATCTAGAATATCCCATAAGGAAATAATCTCATCATTTTTCAATCGGGCCCTTGTTGGGGTGGAGATGGCTATTCTAGCCCAGATCCTTGACTTGATTGAGTGACCCCTAGTTGTTGATATTACACGAGCATCCTTACATGTTTTTGTAATCATTTTAAATTTGTTTAAGACTAATAAAAGGCTTCCTAAAACGTTTGGTAGCCTTATCCAATAGTATATAGTGAGATGTTAACCATTCTTCCCAATGTTTCCTAAAATTAGGCCACATTTTGAATATTTTCTTTGGCGGTAGAGACTAACTCAATGAATTGGGAAATAATAGTATCATTTGCCTCAGAAATGTTTTTGCTAAAATGGGGCAATATTGTTCCTTAGATTTCTTACAAATTCTTCTTCTACTACAATCTCTTGGTTATTTGTCAAGACCCTAGAAATGTTGCCTCCAAAAATATCTAGTTGCTCCTTGCAATAATATAACTAAGTTGTGGGGGTAACCTATCTAATTTCTCGCCCAGTCTTGTAGAGAACCTTTTGTGTAGTTGGAATATGCATGACACAGAATAACATATTTTGATGTAAGAACTGTGAGATATTTGGAAGCTCCCTCATCTACACTTATAAAAATTACCTAGACCATTTGCATTAGGTTATCCATTTTACTAAAGACCATATTAGCTCTTACGAGGATGCTTTCCCTTTATTCTTGGATATGATGGCATTTTTTATTACCTAGAAGAGGGATAACAAGGCCATGCTCAACTTCATTGGAAATGTTGTCAAGGGATGGTGGCCTTATCTTGGGTTTCTAATTCCTATCTCTTGGATTGTATACCTCAAACCAGTTCTATAAAAACCTGAGTAGAGGACTAAATGAATGAAACTAGGTCTTCTTCATAATCATCCACTTAGGACCCTTTTGTTTTATTATTTTTTGTGAGGGTGAATAGGTCCTTTTAGGTCTCATGCTAAATAATATCTTGATGGCCATCCTCTTCCTTTTCACCCTCTTTAGAGTCCCTATTCTCTTATTAAATTCAATATTAATCTGGAGGGCTTCTTGTGCGGTCCAATTATGTTGTTCCCTTTGAGCAACCATGATTTTCTCAATCTATCCATACTCAAGTTTGAGTGATGGCACAACCTACAAAGAGTAATATGATTTGGATCTTGCGTATTAATTCCACCTTTGGTGTGGCTTCTCTTTCTTCCATGGTAGTCTATTATATATCCTTAGATGAAGATAGTCATAAGCTAATAGTAGGGGTTATGGGGCTGGTCCAAGGAAAACTTATCTCACTTCTGCATTGATGGGTTACTTAGAGGTTTCTAGATGTGCATGAACATATCTTTTTATGAATTCCATCTTAATTTTACCCCTCAGAGGAGGAGTTAGCTTGGAAATCTTCATGTTGTTTTGTACAATCTTGTTGTCCTCCTGGATAGTCCACACCCAATCATTGACATCCGTTTCATGAGTGTATGCAAGGATGATTTACCTTCTGAGGGATTTTATGTGCTTAACTACCCTTTTACTAGGATCATATTTCTTGAATGGGTGATCTTGGAGATTGAAGGAATATCTATGGGATGTTATTGTTATGAGGTTTGACTACCTCTTGAATCCCCTACATCCAATTTTTAATGACAGATATGGGTGGGTCCTATGTTTCTTTTCCTTGCACATGTTTGCCACTCCATTAAGAATTGGAAGCTATCTATTACTTGGCCAACTTGTCTAGCACATAACGGGGAAGCTTCAGTGGTAGAGTTATGATGCAGAGCCTATCCACTTTCAATCAATTCACAATATCAGTTTGATCAAAAGTTCAAAAAACAATGCTCTTCAAGCTGAATCCACTCACTTTTATCAAGCTTTAAACACTCCAATATTAGCCTAAAACCCCAATTTGATCTTGCATTCATCACTAACCCTGTTAGTACACATCATTCAATGCTCAATCATCCATCAAATTGGAAAAATGTAATAAAGAATAAAAAATTACCTTACTTTGTCAATAGTGCCCTTTAAGAGCTTCTTAAGTGTTTTCCACTGGTGATTTTAATGGTTGGAGCTATCTAGAACCACCGAGAACAAAAAAATTTACATTTTCCAGTACCCTTTTTTCCTCTTGAGGTGTGGGTAAAATTTTATTCTTTAAATTTTTTTTAGGTCACTTTTTCACTCTCATTCCTTCACTAGCCTAACCTCTTACTATCCCTACTAAAGCGGTTTTTCTCCTTTAAATTTTAACTCTATGCTTCATTTGACAAACCAAAACCCATTTGGTTCATTCTCCTCTATGTGAATTTTCATCATGAATTTCTTAAGAAAATTCCACTCAAATCCCCTGTTTTCAGTTGCAATTAGGTCTTAAAACTGTGTAATCATTTGTCATTGAGACAATCATCAATAACTAGGAACTAGGACTTTGGCTGGTACTAATTATTCTTAAAACTATTTCTCCCTTCCAATGTGATGCTATGTATGAAGTCTCAAGCCTCAATTCAAAGGATCAAGCTTGAATCTCAAATTCTTCTTGTAACTAGGCATCTAGTCACCCTCTACAGTCCAATAGATGCTCTATTAAGGAAAATAAAAACCACCAATGGATTTCAACATCATAAATTGATCATTTGGTTTATTTCTTGTCAAGATGAGGATCACTATGTTTTAACCTCTAAAACTAATGTCAAACTTTCACAAATTCTTACTTAACTAGAGAAAGACAAGGCTTTAAACTATCCTTTACAAACTTGCTGCCTGCTATCATACAAAGGAAATAAATCCAAGAACCTTTGGATCTAAACTTTTGCAAATTATTTCTATAGGCTATGTAGAATATTACCATCCAATCTCGGTCTTTAATAATGCATACAAGACCTTTAACCATTATTTCAATAAAAAACCCTAAGGGGGGTTTCATCTAATCTTGAGAAGCCTCCTCTTTACCCTAAATGCATGAAATTCTTATTTAGGGTCTAAAAATTACCTCAGAGGTTTGAATCATCTTCTTCCCTGTAGATGTCTTAACAATGACACTTGAATAAACCTTAAACTTCAAAATCACTCTAGAACCCTCAACTCTACATATAGAACAAGGTATTCTCAGTATTATGCCAAACACACACAAATATCCTTTTTTACTTGTTTATAAGATCTCTATTTGAATGAAATGGACATGTAGATAATCAATATTCCTTTCTTGTTATACAATCCAACCTACTCAGATAGGCACTCTCACCAAAGCTTACAAACTTGATCTTGAATGGTTTCCCAAACTACTCTTATAGGCTTGTACAGCCTATTCAAAATTCTAACGACACACTCAATCAATGAAATCTCTTAAAACCTAATACAAACACACAATACCAGTCTTCTTACCATGCATAATCTCCATTATCATAACATTCACAACTTAAATGATTTTTCACAAGCATAATACACAAACTTGAAAGCTTATCAACCATTGTTTGTAAATAAGATCTTTTCCAAAACTCCATAAAGATTCTTCCTTAATTCTCATTCAAATGATAATGGTGAGAAACAGTTACAAAAACACTTTTATATCTTCTCTTTTAAGTTTTCCAATGAGTTTGACACTTTTTCAAGGTCTTCAAAATACAAAATTGCCTTTATTTCATCATTTAGCAGTCTTCACTAAGCCTAAGACCTAAAGAACTAAGTTATCACCCCATGATTAAATTTTCTAGTCCTTAATAGGGATTTCCAAATTCTTAACTCATGTATGAATGCTCCATGGACCCCTCATAATCCCAAAATAAACCAAAAATTCCTTACACAAATTTAAATTATACTTGGAGGGAAAAATTCACATCAAAATTTTACAAGGGCTAAACCAATATCAAACACACTAGATGACTCCTAAACCCTTTAGAACCTATAAACCCACTCGAAAAACCAAAATTTGATGTTGCCATCCTTATGTACATGGTAGAGATGATGCTCCTGCATCATAATATAGGGGTAAGAAAAAAATTGTGAGCTCTAGTGTTTTGATTTTATTATTCTTCTAGTTTCTTTGTATTTTCATCTTGACTCTGATCTAATCTCCATCTTCAGCTTGCTCACCCTTCATTTATTCAGTCTTATGCTTTTTCTGGTTTTCATTCTTCACTTTATCTTCATAGTTGAGGTATGATTCTAATGGAGCTTCTTCATAAGCTTCTTCCTCTTCATTCTTCTCTTCTTTAACTGTAAAATCTTCCTCTTGGACCTATTACTTACCTCCAAGTTTGTCTTCTTTAACCCAGATCTCCTTCTTTGTTGGTATACACTTGTAACTTTCCTCTCTTTCCTCAGTCTCTCTTGATATTTTCTTCCATATTCTTGCATTAAAATCCTAAGAGCCATTCTCTCTCTTTGTATTTGAATTGGTTTTTGTGTCTTTTTAACATGATTCCACTTGGTTTATGACATACTACAAGGCTGCCATCTCTTCATGAAACTACTCAAAAATTTCATAAACAAACACATTCTCTTGTGACAACTAATCTTCACTTTTCAAATTTTGTTTTTGGTTCATTATCCTCCTGTTTTCATCATCCACCACAAATTTCAATGCCTATAATTGGAAGAATTCTTGTTCACTCTTCATACCTGTAAACACACACCTACACAAAATGTTAGAATCACAAATTTGAGGCTTAATTTCCCCTCTAGATCCTTCCTTCCATGGCACCACTTAAACTTGCATTCTTTTGAACTCTTCTTCTTCTTTCACTGTAAGATAAATATCATTACTATATTTATCAAGAGAAGCCAAAAATGCTTCTATCACTTATTCATCATCATTATTGTCTTTTATCAAAACCATTTCCATAATCACCTCTTCTGCTTGCTTATCTATCCTCTTTTTCATCTGATTTTGTCTTCTTTCTTCTTGCCTTATCATTATCCTCAACTGCATTCTTTTCCTCTTATCCACATGCAATCTAATTGGCCACTTAGCTTTCTTTCTCAAAACCATCCCTACTTCTTGACTTTGCTTCTCTCTTTCTCTTTCCATACATGCTATTAGTTATTCTATGTATTGTTTAATCCATGTGATGTCCTCCTGGAACCACAATTATATTTTCTTTTCTATCTTATTCATATTTTCCTCTTTTCTCTTTCTATCTTTCTCTTCCTGCTCTCTCTTTCTGTGGTTTAGTATCTCTACCAATCCTTTGACCATCTTTGCTACAACTTCTCCTTCATCCAAATCAATTATTAAATCTGAATCATAATTCTTAACAACCCTTGAAGGTATCTATTTACATGATTTTCTTATTTCCATCAAGTATTCCTCTGTTGACATCATCATAACTAATATTGCTTGTGACTCTTGTTCACCTGCAATGGGAAAAAGAGTGTGCCTCTGTCCATTTGACATAATAGTGTATGTATTCTTATTTTCATCATGTGTTTATTGCATGCCATATTTCCATGGTCCACCTAACAATACATGATATACATCCATAGGTACTAAATCACACAACACCTTTTCCTTGTATCTCCCAATCTAAAATTCAACTAGACACTATTCCTTAACCAAACATGATGACCTTTTTTACATACAAAACACTTGATATGGGTTAGGTTGCATTGTATTTTTCAATCCCAACTTATCTACCATTTCAAAAGAAACTAAATTCTCATTACTCTTACTATCTATAATCATGTTACAACACTTGCCCATATATTTACACTTAGTCCTAAACAAAATTCTTCTCTAAGTCATATCATGTACGATATTTTTTGGTTTTAATAAAACCCTTCTAACTAAAATATACTTACCTCTGTTTTGAAGAATAGGATCAACATCTATATCAACCTTCTTAATCCTTCCATCCATCTAATTGCATTCATAAACCTTATGTCTTGCATATCTTTGACATTTGTAACACTTTCCTCTAAACTGTACTTTGTTACCACTCCCATTTCTCTACATATGGCTCATATCAACTCTCATTATTATTTGATTTTCCTCTATATCTTTCAACGTACTCATAAATATCTCCATCATCCTATCCATCTTCTCTTCCAAATATGGTCTTATCTCTTCTCTCACATGTACCATTTTGTTCTCTATTTCATCTTTGTTCTATATCACTCTTTTTTTCAAGTTCTCTAATCCCTTACGTACTATGATACCAAAATGATGCAAAGCATATCCAATTTCAATCAATTCACAATATCAGTTTGATCATAACTTCCAAAAACAATGCTCTTCATGCTAAATCACTCACTTTTATCAAGCTTTAAACACTCCCTTTTTATCCCAATCTTAGCCTAAAACCCCAATTTGAGCTTGCATTCATCACTAACTGTGTTAGTAAACATAATTCAATGCTCAATTATCCATCAAATGTGAACAATGCAATAAAGAATCAACAAATCACTTTAATTTTTCAATACTTCCCTTTTATAGTTTCTCAAGTGATTTCCATCAGTGATTTCATGGTTGGAGTTATCCAAAGCAACCTAAAACAAAACATTTACATTTTCTAGTGCCATTTTTCCTCCTTAAGGTGTGGGTAAAATTTAATTCTTTAAATCTTTTGTTAGGTCATTTTTTTTATGAATAAGATCTTATATTATAATAACAAGTAAAATGATACGAGATAATTTAACAAAAAAGTGGGTGGTATGAGAGCACACCTGAAAGATATGAATAAAATAGGAATGCCTAGGAAAATTCAACTAGGACAACATGAACACTAAGAAAATGAAATTAAGCCACTGCTACAAAAAATTGATCAGTAGAGGGTGGATCATGATCATCATCCTAGCCAAATATAGGAAGGTCGTTACCACTGTATGGAACCTCCCAGCAAGAGCCAACACAACCCTCTTCTTCATTTTCTTCCACAATGTTGTGAGTGGGCGAGATGGTAAATCCATCTTAAGAAAATTATCTAACAAAGGAGGGAGGCTCTACCCTTCATGGGTGTGTGGCTCAAGGGAAAATGGAAAGCCCCAAATGAGCTGATGAGATGGTAGAGGGGAGCCCAAACCTTGGTGATGAGATGACGGTGGAGGAGAGAAGATCCTCCGTGGTGGATGAATGTGTAGGGAATGATGAGCATAGATGAATGAACAAAGATGGGAGAAGGTCTGACGACCACCTCGAGGATGACCGCCATGGGGTAGAGAGTGCCAAGAGGGAGAAGGTGGCTCCTGAAAAAATTTGCAAGGGGTGTCTCCCCAGTGACAAAGGAGGGTTTGGGGGTGCTCCACCTCAAGGGCCACCTTATTCACTTGCACTTATATCTGCAGTAACATATTGGAGATAACCACCAACTTATTATAAAATAGAGAAATGATGATTAACTTCAACATGAGAAAATAAACAACAATTCCTTTCTCTCCAAATCCAAAAAAGAATTTCCCCTTTGAAAGCATGCCAAATTTGGCCAAACATGTGAGGCATTATGGGGTTATCACCTAAAAAAATACGTTTCCAGGTGAAAAATTCTAGTCTTAAAGGGAGAAAGAATGAGTGAATGTAGTTCCAAGCCTTTTGGGCTTTAATACAATACCAAAAAAAGGTGAGATAGGGTTTCCAAGTGTCCACAAAAGGGACATTTAGGGGTCGAGACACTAAACTGTGTTAAAATTTTGTGGTATATGTGTTGTCATTGATGAAAAACCCCATTAATGAAAAATGGGATGGAGTAGGGCTAGAGCATATTGAGGATGATGATCTCATGAAGATTCATGTGTTCTTGGTTGCATAGGTTGATCCTATGAGAGTTTCTTATTCTTGCAAGCCTAATTAGGTGACCTAGCTAGCCTAGGTGACAATGCATGGTGGTTGGAGATTATTGGTGGCTTAGGAAGCATATTGAAATTATTTAGAGCATGTTTAGGAAGTTTTTAGGCACTCACATGTGCTTCAGGGTGTAGATACAGGTTGGCGCCCAAGTTTTAGGTGTTCATCTAGACCATGTATTTATGTTAGAAGGAATGAGATTGAGTTATGAAGCTATATGAGCACATGGATACATGTATGTATATGATTTATGATGTACTAGGTATGTTAGGGTCATTTGGAGAGTTTCTATGGTGAGTTATAATGTTATTTTAGTTGACCCTAACCTTTACAGTGTAAAACCCTAAGGGATAGCTATGCAAGTCTCAGTGGCTGGAGAGATGGATTTCTATTTGTGACATGGTGATGATTGGAGATATATGTATGTTGTGTCATGGTGTTGTGGGTAAAATTTCAGGTTTCCACGATGAGTATTTTTCATGCTATGTCAATTTTTGTGAAACAAGGTCAAGAAGAAGGCCATTTCCAACGCGAATTGGATATTCTGATGATCACCTTTAATTATGTGATTTTCATGAGACCTTTTGGATTTCATGTAAGTTTCTGAATTAGTTATATAAGGTTTTTTAAAAATAATGAGGTAATTTTATCGTCATATTTTTATGAATGAATGTTAAGAAGGTAAATAAATTTTTATGAGTTTGAAACCCTAGGTCAAAAGTGGTATGAGAGAAATTGATCCTAAGAATCCATAATTTATTTATAGAGCATGGATGATGATTTTATGGTGTATATTACTCCTTTAGGTTTCCATAAAGGTATGATAGAGCCTATGGTGATGAGTGGACCCCACTCAAACATGTCAGGTTTTGAAGAAGTTCAGTTTGGGACAAGGTTGTCCAAAGGAGTTACAAAATACATGATAATTATGTGATTTATGTGAGTTTTTATTAATTTGCATGATTTTTTTAGGTCATGGTGATGAATTTTAATGGTCAAGTATGCTTCATTTATGTTGGCTAGTCAAAGGGCAGTTTTGGGGTAGTTTCAGGTAGTTTGCAGAGATCAGCTTGGTTGAAGGCCTTCCACTTGGAGTTGGAAGGAGTCACAATATGTTTTGAAAATTTAATTCAGATATATATTTTTTGGTATAACTTTGGTGTCATTTTGAGTTGATTTGATGAGGTTCTCGTATCAGTTTGTGAGAAATAATGTTTCTTTCTTTTCAGGACAAGACTACTATTGCTGAAAGAATGAGCAATTTGGTGGATGAAATGGATTAGGTGATGATTTATATCACATTGAAATTTAAAAGAGATAAATTTTAAATCAATTGAATAAATTTTTAGGTCCTAAAAGTTCTCGGAAGGGTGTAAACTAGTTACATTTGTAAAACTAATTTTAGGGAAGCTTGATTTGGTGAAGGTAAACGTTGATGTGGCTTGAACCAGTGGATATTTCATGAGTTATAACTTACATTTATGTGTTTTAAAGGTCTTATGATTTATATTTAGTGGTAAAATTCCATAGTTGAGGTGTTATTGGGGTGTCTTGAGTCCCAAAGGTAAAACCAGGTTGTTGATAACATCGGTTTTGTGAAGGTAATGAGCTAGTGGGCCCATTAAATGAAATAATTTTATTAGTTAAAGTTAATTGAAACCATTGATGATTTTTAAATGTTATTTTATTCATGTATAGTGAATTAGGGAGATTTACTAAGCATGTTTTATTGTATGTGGATTTTTCTCATTCTAGTGATGAGACTTCAAGGATTGTTGGTGCATAAAAGAAGGTTTTTGGTTAGGACGACCTACTTGGGTCATATGTGACTATGGTAGTGATTATTATGGGATGTTTTTAAGTTGGTAAGGTTGAACCAAAGTTGGTAAACTTACCTAGTTTGAATTTTAATCAATAAGAGACTATAAAAGTGAAGTTTTGGGTGCAAATTTGAACTAGTTGTGTGTGTGCAAAAAGTGCAACCTAGGTGAGATTGATTTATAGGTATATGAGAATTATTTGAGAGCTAATAAAGTTTTGATAGGTTGATTAATGTATGAAAGTATGTGTGCAAGGGTTTTATGATTTGAGGATTGAATAAAGTGAATAAGTGTGTAAGTTTGAAGGCCTAGGGTTTGAATAAGGGTTTGGAGGAGTATGAGTTGAATTTTTGATCTCAAATTAGTTGTGAAATAAACATACACAAGAGATATTCATCAATAATTTGGTTGAGTGGGTGCTTGATCATCTTAGGGGATTGTAGCCTACTTGTGGAGTTGGCACTTCACAAAATAAGGAGTTGTTTCTCTTAGTAGGGTTGTAGCTCTACTAAACTAGGGGTTGATGCATCACTAAATTTGAAACATATCAATATAAAGATTGTGTTTCAGTGGGTTTTCTTCCCTAAGAGTTTCCCACTTATATCTGTTGGCATATAGTCCTACTAGGTGTTGTCATTGATAAAAACTACATTAATTACAAAGTGAATGTTATATGATGGTCCTACGATGATGTATATGATGCTAACATATTGGTTCAGATGTGTTTGAGTTGATATAGTAGGATTTAGTGAGGTGTGATTTCTCTTGCAAGCCTATACAGGTGCCTAGGAGATGCAAATTGACAGTATGAGATTATTAGTTTCTTGGGAGTTATGTTTACATATTGGCTAGCATGGTTTGAGGGTGCTTGAGCACTCACAATAGTGGCATAGTGCAGATATAGGTGGCTCACTATCTTATAGGTGCTCATTGGGAGCAGGTATCAAATCTTGAAGGTGTGATAGAGTGGTTTGGAGCCATATGAGCTCAAGGAAGAATTATTTTAGGTATTTTTTGGTCATTTGTAGAGGTTTCATGATGAGTTAGTGCATTATTTTAGTTGACTCTAGCTTATATAGTGAGGATCTAACATCCAAGCATAGGTAAGTATTAGTGATAAGAGAGATTGAGGTATGGATTTAACATTATAGTGATTTGAGATGTTATAAGGGTGCATCATGATGATTTTATAAAAATTTCAAGATCCCGTGATGTGAATGTTTCAAGATATGACTATTTATGTGAGACAAGGTCAAAATCTAATGTATTTCCATCTTAAAGTTGAATGTTAGATATTCGTTGTGACCAATGTGATTTGTATAGGACCTTTTGGATTTAAGGGAAGCTTCTATGGTGAGTTCATAAGGTTTCAAAAAAATAATGATGTCAGTTGATTGTCAAGATTTTATGAACGAATACTTAGAAGGTAAAGTGGTCTTAAACTCTAGTTAAACCCTAGTTAGGAGTAGTTTACAGAGAATAAAGAATACTGAACTATTTTTTATTGGATCATCAAAAGTGATAATTGTATGTTGTATAGGAGAATTTTATATTTCAAGAAATGTATGGTTGAGGTCATGGTCATGCGTGGGCCCCACCTAAAAATAACATTTTTTGAAGAAGTTTTTTAGGACAAGATGGTTCAAAGGATTAGCATGAAAAATTGATGGTGCATGATTATTGTGAGTTTTTATTGATGTCCATGAATATTTCAGGACATTTTCATGTAGGTTCATGGTGTTTTGAGGTCCAAATAGGTTGACTGGTCAAAGGGCAGTTTTGGGATCTCAAATAGTAGTGTCCAGTAAAATGGATATATCTTGAGCTAAAAGTGGATTTTTGAAGTAATTAAAGTTGTGATGGAAATAAGATTCAATTATATTTCCATTGATATAAGTTTTTTCTCATGATGAGGTCATTTTATAGGGTTTATAGGACATTCTTTTGACATGAATTTTTTTAACAGTTCAAGACAAAATGTGTTATGATGAAAGTTTGATGTTATTTGAAGCATGATAATAATTGGGTGATGCTTCCTATCACATGTAATGTAAATAGGGATGAATTTTTCATCCAATAAATCCATTTTAGGTCTTGAATTTATGTAAAAAATATTTTATGAGCTAAGCTTTGGAAAAAAATGTTTTGGCAAGCTGATTTAGTAAAAGCAAAAGTAGTTGTGGTTAGAAGAGATAGATGTTTCATGACTTATAAATTGCTTATAATTTTTATAAAGGTTCTTCCATTTCCATTGAGTGGTAACATGGCATGGTTTGGTTGAGTATAAGTTAAATTTCCAAGGTACTAAAGGGTGTAGGAAACAAATGTTTTGAGAATTGCAAAAGAAACGGGGCCCATCAAACGAAATAATTTGATTGGTTGATATTAATTGAGACCATTTATGATTTTTAAATATTAATTTAAACATGTGTGGTTATTTATGGGTCATGACTAAGGATGATTTTTAAGTAAGGGAATTTTTATCTTTGTGCTCATGGGGTTTTGATTCATTTTCGGCATATGAACTGATGGTTTAGGATAGACTGACATACTTGGGTCACTTGTGGCTGTTATGATTTGAATTTATAATGTTTCTATGATGCATCGGTTGAGACAAAGGGGGAAAATGTTTGAGTTTGAATTTGAGCCTTGGAAAGGGTATAAAAGTGAAGTTATGAGCATATTGTTTCTAGCTTTTTTGAAACCCCATTTTATATTATTTTTAGGAAGCCTTTTTCTGCAAAGAATTTTTTTTGGGACTAGCGAAAAATATCTAGAATTCCATTCTAGGACAGCAGCTGGTTGAGTTTTCACGAGGAAAATTTAAGCAAGGAAAAAAATTGTGTTATTTCTTTGAGAGCAAGTTGGAGAAGGAAGGCATATTTGGATGCTTGTGTTTGTATTCTATATTCATATCATGTTGATGTAATTTTTGAGTTTCTAAGGGGTATTCATATATTATATTGAGTTGTAATAATTTTTGAAGAAGTATATATTCTTGGATATTCATGAGACTACATTGTTCATCTTGATACATCTTTGTTGTAGGTTGTTGATATTTGTTGAAGGCATTACTATTGTGATCTGATTTGAATATCTATATAAGTGTGTGGATATGATTTCATTATTAATATAATTGGTTTTATATGTGTATCATTTTGATTCTTACATTGTGCATATTTCATTGAGAAGGCTATATGTTTTGATGTGTGTTCTACATGAAGTTGTGTGATTAGGGTTTTAAGCACAAGTGTGAAAAAGTTTTTATTGGATATTGATTCACCCCGTCTTAGTCCTTATTACCTCCAATAATTGGTATTAGAAAAGGCCCTTCAAAGTAGCCTAATAAGCTAGAGGGAGATATTTGGTGACAAGATGACACATCCATCATTAGAAACAATTAATGGCAATACCTTCGTGATAAGGAGATGGGTAGGTGAGAATGTAGACAAGATTGATAGGTTGGTTGTAGCTCGTGAAGAAGTAGTCAAGGTTTTGAGAACTCAACTTGAGGAGGCTCAAGTTGATTTGAAGACTGAGAGAGAAGAATGCATCAAACATGAGGCTGAAAAAGTATAAATAGTCAAGGTTTTAACAAATCAACTTGAAGAGGAACAAGTTGAGATGAAGATCAAGAGGAAACAAATAGAGGATTTGAACAAAGATCTAGGCACTATGACAAGAAAAATACTATCTTTTCAAGGAAGTTCAAAAATTCTAAGTAGGATGTTGGAAAAACAAAAGGCATATGGTGATAGGACATGCCTATGTTTCAATGAGGATTCATCCAAGAAGAATGAAGAATAATCAAGTCAAGGATCAAATGAAAGTAGGAAGCCAAGAAATGAAGAGAGATCAAGGATTCCAACTCCTAGAAGATCACCCATTAGGTAACCAAATGCATATAGATATTGTTTCTTTCATGGTAATTGTTACAAATGTGGTGCTTATGGACATATGGCTAGTTTTTGTAGTTCTAAGGTTGAAAAGAAGGATGATGGAAAATGAAAGAAACATTGTGGAGAAAAGAAGGAAGAAGAATGTCAAGACAAGGAGAAAAAAGTAGGTCAAATATATGGATCTAAATGTTATCATTGTCATGAGAGAGGACATCTTACAAAATATTGCAAAAATGGGCCATAAAAAAACAAAAAGGTATGTAAGAAAATTCAATGGGTATTGTTATGCTTGCAATGGATATGGACATAGGGATTTTGAGTGCAAAGGGAGATAAGTGGAATGATTTAGGTGCCACAAAGTAGCACACATTGCAAGGTTTTGTAATGAAAGTTAGTTGAAGAAAGAGTCTCAAGGACTTAAGCCAAAAACTCAAGCATACAAAAAGAAATATGAGACTAGTCAAAGTGCTAAAGTGGACTCTAAGGATGTGACTGAGTAAAATGAGGGATCTGTTGTGAAAAAAATTGATTCAGAAAAGGATAACTTAGTCAAGGTGAAAGAAGAGGGTTTGAGACCTTCTTAGGTTTCTCATCAAGCTCCTTCATGGTGACATATGCCTCTACTAGGCTTCTTAGATGTATATAGGTGCAAATGAAGCATTGGAGTGAGGGGGAGATGTCTTAGTCAAGTGTGTGTCTTCTCAATGATGTTGAGGTATGTCATTTTAAGTCATATAGCATGTTCCTATCATTTTCATATGGTTGGTTATGTTGTGTTTTCCAAGGTTCAAGTCTTATAATCCTTCAAAGTGTAAAAATATTTGTCTCCACTATTTAAGTTTGTTTTTTCATGTTAAAATATCATGTTGGGATGAATATGAGGGTTAATGAGTCATGTTGGTGTCATATAAGAGGTTGTTGCATCTTGATAATCATGAAAAAAGGTCTTCTTTGGTGTCTTACACTATTGTCTTGTTTCTAAAGGTCTATACTATCTCAAGGAAGTCAATTTTGAGTCAAAATAAGTATGATGAGTTAGTCATGTGCTTCTAGAGCATGCACCATGTGTGTTTAATAGTCCATAAGGTGTATGAAGCAGTAAAAGTGTCATTCAAGTAAGAAAAGACCATCTTGAGTTCATGAGCATTCATTCTTTAAAAGAGGTGTTGTACTGTCATTTCAAGAAGTTTGATCATAAGTTTGAGTTGAAAATTGTGTCTTGGATTGTGTGTGTACCTTCTTTGAGGTCACAAAGTATGTGCTTAGTCAAGTTTGGGAGAGAGATGATGTTATTCATGTTATCACAGTGAGCTTCAAATTGTTATCCCAGTCTTCAAGAATGATCTACATTGATATGAGGTCTGTATTATACTTATGATGGTTGAAGAGTTATGTATGCAACTTCTATAAGCTCAAAATGACATGCTATGGTTCAGTAAGTGTGACTTTAGGAACTGGAAGGATCATAAGATGAAAATATAATGAACTACAATGGCATAAGGAGTTGTAATAGTATTGTTATGCTCATTGTTCCAAAACTAGTTTGATATCTCAGGCCAAAGTTAGTATGATGTCACAGGGAATTATCCAAATCTCATTTCACTGTTGGTAAGGTTTCTTAGTGTTTGAATATTGACTTACAAGATGCAAGGATTTATAGTTTTAAACCCTATCTCTGTGACATGGTCCTATGGAGGTTGAAACAAGGAGTTACAGTGTATCTGAAGAATATTACAGGAGTACTTAAGGATACTAACATGTACGAATCATATTAAAAGATATAGGGCACTGCTATAGGCCTGATGAAAAGTTTAGCATTTGAAGAGTTTGCTTGCACTGTCATAAGGAATTAAGAAACATTGCAAATGTGAAAATTCTACTTTGAGTAGCTCAAAGAGGTATAATATTGTGATCTCCTTATTGACATGTTATTCAATGATTGAAGAGGAATGTGTGATATAGTAATAAAAACTATGATAATGAAAGGGTACAATTTTTGAATATCTTCAGTGGCATCATCATGATGTATAAAGTGTCTTAAGAAGGGTGATCTATAGGTTGGATATCATGGGTGAAGAAATTTTCAATGCATGGAGACGACTTCATAGTCTACAATGATTAAATATGCTACATGAATGAAAAACATAGGTTTAAGAAACTATTGTGAAAGTAAGGGTTTGAACTTGAAACCCAACCCATTTATCCCCAGGATACCTATACAAGTTAGTTTAAGATAAGAAGATTACATACATTCAAGAGAATAAAGATAGTAATGAATCTTGGTTGAAATTATCACAAGGTTTCATATCTGATAATGGACTTATTAGCTTACACTCAGATGTTGTATCCTTGAAACAAGATTCTCTGAGCCTCTAAGTGCAAGTACATTTGATAGTATACAAGTCTACTCAAGGAAGTATCTCTATTATTCTATGATAAGGAGCAGTTGAAGGGAATATGAAGGCTTATCTCCCTTATATGAAGTCATAGAGTGTTGAATTCAAAAAATACCAACTGGTTATGTGCTACATTCTTGGGGACCCTTTTATGAATCAAATAAGTTATTGTGCTCCAAGGTGCATGTGGATACTAAGATAGGGATATCTTGAATACAAAATTAGTGATGGAGATAGAGTATTCTTGTTCTTAGATATTTTTAGTGTAAGAGGAAACATGTGACAACTTTCAGGATAATAAATAGTATAAAGTATGAGCTTGAGGTCTTGAAGAATCCTGCAGACTATGAACAAGATAAATGTTACATCTCAAGAGCATAGAAAGTTTATTTGATCCCGAGTCATACCTTGAGACAAATTTTTCCATCTTCAGGAGTATAAGAACTCGGAGGAAAGGAATATTCATAAAAGGGCTCCTTGTTATTATGAAGGTATTCTAAGTTGGTTGTAGATTTGAATGCAAAAGTGAAACTATGAGCTATAAAGATAAGTATCCCTATTAATATGTATATGATTTTATTATGTCCTTGAAGACCCTTGTGTCACTTGAAGACTGAGAAAAGGAGGTTGAATAGGTCACTTTTGATTGTGTCAAATAACCAAATATTTATGATGAGGTATATGACTCCTATTTGTATTGTGATAGAGCTCTTTATGACTATGAAGATAGAGAAAAAAATCTACAAATGACTGAGGCAGAGTATAAGGAAAATAGGCAGAAGGTTCATAAAAAAAAGGTATGAATACATCATCCATGAATATTTCTAGGTGACACAAGAAGAAATAAAGGTATAAACAAGCTAATAACTATGAATGTTATTTAGGATAGGGGGAGTTCACTTTCTAAGGTATAAACATATTGTGCAAGTGAGTTTGGGATCTTCATGTCAGGGGGAGCAAGTATCCTTGTTCTTAGATGGTGGTATGGAGACCTTAAGGTAAGAATGGTATGATAGGAGTGTTTGCTTCATTGATCTGATTAATTTTTTCTATTGAATGTATTACTTCATTCTTCATGACTGTTTTAAACTAAAAATGAGCTTTGGGATTGAGAAAAAGAGTTCAAGAGGGTTTCTAGCCAAGAAATCAAGGTTAGTAGTTTGCCTTTGTACATGGGAGATTGATATAGTACTCTTAAAGAAAAGGGTAGATATAAATCACTTTGTCAGAGCTTGTATGATGTGTTTTAGCTTGTCAAAGTTGGAGAAAATTGGACTAAAAGGATTGCTTAGGATTGTTAACATAAAGTTTGATATGAGAGGCAATAAGATGCAATGTAAAGCTCAAAATAGACCTAGAAATGATGAAATTTGGTTAAGAGAAGTGCTATAATTCCTTGAGATGCATGAGATTTACATTTTTGGCATGATGAAGAATGTAGATGACTTAGATTTCAGATTGCTACAGTACTCCATTGAATGCCAAAATAGGGATAAAGGAAAAAATAGGTGTTTTTGCATGTCTATATGGTGGATCATGATGTATTGGATTATAAAAAGGTATGTTCATGATTATTTCATGCTTATTGATGCTGATCATATGTTAGAAGCATTTTTTATAGGGGGGACATGGTGTTTGCATGTCTAAAATGAAGGCAAGAATCAGATTTTGAGAAAAAATCAAGAGAAGAAATAAACTTGAGACCTTTGGTTGATGTTTCCAACCAAATCATGCTGCTATGAAGCTGAGTTAGGTGAAGAAGATGAGCTATACATATGCCTTTGTCATTAATGTAAAAAGGGGGAGAAGTTCAGGGTGTTTTCCAACAATGAAAAAGGGAGAGATTGTTGGCATGTGGTCCTAATAGGCGTTGTCATTGCTGAAAAACCACATAAATGAAAAAGTGAATATTATATGATGGTCCTCTGATGATGTATGTGATGCTAACATACTGGTTCAAATGTATTTGATCTGATACATTGGGATTAAGTGAGGTGTGATTGCTCTTGCAAGCCTATATAGGTGCCTAGGAGATGCAGCTTGGTAGTATGAGCTTCTTGTTTTCTTGGGAAGCATGTTTATATGTTTCCTAGAATGTTTTAATGGTGATTGAGCACTCACAGTAGTGACATAGTGTATGTACATGGGGTTCACTTTCATATAGGTGCTCAATGGGAGTACGTATAACAACTTGAAGGTGTGACAAAGTATTTTGGAGCCATAAAAGCTTAAGGAAGCATGAATTCAAGTATTTAATGATATATTAGGTATGTTTGGGTCATTTTTAGAGGTTTCATGATGAATTAGTGCATTATTTCAGTTGACTCTAGCTTTTATAGTGAGGATCTAACATGAAAACATAGGTAACTCTTAGTGGCTAAGGAGATTTAGGTATGTCATTAAAATTATGATGATTGGAGATGTTAGAGGGATGAGCCAAAATGTTTTGAGAAAATTTTTAGGATCCCATGATGTGAGTTTTGCAAGAGATGAATATTTATGTGAGATAGGTTCAAAATCTAGTGAATTTCCATCTCGAAGTTAAAATTTAGATGTTCGTTATGAATAGTGAATTTTACATGGGGCATTTTGCATTTCAAGTAAGATTATATGGTGAGTTTATAAGGTTTCATAAAAATAATGAGGTTAGTTGATTGTCAGGATTTTATGAATGAATATTAAGAAGGTAAAGTGGTCTTAAACCCTAGCTAGGAGCAATTTGCAGAGAATGAAATATAATGAACCAATTTTGATTTGTTCATAAAAATTCATGATTTTATGTTGTATAGGACTATGTTAGATTTCCAGAAATGTATGGTTGAGGTCATGGTCAGAAGTAGGCCCCACCTAAAAATAGCAGTTTTTGAAGAAGATTTTTTTAGGACAAGATGGTCCAAAGGAGTAGCATGCAAAATTTATGGTGCATGATTATTAGGAGTTTTTATTCATGCACATGAATTTTTTAGGACATGTTAATGTAGGTTCATGGTGTTTTAAGGTTCAAATAGGTTGACTGGTTAAAGGGAAGTTTTGGGATCTCAAATAATAGTCTCCAATAAAATAGATATATCTTGAGCTACAGGTGGAGTTTTGAAGTTATTCAAGTTGTGTTGGAAATAGGATTCAAAGAAATTTCCAGTGATATAAGGTTTTCCTCAAGATGCTGTCATTTGAAAGGGTTTCTAGGACATTTTTTTGACAAGAATATTTTTGACAGTTCAAGACATAATGTTTTTCTTGTGAAAATTAGATGTTATTTGAATCATGATATTTTTTGGGTGATACTTCATATCACCTGGAATGTGGATAGGGATGAATTTGGAATAAAAGGAATCAATTTTTAGGTCTTGAATGTATGTGAAAATTATGTTATGAGCTATCCTATGGAAACAACATTTTTGGCAGGTTTATTTGGTGAAAGAAAAATAATCTATGGTTTGAAAAGATGGATGTTTCATGACTTATAACATGATTATAAGTTTTATAAAGGTTCTTCCATTTCCATTGAGTGGTCAAATGGAACAATTTGGTTTAGTAGAAGTGATTTGGTGGCATTATGAGGTTTCCAGAAGTGCTGAAGGGTGTAGGAAACAACTATTTTGAGAATGGTAAAAGGAACTGGGCCCATTAAATGTAATAATTTTATTGGTTGATATTAATTGTGACTAATATATGATGTTTAAATGTTAATTTAAACATGTGTGGTGATTTATTTGTCATGAATAAGAATGGTTTTGAAGTAAGGGCATTTTTATCTTTGTGTCATGGAGATTTTAAGCCATTTTTGGCACATGAAATGATGGATTAGGCTAGTCTGACCTACTTGGGTCACTTGTGGCTGTTATGATTTGAATTTAGAATTTTTCTATGATGCATGGGTTGAGATAAAGGAGGGAAAATGTTTGAGTTTGAATTTAAGCCTTGGAGAGGGTATAAAAGTGAAGTTATGAGCATATTGTTTCTAGGTTTTTTGAGACCCCCTTTTATCTTCCTTTGAAGAACCATTTTTCTAAAAAGTAAAAACCTTTGGGCCTTGCCCAAAATCATTGGAATTACATTTTAGGACAATAACTGGTTGATTTTTCATGAGGATAGTTTGAGCAAGGGAAAAAATTGTGTTATTTCTTTGAGAGCGAGTTGGAGAAGGAATGAAAATTTTGATGCTTGTACTTGAATTCTATTTTCATAACATGTTGATGTAATTTTCAGGTTTCTAAGGTGTCTTCATATATGATATTGAGTTGTAACCATTTTTGAAGAAGTATATCTTCTTGGATATTCATGATACTACATTTTTCATCTTGATACATCATTGTTGTACTTTGTTGATCTTTGTTAAAGGAATTACTCTTGTGATCTGATTTGAATATCTATATAAGTGTATGTATCTAATTTCATTATAAATATAAGTGGGTTTATATGTGTATCATTGTGATTATTCCATTGTGCATATTTCATTGAGAAAGTTATATGTTTTTATTTATGTTCTATATGAAGTTATGTGATTAGGGTTTGAAGCAAAAGTGTGAAAAAGGTTTTATTGGGCATTGATTCACCCCCCCTCTTAGTCCTTGTCACCTCCACCTATATCTTGTGTTCATTTTGTTGATTCTCTTGTTCATGGTTCATAACATGTATGCATATTTGATATTGTGCACACATTAATGGCTGGATAATTGATTTTTTGTTTTGAATAAGTAATCTGAAATATGATTTGAATTTTGTGAGGATTGATTCACCCCCATTCTCAGTCCATTATTCTTCTAACAATTGGTATCAGAGAAGGACCTTTTTAGAGAATTTTGATCACTTGAAATGAGACCCTTGTAGCACAAAAATGGTGAGTCTGCAGAGTTGTCTCCTTATTGGAAAGGCACCATTGTTTAATGGAAACAAATATGCCTTTTATAGTCTGAGGATGAAGAAATATATCATGTCTATAGGGTTTGATGTTTAGAAAGATGTGGAAGATGGTTATACTCCTCTTGCCACTCCACCTACTAGTACTATAAACAAGAAGGCTTGTGAAGACAATTCAAAGGATTGTAGTGCTATCATACGTGGTCTTTAAGAATCTGAGTTGGGAAAGTTAATGCATTGTAAATCAGCTAAAGAAGCATGATATAAATTGCAAGTTTTATATGAAGGTGACTCATAGCTAAGCATTGCTAAGATTAAAAGTTTTATAAATAAGTTTGATTCTCTTAAGATGAATGATGAAGAGTTCATTGTTGCATATCTACATAGAGTTAACAAGTTTGTCAATAACATGAAAGGGTTAGGAGAAGATGTGAAATATGTAGTTGTTTAATTTTTTTTGAGATCTCTAACTCCTAGATTTGATTCCAAAGTATTTGCCATAAAATAATCCAAAGATTTGACTACCTTGAAGATGGATGATCTACATGGTACTTTGACTGCTTATGAAATGAGAGTGGTTGAATCTAAACATAACAAAGAGAGAGGTTAATCTCAAATCTAAATTGAAGGCCAAATGTAATACTGTGAAAGATGATGATACTACTTGAAATTGATGATGAAGAGCTCTTTGCAATGGTGGCTAGAATATTGAATGTTGGATCTAGTAAGTATAGCGGTAACATTCCATTGAAGTGTTTCAATTGTGGTGAAGTAGGTCATTTTTATGCTAAGTGTCCTCATAGGCATGTAAAGGAAGATGATGAAGATCATGAGGCCGAACATAGCAAGAAGAATCACAAGTTTGGTAAAGGTAAGAATTTTTTAAATAGGTTTAACTATAAGAAGAAGGACAAAAAGGGGATTTTATACAAAGTATGATGATTGTTTGTCTAATGCTAGCAGTGGCATTTTAGATTTTGAATTTGAATCAGATCATGAGGATGTAGGAAATGAGGTTCTATTCATGAGAAATGATGAAATAAGGTCTTTTAGTGATGGATCTTCTTTATTAGGAGATTTTATATAAGGTTATTGCAGGTAATATGATGAAGATGAAGTGGAATTAAAATATGATCTTGAAGGCATTCAAAAAGAGTTAAACAATGATGAGAAAGAAAAAAGAAACTAAGTTTGCAAGTCAAGGAGTATGAAAATAAGAATCATAAGCTAGAAGAAAAGTACAAGTTTGAATCAAGCAAGTAAAATGAGTCAATACAATTATTAGAAGAGAAATTAAAGTATCTTGTCTTAAGTTTACAAGATAAATAAAGTATGTGTTGAAAAGTTAAAGAAGATATAAAGTTCCTAAGGGCTGAGCTACTAGAAGTTTGCAATAATACTATGTCCTTTCATAAGTTTGAGAAAAGTTCCAATGATCTAGATGATCTACTTGGAGAACAAAGACCAGTAAGTGATAGATATGGTTTGGGTTTCAAAGAGGAATCTAAAGGAAAGGAATTGAAACAAGAAGACATAATTCCAAGAAAGGAGGTAGGTGAACCTAACATCAAGGAAGAAAAGAAAAAGGCATTCATCAACGAAAATGAGAAGACCAAGCCTATTAGGAAACCTAATGCCTTAAGGTATTAAAGAAATTTCAATGGATATTGTTATACTTGTAATGCATTTGGTCATATGGAAAGAGAGTGTAGAAGGTATTCTAGAGATACTCATCCATGAAGAGACAATAGGAGTGAGTAAAAAATTAATGTTATATGCTACAAGTGTAAAGAGGTAGGCAATGTTTCTACTATTTGTTTGAATGGTTCATCTAGTCATGTTGATGGTTACAAGAGGAAGAGTTTTATGGTATGTTACAACTGTAATGGAGTTGATCTTGTTGTAATAAATTTATACCATAACTATTCAAGGGAAAACAAGATATTTCAAGGTCATAGAGCACAAGGAAATGGATTTCAAAGGCCTAGGATGTATGACAACAACCAAGGTAGAATGTGGGAGCCAAGAAGAGATCATGGTGTCTTATGAAATGAAATAATTGACACAAGACAAGGTATGTCTCAAAAATCAGATCAGAAGCAAGAATTTGAAGGAGATTATCAAGTTTCCAAGAAGGTTTGGGACCTTATTAGGTCTTTCTTCTTGATCCTCTTGTTATCAATTTCCACCTCTGGCAGAAAGTTTAGAAATGAACGGGTGGCTTGCAATCAGAGGTTTTAATGGCCATTCAAAAGAACTAAAAAAATTTCAGCTCCTGGGGGAGAATCAGGGTTTGTGGAGAATTGAGGCTTGCCCAAGGAATTTTTCCTCTTCTTGGTCTTGTCCAAGTTTAGAGTTTCACTTAGTTTGGAAGGGAAAATATGAGGCCCACCTTGTCATCAAATGGAAAATCTCAGCATCTTAACTCAGTCCTAGTGTACCTAAAAGGTCCATGAATGTATCAAGCTTAGTTGAGGTGATTTGATGATTCCACTAACTTGTACTGAGATCTAACTATGCTACTTCCTAGATCACTAAGTTGTTTACATGATGCATTGAGCTACACAGGAAACTAAGATGAATCGGGAGGCTCCGGTGAGTTGTTTGTAAAACAAGCCGATTTTGAACTCTTGACCAAGCTAAGAAGTCATGAGCTCACTATTTAAAATACCCAAGCTACCTATTAGGAGCCAAGTTGAATAGAACCAATGTGTTTGGTAGGGAGAGAAACAAATTTAATAGTGACCAATCAAGTTACATTTCAATCTTATGGTTGAGTCACAACGTTGCTGGTGAGCTCGTGTGCACCGAGCTAGTATGAATAAGATCAAACCATGCACCGACTTGTAGCGTTGATTGAGCTACTAAGATAAATATGGGCCGAGCTTGTTCATTATGGGGAGGACCGAGCTACCATGGAGAAAATTCATAGTAAAGAAACTAATTTATTCTCATGCACCAAGCTCTTCAAATAATTGGTTCAGCTAATTCGAGCTCAAGCCATCAAACTCACATCCGTGAAAACCAAGTAATTTAACTATACAAACATCAAGCTACAACCCCTGTAAGCACTCAACCTGAGTAAGGGAGTGAGCCATTCAACACATGAGCATAAGGAAATGCAGGGGCATACCATCGCAGGCATGGCTAGGTCAAAACAAGTGAGCTAAACCATCATAAGTAGATTGAGACATTGAATCAATAAAATGACTCAGCTTGGGATACCACAATGAACAAATTTTCTTGTCAAGATCAGGAGCAATAAAAATGTATCTATCAAACTTTACAGAACTAGTCAAGCTTGGAATGATTTTTACAGGAAAGCTCAGACGAGGAAGTGGCTGAGGACTTGGTCGAATAAGGAAGGCATAATGGTTTTCTCAGGTCCCGAGCCAACTCGCGAGTCAAGCATTGAATTCAAATTGAAAGGATGAGCCGAAGACTTGACCTAAAGTAGAACCTAATGAGCCTGATGGAATTTTGACTGTGATAAATAAAGCTCAAACTCGGCGTCATATTATTGGTGAGCACAAAATAAATGGAGGAATGATCCACATTTGCAAAGGAGATCTAGCTTGGAAGGGATCAATGAGAAACACTTAGCAAATAAAATGAAGTTCAAAGAGGGAGTGTTGCGACTGATGTAGGAGAATTTGTCTCAGAAATCCTAGTGCATTTGGGACTCGCGTGTGAGGAAATATTGAGTTTTCTAACTTGAATGCTATGGGAGTGCATTTTGCAGGTAAATGGGGTTTGAGCAACCTAGCTCGCATGGGGACATATGGGCTCATGAAGGACTAAATGGCCAAGCTAGTCTAGCTTGGGCCAAATGTTCATTGCGGGTCCAAGCCGGACCATAAGAACCCAATGCATGCACATGGTGAGTTAGCGAAACTCTAGAGAACTAGTTGCTAGGTCCTAAGTTGGTTCGCATGGATGTTTGTGGAGACAAAAAAGAGAGATGGTGTGGCAAAGGTGGGTCCATCAAGCCCACCAAACACTAAGACATGCAGGACATCTAAACCCATATTGATGACTTTGATGAGGATGTGGTGTTGGTTGGAATGTAAGGGAGGATGAGTCAGTGTTCGAGTGGAGTCAGTAGGTGTCTAATAAAAGGGGTTTGCCAATATGAAAGAAGGTTGGTGGCATGTAATGTGACACAACGCATAGGTTTTAGAAGCTCAGCACCCAAAACATAAGTAAATCCCAATGTGGATGGAGAATAAAGGGGTAGTGTCGGAAATGCAAAGGTCCACAATGAAAAAGCAAGACCCAAATCAGCTAAGCTAACTATTAAGGGACCTAATCTAAGATACAACCCTTCCCTCATTCAAGACAAATAAAGATACGGAGGGGCCCAATTTTTAATGCAAAATCATTTTGAAAGGATGTAGGGAAAATTTAGAAAAGGGAGAGGAAATATTTAAATGTGGTTTCCAACCAACAAATTAATTTCCAATCTCATAACAGTGAAGTAAACTTGTACAACTCAAAATAACTACCTACGCCCAGAAGCTCATATCTTGAGAAATTCTCAATGGAATTTTACAAAATTGGTATCATTGGAATCATGGATTTGATTCCAACGCACAAAAATAAAGAAATACAGAAACTTGATGAAGAATTGATGGTGATTTTTAAGGAAAATGAGACCATTTCTTTTTTATTGTTGGTAGTGGTTGGAGGGGCATTAAATGAGCATGAGAAGTCATTCTTTCATTACTGCAAGTTATGGGACACCTTGAGATTACTTCTACAAGTCCAAAATCACCAAGTACACTCATTTATCATGACTTACAATTGGTTGAAAAGTAGATTTTGGGAATTGCATCCTCCTCTTTCTCTCTCTTCCAAATCATATAAATTGAAGTGTTGGGCTCATTGTAAAAGGAGTATAGTTTGAGTAGAAAAACTCTATCATTTTGGTTTTGTGAAACCAATATGATGCATGCCCTTGTAGTGGACTCATTGCATGGTAATCTAGGCCTTTCATTTCTAAAATTTTAAACTATGCATATCAATGAAGCAATAGATTTAAGTTTTTGGATGTACCTTCCCTTGCTCTGTTTGTTTGCATTCTTCTTGCCTCTTCAACCTTGTTGCAAGTGCATTGTGTCTATTCTATGTTATTGTAAGATTCATTACAATTTTGTATGCATGGAAATAACATTGTGAGTGTTGTCTTTATACTGTGAACAACTGTTATCACCCTCTCTAATATGCATTTTTCTCACATTTTCACACATTGGGAATTTTTTCTCATACCCTTATTTTGGTGCATCACCTATGTAGTGTAGATTTTGTTATTTTCATGCTATTTCTCTCTCCCTGGTCCCTTGGTAGTGATATATTAGGAGTAGTTATTCACTTTCTTTTAGTAGAGTTAGTTTGCACCAAGATTAGGAAGAAGAACCAAATTTCTCTTGAGGTCTATCTCAAGTAGCAAGTCCCACAACTATTAGATAATACCCATGTTACCTAGTCACACCGAGATCTCAAGCACACACACTTGTGTAAATCGGAGGGTGTTGTGATTCAGTGATAACAGTTCTTGCACACCTAGTGGGAAAACAAAGAATTTTTCATTTTAATTGCAACAAGAGTGGTGTGCACTTGTTATAACATTCCAACTTGTAATAAGCTTTGAAATCACACATCTGGCGAATCTAAAAGGGAAGAATTCACTGATATTGTTAGTCTAAGCTTGTCAAATTTATGAGAAATATTCAAATGTGGTCAAGAAAAAGAGAAGAAGGTGTTTTTGAATAAATGCAACTATCTACGGGTAGCGAAAGAAGGGGAAGAAGAGCTCAAAGGTTTCCAGCTCCATCGAATAGAACACTATCAACACCTCCACCTGGTAGACCTTTCATTGAATAAATCAAAGTTCTTAGACCAATTATAATGGAACATCTACAAAAAAACCACCACAAGGGCCACCAAATCCCTATGTCAACTTCACAAGAAGCATCCCACTTGCTCTCAATGCACAAAATCCAATTCCAGTTGCAGCATTGAAGAACATTCCATATTTCATTGGAGAAAACCATACAACTCTAATTGATCACATTCAAGACATTACAAATGTCTGTGCTATACATGAGGTTAATGAAATAGATGTGGATGTTAAATTATTAGCTTCTTCTTTCAAAGGAAAAGCTTTATAATGGTTTAGAAGCTTGATAACAGGATCAATTAAAAAATTGTGCACAGGTCTTTGTGGTCAATTTAGGGAGAAGGAAAACAACTTATCTCTGTTAGAACAACTAACCACAATCAAGAGAGCACTAAATGAGTAGATGGAAGATTTCAACTTCAAGTTTCAAAGGACAAGGGATATAATTCCTCTTGCTGTGAGATGAACAACTGAAGGTTCTTTTCTCTACTTCCTAAAAGCTCTAAATTTTTATATTGCAATGATGATACAATCCATGGGAGGTACAAATTTACCCGCAGCTTATAATATTGATTAGAGCTAAAAAGTTATCAGATTCAAGCTGGTAAACTTGCACCTAGGCCACCCATTCCTCTTTATCCAAAATTAGGAAATCTAAGCACTAGCCAAGCACCTACATTATCTCCTATTTCTGCCCCAAAAATCAGAATCATGCTGAAGCCTCTACCCCATCTTCTGGTACCTCAAATGAGCTCCAAGAAGTCATGAGACAATAGCAAAACTTAGGCAATGGTTTGGTGATAATTAAGAGGTAGCAAGCTCAAAATTTCAGGTCATATTAGCCTCAAACCCAACCCAATAGACCTTCATATCATCCTAATAAGCCACCTTCTCAAGCTACAAATCAGAACCAAGTAAAACCTCCTGCTAATAGGCCATTCCATCCTTACAATCCCAATGTTGTATCCACATCTAGAGCCATGGTACCAGTAAAAAATAACATAGGTCAAGAGTATGGCTGGTGCTTCCCATGCAATCAACCTCATAACCATTAAATGTGTTTCAATGGTGCCTTGAATCAAGCTCTTATGGTGACAAAAATGGGTGTGGAACAAGAAATAAGCCAAGAAAAAAATCAGCAGCAAGAAGCCACCCAAGAGGCACCTCCGAATGAGACCACACTTGTCAATTTACAAGTTGAATTATTTTGTGGTATAAATCAAGTCCTTTCTCAAAGTGTGGAAGCCAATACATGTTCTAAGAAGATGAATATTAGAGAGGGAAAGTCATCCAATTCAAATGATTACAACCCTCTATTACCCCACAAGGTGTTAGAAGTCAAAATGCAGTCATGAATGTGCAAAGTCAATCCAAGCCACCTTCTAGACTAACCCATATATTGGTTGTAATAGCCCATGTGCAAGAGAATACTATGCAAGGTAAAGGGAAAAAAATATAGCTCACCCCCATTCAATATTCTTGAGAAAATGAAGAAAATGAACGTCAAAATTTCAATGTGGGAGTCATTAGCTATCCCAGGCCAAAGAGATCTATTGCAAGGTGCCATGGAAAATTGGTCCGAATCAACTCAGCCATCCAAAGAACAAGAGAAAGTGCTTACCACTGCAGCCCAGTAAGGAGGAAATGAAGGAGGTCAACAAGGTAAAAACATGAAGCCCCCTCCATTTTATATATCTCTGATTATTGGAAGTAGTCTTGTCCACAATTACATGATTGATTTGGGACAAGTAGCTCTATCATGCCGAAACAAATAGCTGATCAGATGGGCCTCCAATATGAAGTCATTTCTAAGGGTGTAGTGCAATTGGATGGGAAAGTAGTAGCAATGGTCAGAGTAATAAAAGGATTGAGCCTTGCATTGCATGCATCTCCTAATGTGACCTGTCTTGCAAGATGTATCAGACATAAACTTTCCACCACTCTTTGCATTATGTTTATTAAGAGACTTAACCGCTAAAATTGGAAGTTACTTGTTTGTTGATTGGTCACACAGGTTATTTAGAATGAGGTATGGATCTAAGGCTACAATAAGGTCTGAGACAATTGAAAATTTCCTTATTGAGCCTCATACACTGAATCCAATCAATGCAAATTGTTCAGCATTTGATCAAGAAGATTGGCTAAGCACTTATGAAGTAGATACCAAAGTCAGAAGCATTCTAGAATTAACTCTTGATGATTGGGCCAAAAAAAGGCATACTTTTGAACCTTACAAGGAAATGGAAGAAGATGAATTAGGGATCTATTGCTTACACAAAGAAAATTCACCGTTTCCTAGTATCACCAAGCAAAATGCTAAAGATGATCATGAGGTATGAAAAATATTCTTTGATGGCTCAAGGAGTAGACAAGGTGCCAAATGAGGAGCTATGTTTGTTTCACCACAAGGTACAAAATATTGCTCAACTTTCTATTTTTAGTTTTCTTGCTCAAACAACACAACTGAGTATGAAGCCTTGATTCACGGATTGCATTGGGTAAGAAAGAGAGGTATCAAGAAATTGCAAGTATTTGGAGATAGTGAGATGATTGTGAACCAATTAAAATGAAAAAATGCAGCCAAGAATGATCTTTTGAAGAACTACAAAAATCGGGTATGGGATCTCATTAAAGATTTCAAAGCTTTTAACATCAATTCCATCCCGAGAAAGAAGAATGATGCAACAGAAAAGACTTGCAGAAATTGGGGAAACATTTGACATTGTGGAAAGTATTAAAAGTCAATAGTACATGTTGGAAAGTCTTTTCTAGAATGATCAGAAAATAAACATATCGTCATTTTTCTACAAGAAGAAGTTGAATTCTCTGCTAGAAACTAGGACAAGTTGGAATAACAATATGGCTACCAAGTGGTGTAACTGAAAACTAAAAAATTACCGAAGGGCCTTGTGACTTCAGAATCTATATTCATTTCCAATTATTAGTTCTGGAAAGAGAAGGAAACAATTCAGGTAAAGGGTGAAGATTCAGAGCCCATTTTAGTAGATGAAGGTAAGACTTTACAAATTGGCTAAGTAAGTACTCCACAAGAGAAATCTGATTTTTTTCAACTGTGTCAAGAATTTCCTGATGTCTTTGCATAGAACTATAAATATTTGAGAGGTTTCAACCCAAAACTAGCTCATCATACTATTGAGTTAGATCCTGAATCCAAGCCCATCAGACATAAGCAAATGCCGGTGAATCCTCACATTCAACCTCTCATGAGAAAAGAGTTGAACAAGTCAATTGAAGCTAGCATCATCTTCCCTATCAAACATTCAAGTTGGGTAGAAAAATTGGTGCCGGTGAGGAAGATAAATGGAGAAATTAGACTGTGTGTGGACTTCCATGATTTGAATACAACTTCACTCAAATATCATTATCCACTTCTATCAATGGAGTAAATCCTACAAGTTGTAGCTGGTTCAGAAAGGTTCTCATTGCTAGATGGCTACTCAGGCTATAATCAAATCATGGTGAAAGAAGAAGACCAGTTCAAGACAACCTTCACAACAAAATGGGGAAAATATGCTTACAAGAAAATTCCATTTGGACTGTCAAATTTTGGAGCAACATTTCAGCAAGCAATGGATATGGCATTCAGGGGATTGATCAACAAGATAGTGCTCAGTTATCTTGACGATATCACTGTGTTCTCAAAAAATGCAACACACCACCTGTTTCACCTTAGGAAAGTATTTCAAAGGTGTAGAAGATTTAGAGTGTCTCTGAATCTAAAAAAGTGTGTATTCTTGGCACACGAAGGAAAATTTCTAGGCCATATTGTTTCAAAATAAGGATTGACAATTGATCCCAAAAGAGTTGAAGCTATCTAAACTTTTCCATTTATAAGTCATAATAAAGATCTCTAATGATTCTTGTGAAAGATAAACTTTGTCCGCATATTTGTTCCTGATTTTTCCACTCTTGTGAAGCCATTAACAATGATGTTGAAGAAGAGTCTTACATTCAAGTGGACATTAGAAGGAAGAGAGATTTTTGAGTCTATCAAACATGCAATATCACAAGCTCTAACTCTTATCAACCCATATTTCTCCAAGGACTTCATGCTATATGATTTTGGAGGTTTAGATAAAACCTCAGCTATCTTGGTAAAATTGAATAAAGAAGGTTTAGAGAAGCCCATAACATTATTCAGCCAAAGCTTGGAAGATTATGAAGTAAGGTATTCTTTGATTAAAAATCATGTCCTTGCTATCATTAGGATCTTAAAAAAGTTTAGACACTTGGTCTCAAAAAATAAGATCCAACTATTAGTGTTGCATGCCAGAGTAAAATAATTTCTCTTGAACAAATATCTGAATGACAAAACAACAGGTTGGATCACTCGAGTAATGGAATATGATATTGAAATAAAAGTGACCAAGTTGGTTTGTGGAAAAGGTCTTTGTGAGCAGCTAGCTTCCAAACAACATGCTGAGTCAGAAGGTGAAGAAGAGGTTGTCTTGGTACTATAGAATGATCAAGAATGGACAAATAATGATGCAACCATTCCATGTTGGAATCAAGACATGGTGCATTATCTCTAAACAATTTTTTTCCCTCCAGAATGGAACAAAGCTAAGAGAAGATATTTTAGATTGGAATCCATCATGTATGTGCTCATTGACAACATCTTGTTCAAGAAGGATGTGAATAGGGTCTTCTTGAGGTATGTCCCAACAAATCATATTGAAAAAATATCACAAGAGTTCCATGACGAGGAAGTTGGAGGTCACTTTTCGCCATGAGTAACAACTCTGAAGATCATGAAGGTCAGTTACTATTGGCCTACAATGTTTTTTGATTGTTACTTATGGATGAAAAAGTGCAAAAAGTGTGCATTCTTCACAGGGAAAGAAAGACTAACAACGTTGCCCCTTTGTCCAATCTCAGTGGATCAGCTGTTCATGTAATGGGGATTGTACTTCATTGGAGTCATCAATCTAAACTCAAGCCAAGGCCACAAGTGGATCCTCACGGCAACAGACTATCTCACTAAGTAGACTAAAGCGACAGTGCTCAAGGAGGTAAATGAATCCAACATATTAGATTTCTATGAAGGGATAGTCATAAAGTTTGGTGCCCCTACTACTATCATATCAGACAATGCATTGGCATTCCTTTGCACAAAAATCACCAAATTGGTTGTTAGAAATAGAATTTATCTCAGCACTTCTTCTAACTATTACCCTCAGGGCAATGGCTAAGAAGATTCTACAAACAAGAACTTTCTGAGAATCATTAGGAGTCTTGATGATAATCAAAAAACCTAGAACACAAAGATAAAATCAGCCCTATGGGATGATAGGATCACACCCAAGAGGCCAACAGGAAACTCTCCCTATAAACTTGTATATGGAAAAGAAGAAGTACTACCTATATCACTTGAGTTGCCAACATTGGAACTCATGAAGAAGCTAGAACTAGCTGAGTTTGAGCCCATGGAAATCAGGTATGTAGAACTGATGGAATTAGAAGAAATAAGGAATCATGCAATGTAAACCATGGAAAAAGATCAAGCAATGATCAAGAGAAGATTTGACAAGAAAGCTAAAGCCAGGACATTCAAAGAGGGAGACTTGGTGCTGAAGTGGGATGCAGATCAGGAAAAATTGGGCAAGCATTCCAAGTTTGATGCCATATGGAGTGGTCCCCATATGATCATTGATTGAAAAAGTAGCAATGCCTTCCAACTGGCCAAGTTAGACGACGAAGAATTACAAATTCCAATCAATGGGATCTACCTCAAACATTTATACTAAAAAGAATATTTCTCACTCTTGTACATATTAATTTAATTCTTTTCAATTCCTCCAAGTGCTTGTGCACTTTGTGGTTTTTGTTAAAGTAGGTTTTAATTTTCCTAAGTGCCTTGAGCACATGTTCTATTTCTTCTAGTGTACGCTTTGTATACAGTTCATCATGCTTTAGGAAAGAGAAGTTGCAGTAGGGAATCTCATAGTTGCTTGCAACAGTTAGAAATTTTAAATTCAAACAAATGCAGAGCAACTAAAATCACAACAAGAGACAAATCTAAAATTTTCATTCTTTTTCCTCTTTAGATGAGCAGCTGAGTTTCTCTTGTCCTTCACCAAATCAAGAAATCAGTATTAGGGCAGATTTAGTATTGTAGTAGACAACAGTCCTCAATGTTCACTCATCCATTGATTAACATGTAAACAAGAAATATGAGTCACATGCTCTCCCAAGGCTTGACAACAACCTTTGTAGCCTACAACAGTATCTCGAGATCAGCTCTAGACAAAAAATCTTGTCAGAAAGAATGGAACGTTCAAAAGAAGAAAGAAGGAAGGAACTTGATAGAGCTCCATGATTTCCAAGTTAACAAGTTTCACTCCAATCCTGCAGTATGCTTCACCTTTCTAAGAAGATCAGTTTCGATGTAGAAGTTACATGTTTCTATCAGTGTCCACCTCCCAGCCTCATGGATTGTAGTTGTGGGAATAGGTAGAATTCAAGTTTTAAAACAATTTTCTACTCTCAAAAAACAAATTTCAATATTTTCTTATGAATTTGAGAGTGGGAGAAGCAAGAAACAACATTTTAATGTATTTTGTAGTCATTTTTATACCCTTAAGAAAATAATTTAACCCCACGCGCGTTGATCTATCACCTAGTGGGTACTGGGCACTCACCCGAGGCATGTGCAGGTGCCGAGCCCCTCCTTTATGTGATTTTTTTTTAGAATACATCATATATGATAGATACTTAAGTGCAAAAGAATAAAAAAAAACCATGCATTCATTATGAGAACGTAGGATGAGTTATCATATTAATGCATCCATTCAGATAGCGAAAGAGGAGTATCAAACAACATATATAAATGATTCATAACACAAAGGAAATGCATTAGAATTATAATCATGAACAGATATATGCTTTAGAATAGAACCTTCTATTCATATTAATGAGTTTAATAACCACATTACATTAACTGAGGTCATAATAGACCCATATAATAATGCAGAGAAAGGTCATGCATCAGAAACTATACTACGTCCTTCACATTACAAGGATAAACACATACCCATCCCTATAAATATGCCATCACTCCTATATTTCCTCTAATTCCAACCCATAGAATCCTCCATGATATTTTTGCATAGCTTCGCCTCTCTTCCACCACCTCTACTACTCTTGCCACATCTCCTTTTCTACTACTCGCGCATCTCTATATATATCTTTTTTCCTTCACCATCATGTCTTCTGAGGTAACAAATCAATTTATAAGTGTCCAAGTGGTCCTCCAATGGATCATGCCTCCTTTGATCTGATCTCTCCACTCTTTCCAATGATGTCCCTTTGGAACCTTCTATCTGTTATGCATAGAATATTGGTTAGTTTTATATATTGTTATAACCAATTATTATTACGGGTTTTATATTGTTTATACTTCCTACTTTATAGGAAGTTGGATTTTCCTATTTGGATGGCTATTTAATAGCCCATTCATTGTAATTGACGGACATATTGTTTTGTATTACATCTACTATGTAATTCTGTACCAAATGGTATCAGACCTCTATCATACCTCTGATGGAGAATTAGAGAGAAATAGGGGCACCGCCTGTTTTCTTACTGCCCCAATTCATGAAAGCCTGATTATTTGTTATTAGTTTTTGTAGAAGTGCACAAATTTACCAGAATAATTAACCAGAAGAATTCTGTGAAGAGGAGACGTCAACAGAAAAATAGTTCTCTTGTGCCGTTTTGTGAAATTTTTATCTGAGTTTGCATGCAACATATCTATATGTTCTTTGGGAACGAAATTTGTAAGTATAGATCTGCATTGGGTAAATTCGCTCGGAAAATATTTTCAAGGATGGTATTTGATTTGACACCAAAAAAAGAAAAGAAAAGTTGAAGGCGTCTTATGCAGATTGGTGAAACATTAATTTCCCGTATAGGAGACCTGATGTTGAAATTCACACAGTTGGTGAAGTGTCAGGAAGATCAAAACCAGGTGGAATTTTTTGTGAATTTATTTGTAGAGATTGCTGCGTGGAACGCAAAAGCCAGTCGGCAGCAAAGGAGAATAATGCGCATCCATCAATCGCTTAGACGTATACAGATCTAGAACCTGCCACGGCTCATATCATCATTGTTATCACCACTGACACTCAGCATATCTTCGTCTGGTCATGTATAGGTATTTTTTAGTCTTTTTGTTAGTTTATGTGCTGCTAATCATTAATAGTTGTTTAAAATTTAGTTTTTTTTTGGTCTATGTTCAACATCAATGCCCCTAGGTACACATAAGTATCAGTCCTCTTCTCCGTCCTTGTAAAGAAATTTCTATCGTCAACATACTTATCTTGGCAAAGAATTATATATGTCCTAGGATAAGTCCAAGCAGTGTAAAGACGTCATTGTCATCAGCAAAAATGTCAAATAATAAATGTTTGTCATAAAAATGATCAATAATTGTGCTCATAAGACAGTTAATGAAATAGGTGATTTTTAGGTTATCTATCTAAGGGTCCAAGTGTCAATAAGTCGTTCATAGGTTAAAGTTTTGTTTTGTGAAAAACTTGACCCAAAAATCAAATTAAATTTTTTTTTTTCCTCACAGACGCATTTTTGCTGAATCTGATGTCTCAAATGAAGATCCCCATGATATCAAAAATGAGCTTAGTAAACAAGATCTAAATGGAGGAAGGAGGCATCAGAGGCTGGAGGTCGACAACGACCTCTTGTCAGTCACCAACAACGAGCCTGCAAGAATCTTTGGTGGCACAGGTGTGCAGTGTGACCTTGTTTTTAGAGTTTTGCAGTGTTCCAGATTTTGATTCTTTTTCAGAGTTCCTGTTTTGTTTGGAACATTTGATGGATGTTGGAAAGATAAGTTGTGTTGGAGCACATATGACTTTCAGTGATCCTCTGACTGACTTGGTCCTCTGACTGCTGTACTTTGTTGGAAGATGGTCAGCTAGGTCATTCACTAGCATTAGTGACCATGTGCAGCAAGACGTAACTAGCAAGATCCATTTCAGGAGTATGTTCTTCGATGCAAATCTATATGAGTGGAATCACATTGTGGGGGGGAATACATACCAATGTTCCATTCCCATTCTGCACCCAAAATGATGATTAGTCTTCCATGGCAGTGGTAGTTTTCTAAGATCAGTGGCAGCGATCAATGACAGAGACTACCATTAAGAACTTACGATTCTTATAGGAAGTAATGTCAGTATATCTTCTATTGTGCAGTTTTTGTGATATGCATTTGTGTTTTGCGTACTTAATTCCCTGATGTATAAGCATAGTGGTGAACAGTAGCACCAGAGTAAGTTAGTTCATGGTGATTTTTGGGAGGATCCAGAAAACCACACGAGCTCGACAGTTGATGAGGTTCCTGTCACGTCAAGGTTTGTGGTAAGTGTTTAAAACCATGGAAGGAGTGATCCTAACAAGGTCATGAGTCACTTGGACATGCTGGGGTGAGCATACTGCAGAGAAGTTTGGATGTTTTTCTACCATGTTCAAACACTAAGGGGGGGAATGTTAGGAAATCAGTTATTTACAAGGTCTCGATAACAGTGATTTTGTTTATGTAAGCAAAATTATTAGGAGTATTTTCTACCTCAGCTTCCTTTTTATAGGAAGTTGCACTTAATATCTAGATTTTTTGAGTACATCTGCTTTCCTTATCATCTTCTATTGTAATCCCTTCTACCCTATTGTTCCTTCCTAAAATTTTTGTATTAGATCTACCAAGTGTAATGGTAGAATAAGCATTTTTGATCTAATCTCACCACTAGTGTAATATTTTCTTGATGCATGGAATATTCCCTTTTTGATCCTACAGTCATCAGGCCCATATCCACTCGTGAATGTTCATGATTTCCCTCATGTGCTATCTTAGATGCTGAATATGGTATTAAAACTCCCATGTCTTGCCTTGCACACGTGGACGAGCCATGGTTCTATGCTAGAAGCTTTCCTACCATGTGGGCCTTCAACCAGCATGTTCCCTTTTCCAAATAGGTCTTGTGTGCTTCTTGTACTTAGCCAATATTTTGGGGGCCAACATTTATTCTCCGTCCTTGGAAACACTTCTTCTATAAAGTAAAGGATGTTGGGCTCTATTGGATGAATTGGGAGAAAAATGAAAGAATTTATTTATTGTTGATCCAGGAGAGGGAAATCCTTTCCTATCTCTACCTCTAAATTCTCCCAGGATTAAACTTCATTCTGTTACTTACAGAGGTCTTTGAATCCAAGGCGTGCTCACTTCCTCAAAACTCAACTCCTCCCCTTTAGCACGCATGGTATTTCAACAATAATTTCTTTTTTACCAAGTCCTCAAGTGTGATCATGTGGAGATCTAGGGGTATAATTCCTTTAGCAACAAAATTTTGATCGAGATGCTCGCAAGGTCTCGATAGCTTCTGATTTCTTTTCTACCTCAGCTAGGATTTTATCTCTTTCTGACCCTATTCCCTTATTCTTTTCTTGAAACTCCTTGAGTTCCATTTCATGATGGCGACCAAGATTTTTCCACTCTATCTATTAGTACAATTGTCATATGAAGCTTCAATGACTTGCGCGGAAGCCTTTACCTCTGCAAGGAGTTTAGTATATCGAGCAACAATCTTGACAACCTTTCAGCTTCTCTTATCTTTTCTTGGCATTGCCTATCTTATTCTATAGAATCTAAAGGAGTGGTCACCTTTCCATCATGAGGATGTGTCAAATATTCCAAACACTACAAGGTTGATCATACTTTTTTTCAGGTGGCGCTAGGTCAGGATGCTTTAAAACAATAGTACTCGTAATCATCTCAATCTTCTTGTGTAGCTCGTGCACCATTACTTTCTCCTCTTTCAGTTCACGCCTTAACTGCACGCTAATAAGATCTTCTTGCTTTAAGTCCTTTCTCTTCTCAGTGAGCTCCTTCTTCTCCTCCAATTCCTCCTCCAGGAATCTCACTCTATCATTCCTTTAGAACAGCCTGGCCTCAATCTCAATTGAAACTTTGTTGAGCGCATTGTAGAATTGCTCATCTAATAATTGTTGATCATTCACCAAGGGATTTACTCCTTTTGTTTCTGGAACCTTCATCAGTTCTCCCTAACTTACTTCAAACTCAGGTTCATCCACGTGGGACTTCGAATGCCCAAGATAGCATTTTCCTAGTTCGGGGATATGCGCCTTCTTCATCAAACAAAGACATAGCCAGGAGTTATTCAGTTGTTATGGTGCTTTAGAAATGTGAACGTAGCACTTTGCTAGGATCATTAATGTATCCCATTCCTTGATCTTGTGTCACCACTATGCCTTTCCCACATGTTCGCGTAGCTTTTGGAAAGCTTACCACTAAATTTGGGATTCCCACCCATGCTTCCATACTCTTTTCCAACACTTTCTTCTTCCATCTCCTTTAAAATTTCATTCGCGCTTCGATCCAATTCCTGCTCCACCAAATCCTTCATGATGTCTGCCACTTCTCTCTTCTGTAAATTTCTCCACTTGTTCCTTGGTGAGGCTTGTGGTTCCTTGGTTTTTGGTGCTTACCTCTTCACTCACCCCTTGCTTTGATCCTCTTCTTCCTCCTCGTCATTCTTTTCCTCTTCATCTTCTTTGTTATACTCCTCTTCACCTTCCTCCCTCTGAGTTGTGTATATCATATATTGGGTGGTATTCACCTCCTTCAGGCTCATCATCATCCTTTTCACCAATGTAGGCATCTAATATTTTTGTCTCCTCTGAGTCTGCCTCCTACCTTCTGCTTCTTCCTAACTAGTGATTATAGTATAGGAGATTCTTCCTTCTCCTTCTCCTTAACAAGTGACATCTTCTTTGGTGATTCTTCATATGTGAGGTGATCTTCATGCTCTGGTGCCTCTTATTCTGGGGTCTTTTCCTTGACTAGGGGACTTCTTTCTATGTGCGTAAGTGCTAGGTTTCATGATCTACTTCTGACATGCCCACTGATTGTGTGGTCTGCACACTTGGTGCCTTCTTCTCTTGCACCACTTCTCTTACCCTCTTCTTCAGTGCATGACCTTTTTCCTACCTATGGGGTCTTATGGAATGGAGACATCACTCTCCAGATAGGATCCTTTCTCAAACTTAGGCCTTATGTGATAGATATACCCTTGTTGTAGCCCTTTCAACGATTGGAAACGTTATTGGCTTCATCATTTGTACTTCGTGGGAGACATACTTCTCCACATACGTGTGCTTATTAGGGTAGAAGAGATTTTAGAACAGCTCGCAGTGGTCCTATTTCCACCTCACTAAGGTTGAAACTTATTCTTTTGGCCTCCTTGAACCTGGTTGACCCCTGCTTGGAAGTATTCCACGGTGAAGGAGAAGGGTAGCTTGCACCATGGAGCGCTTAGTCCCATTTGTCAAAGTAAACCTTCCAATGTAGAAATGTTGGTAAACTCCAAACTCTGCTTCTCCATCCACAAGCATGTAGGAAACTACTCTGGGATCCTCCACTCAACCCCAAATGTGTCACGCATTTGTTTGTACCACTTCTGTAGGTGCACCTTGTGAGTGATCGTCATGGTTTCAGAAGTGTACTTCTCGAAACTTTTCACGGGAGAGGAGTCCTATCTACGGATACTCCCAAAAAAACTTTTCTAACCCATCTGTTACTCCAATATTCGAGAAGATGACGGTGAGGAGGACGTTTCCAAATAATATCTTCTCTCCTTCCTGTGTGTTGCTTATGATTTCATCCGTAATAAATACAGACAAGTTATAGATGGTTCCCTTTTGATATTTTCTGACATACATTCAACCATGCCTTGTTCACTTGTGTCCATCTTTCTTGATCATTAAGCTTTGTGACCAAGCATGCGACCATCCTCATAATAGGGTCTATAATTTCCACAATGTCAAATTATAGCAAACCCTTTTTGTAGTCATAAGCTGCTACTTTTTCCTTGATAGCCTCCTTATCACTCAGATCATCATCTATGGATTCTCCCTTCACAATTCAGGCTAGTGAACTTAGATATCAACTGCGGTGTTATGCACATCTTATGGCCTGCAAATTAGAAATGGTCTTCATGCACACGCATGACATCAACCATTAATAAATCCGCTTGAGATTTCCAAAGTAAGGTAACTCATACAGTTGCAATAGCCTTTCCTTTTCCAACTTTACTTTCACCTCATCACTATAAATTGGCATTCCATCTAGTGTCCTCTTATTAGTTGGATGAAACAACTCCAACGCCATTGATTTCTCTGTAGTGCTTGTGCGATGGTTATAATCGCTCACGATCATCTATCTTAAGTGTGACACCCACTCGTTTCCTAGTAACACTCCATCTGGGTATTGCATTTCTATGCATACCATTTCTCATTGGAGCTTTCCATGGTAGTGGTTTGTTTTCCTTTTCCCTTGCCCTTTTTTTTCTTTGGTGAAATGGTAACCTTCTTTGGTTTCACATTCTTTCTGTTGGTTTAAACTTTAAAACTCCTTTCTCTGCTCTACTACTCTTCTCAATCTCTCAAAACTCAACTCCTGGAATAAATCCTTCTATCTTCGTGCCCTAGCTACCAAACCCTAACTAGGAAAACCTTCCACAAGATGGTGCACTGCAAACAACCTTCTCTCACACCCATGTACTCCTTCCACTTGGTTTGCAGATCTACTCTAGTCACACACTTAGATTTCTAGTATTCTTCTTCCTTTGCACAAATCTCTTTGGATTTCCCTAGTTTCACAAGAGCGCTTCAACTTCATAATAGAAAGGTAGAATAATGACTTTCCCAACCTCATATTTATAGTTTTTTCTCCCCTCCAAAAATAAATTTTATACCACCTACCAACGTTACTTAACATTAAATGTGGATTTTTCCACTAGGCTGAATTTAAGCTGCCCTTACCCACGTGCCATAATCATGCGTGAAAAATCCTTCTATAACCTTCTGGTGCACATTGAAATCCAATTTGACCAAAGACTCTTACACGTGCTTCTACAGTGCCTAAAGGCACTTCTTCTGCCCTTTACCTGATTTTTTTCCCTCGCCTACCTCATGTTGTTCCTGTGCTCTTCATCCTTTGTACATGGTCTTTGTTACATCCTTCTTGACACCATAATTCATTATCCACTATTTCCCCATGTGCTTTTTCAATCTTACATGCTTCCTTCTACTGGGCCACTCAACTTTTACTATTAAAGTCTTATACGTTTGCTTTATATTACTCCACCCCACACTAAAACAGATGTGTGATCCTCTACACATACACAACCTTGGAAAATAATGTGGTTACTAGGTGCACAAGGAGCAAAATGAAACAAAAAGAAAGGAACAAGAAACGAGAAAGGGAAACACAAGAAAAGAAAAATCAATAAAAAGAAATTCTAAGCTAACTGAAAATATTGCCTTATTTATAAACACCAAGAAGACTTATTTATAGTAGGGCTTTAATATTTATTCCATTGAAATGACCTAGTAATCTCATCCCATCTAGTGCTTATAATCTGGTTCCAAGTGCCTGAATCAAGGATGTACAAGATGATGTATGGTCCCAACCAATGGAATTTCAACTTCCAAGATGGTGCAAATACTTGGAATCATACAACAACACCATCTGCCCAACCTCAAACTGCTTGTTCTTGATATGACAATCATGCCATGCCTTTTGTCTTTATTTATTCTATCTTCTGACTCCATCTAGCAAGTGATCTCCTTTCGTCTAACTATATCAACTTATCAATCCTCTCTTTCCAGTGCTTGTTCATCATCCAACCCTCTTGCGCGTACTATACGTAGCGATGGTAACATGAATTCAACTGGTAAAAAAGCCTCTATGCCAAACACCAATTGAAACAGTGTGGCCTTTTTCAACCTCTTGTAGGTTGTCCTATATGCCCATAGAATGACTGATACTTTATCATCCCAATATTGTCTTCCAACAGTCATAGATCTTAGTCAACATGTGACTTAGTATTTTGTTAAATGCCTCAGTAGTTCCATTCACTTGAGGGTGATAAGGGGTAGTCTTGTGATGGGCCACCATAAATTCTGCTAACAGAATCCTGACCATTTCATTGAGGAAATGTGTACCCCTATCACTTGTTAAGCTTAAAGGACAACCATACATGCTGATTATGTTCTCCCATAAAAATATAGCAGTTGTTGCTGTGCAGTGCAATCCTTCATAGGTGCTACCTCTTCCCATCGTTTTCAGTAATAAGTGCAAGTAATGATATACCATGAACCAGTCCTTCGATGCAGCTGAAAAATTGGCCCTACAAAATTGATTGCCCATTTTTCAAATGGTCTCATGCACTAGCTATTGGTCGCAAGGGAATTTCATCCCTCTTTCCAGGTTTTCCTAAGGCACTGGTAATGGTCATAGGCTTTGCAAAACTCAATACAATCCTGGTAGATGGTTTCCCACCAAATCCCTGTCTCATAAAATCTTCCACACGGTAGCATTTCCTGCATAGTGTCCTCCTGTAATCCCACCATGTGCTTCCTCCATAATTTCCACTCACTCATGTTCTAATACGCATCGACGCAAAACCTCATCATGTCCTAACTTATACAAGTCTCCACTAATCAACATGTAGGTTGTGGCATGTATTGCTAACTGTTTCCTCTCCAGAGCCTTCATCACTTCTGGCATGCCACACCTATTTTCAAGAATACTATGATATCTTCTAAGTCTGAGGGTGCACACTGTAATCTAAATAGTTGCACTTCTAACATGGTATCCTCAATGCTTTACATCCTCCCCTGAGTTAATCCTTGATAAGTGGTCAGGTCTTGAATTACTTTTTCCTAGTTTTATAACCACTGTGAACTCAAACTCTTGGAATAATAGGACCCAACGGCATATGTGCCCTTGCAAAATGGGCTTGTTCACTAAGTATTTCAATGCCATGTGGTCCGTGTAGAATATAAATGAGTGTTACCAATAGATACTTCCTGAACTTATGCAACGCGTAGATCATAGACAATGATATCATGCTCATTAGTTGTGTAATTTTGCTCTGCTGGTGTCAACTTTATACTAGAAAAACACAAGGGGTGATCAAAAATCCCCTCACTAGGTTATGTCTAGTACTGCTCCCATGGTTATCCTTGAGGCATCAACATGCACATGGAAAGGATTATCCCAAGAAGGAAAATTGTAGTATGGGTGATAGTGACAAGCCTATCCTTTAAAGTGTCAAATTCCCTCTGCTGTACCTCTCCCCAATTGAAAGGCACTCTTGTGTTTTAGTAATTCCTCCAAGGGCGTGGTGATCTTGGCATACCCCTTGATGAATTTCTTGTAGTACCCCATATGCCCAAGGAATCCATGTACTGTTCTTTGACATAGTAGGCTCCCCTAATCCTACAATAACTGCAACTTTGGCAGGATCCACTAGTAAGCCTTCGTTACATATAATATGTCCTAACATGGTTCTAAATGGAGTAGTCAATGACACATTTCTTAATGTTGAGGGATATCCTCAAATGCCAACATTCTCTCAAACATTAGCCTCAAATCGTCACAATGGTCTTTTACCAATCACATACACAATCCATTCATCTAGGTAAACTTGAAGAAATTTATGGATGAAGTCCTGAAATGCTTGTACCACAATGTGCGAGAACACAACAGGCCCATTATTCAATCCAAAATGCATAACCATGTAGGAAAAAATTCCCCATTCAGTGGAAAAAGTTGTCTTTCTCTGGTCTTTATTTGCAATCCTGACTTGGTGATACCCTGAGAACCCATCCGTGAAAGAGTAGACCTCGCGCTCGACCACAACCTCTAGAATTTATTCAATAAAGGGGGTTGGGAAAGGATCGATGAAACATACTACATTTAGGTCCCTGTAGTCCACACACATCCTTATTCTTCCATCCTTCTTGATACTGATGACCATTAAGCTTATCCATTTTGATTCCTCCACAACCTCAATGATACCAGATGTTATCATCTTGTTTATTTCCTCCTTGACCCGTACACACAAATTTGGATTCATCTGATAAGGCCTCTTCTGAATCAGGTGTGCACCTTCCTTCAACTTGATCTTCATCTCCCCCAAGGAATGGTGGAATCCTTTTAGTTCATGGTACCTGTGAGGGAACAAATCCTAGAACTCACACAACAGATCAATGACCTTCGAAACTTCTTTTTCCAACCAATAGTCCCCAATGATAGCTTCCTTATGTTCTGTCTCTATCCCAATATTAACCTTATTTATTTTCAAGAGGTCATGGTAAGTGCTTTCTCACTCATCAACACTATCTATGACTTCGCATGTACCTTCAGAATGGTTAACATCCAAAATTTCCATTTCTTCACCATTTACTACATAGACCATTTTTCCTCTTTTCTTTTCCATGCAAGTGCACTCAAGTTGTACTTCCTTTGATTCTTCTTCATTGAGGCACATCTCCAAATAAGGCTCACCCAATAACTCCAGTAGCCTACTTCTGCCATAACACTATCTTCCATCGTAAGGTGCTTGATTACTTGCAACACCTTATCCACTAATGGCTTTGTACTCCTATACTCGGAAGCTTGAATGAGATCAACTACCAACTCCTACCAATTACCTATTTAATGACATATATTTGAATGAATATACCATGTGTGTGCACAACCTTATAAGGTGGAATACAAATTATGCACCCATAACGAAGGTGGTAACGCTTCTGCGCTTCTCATCCAGGCCTTCTCAAACACTTGGACATGAAATGAGGCGGTCTCTTTACCATAGTAGTCTTGGATTACAGTGGGCACATTGCTTTTGGATAGCCTTATAGAGAATGTGACTCTTACCTCATGTCATTCTAGGTTTCCCTTGTGATGTGTAGCCCACCAACATGTTGTAGTTCCGAGTAGGTTGTAACTGAGCATTCCCCTTATCTCATCCCCATTCTTCCACTAGGCCTCCATTTCTCACAAGAAGACTTCAGGGTATGCCCCTATAGAGTAACTTGGAAACTTCTCTCCTCCTAGGCACTTAACCGAATGCACCTTTGTTACCCTTATTACAGATCCTCTCAACTATCACCCAATCAACTCATAAGCATATTAAGACTAGATGACTCCCTCCGTGGGATGAATTATCTCAGGATCTCTGATGGAGTGCACATAGATTATGTCGAGGAATTCCTCTCCTAAAGGCTCAGTATAGGGTGTTGACTTGCCATATGTTAAAGGGATAAACACCTTTTCTTCCTTGTTCTCGAAGCTAATATACCCCTTGTTAAACCATAGGTCGGCATTGTCATTATAACACCATGGGTGCCTAAGCAATGCTGGAAAGTTTTTTTCCTTGGCGAGCACCAAGACTTTGAAATATCCAATGAACTTGGCCACTTGAATGGTGATAACTACATACTTCAAGACCCCAATGGGCATTTCCTTTGTCTTGTTCGCCATATATAACACATTCAAAGATGGTTGCAATGTAGGTCTTCCCATTTGATGTCAGGCATCCAAGGTGAGAACAGTGACCTCCGGTCCTATGTTGATGATAATATTACTTAGAATCCACTCATCAATGACTACATTCAAAGTAATCTACTTATCATAGTCAAGGCTGTGAGGAGGAAGGTTTGCATGAAAAACCTTCCTTTCGTGCTCTGTTCCGGCGCATGGTACCTTATCCCTCAGCCATTATCCTAGCAAGGGAATAATATTCTCTTTCCTTAACATCCTACATAATTCCTTGACTTCATCCAGGTCCACCTTCGGAGCCCCAACATTCTTCCTTTACTCCAACTGCTTTAATTTCTCCCTTAGACATTGGATCTCCCCTTGCAAATTTTGAATCACATCCATAGTTTCTTGATACACCTCCTTCTAATGAGTAAGGTCCAGATAATTTCCATGTACCACTTCCTCTCTTAAAACCAGTGTCCTTTGTCTTGGCATCTCCTTGGTGCACGCAGCCTCTTCTCGCGTCATCACCAATACATGTTCTAGTCCTGACTCACGCACAACTCTTGGCATCCACTATGAATCGACCTTCTTGATGCTTACCATCCCAATGCCTTTGTCTTTCCGGTGCTGCTAGTTCATATGCTCATAAAGCTTTGGAAACTCTTTTTACTTATGTTTATTTCCGTACCACGAGCATTGCAATAGATTAGGACACTCACACTTGTAATGTTATGTAGATCCACAATTATAAAAGGTTCCTCATGGGAATTCACTTTGTCCTTTGCCATGATTACTGCAACCATGAAATACTTTGCAAAAATATCTTCCACCCCATTCTTCATCTACACGCCCTTCATAGCGATGATCATCATCCTTGGAACTACTTGTAAGACTAGTCTGATGGACACCGAGATCAATAACATCATGGATCTGATCAATCTGTTTGTAATCCTTGGTATCATGGGTCATAGAGGTACAAATCTTACTATAGAAAGACACATTCTTATAGATTGCATGTTATAGTAGAGGAAACCTACTTCCATCATGATCCCCATGGAAAATCTCACAATCTATCGCCATGGCACGTACTGAATTTCGAGGGAAATTATCCTTTGCATGCCCTTCCACTTCACAGTCTATACACCAAATCCCACTATGAACATCATGCGCTAAGTTTACAGACAAATTCTCCAACTGTTTAGCCATTGCAGAAATATGAGCCTCCAGAAAAGGGCTAACACCAGTATCAATGCTCCCAACAAGCTCAGTGCGTAGGGTAGCTTCCAATGCCTCACACGGGTCTGTGAAAGTCTTGTGTGATAATGCCCTTCTAAATGGTGTTATCAATCCTCCAACAAACCATTGAGCATGTTGAGAAGGGTGAATGTCATATGATATTTTTGACAAGAGGGTTTTAAAACATGTGTCGTACTCCTGCACACTCTTTGTCATTCCTTGTTGGATCTCCTTTAAGGAGCTGATGCTCTTCTACTCAAATTTAGGGATATGGAATTATGCTATGAAGCCATTCTTCAATGCGGTGTAGTGTACCACCATCTGAACTACCACTTGAGACCAAGAAACAAACTAGGTTTAGCTAGGAAAAATTATGGAATAATTTTTTTTGTTAAAGGTGTTTGCAAGGAAGGTTACAAGATCATAGTTAGTGCAAAACCAGGATAAGGATTAACAAGCAATATTCACTTGCAACAAGTGATCCAAGCAACAAAACACAACAAGGTACAAGGTCCAACAAGAAGTTAAATTCATCTCTTAGGTTAGGAGAGTGAAATCCCTCTCATCTCTGCCCAAACAGGCTTACAGGGTTCAACTCAATTTTTCACACACTTAGAGTCATCAAAACTTTCCTAAATCATGCTCATTGGATAGGAAATTTTCTCACCTTTCCAACCATATAAATAAGTCCTCCTAACTCCTTGTAAAACTCAAGTTATGGGCCCGACGGAGTTTTGGGGAGAAATTTTCCCTTACGGGAATCCATAGCTTAGGGTGACAATTTTTCCCTCTTTGAGCGCAAAAGCGCAAAACTCCTCCGCGCCACAGGGTCTGATGGGGGACACATGGCACCTTTCAATTGGCACGAGATGGAAAGGTGGAACAAAAGGGAAATTTATAAATTTTATGATTTAAAATCTCAAAGGGGAGAAGACCTCCACTCTCCCGCCAATGCCCAATGCCACGTGATTGGACTGGGGTCCTATTGGCACGGGGAAAAATTTGGAAATTTTTCCCAAGGTCCAAAACAACCAAATTTTCTGAAGGAAATTTTCTCCTCCTGCATAAAAATTCCATGTGGCATCTTCAGATTGGACGTGGGCCTACAGAGTGCGGCAGAGGATTTAAAATTTTTAGCCAAAAGTTTTAAAGGCCAAAATGACTTACGCGGGCCCACGTTCCATTAGGACACGTGTCATCACCCCATTAGTTGTAGGGTGTGCAGGCCACAGAGAAAAATATGAAATTTTTCCAAAAGGAAAAAAAATTAAAGTTTTCAAAATTTTCTTTCGCGCATCCGCCAAGCCACGTGTCAGCACGTGATTGGCTGTGGGGCCGCGGGGTTGCAGAGAAAATTGGGAAAATTTTCCCAAAGGAAAATTTTTCAAAAGTTAAGTTTTTCAAATAGATTCCCCCCCCAAGTGCCACATGGTGACACCTGATTGGCTGAGAGTGTTGTGGGGCCACAGACTTTTTGGGGAAATTTTTCCAAAGTTCAAATTTTGATTTTAATATAGTTAGATTTATTTTTGGATGGCCATTTTGAAGTAAAACTTCAAATGGCCATAACTTTTGATAGGAAACTCCATTTTGGGAAAACAAGGACTTTCCAGAAATATCTCGGAGTCCTCTTTGCATAGAAATCATTAATTTAGGATTTTGATGAATTTTTGGGGGTTAATTTTAAGAAATCGATCTGCAGGGTTTTGCATTTAAAACTGGCAATTTTTCCAACTTGTAAGATTTATTCAATTTTGATTTTTCTTCTTCTCAACATGTAAATTGAACATGGAGGAATGATATTGGGTAAATTTTAGATTATTTTAGTGAAGGTTCAATTTGTGGATTCAGTTTCAAAGTTTATATATTTTACAACTTTTGACAGGAAGTTGTTGGTGCAAGTTCTAAAATTGATTTTTGATGAAGTTCTAAAATGTCTTTCTTCAATGTTGAGGTCAAATTGAGTTCATTAGGACTTATTACATCTAAATTATCATTGTTTCATATCTTATTATAAGTTATAATTTTGAACTGTACATTTATTTGATAAATTTAATTGCCAGATTTGTAGATAAAACAAGATCATTTACTAAAGTTTTAATTAACAATTTTGTAATCTTAAGCATGGAAGTCATATCAAATCTGATTCTAAGGCATTCTATTCTTGTCTAAAGCAATTAATTGACTTATCCACTCATTCCAAGAGCACAAACAACAATTGATATTTCAAATTTTAAATAAATTAGAGGAACAGAATGTTGTTTCTTTCTCCCACACGTATTTTCTTTTTCAACAGAGATTTTATAAAACACAACAACAATTAAATTGCAATGTAATAATACAATTTGAGAAAGGGATGTTTTTCCTTTCATTGATTTCAAACAACACATTACAACTTATTTCTTTCTTTAAATTTCAATATACAATTACGAGCAATTTCATTAATGTCATTTATTTTCAAAACAGAGTATGAAATAATAATTCTTTACATTGCACAAATGAATTCAATCTTTTCCTTTTGCAATACAAGTGTCTTTACATTACAATTAAATTAATACAATTCATCCACTTCAAGTGGGAAAATAACAATGAAATTTCTCAAAGGAAGGGACTGTCAAAACTGTGTTTTCTCCAAGCTCCAAAACAGCAGCATGCTGATTTCTTCTTCTTTTCAACTTTGATCACAACAAGGAAGGGGGAAAGGCAACGCTCTCCACCCAACCAAGACATCCAATGGGAAAGGAGAAGCCATCTTTCCCCATTGGCCCCCGAGCCCCAACCATATTGAAATGGAGCATGAATATCAACACATGGCAACATAGGCTTCTTTCACATACAAGCAACTTTCTTTTCACATGCATAGAACAACAAAATGCACAATTCAAAACAAGACAGTAGTTCCCAACTACATTTAAACATTTCAAACAACACAAAGGCTTCTTCAAGCAAGCCAAACAAGAGCAAGAGCTATGGGGAGCTCCTTATACCTCCCAAGTTGGAATTGGGCATCCACCAAATGCATACCGCCATAAAACATACCAAATCCCATAAACCTTATATCTCCCAACCCCTCCTTATGCCCCCCCAAAGTTTCTCCCTTATGCCCCCCCAAGAGTAAGAAATGCAAGCAATTTCTTTTCCTAGGTGGATCCCAAACCAACACTCCCTCCACAAAATAATAAGTGCCATTGGCAATCCCTTATGCCCCCCCATATGAAATCCCCATAGTCTTCTCCTACACCTTTCCCTAAGCAATCTACCCAACCAGCCATGAATGCACAACACAATCACCATTTCATTCATGCAAGAAAAGGGAAAAACAACATATAAAAAGGGCAAGATCCTACCTCTCCATAGTGGAGATTGTTTTCCCAAACAGAAAGTTCCCTTCAGTGCTCAAAATGCAGTCCAAAATCAACAAGGTTATAAGCATGTAAAAGAATTTCCAACTCCTTCCACAAAGCAAGCTCCAACAACAATAAAAAAAAATTGACCCAAGGATGAAGAGAACAAAGTTTCAACAACCCAAACAAGAGGAAAATTTCAATTTTAAAGGAGAGGGAGGGAGAGGATGATGTGGATTCCAAGTGGGATGCCACATCATTCTTACTCAACCCCAAAAGGAGAAATTCAACTTCACAATTAAACACAATAAATGGAGATGACAAGCAACTTACACACTCAAAATTAACCCATACTTTAACAAGGACTGAATTAAAAATTTGTAAGTAAAGTGCAATAAAAACTTACACATAGTCATTTCAAATTTTAATTAAAAAGGCTAAAATTTACTCCCAAACCATAGGCATGGTTGGTGGATGATTTTAAGAGGTGTGGGACAAGTCTAACTTGTCCCACAAGCCTCAAAATGCAGCCCTCAAGGACAAATTCGAATTCCATTGAGGATGGAGTGTTCTACACTCCAAAATCTGACTTACACAAACTTTCACATCACTTACATCTCTTACATCCTCTTACACATTCTTACAACATGAATTAATATCTATGACTTCATTTATTACATACTTTTGACATAATGATTTATTTATTTAACATATGGTTATACATAACATAATTCCAATTTAATTAATAACTAAGACAACAACTTTATTACTTACATTCCACATCCCAATTAAATTTAAATAAAGTTTAACTATATGACTATCATCACATTTAAATTAAATAATAAAAAGAACACATTACAAATAAAAATACATACAACAATAATAAAAAGGGAACACATAAATAAAACACATATATCCCATGGTCACATATAATGGAAATCCCCCCCATGGGAAATCCTAACATAACACAACACACAAACAATTACAGTTGCCATGGTGACCCCGTTGAGTTCATCCAAAATTTCAATATGGTTAGTCTCCAGTCCCCTGACATTGTTGTGATATTTTAACCTGTAAAATAACAATACCTCCTTCGGCCTCGTGGCCATATCAGAACATCCAAAATGATATAAGCAACATATAAATATCAAATCCAAATCACAACAATATCAAGAATTCAACATTATCATTTTAAATTCAATTTTGCCACTATATCATCATCCAATGAATCTCTATACTAGAGCTACTCATAATATCAAATGTCACATGTCTAAAATCAACATCAATAACCTATCCATATCAAGCAGTATATCATCATCCATATATAATAATGTCTCCAATAATCATCATGCATGCTAACTGAATCAAGGTCCATAATAATCCATGATCTAACATATACACATCATACTAAGTCAAAACATAATAATGTCCAAAATGAGATCAATAGTAGCAAGATCAGTATCTAAACAGTGTCAAAGGGAAGTGGGCACTACATCCCCCTCCCCTTAGACTCGAACTTCCTCCTGGAAGTCACTGGAACAAATGTGGAAACTACACTCGTAACACTAGTAGCATCCTCCCAAGTGGCTGCAGTCTCATCATATCTGTCCCACTGCACCCGTACCTGATCAATCTCTCTACCTCGAAGGCCCAAGGTCCTGCGATCTATGATACAGATGGGCTCCACTGTCACCTGCCCCTGATCCTGCACCTACAATGATGTCCAGTCCAACACATGAGAAGGATCTGCAATGTACCTCCTAAGGACAGAAACATGAAACACATCATGTACGAGACAAGCTGGGTGGCAATGCTAGACGGTAGGCCAAAGGGCCGATACGCTCCAAGATCTCAAAAGGACCAATGAATCTAGGAGCTAACTTAGAACCTTTTCCATAGCGGATAGGGCTCTTGTGTGGCCTAACATGAAGGAACACCTTCATGCCCACATCAAAGCTATGATCAATCCTATGCTGATCCGCATACTTCTTCTTCCTGTCTTGTGCCTCCTGCAATCTCTGCCTGATCAACACTACCTGCTGCTCCATGTCCTACAAAAGAGCTGGTCCAAGAGATACTCTATCCTCCAACCTGTCCCAGCTAAGGGGTGTCCTGCACTCTCTACCATATAATGCCTGAAAAGGAGCCATGCCTATAGAACTCTGAAAACTATTATTGTAGGAAAACTCCACTAAGTACAGGTACTCCTCCCACTTAGACTGCTGATCCATCACGTACATCCTGAGCATATCCTCTAAAATCTGATTCACTCACTCAGTCTGTCCATCTGTCTCAGGATGATATGCTGTGCTGAAATTAATCCTCGTCCCGAGGACATACTGCATGGTAGTCCAGAAATGTGAAGTGTACAAGGATCGCAGTCACAAATGATCTTCCATGGAATCCCGTGCAACCTGACGATCTCATCCAAATATACTCATGCCACTACTCTAGCTGTATAAGTGGTCTTCACCAGAGAAAAGTGAGCCACTTTTGTCAATTTATCAACCGTGACCATAATGGCATCATGGTGATATCTCGACATAGGTAGTCCAACAATGAAATCCATGGAAATGGTGTCCCACTTCCATTCTGGTATGGCATGAGGATAAAGAAGACCTGTTGGATGCTGATGCTCAGCCTTAACCCTCTGGCACTCTAAACACCATGACACAAACTGAGCCACATCTCGATGAAGTCCTCTCCAGTGATACAACTGTCTCAAAGTGGCATGCATCTTCTTCACCCCAGGATGGGCTGAATAGGGTGCACGATGTGCCTCTACCAAGATGTCCTGCCTCAAGCCTCCATCTCTGGGAACATATATCCTACCTCTATGCCTGAGAAGACCATCTACCTCTAAGGTGAAACCATCAAACTTCCCCTCAAGGGGTCTCTGTGACTCGATCTCTACTCGTACTGTCATGTAGAAGCTGTCAAGAGGAAGCTACTGAAGAATCCTGCTCCACAAATCTGTGCTCACTGTAGTGGCCATAGCCACATGTCTCCGTCTACTGAGAGTGTCTGCTACCACATTCTCCTTCCCCTTCACATGCTCTATCTCCATGTCATACTCACAAAGCAACTCCATCCAATGCCGCTGACGAGCATTTAGATTGGGCTGCGTGAAGAGGTGGCGAAGACTCAAATGATCTGTCCTGAGTGTGAATCTCCATCCAAGAAGAAAATGTCTCCATCTAACCAAAGCATGCACAACTACCACAAGCTCAAGATCATGGGTAGGATAATTAAGCTCGTGATCCTTGAGTTTGTGAGACTCAAAAGCTACAACCCTGTCATCCTGCATCAACACACCTCCAAGCCCTGCTAAAGAAGCATCTGTGCAAACAAAGAACTCACCCTGTGGATCCGGCACTACAAGAATGGGTGTTGTAGTGAGGCACTCCTTCAGTGTCCTGAAGGCCTACTCACATCTATCCATCCAAACAAACTTCTTCCCTTTCCTCTGAAGGGAAGTGATAGGGTGCACAATCCGAGAGAAGTCTTGAACAAATCTCTGGTAGTATCCTGCTAAACCCATGAAGCTGCGCACCTCGGTCACTATAGTGGGTGCTGGCCAATCCATAATGGCTCTAATCTTGGAAGGATCAACTGTGATACCTTCCCCAGAAATAACATGTCCCAAATACTGCACCTCTGTCTAGAAGAAAGCACACTTCTCCAAGTTCCCGTAAAGCTGCTGCTCATGAAGACACTGAAGAACCTGTCGAAGGTGCCCCTCATGCTCCTCACGTGTACATGAGTATATCAAGATGTCATCAAGGAAGATGAGCACTAAGTGATCTAAAAAGGTTCTGAATACCCCATTCATCAAACTCATGAACACTACAGGGGCATTCGTCAAACCAAAAGGCACCACTGTGAACTCATAGTGCCCATATCTCATGCGGAAGGTGGTCTTATGAATGTCCACCTCTGAAATCCTCAACTGATGGTAGCCCACTTGAGATCAATCTTAGAGAACACCGTGGCTCCCTTCATCTGATCAAACAAGTCATCAATGCGAGGAAGAGGGTAACGATTCTTGATCGTCACTTTGTTCAACTGGCGGTAATCAATACACAACCACAATGATCCATCCTTCTTCTTCATGAAAATCACCGGTGCACCCCAAGGGGATACACTAGGATGGATAAGGCCTTTCTCCAAAAGGCCTTCAAGCTGTAACTTGAGCTCACAGAGCTCCGGGGTGGTCATCCGATAAGGTGCCCATGAGATAGGCTCTGCTCCAGGAACTAGGTCTATATGGAAATCAATCTCACGTGGAGGTGGCATCCCCAGGTAGCTCCCCTAGAAATACATCAGAAAACTCTCTCAAGATGGGATGATCATCTAGCGATGGTCCACTAGACCCATCCTCTGACCTGTCACTAACTGTAACAGCATACATCTGACAACCCCGTCACACACACCGCTTGAGCTGCATAGCGGAGATGGTGTGAATAGAAACGGGTCTCCTGACCCCTGAGATCACCGACTCTACTCCCAAATCATCTGCACAAGCAATAGTCTTATGATAACAATCCATCCTGGCCCTATGTGCAGATAACCAATCCATACCTAAAATGACTCCATACAAGCCCAAAGGAAGAATACGGAGATCTGAGGTGGTGGTGAAAGGTCCTAAATCCACAACACACTCCTTAACTAAGGAGTCCACAGAGATCTTGGCTCCAGAAGCCATCTCGACATCCCAACTAAGACCCTGCCTAACTGCCACCAGCCTGCATCGCTCTACTAAAGATGGTGCAATGAAGGAATCAGAAGAACCAGAATCAAATAATATAGAGGTAGGAATACCACCAATGCTACCTGTGGTCTCAATGACTGTGCTCTGGTGCTCTGCCTGGCAGTTCTCAACCACTGCATAAATCCTATGGCTGCACCCCATGTCACCAACTGTCAGCTCAGAAACCGGTGCCTTACCCTTGTTAGGGTTATGAGGGCAATCTCTCCAGAAATGTCCAGCTACTCCACATCCAAAGCAACCACCTGATCCTCTCCAAGGAGCAGCACCCCTAGTAGGTGCCCTAGAAGCCTACGGTGTGGATCCTGATGATCCAGCTGTAGTCTGTTGTGGCCTCTGCTGGTGAGCTCTAGCTGACTGAGCTCTAGGTCCACCCTGTGTCCTGATGGGACCCCTAGGAGGAGGCCCCATGCTCTGACCTCTCTGTGCATCAGCTCTCTGAGGAGGTCTATATGGTGGGTGAGACTACTGCTACTGTTGTACTGTGGCCTAAAGGATGACTATGCTGAATGCTGACCACCATGAGGGAGAGGTGTTGAACCTCTCGATCTACCATCCTACATCTGCTGAATGTGGCTCCTGACTCGGTCTCTAGCCTGTTGGGTTTTACCCTGAGTCTCCTCTGCAATATAGGCCTTCTCGATGGCCTCTGCTAATGTCTATGGGCAGTGAATCCATACTACCCCTCCAATGTCCAAATTTAGGCCCCAGATGAACCTGTGAATCTGTACCTACTCATCCTGCATATACTCTACATACTGAAGTAGATCTAGAAACCTACTCTCATACTCTGCTACAGAAAGGGTAGCCTATCGGAGGTCATGGAACTCGTCAATCCTCTGCTGGATGAACCTCCGTGATAGATACCTACTCCTGAATCTCTCCTCAAATAGCTCCCAAGTCACTGTCTCTGAATCTACATGGAGCTTCTGCTCCTCTGTCCTCCACCATACTCCTGCTCCATCCCTCAGTAGATGGATTGCAACATGAGCTTTCGTGTTGCTAGAACAAGGACAAAGCTTGAAGCAACCACTCAAGCTCACTAGCCAGGCCTCTGCCTGAAATCCACCTGTATCACCTGAGTAATGTGAGGGCCTAAGCTTCAGGATCTCCCTGATGTGATCCACTGCTATGGTCTGTTGGCCTCTAGGCCTCTCTGCAAGCTCATCCCTAAGCCTAGGGCTCTGAGACCTCTCTCTATGCTCCGAAACTCTGTCACCCTGTCTCCTAGGTGGTGAATCCACTCTGACTGACTCCACATGGGAGTTCTCTCCTCTATGCTCCTCACTGAGTGGAGGAGGTGCATGTCCCTCAATAGAAGTAACTCTATCATGTCTTCCTGAATGCCCTCCTACTGATCCTCCGCGTAAGGCGGCATTAACATCCTGGAGGGTCTGTAAGATCTGTGGCAGGATATCTGCTACACCCTGATCTAGTGGTGGTGGTGGCGGTGGTGGTGGTGACTCCAAGTCTCTGTGAATGTTCCTCTCACTCCATCTGAGCCTCCTGCACAGACCAAAGTGAGAGTTAGTTCATTACTTCAAGCCCTCTTCTTTAGTTTCTAAGTTTACTATCATGTTCAATTTTCAAACAGTTTTTGTTTTCTAGATTAACAGGTTTACTAGTTTTAAAGTTTCAAGTCTCAATTTTCTAGTGTGCCCAATGGTCCAAGCCTTTGAACCACTTCTCTAATACCAAGTGTAATTCCCGCTTCAAACTACCACTTGAGACCAAGAAACAAACTAGGTTTAGCTAGGAAAAATTATGGAATAATTTTTTTTGTTAAAGGTGTTTGCAAAGAAGGTTACAAGATCATAGTTAGTGCAAACTAGATAAGGATTAACAAGCAATGATCACTTGCAACAAGTTCTCCAAGAAACAAACAACAACAAGGTACAAGGGCTAACAAGAAGTTAAATTCATCTCTTAGGTTAGGAGAGTGAAATCCCTCTCATCTCTGCCCAAACAAGCTTATAGGGTTCAACTCAATTTTTCACACACTTAGAATCATCAAAACTTTCCTAAATCATGCTCATTGGATAGGAAATTTCCTCACCTTTCCAACCATATAAATAAGTCCTCCTAACTCCCAATAAAACTCAAGTTATGGCCCGACGGAGTTTTGGGGAGAAATTTTCCCTTGGGGAATCCGCGGGCTTAGGGTGACAATTTTTCCCTCTTTGAGTGCAAAAGCACAAAACTCCTCCATGCACCCGTGGGTCTGATGAAGGAGGACACGTGGCACCTTTCAATTGGTGTGGGGAAAGGTGGAGTGGTGGAACAAAAGGGAAATTTGAGATTTTATGATTTAAAATCTCAAAGGGAAGAAGATCTCCGCTCTCCCGCCGATGCCCAATTCGCCACATGTCAGCACGTGATTGGACCGAGGTCGGCGGGCCACGGGGAAAAATTTGGAATTTTTCCCAAGGTCCAAAACAACCTAATTTTCCAAAGGATAATTTGGCTCCAACCTTGCAAAAGGCCACGTGGCGTCTTCGGATTGGGCGCGGGCCTACGGAGCAGCAGAGCGATTTAAAATTTTAGCCAAAAGTAAAAAGGTCAAAATGACTTGCGTGGTTCCATGTGTTCCTTAGGACATGTGTCATCACCCCATTGGTTACAGGGTTGTGGGGCCATGGAGAAAAATAAGAAATTTTTCCAAAAGGCAAAAAAAGTTTAAGTTTTCAAAATTTCATTCGTGCATCTGCCAAGCCACGTGTCAGCACGTGATTGGTTGTGGGGCCGCGGGTTGCGGAGAAAATTGGGAAAATTTTCCCAATGAAATTTTTTTTCAAAAGTTAAGTTTTTCAATAGATTCACCCCTCCCAAAGTGCCACGTGGTGACACATGATTGGCTGAGAGTGTTGCGGGGCCACAGACTTTTTGGGGAAAATTTTCCAAAGTTCAAATTTTGATTTTAATATAGTTAGATTTATTTTTGGATGGCCATTTTGAAGTAAAACTTCAAATGGCCATAACTTTTGATAGGAAACTCCATTTTGGGAAAACAAGGACTTTCTGGAAATCTCTCAGAGTCCTCTTTGCACAAAATCATTAATTTAGGATTTTGATGAAGTTTTGGGGTCAATTTTAAGAAATTGATCTGCAGGGTTTTGCATTTAAAACTGGCAATTTTTCCAACTTGTAAGATTTATTCAATTTTAGATTTTTCTTCTTCTCAACATGCAAAATGAACATGGAGGAATGATATTGGGTAAATTTTAGGATTGTTTTTCAAGGTTCAATTTGTGGATTGAGTTGCAATTTATATATTTTGCAACTTTTGACAGGAACGTTGTTAAGCAAGTTCTAAAATTGATTTTTGTGAAGTTCTAAAATGTCTTTCTTCAATTGTTGAGGTCAAATTGAGGTTCATTAGGAAATATTACATCTGAATTTCATTGTTTCATTTCTTAATTATAGTTATAATTTTAAACTGTACATTTATTTGATAAATTTAATTGCCAGATTTGTAGATAAAACAGAGATCATTTATTAACAGTTTTAATTAGCAATTTTGTAACTCTTAAGCATGGAAGTCATATCAAATCTGATCTAAGGAATTCTATTCTTGTCTAAGGTAATTAATTGAAATCCACTCATTCCAAGAGCACAAACAACAATTGATATTTCAAATTTTAAATAAATGCAAGAACAAAATGTTGTCTCTTTCTCCCACACGTATTTTCCTTTTTCAACAGAGATTTTTCAAAACACAACAACATTTAAATTGCAATGCAATAATACAATTTGAGAAAGAGAATGTATTTCATATATTGATTTCAAACAACACATTACAACTTATTTCTTTCTTTAAATTTCAATATACAAATACGAGCAGATCTCATTCTTGTCATTATTTTCAAAATAGAGTATGAAATGCTAATTCCTTACATTGCACAAATGAATTCAAACTCTTTTCCTTACCAATGCAAAGTGTCTTCACATTACAATAAAATAATACAATTCATCCACTTCAAAGTGGGAAGGTTACAATGAATTTCTCAAAGGAAGGGACTGTCAAAACTGCATTTTCTCCAAGCTCCAAAACAGCAACATGCTGATTTCTTCATCTTTTCATCTGATCACAACAAGGAAGGGGGAAAGGCAACGCTCTCCACCCAACCAAGACATCCAATGGGAAAGGAGAATCCATCTTTCCCCATTGGCCCCCGAGCCCCAACCATATTGAAATGGAGCATGAATAACAACACATGGCAACATAGGCTTCTTTCACATACAAGCACATTTATTTTCACATGCATAGAACAACAAAATGCACAATTCAAAACAAGACAGTAGTTCCCAACTACATTTAAACATTTCAAACAACACAAAGGCTTCTTCAAGCAAGCCAAACAAGAGCAAGAGCTATGGGGAGCTCCTTATACCTCCCAAGTTGGAATTGGGCATCCACCAAAAGCATACCGCCAAAACCATACCAAATCCCATAAACCTTATATCTCCCAACCCCTCCTTATGCCCCCCCCAAATTTTCTCCCTTATGCCCCCCCAATAGTAAGAAATGCAAGCAATTTATTTTCCTAGGTGGATCCCAAACCAACACTCCCTCCACAAAAGAATAAGTGCCATTGGCAATCCCTTATGCCCCCCATATGAAACCCCATAGTCTTCTCCTACACCTTGCCCTAAGCATTCTACCCAACCAGCCATGAATCCACAACACAATCACCATTTCATTCATGCAAGAAAAGGGAAAAAACAACATATAAAAAGGGACAAGATCCTACCTCTCCATAGTGGAGATTGTTTTCCCAAAACAACAGTTCCTTCAATGCTCAAAATGCAGTCCAAAACAGCAAGGTATAAGCATGCAAAATAATTTCCAACTCCTTCCACAAAGCAAGCTCCAACAAAAAAAAAAAAATTCGACCCAAGGATGAAAGAATAAAAGTTTCAACAACCATAAACAAGAGGAAAAATTCAAATTTTATAAGGAGAGGGAGGGAGAGGATGATGTGGATTCCAAGTGGGATGCCACATCATTCTTACTCAACCCCAAAAGGAGAAAGTCAACCTCACAATAAAACACAATAAATGGAATGACAAGCAACTTACACACTCAAAATTAACCCATACTTTAACAAGGACTGAATTAAAAATTTGTAAGTAAAGTGCAATAAAAACTTACACATAGTCATTTCAAATTTTAATTAAAAAGGCTAAAATTTACTCCCAAACCATAGGCATGGTTGGTGGATGATTTTAAGAGGTGTGGGACAAGTCTAACTTGTCCCACAAGCCTCAAAATGCAGCCCTCAAGGAAAAATTCGAATTCCATTGAGGATGGAGTGTTCTACACTCCAAAATCTGACTTACACAAACCACATCACTTACACATCTCTTACATCCTCTTACACATTCTTACAACATGAATTAATATCTATGACTTCATTTATTACTTACTTTTGACATAATGATTTATTTATTTAACATATGGTTATACATAACATAATTCCAATTTAATTAATAACCAAGACAACACTTTATTACTTACATTCCACATCCCAATTAAATTTAAATAAAGTTTAACTATATGACTATCACATTTAAATTAAATAATAAAAAGAACACATTACAAATAAAAATACATACAACAATAATGAAAAGGAACACATAAATAAAACACATATATCCCATGGTCACAATAATGGAAATCCCCCCATGGGAAATCCTAACATAACACAACACACAAAAAATTACAGTTGCCATGGTGACCCCGTTGAGTTCATCCAGAATTTCAATATGGTTAGTCTCCAGTCCCCCGACATTGTTGTGATATTTTAACCTGTAAAATAACAATACCTCCTTCGGCCTCATGGCCATATCAGAACATCCAAAATGATATAAGCAACATATAAATATCAAATCCAAATCACAACAATATCAAGAATTCAACATTATCATTTTAAATTCAATTTTGCCACTATATCATCATCTAATGAATCTCTATACTAGAGCTACTCATAATATCAAATGTCACATGTCTAAAATCAACATCAATAACCTGTCCATATCAAATAGTATATCATCATCCATAATAATAATGTCTCCAATAATCATCATGCATGCTAACTGAATCAAGGTCCATAATAATCCATGATCTAACATATACACATCATACTAATTCAAAACATAATAATGTCTAAAATGAGATCAACAGTAGCAAGATTAATATCTAAACAGTGTCAAAGTGTTTCCTCCTCCACAATATCCACTGGATCCACCAGGTCCTGTTCCTCTTGACCAACCAGATCAACCTCCTGTAGCCAAAAAATGGCCTGAAGTGGTCGTGCCTAGTGTTCCCAATGTCCCACTGAACTGCATGCCGATGGTTTGTGATATTGTCTCACCACTAGTTTTGTGTCCCGCGCCACTCCCAGATGTAATACCAAAACCTTGTGTATTTTCACATTGTCCAAAAATTCCTCAAAATATCAGAATGCTTTGCGCAGTCATGGATGTTCCGAATGAGAAATTATATCTCTTGGATGTAGATCGATTACTCCCACTGATACCAACTGGGTTAAAAATACTTCTCCCTTGATTTGGAAAACCAAGTGCCAGGAGTTGGTCGCTAGGTGGGTTCAGATGCACGCCAACGGTTCTTCTTTATCCATGCGACAAACTCTCATCAGAAAATGAAGGGGATTCTCTCACGTTCTTACCAAGATGGGGTAGCATAGACTGCTCAGGTTCCACATCCTCTGCGTGAACCTCAACTCCTTCCCACAAAGTCTAACTCCATATATCCATCACACTTTTAACCTTGTGGTGTCTAGTCATCTCCCTTTTATGAGCTTCGCTATACTTGAGTCGTCTCTCCTCCCTTTCCTTCTCAGCCGCAATGTCTGTTATCTTCCTCCACCCTAGCTTCCTTTCCTAGCACTTAGAGATGTTTACCCAGCCATGGGAAATGCCTCTAAACTTTAGGTAATGATCAAGATATTCACAGCCAAAGGGATAACACAAAAAAATGATCCTCTGGGATCCCTCAAAAAATTTGAAATCAACAACTTCTGGGCAAGAATACGTAGAAATGACATATTCTAGGGTATAACTGGTCAGTACTCCTTTCCACCAGTGATCAACAGCACACGTCCAAGTTAGATTTGCATTATGTAGCCTCTGGTAATCATCTTGTGTCCATACACATGATCCATAATACCAACTCGATCTGGATGCATATGTTGAAAGCCATTCATATAGTTCTACTGGAAAACAATAGAAGAATGTGTTGTACAACTCATGGTACAAGTTCTCTTCTACCCATCTACATGCATCGAAGTCAGGTCCAATGTTGAATATTTGAGTAAACTCATCCTTTGTGCTCTTGAACCATGTTTCAACACTTTCTAAGGTCATACGTTCTGTCATCATGCATCACAGGGACCAAGATGTATGCCATTTCTCACAACAACTTCGAAAAGAGGTCCCAGCAATGAAACCAATATGTAGTCATTTTTATACCCTTAGGAAAACAGTTTAACCCCACGTGCACTGACCTATCCCCTAGCGGGTGTTGGGCACTCACTCGAGGCATGTGCGGGTGCTGAGCCCCTCCTTTATGTGAATTTTGTGAGAATACATCATCTATGACAGATACTTAAGTGTGAAAGAATGAAAAATAACCATGCATTCATTACGAGAACTTAGGATGAGTTATCATATTAATGCATCCATTCAGATAGCGAAAGAGGAGTATCAAACAACATATAGAAATGATTCATAACACAAAGGAAATGCATTAGAAATGCTCATGAACGCATATATGCTTTAGAATAGAACCTTCTATTCATATTAATGAGTTCAGTAACCACATTACATTAACTGAGGTCATAATAGACCCATATAATAATGCAGAGAAAGGTCATGCATCAGAAACTATACCACGTCCTTCACATAACAAGGATAAACAAAGATCCATCCCTATAAATATGCCATCACTCCTATATTTCCTCTAATTCCAACCCATAGAATCCTTCATGATATTTTTGTAGAGCTTCGCCTCTCTTCCACCACCTTTGTTACTCATCCACATCTCCTTTTCTACTACTTGTGCATCTCTATATATAGCTTTTTTCCTTCATCGACATGCCTTCTAAGGTAACAGATCAATTTATAAGTGTCCAAGTGGTCCTCTAATGGATCATGCCTCCTTTGATCCTAGATCTCCACTCTTTGTAATGATGTCCTTCTGGAATCTTCTATCGTATGCATGGAATATTCCATTCTTGATCCTACAGCTGCCAGACTGGCACCTATCCACTCCGCATGCAAGATGGGTCACACTTTCTTGAAGTTCTATCTATAACTCTGAATATGGCTAAGTCCCAAAACCCCGTCTTGTCTTACGCACACGCGTAATGTGTTTTGCTAAACTCTTCTACAACCCTACCCTCCACGCCTTCGACCCACACACCCTTCTTCAAATAGGTCCCGCATGCCCATGCACCTTATTTTACTTAGCCAATATTATGGGGCCTAACATATTCCAAGGTCAAGAGTTTCAAGGTTTGGAATAGTTTATGATAACCATACATAATCCATGCCCAATGGATAGCTTCAGAGAATTGGTCAACCCATTTAGTAGGAAAATGGCCCCACGAGTCACCAAATTGTTATCAATTTCCACCCTCCTGTGAAAATTTTAGAAATGAACGGGTGGCTTGCACTCAGAGGTTCTCATGGCCATTCAAAAGAACCAAACAAATTTCAAATCCCAGGGGGAGAATCAGGGTTTGTGGAGAATTGAGGCTTTCCAGAGGAATTTTTCTCTTCTTGGTCTTGTCCAAGTTCAAAGTTTCACTCATTTTGGAAGGGAAATATGAGGCCCACCTTGAAATTAAATGGAAAATCTCAGTATGTTAAATCAGTCCCAATATACCTGAAAGGTCTATGAATGTATTAAGCTTACTTGAGGTGATTTGAATATTCCACCAACTCATACTCAGATCCAACCAAATTACTTCCTAGCTCACCAAGTTGTTTACATGATGTAATGATCTACATAGGAAATCTGAGCTGAATCGAGAGGCTCTAACGAGTTGTTTTTAAAACAAACTAGTTTTGAACTCTTGACCAAGCTAAGAAGTTGTGAGCGAGATATTTAAAATACCCGAGCTATCTGTTAAGAGGCGAGTTACATAGAACCAAGTTGTTTGGTAGGGATAGAAATGGATTTAATACCACCAATTGAGTTTCATTTCAATCCTGTGGTTGAGTTATAACATTTCTAGTGAGCTCGTGTGCATCGAGCTAGTTTGAACAAGACCAAGTCATGCATTGAGTTGTAGCATTAACCGAGATAATAACATAAAGATGGGTCAACCGAGTTCATAATGGGGAGGACCAAGTTACCATGGAGCCAATGCATAGCAAAGAAACCAAGTTGTTCCCATCCATCGAGCTCTACAAATAATTGGTTAGGAAAAATCGAGCTCAAGCCATCGAGATCACATCCGTGAAAATAGAGTTATATAACTATGTAAACATTAAGCTACAACCTCTGCAAGCCTTGAGATGATCTGGGGAGTGATCCATTTAACACACGGGCATAAGGAAATGTAGGGGCATACCATTGTGAGCATGGCTAGGTAAAAGCAAGAGAGCTAAACCATTACATGCAGACTGAGCAATCATAATGTCTCTATCAAGTTTTGTAGAAATAATCAAGCTTTGCATGAAGTTCACAGGTAAGCTCAGATGAGGAAGTGGCTAAGGAATTGGTCGAATAAGGTAGGTGGAGTGGGTTTCTTGGCTCTCAAGCTGACTTGTGAGTCAAGCACCGAATTCAAGTGGAATGGATGAGCCGAAGACTTGAGCTAGAGCAGGACCTAATGAGCCCAATGGAAACTTGACCGCGATAAAAAAATCTCAAACTCGGCATCATATTAATTATGAGCACCAAATAAATGGAGGAACGAGACACATTTGTAAAAGCGAGCTAGCTTAGAAGAGCTCAGTGGGAAACAATTAGCAAATACATCAGAGTTCAAAGAGGGAGTGTTGCGGCTGATGCGAGAGAAGTTGTCCTGGAAATCCTAGTGCATTTGGGCCTTGCATGTGATAAAATCCAAATTTTTCTGGCTTGAATGTTATGGGAGTGCATTTTATGAGTAAATTAGGTTTGATCAGCCCAACTCACATGGGGATATACTAGCTCACGAAGGCCGAAATGGACAAGTTAGTCTAGCACGGGCCAAGAATTCATTGTGGGTCTGACCCGGACCATAAAAACCCAATGCCAGTGTGGGGTGAGTCAATGACACTCCGTGGGTCAAACAAGGGTGTGGGGAACTGATTGCGGGCTCAAGCTAGTTTACATGGACATTGGTGGAGCTGACAAGGAGTGGTGGTGCGAAAAAGGTGGGTCCATTTGTTAGGAAATAAGGGATAAAATATGTGGAATATTCCCTCACAGAATCGCAACAGTAGAAACTAATATGCAAAAAATATTACAGATCTCAAATAAAAGTGTAGAATAAAATAACACAACAAAAAGAGACATTATTTAATGTGGTTCACCCAATTTGGGCTACGTCCACCAAGAGTGACTTGCTCATATTTTATTACAAGCCACCACTCTCTCAATACAATACCCATATTTTTTTGGAGCTATGCTAAACAAACTCTACGGAATTCACATCCGAATTCAAAACATATCTACAATGATACATGATACCTACCATATGCATAAAACCATATAAGTAGACAAATGCTTAAGTAATTTTACAAAACCGTGGGTATCAAAACCATGGGCCAAAACCTTCCTATAAACCTATGGGTCAAAAATCCTACCCATATGAGAAAATCACGTTTCCTGATATATCTGGCACGTTCTCACATGAGATAATTGTGGAAAGTGTACAATACTCTTAGTGTATAATCTTCAACACTTTATCACATGAAAACAGGCTCCACAACCTAACACCATCGAGCCCACCAAACACTGGGACATGAGGGACATCCAAATATGCAATGTCCAACTTAGATGAGGAAGTGGGGTGGGTTGACATTTAAGGTAGGATGACTCGGCATTTGAGTTGAGTCGGTAGGTATCACATAAAAGGGGTTCGCCAATATGATAAAATATCGGTGGCATGTAATGTGACTCGACGCATAGGTGTCAACAACTTGGCACCCAAAACATAAACAAAGCCTAATGTGGATGGAGTATAATGGGTTAGGGTTGGAAACGCAAAGGTTGATAATGCAAAATCAAGATCTAGCTCGACCGAGTTGGCTGAGCTAGCTATTAAGGGGTCCAATCTAAGATACAACCATTCCCTCATTCAAGACAAATGGAGATATGGAGGGGACCACTTTTTAACGCAAAATAATTTTGAAAGGATGAAGGGAAACTTTATAAAATAGAGAGGAAATATTTAAATGTGGTTTCCAACCAACAAATCAATTGCAAGTCCCATGACAGTGAAGTAAAATTGTGTAACTCAAAACATCTACCTATGCTCAGAAGCTCATATCTTGAGAGATTCTCAACAAAATTATGCAAAAGTGCTATCATTGGAATTGTGGCTCTGATTCCGACACACAAAAATAAAGAAATATAGAAATTGATGAATATTTGATGGTAATTTTTAAGGAAAACATGCCCAGTTTTGTTTGGTTATTGAGTAGTGGTTAGTGGGGCATTAAATGAGCATGGGAAATCATTCTTTCACGGCTGCAAGTTATGATACACCTTGATATTTCTTCTGTAGGTCTAAAATCACCAACCACACTAATTTATCATGACTTACAATTAGTTAAAAAGTGGATTGTGGGAATTACATCCTCTCTCTCTCTTTTCCAAATCTTGTAAATTGAAGTGTTAGGCTCATTGTAAAAGGAGGATAGTTTGAGTATAAAAACTCTATCATTTTAGTTTTGTGAAACCAATGTGTTATAGACCCTTGTAGTGGACTCCTTGCATGGTGATCTAGGACTTTGATTTGTAAAATTTTGAACTGTGCATATCAATGAAACAATAGATGCAAGTTTGAGGATGTACCTTCCCTTGTGTTTGTTTACATTTTTCTTGCCTCTTCAACCTTATTGCAGGTGTATTGTGTATATTCTATGCTATTTCAAGATTCATTACTATTTTTTATGTATGGAAATGACATTGAGTGTTGTCATTAGATTGTGGAGAACTATTATCAACCTCTCTAATTTTCCTTTTGCTTGCATTTTCACACATTGGGAAATTGTTCTCATACCCTTTGGTGCATCACCTATGTAGTGTAGATTTTGTTATTTTCATGCTATTTCCTTCTCCTTGGTCCCTTGGAAGTGATAGATTAGGAGTAGTTAGTCACTTTCTTTCAGTAGAGTTAGTTTGCACTAGGATTAGGAAGAAGAACCAACTTTCTTTCGAGGTCTATCTCAATTAGCAAGTCCCACAGCTTGGAGATAGTACCAATGTTACACAGTCACATTGAGAGCTCAAGCACACACACTTATGAAAATCGAAGGGTGTGTGATTCAGTAATAACACCTATATTTTGATATATACCTCTACTATGCTTATTAGAGGTATACCAGTTCATATGAAGCATTGGAGTGAGGGGGAGTTGTATTGGTCTATGTGTGACTCCTTCATGATGTCAAGGTATGTCCTTAAAAGTAATAGAGCATGTTATTTTTGTACAAAATGTTTGTTTATGTTATGTTTGTCAAGATTTAAGTCTTATTGACCTTCAAAGTATAAGTCCATGGTCTGGGATTGCATTATCATAGTGAAGTTGTATGTCTGAGATGACTTAGCAGATGTAAGATTCATGTTGTTGTGTCTCATAAGGGGTTTTTTGTGTCATGATAATCATTCATAAGGTCTTCTTTTGGTCTTACTTGGTGACTAGTACAGTTATCAATTGTTTATGGTCTGTGGTGTCTCAAGGTCAATTTTGAGTCATAAATGAAATATTTGATTTTGTCATAAGTCTTCAGTGTTTGAGTTAAGCATGTTTAAGTGTCTTTGATATGTGTGAAGCTATGTAGTGGTCTCAAAATGGGTAATTCATGGTGTGTGTAGTCTTTCAAAGTCTCTTGGTTACTCATTGGTGTGTCACAATCATCTAAGGTGTGTTAAGTCAAAATGTAAATGGTTATATGTTAGTATGGATTTTTCATCATGATTATAATTCATTTTAATTATTTAAGATGAATATTTGGAGATGGAATATGTCATCAAAATGATGACTTGATCAGACAATCACTTCAAGAGTGGTATGTGGAAGTGAATTGGTAAATTCATGAGTGTTTAATTGCAAACTTAGGTGGATCCAGGTATGCAAATTGTGTTCATGCTTCCAAATCATGAAAAAGAGGATTAGGACATCAGGTAATGCTATTAAAGTGTTGGACGTCATGTTTTTTTATCTTGAAATCAAAATGTATGAATTTGTGAAGCTTCTCTGTCATGAATGGATTCTAACGGTGTTTTTTGAGCGGTGTAAAGGAAAAGATGAGTTTGAAGGCGCAAATGGAGAAGGTCAAAGCTAATATTTTTTACAAAGAATATAGAATATGATTTCCTCTTGATTCAAGTTGTTTTAGATCTTGGAATTGCTCAAATTTCTCGTAATATTTGATAGTTATCAAATTTTACATAAATGTGCACATAGACCTAATTGAGAAGGTTGAAATTACAATCTGGGTATGTTTTTATTTGGAGTGAGTCTTCAAGGTTCTTGGAGATGGTATTATGGCCAAGTGGGTATCTATAAATGGTAAGGTTTCTTCATGAAAATGTAATCATCACAAATTAGATGTGTTCTCATGCCTAATTAGGGATAGTTGGCTATAAGTGTGCATTTAGTGATGTGAAGAAGCTATAATGGAATTTTTGTTGATTCTCAGGATGATAAGACATGTGTAATAATGTGAAAACCTTGAAGAGTGTTAGAGGATGACAAGAAGGTTAAATTGTGTGATGGTTTTATCTTGTGCACTCTTCGAGCATCATGGACTATGTCTTATTTAGGTACAAGAATGTAAGTCACTATTTGGTATCTTATGAGTTCTTCTTGTGCTTGTTCATGAGCTTAATGGATTTGAGATTTATTTATAAGTGTATGAGGAGTGGTCTTCATGAGTTCTCTCATCCAAATGATGATTCAAAGTGGAAGGTTATAAAAGGCTTCATGGCTACAGGTCATTATTGTGCAATCTACAGGGATGGGAATAGATATATTGTAGTTTTTGTTGTTTTTGAGCTTCGAGAAGATGGTATATCCATGTGTAAAGGTGTTATGAGATCATAAGATGTGTAAGGTAGAGGATCACATTATTTATGATGCTCTTGTTGCTACATGAGTGAAAACAACCTGCTACAAGTACAATGAGTGAGAAAGAGGTAGAGCATGTAAACTACTAAAGGTATCAGGTGCATTGAGATGTCTTTGTGATTATATAGTTATTCTAGAAGGATTTTCATAGGTGTGATAGGGTATATGAGTCCAAATTTTCTAAGATCAGTGAGTATGAGTGTTATGTGAGCTAAGAATGCAGTAGGTCAAGCTAAAGGATTGAAGAGTATATGTGAAAGGTAGAGTATGGTGCTCCTACAAGTGAGTAAGATTTGACAAATCCATTTTGTTATGTTAAGTAGTTCTGAGAATTGTCTATATGATATAAAAGGTGAATGCCATCATTTGTGTGTTGATGACTAAGAATGACACCCTATAAGCCTGAAGGTGTTGATTAGGTATGATAATAGTATCCTTTGAAGAGTGTATGTTGTTTTGGTTTCTCTCTATGGATGTGCAAGATAATGAGATAGTGGAGAAGCTGATATCTTGGCATATTGATTCAAGCTTGAGACAAAATTTTGGATCTAAGATCTCATTGGGAATAATGCAGTGCTATAGTGGTGAGAAAACATGCTTCTATAGGTGTAGTTGATGTGCATGATCCAAGTTTGTTGAGGGGAGCATGAATTTGTGTTTATAAAAGTTGACATTGATGATCTCTAGGAAAATGAGGTATGTATTTAGGAGTCTTCTCCAAGGACAAGTGAGTTATGTTTCATGTTTGCATTATATCATCCTAATATGACTTTTAAGGACTGAGAAATGACTTTAGGGATGTGTCTAAGTGTTTTTCTTTCATCCAAGCCATGCATTCAAAGTAAAGAGCAAAGTGGTTGTATTTTCATAGAGAGGAGGATATTTTGATTCCAGGGGTAGTTGCATGTTAATGTCTCTTGTTAGCTTTATGAAAAAATGCCTAAGTATCAAAGGAGCATATGATAATGGTGCGAAAGAAGAGGGCATGTGCTAGGTACGAAAGGTTGAAATATTTGTGTCATGAGGATTCGTGCCCAGTAAGACATAGTTCGAGACTTAGCCATTTTGCATGGCACGAGCTAAGAATAGGAAAAGAAAGGAAAAGGAATGAAGACTTCAAGGATAAGAGAAGGATATTTTGGGAACAAGTGGAAGATCAAGATACATGCATAATTAGAGCTAATAATAGGATTAGATCAGGGTTTAAATATATAGATAATCTATTATTAGTGAAGCTTGCATGCTTCATAGTTATCTTTGTAGTGGTGCATGGCTATTTTGAGCATGCAGCCTATTTTGAGAGTCCATGGGAGGTGAAGGGAAAGTCCCCACCCCTATATATATGTATTGATTTGTGTTGTTTAGGATCATGCTTTTTTGAGTTTGTAACAGAGTTATGCTAATGGTATGATTTACGTGCATGACTTTGTGATGGTATTTGCGATGTATACAACTTCTGGTTTGTGATGAGATAATATAATGGATCTTTGTGGATGGATATTGATTACTGATGTCTCTATTCATGGTACTTGCATGGTAAATCTGATATTAATCCTTATGTGATTTGTATGTCCTTTTATTACATGTGTTTTCAAATTGAGCTCATGGATCTGGTTATTATGATGGAATATACACTTTGATTATGGTTATTATGAACATGCATACTAACACCTTGACAAGATAGTAATAAAGAGGGACCTGGTAGCTTCACGTGCTTTGGGTGAGAATTTAGATCTATCTGATGAAGTGTCAGCTTGCCTAGGCATCTGAGTATAAAAATAAAGACTACATTTTGGTTTCATTTCCAGGACCTTTTCAAACTGTTTACCATGATGTTGCATGATGATGGCATATCGATTGACTCTTGTAACCATTGAAGATTGGGTAATTGATAGACAAGATCAATTTACGTGAAGATATATTACTAGACTTGATTTCAATGTGAATGCATGGGTTGAAGAACATATTTATCATGAGCTTTATGAGATGTTATTTTTCTTCTTTCCAATAGAGTTGTACGAGTGGTTGTCAACATATGCATCAAAGAAAAGTTGGAGTTACAGACCAAGGGTTTGGATGTAGGAAGATTACTAGGCTTTGTTTGATGTAGATGAACCTTAGACACGTGTTGTAGATCATTGTTGGGTTGGTGTTGTGTGTAGTTATACTTTGGAGTACATTGTGTCTGACATATTCTTGTCTAGAAGTTACTGAGTTTGAATTCTTATGTGAGCCCAGAGGATCTTACATCTGTGTTATTCCTTTGGAAATTAAGATCTTGATGGTGGTGCTGAGTTTAGAGTGACTCCCTATGGCTATATAAACATACCACCACATAGAGGGGTAGGATCAGGTGTGGAGAAAGATGGAAGACATTGTGGCAGAAGGAAGAGAGAAGAAAGGTATCTTATGTATAATGAAGTGCAGGAGAGGGAATTAATGAAGCAACACAAAATTGAGGAGTATGTGGAGTTGTAGAGGATGATGTCTCATGAAGGATTTGAAGCTCACGTGGAAGACGTGGAGACGGAGCATTAGGATCTCCCCCACTTAGGACAAGCGTAGTAGAGAATCCCCTTTGGCTTCTGATGAGAGCATGTCAGAGGAGGAAATATTGAGGACCGCAGGCATGCATCTGATCCCACCTTGCGACCTAAACCTTGTGCCTACTGTTCTAGTTCCAAAAGTAATCATTAATCAACTGGAGAGTGTAGGTAATCCAATAGCTTCAGGTAGATATCATTTTCCTTTGAAATACAGAAGTACATTAGACAACACATTCATCTATGGCAGCACAAACATTCATCTTTGTTGTTTGGAGGCCCGATTGGAGGAATATTTTCTAGCATGCCATCAGGATAGAGTGTGGGTGCGCAGAGCATTGGGAACACATATGGAAGTACTACAACTTTGCATAGACTATGGGAGTTTAGTTTAGTACTAATGTTGGGATGCAAGGAAGTAAATCCACTAGTCTGACACCCATTGTTGGAGGATTAGATGGATCAAAGGGTCGGGATCAAGTGGATCAGGTGGTTTTTATGGTGGAGGAAATAAAGGTGGTGGTTTTGGTTTTGGATCTGGAGGACGGGGCTCACATCCCCATAAACCCCCACATCAACCTCAGTAAGTTTATTACAAGATGTCCCTCCACTTTCTAAAATATAGAGGTATTAAAGATGCTTCAGAGCATGTGCACAAGTGCGAGCTGCTATGGAGTGCTAAAGGAATCACCACTTTAGATAGGAAGGCGAGTCAGTTTGCTACTACTCTTCAAAGGCACGCACATAGCTGGTAAAGAAACTATGACCCACATCAGACTGTGGTGGATTATAATGCTTTGTCCTCTACATTTCTAGCTGAGTTCCATATTTTAGAGTTTGAACAAAAAAGTATCAGCGTGCTTAAGGACATAAAGAAGGGCTTATCAGAAAGTGTTCAAGAGTATGAAGCGCATTTTAAAACTTTTTGTCAAAGTTATCTTATGTTATACATCCTAATCAACATACACAGTGGTTTTTTGGTGGGTTGTTGACTCTGTTTAGAAGGGAGCTATCTCATAAGACCTTTGTGCATCACACAATGATTTGGAAGAAAATTTACATGCTGAGGAAGTTGGGAGTGTGGACACTAGGGTGAGTCCATTTTTAGAGGCACAGATTACGACTATGGTGAAATAGTTGGAGAAGCTCTCTACTAATTCAACTCATGAGACATGCAGTGGGATATGGTTTACGGAATACTAAGGTTGAAGGACATACCAAGGATAGTTGTCCTCATAATTCCATGTGCGCCATGTTGTTGGATTGTGAGATTTTTCATTTTGACCATGATGCGAGTAGATGTCCTCTTTTGCATAGCGTGACCTGGAAGAATGTGTCTATGTACTATAAGATTTGTAAAAAATCACACTCATGACACCGTTGATTGTAGAGTGATTGATCATATCCATGAAGCCATTGAAACTAGTGTGCACTAGACTAGTGTAGTAGATGGATCTAAGGAACAAGGAGAACAACATAATGAAGGGTTTAACAATGGGGATAATAGGAGTAGAGGATTTTTGTGGAGGATATAGAGGCCGAGGTTACGATGGTGGAAGAGGAGGATTTCCTAGAGGAACTTATTATACTTGTGGATCTCCTGATCATTATTAGCGCAAGTGCCTTTAGAATGTGGTTTTCTCATGGTGTGGAAAGACAACATAAATTTGAAGAATGTACAAACTTGTATGAGCATATGAGCAAACAACACAAGCAAGACAAGGGAGAAGCTATGATTAAGATACAATGCGCATATGGAAATCAATGGATGTCAAAGGTTGGACTTAATTCTGAATTATAACCTGTCTTAGTTACCACACGCACTAAGGCTGCGTGCTCTCATGAACCTTTGAAGTATAAGCCAAATATAACAAAGAAAGAAGTGATTAATGCCAAGTACACTGATGTTTCCCATCAGAAAGAAGTATACCAGGAAACTATGGATGTTATCAGGGATATCTGCAAGGAGAAATTCAAAGCTTGAAGGAGCAGGCACATGTGATGGAACAAAAAAGAAGTTTGAAATCCCTAAGAAGGATGTAGATGAATTTGAAAAAGGTATGTCTAATGTTGAGCCAGAAGAACATAATCCCCTTGTTAGGAGAGTGGTTGAGAGAAAAAGTACCACACGCAGGTAATGAGTGCGAGAGACAAATACTTCATGTAAATCTACCTCCCCATAATCATGAGTATGATAAGGAGATTACACTCAATGCGTCATAGATGTATGGCTTATGAGAAATATTCTGATAGATATAGGTGTAGAAGTTAATGTAGTCATGTTGGATGCATGGGATCAGATGGGAAGGCCACCATTGCAGCCTTCTTCAAATATTTTATATATGGAAAATATAACTAGAGCCATGCCTTGGAGTGTTAAAGGATGTGACTATTACAATTCAGGGAGCCAAGTTTACTAAGGAATTTGAAGTATTGGAGCTAGCTGAAGCAGATAGTTTCCCAACATTACTTGGGTGCCCTTGGTGTTATGTGAATAATGTATTTGTCACTTCAACAAGGGGTACATTAGCTTTGAGAATAAGGAAAAATATGTCATTATACCTTTGATAGATGCAAAGGTTGCTCTGTATGTTGAGCCTTTGAGTGAAGAATACTTTGAACAAGATATACATGCCCACAATCAGAGACCCTGAGGTAACTGAGCCATCTAAGGAAGGAGTGATACAGTGGGATGATGCTCAGTCAGTTAGTGATACCACAAGTATTTCTTGTGACAACTAGGTGCATGGAATGTATGAAGTAGTTGGATGAGAGGTTAAGAACACAGTTACTCGCATGATCAGGCTGCACATGGTTAGGAACTTAAGTTATAACCAGGTACCTTGGTACACTGGTGAGGGGAACCTTGATGTATTTGTTCATGCCATGGAATCCCAGTGGAAAGATGAGGGTGACAGAAAGAAATATGTTAGTTTATGCTCTATGTGGGACAACAACATGTTGGTGGGCCACACACAGAGACAACCTATTGGAATGGCAAGAGGTGAGAATCACCTTTTCTACTAGGTTTCTAAGGAGAAATGTACCTTCTCAGATATGTGAATTCCATGGGAAGTCCCCTACTTCGCACCACATCTAGGAATGTGAGAGACTTTAAACTGAGGGGCATGAAGCCTTACCACCATCACTCTGGGTACATAAGTTCTACGCCACCCTAGGAGGATGTGTGCATGCATGGTATGTCCATGTAGAATTGACAAGGGAAATAGTTAATTGGCAGGAGATGACCTCCAGGTATGATTCATACTTTTGATTAATTTTCTACTAAACCTCCAGTCAATGAATTACTATAGATTATGAAGCACCTTACTTTGGGAGATAGTGCAAAGGCCGAGGAACTTCTGTTAGACATGTTTGGAGAGCTAAATTTAGAGGTGCACCTTGACCTTGAAGAGATTGAAGAAGAAGAAATGGTCCACACCTGGGAAACGAAAGGAAAAGGGTAAACTGGTATGCATGATAAATGATGATGATGATGAGGATAATAATCTTGGATGTTAACCACACTGAAGGTACACAAGGTGATGGATACAATAGATGAAAAGGTGCACACATATCATGAGCCTATGAAAACAAATAAGGTTAATATTGGAACAGATGCATAGCCTAAAGAGGCCATTATTGCGATTATTGGTCGGAGCAGGAAGTGGTTAAGATTATTGAACTCCTGCGACTTTCAAGATTTATTTTTGCGAGGTTATCATGAGTTAAAAGGAGTACACCCTTCTTTAGGTGAGATGAGAATCAAACTTAAAGAAGGTGCATGTGTCTGATTAGGAAGAGGCCATACAAGATGAATCCTAATCTGTGCATTAAGGTGAAGGAAGAAATTGATAAAATGCTCAAGTCTGGTATAATTGAGCCCATTGAGGAGTCAAAATGGGTTAGTCCCATGGTCATCAATATTAAAAAGGATGGGAGGATAAGGATTTATGTGGACTATAGAGAGTTGAATGCTTCATGTGTCATTGATCCTTTTCCCACCCCTTTCACCGAGGAGATTCTTGAGGGAGTTACAAGGCGTGAGATTTACTCTTTTACTGATGGATTTTTAGGTTATCATCAAGTAATCCATAGCAAAGTAAGATAAGGAAAAGATGACTTTCACCACTGAATGGGGAAGTTTTGTATACACAGTAATGCCCTTTGGGTTGAAGAATGCGCCAGTGGTGTTCTCATGCATTGTTGTACATGATTTTCAGGACTTCATTCATAAGTTTTTACAGGTATATCTAGATGACTTGATAGTGTATGGTTTGGTTAAGGATCATTGTGACAATTTTAGGCTTATGTTTGAGAGGTGCAGGAAGTTGAGCATCTTTCTGAATATTAAGAAATGTATCTTTGCACACCTTTTGGCACTTTGTTACTGGGCATATTATTTGTAAGGAAGGGTTGTTGGTAGATCCAGCCAAGGTTCGTTGTGATATTGGGATTGGAAGAACCTAACAATCAAAGTGAAGTGCATGGATTTCTTGGACATACATGGTATTATAGGAAATTCATTAAGGGCTATGCAAATATTTTCGTGCCCCTAGAGGAATTATTGAAAGAAAAAGGAAAATTCTACTATTGGGGTGAGGTGCAACAATAGGTGTTTGAAACACTAAAGGAAAGGATGACCACCATACCTATTTTTTTCTTTCCTTTGTGGGAAAAACCCTTTCATGTTCATGTTGATGCTTCTGGGATGGAAATTGGCAGAGTGTTGGCACAACCAGGAGAAGGAATTATAGACCACCCTATTTATTTTGCAAGAAGGAAGTTGACACTAGATGAACAGAACTATACAACTACTAGAGTGAAACTTTGTCCATGATTTACACACTGCACAAGTTCAAAACAATACTTATTGGTGACACTGTTTATCTTCTTCACAGATCATATGGAAACTTAAGTATTTGGTCAACAAGCCTATTTTACAAGGGCACATATGCAAGTGGATACTACTATTTCAAGAGTTTTAGTTTACAATTATTGTAAAACTAGGGAAAATCTACTCAAGACCTGAACATTTGTCAAGAATCAATTCTGGTGACGATGCACAGAGCATCAAGGACACAATGTCAAATGCACAACTCTTTAGATTGAACTAGCAAGACTAGAGGACATTACCATATTCTTGCGCACTATATAGGTGCCTAAGGGAATGAAGACCTTAGAGAAGAAACAACTTGCAATATGTGTAAAACCTTACCAGTTGATAGGTGGAGATTTATACAAGCTATGGGCCGTGATGAATTTTTGTACTGGTGTGTTCTAGAGCGTGAGCATGAGGGTATTATGGAAGAATTTCATGGTGGAATTGTAGGAGGTCATTATGCAGGAGATGCCACCATGCGTAAGATCTTGATGGCTAGCCTTTGGTGGGAAACTCTTTATAAAGATATCAAAGAATATGTCAAGGCATGTGATCATTACCAGTGCCTTGGGAAGCCTGAACTTTAGATGAGATGCCTTTGCGGCCTATTGCAAGTGTTGAACCATTCAAGAAATGGGTTATTGATTTTGTAGGTCCTATTTCCCCACCCAAGCATAGGACTAGTGCACACAATATTATAACTTGTATAGACTATCTGACAAGGTGGGAAGAAGCAATGCCTACAAAGGATTACATGGAAGCTACAACATCAAGGTTCTTATGGGAGAACATTATCAGCAGGTATGGATGTCTCCATTGAGCTTGACAAGTGATAGTGGCACTCATTTTCTTAATGATACTATCTGAATATTATTGGCAGAATTTATGGTGGCACATCATAAGAAAACACCCTATCATCCATAGGAAAATGGTACTGCTTAAGCTTTCAACAAGATTCTGGGACAAACACTAACAAAAATATGTGATGTTGGAATAAAATATTGGGATGAAAAAGTTTATAATGTGCTTTGGGCATATAGGACTACCTATAATAGGTTGAATAAGGCCACACCCTTTCATGTTGGTGTTTGGCACAAGGCTATATTACCTATGGAGTTCATGTTTCCATCCCTGTGTATTGCATGCATAAGAGGACTAGATGATGAACAAGCTTTATTGAGGAACACATAGACAAACTGATGCAGTTAGATGAGTATCATGTTATTGCCCGATGGAGCTAGAAGACAAGAAAAATTGAGACAAAAGGCCTGACATGATAGGAATATCAAGAATGAAATGTTTGAAGTGGGAAAAATGGTTCTTTTGTATGATTCAAATTTTGTGCACACCAACTAAGTAAATTGAAATTTCATTTCTTGGGACCCTTTGTGGTAACAAATATATTGGACTCAAGCGCTTGCTAAGTTACAGATGATGGATGGCACTTTGCTTGCTAGTTACTTCAATGGGAGTAGGTTGAAGCCCTACTATAAATAAGTCTTCTTGGTGTTTTAATAAGGCAATATTTCCACTTAGATTATATTTTCCTTTAATGCATTTTTCTTTAATGTGTTTCCTTTCCTCATTGTTATGATTTTTCAATTTAGTTCAGTGTTTTGTTGTAATAAGTGCACCGGGAGATGATTACTATCTATTGGATTCATGCGTAGAGGACCGCACATACTTTTAGTGTGGGGTGGATCGGTAAGAAGAAGTGATTGATGCCTTGATAAAAATTGGTGTGCATGGAAAAATATTACAGGTGCTAGAGTGAATATGGTTTGAAAGAGATTTTCAAAGAAATTTTCTCATACTTGAAATACCATGTGTAGATGGATGGATGCACATTGTAACACAAGGTAGGAAGCAACATGGGAAACTACTTGGTATGAGGCGCAGTGGATAGGTAATTTGCATAGGGAAGCACGCGAATGAGGTCTATGGACGAGAAGTAGTAGGACGTGCCAGAAGGTTATGATTGGGGTGGAAGGAATATAATGTGAACATGATGCAAAAGTGAAAGAGTGTAGTTAATTCTGCATATGGTGGTAGTTGAGGAGAAATTAATGTGGAAAAATTTGAAATTTCTATAAAAGGAGCACATATGCAACCCTATTCCTTACCTTGTATATTTTGAGTTCTCGAGTTGTGGAGTACAAAAAAAAGGTGTGAAAAGTGCAAAGATCAATTGACCGAGTGCGAACCAGGTGATTTCGGGACACGACATTACTAGAGCTCCACGTGGAATGGTGTTTGAGCTAGTTGGGCGTGTGTGGAAGGAAAGTTTAATAGGTTAGGGTTTCAAGGAGATGAATTTTCAGCTAGGGAACACTAGGGAACATAGTATTTGAAGCAATAGAGGAGATCAAAGAGTGCAAGGGTAAGGTAGTAAAACATTTTGCAGTTTTCATTAGCAGAAAAATCATTATTACTTAAGTAGAACAATGACACCAAGGAGAGTTCGTGGTTAAGGAACCCATTGAAGGAAGAATGTGCACCACAAAAAGTGAAGATAAGTGTCATTTCGTGGAGATGTAATACCCTAAGGAGGTGATTGAAGGAAGGTCGTGGATGTCCTAGTTGAAAAAATGTAAGATAAGTGACATCAACCACCACACTGAGCAAACCTGAAGGACATAAAATATGATACTCATCTTGAAGAAAAATAGAAAGGACTACAGATGGGAAAAGAGTAATGGATAATTCGATCTAAAAACTGCTAGAGAGTGTCAGGGTGATGCAATTTATGATTTTTCATTCTTTGGTAAGCCAGAGTGACTGTACCAGTGACTTATGTCATGCGTACATGAGGATTACTTCTACTTTACAGGTAGAAGGATGAGAATTACAACAAAATTGATTGGAAAGGTTATAGGATTGAGCGTGATATCTAGTGTGGAAATTACAGGCAACATTTCTGATGATGATGGAGTAGAGGAAACAACTATCACATTCAAATATCACAAGGGAGGCCAAGCCTTTAATGTCACAAACATAGAAGACTGAGCTACAAGGGTAGTTGTGTGACTGGTTAGCTGTAAGATGGGTTCCTCGAAGAGGTGGAAGGAGGTGAATAAGTGTTGGCAGTATACATAACGCATAAAATGGTGAACAAAACTTACTAAACATTACGGGATACATTGAAGAAAGCATAGTGAAGAGGCACACATCCAAGATGATAAAGGTGAGAAGATAACTTGGGGCATCATCTTACTTTTGATTGTGTTTAATGAAATTGGTGTGCCCAATGGGCCAAAGGAGAAGATGTGGGTGTACCCTTTGGAGAATAAGTCACCGGTGAAGAAATTCACAAGGTTCACATATCAAGGCACAATTTCAAACACTTATAAGAAATGCATAGAAAAGTGGTATAGAAGGATGCGTAATACATTTGAAGGAGAGTGGTGCATCCCATGGGAGTTTCCCAGTGTATTGGAGGGACAAGTAAAGTTTGCATCGTATCAACACTTCTGTTTGGGAAGATTTTACATGAAGACCGGTGAGAAAATCCCTTGGTGTAAGTTTCCCTTCACCTTTACTACTCATTACTTTAAAGATTTAGTGAACCAGCTACATAACACATGGAAGTTGTAGTTTGATGTTGATAAGGTAGACACAGACATCCACATTCTGCACAAAATGTATGTCTACCCTAACAAGGAGGCATATGTGGAGATAATGGAGTCTGATAACATTGATATCACTCCAGAGGTCATGGATGTGGGGTAGATAGAGCCCACGCATGTGTATGTATACTTAAGGTCGAGGTTTCAAGGATGGAAAGTGTATTGTGGGTGAGGACTTGTCACTTCTAGGTCCTCCAAAGAATAAAAAAATTGTGGGAACAAAAATAAATCTCTTGAGGATACACCCCCAAGGAAGGAAAAGTAGGACATAGAGAATGTCCTTGAGTGAGAAGAGGAAGGACAAGAAGATAATATTGTGCTTGATCATGGCAGGAGAAACTTTGCAGGAAGTGCAAGAATGTAGATGAGGGCATCAGGACTTCACATCCTATGAGGAGGTCACCGCATGTGACGCCCATGAAGAAGAGTGAGGAGGAGAAAAAGAAAAGGTGTAAGTATGTGCCTGTCAAAGATAGTGATGAGGAGAAGTCATCAGATGGGGCCACACACAATGATGTTTCCACACCTAGCCTGGAAGTTTGAGAAGATGAAGGGATCGGTGGTGAGAAACTATAGTTTGATATAGAAGTCCCAGCTTGAGTGTACATGAGCATGAAGAAGAGAGCTACACTAGAGGGGATATTTAGAGAAGGAAGATAGTGTTGAACAGCCGACCGGTGGACCAGAGGGTGGAATTGGAGAGGAGAATAAAGAAGGCACTGGAACACAAGGAAAACATAGGTGAGCTGCCAGTAAACACAAGGAAGAAGAGATGGTGCAGACACCATACCTTGGGTACATCAATGACCCAACAAAGATATATTCGTGCAGGTTCCAGAGAACTCTTTGTCCCTAAACAATTATATGGATGGGAGCTAATGGACATTGAGATGGAAAATGTGTGCACAAGGAAACAATTATCATGGAGTATGCAGACTCACATGGATGATCCCGAGTTCGATGTGTGTGAGGATTCATGTGCCACCAGAAGAATGAAGAAGGCTCCTCACTCTAAACATATCACAATCAAGCCCATGGAGTTCTCTGATGAGAAGGTGAGCAATGACATTGACAAAGATAGTTGCAAAGGTCGTTTATCAAAATGTTGATAAAGTAGCTACTTTGAGGACTATTGGAGGATAAAAAGGATAAGGAGGAAGAAATATAGTGCTTAACAGAGGAAAAAGAGAAAGTAGAGGTGAAGGCGCATGTTGTTTTAGACATGGTAGAGGAGATTGGAGAAGAAATTTTAGGCAATGGCCATAATATGAAGAAAGGGTATCTAGGGAATTTCCCTCCATGTTGCACTACTTACGTACTTTAGTTCATTTAATATTAGATGAAAATACAATGCATGTGTCGAGTGAGGAAGAACTAGTTACAAAGAAATAGAAGGATGTTGTAGTAGAGTTAGAAAGAGCCAAGAAGTAGGTTGTCACCCAGATAGTTGAGTATGATGCCATACTTGAAAATTTGAAGGATAAATTAAAACTAACAAATTTGGTGTTGAAGATGTGTGAAGAACCTGAGAAGATTATCAAAAAAAGGACATTACAAGAAGATAATGAAGTCCTTGTGGTAAAGAACAATGATACTTTGGGACGAGAGGAGAGGTTGGTGTTACTCAGCAGAGAAGTGTGATGCACTTAAAGCAGCCAGGGACCCTCATGATGACAAGATAAAAGAGTTGGGAAGTTGATAGTGCGGCGTATGGAATGGATGTAATGGATGGCATGGTGTCAAGGTTGGAAAATTTAGTACGGGAATTGAAGCACAAGGGAGAGGATATGACCTTAGAAGGAATGAATGTGCAATACTTGGAGATGTTCCCGCAAGAGTGAAGAAGGGGCTCAACAACTGGAGTGAATTGGAAGTAGACATCAAAAATGAGTACCCTAAGCTCCTATTTCCTAATGAAGAATAAGTGTGTTGGTGATTTAAATATTCTTTAAGTTATACAATTATTTTATTCTTTAAATTCATACTTCATTCTTTATTCTTTAGAGATATAAGTTGGGGAACCCCATTGCCGAGGGCGGAAATGATGTTAGTGTGGGGTAATGTTGGCCTGTGAAATAATGACTAAGTATCAGAGGAACATATGATAGTGGCACAAAAGAAGAGGGTGCTGTGGATAGGCATGAAGGTTGATAGATTTTTGCCCTAAGGATTCGTGCCCAGTAAGATAGAGAGTTGAGACTTATCTGTTTTGCATGGCATGGGCTAAGAATAGGAAAAGAAAGGAAAAGGCGTGAATACTTCAAGGATAAGCGAGGGCTATTTTGAGAGCAAGTGGAAGATCAAGAGACATATAGAGTTTGAGCTAATAATAGGATTAGATCAGTGGTTTAAATATAGAGATAATCTATTATTAGTGAAGCTTTGCATGCTTCATAGTTATCTTTATATGCGGTGCATGGCTATTTTGAGCATGTAACCTATTTTGAGAGTGCATGGGCAGTGAAGGGAAATTCCCCACCCCTATATATATGTATTGATTTGTATTGTTTAGGATCATGTTTTGAGTTGTAACAGAGTTATGTTGTACTGGTATGATTTGCACGCATGACTTTGTGATGGTGTTAATGATGTATTCAACTTTTGGTTTGTGATGAGATAATATAATGGATCTTTGTGGATGGATATTGATTATTGATGTCTCTATTCATGGTACTTGTATGGTAAATCTTGATATTAATCTTATGTGATATGTATGTCTTTTATTACATGTGTTTTCCAAACTGAGTTCATGGATCTGATTATTATGATGGAATATACACTTTGATTATGGTTATTATGAACATGCATGCTGACACCTTGGCAAGCCAGTAATAAAGAGGGACCTGGTAGCTTTTTACACTTTGGTGAGTGTTTAGATCTATTTGGATGAAGTGCCAACACGCCTAGGCATCTGAGTATAAAAATAAAGACATGTATTTACATGATTGTGATTCTAGAACTCACCAAAGTTGGATGAAATGGAACTAAAATGGTCAGTAGAGGGATATCAGGCCTTGAGATAGCTAAATTCAAAAACAGTAAGAGATATATCTATTTGTACATTTGCTAGTTGAGTTGGCCTAAAAAATGAAGGTAATGTGGAAAATTTTTCTCTTGTGCATCATTGTTGGCATGTTATTGAAATGTATGCTTCAGATACAAGACTACTACATTGGTTTAATGTAGGTAAAAACAAAGTTTGTGTGAAATAATAGATTGTTGTTCATGACTTGAATGATGGATAGACCCATGATGCTAATTTTTGCAAACTCAACCCAATAGCCATAGCATAAAAACTTACCAAACTAGAATCTTATGGAAAAAACCAAATTTTTAGAAGGTAGTATATGTTATTCTAAGGGGGACTTTAGTCTTTTTACGGGCTGGAAAATGAATATTAACAAGCTCATGATTGAAATTACTGAAGACATGTTATGATCTTAAGCTACAATGAGACTTATAGTTGATTCCTTTCTTGCCCCAAAAGTAATGAGCTTGACAATAGCCAAAAAAGATTATTTTGGGCATGTGTGCTTACCACTTATGCCATAATCCCCACAATTCATCTAACTCGTGACTAAAAATGTGCATCCTAGTCATCCAGGTGAAGTTTTTCAATCAACTGAACATTTATCACGAGTGATTAGAAGAGTTGTTGAATATTGGTATGTGGTCATATTAGGTGTTTTCATTGATGAAAAACGTCATATTAATGATAAAGTAGATGTTGTATTAGGGTTAAAGCATGCTAATGATGTATATGATGCTAACATTATGATTCAGAAGTGTTCTTAGTTGCATAGGTACAATGAGATCTCAGTGAGAATTGCTTGCTCTTGCAAGCCTACTCAAGATGACCTAGGTAGCCCATGTGATAGTGCATGACAGGTATGTAGCTTCTTGGATGGCTTAATAAGAATGTTTTCATGTTGGAATAGCATAGGTTTGGATATTTTTTAAGTCACTGATATGCAATGGCATGATGTAAACACAGGCTGATTGGCTATGTTATAGGTGCTCATTTGGAGCAAGTATGGTTGTTAGGAGGTATGCAGATTGAGTAATTAGAGATATTATGAGCTCATTACATGCTTGCATGTCAGGTATATAAAGTATGTATCAAGTTATGTTTACAGTCATTTTTAGTGGTTTCTATGTTGAGTTATAATGCTATCTTTCAGTTGACCCTAGCCTTTACAGTATAAAACCCTAAGGGATAGAAATATTAGTCTTAGTGGTTAGGAGATATGGAGTGTTATTTGTGACATGGTGATGATTGGAGATGTATGTATGGTGTGTCATGGTTCCATGGGAAACATTTCAGATTTCCATGATGAGTATTTTGCATGTTATGTCAGTTTTGGTGAAAGAGGGTCAAGAAGAAGAACCATTTCCAGCTCAAATTGGATCTTTTGATGCTCACCCTAAATTGTGTGCTTTGCATGGGACCTTGTAGATTTAAATGATGTTTATAAATTGAGTCTATAAGGTTTCTAAAATTATGAGATCATTTCATTTGTCACATTTTTATGAACGAATGTTAAGAAGGTAAAAATGTTTTTATGAGTTTAAAACCCTAGCTACATAGTGGTAGGAGAGAAATTTCTCCTAAGTGGCCAGAATTTCTTGGTAGTTTATGAATGATGATTGGATAGTGTAGAGGAATCCTTTAGGTTTCCATAAAGTTATGATATAGATTATGGTGATGAGTGGACCCCACTTAAACAAGCCATTTTCTGAATAAGTTCAATTTAGGACAAGGTATTCCAAAGGAGTTGCAAACTAAATGATCATTATGTGATGGAAGTGAGTTTTATTGATTTCCATGATGGTTTTAGGTCATGGTGATGCAGTTAAATGATAGAGTATGCTTCCTTTATGTTGACTAGTCAAAGGGAAGTTTTAGGCAATTTAACAGAGGTCAACTTGGTTGAAGGCCTTACAATTGGAGTTGGAAGGAGTTATAATATGTTATTGAAAGGTAATTCAGATATAATTTCATTGGTATAATTTTTTTTTGAGTTCATTTAGTTGATAAGGTTTCTAGGTCAGTTTATGAGTAAGAAGGTTTCTTGCTTTTCAGGACAAGACTACTTTTTCAGAAAGAATGAGTTAGTTGGTACATGAAAAGGATTGGGTGATCCTTAATATCACTTGAAACCTTAAGAGGGATAAATTTTGAATCCATTTAATCAATTTATAGGTCTTGAAAGTTCCAGGAAGGGTGTAAACCGGTTACACCTGTAAAACTACTTTTTGGGAAGGTTGATTTGGTGAAGGAAAACGTTGATGTGGTTTGAACCAGTGGATGTTTCATGAGTTATAAATTTCATAGATGAGTTTTAAATGTCTTGGTATTTTAATTGAGTGGGCACATGTAATATTTTAGGTGTTATTAGGTGGTATTGAGGCTCAAAGGTAAAATCGAGTTGTTGATAGTAGCGTTTTTGTGAAGGTAATGAGTCAGTGGGCCCGTTAAATGAAATAATATGATCGGTTAAAGTTAATTATGACAATGGATGATATTTAAATGTTATTTTATTCATGTATGGTGAGTTAGGTAGCTTGAATAAGCATGGTTTTAGTGTAAGTTTATTTTTCTCATTAAGGTTATGGGATTTTAAGGATTGTTGGCGCATGAATGAATGTTTTTGGTTAGGCCAACCTACTTGGGTCATATGTGACTGTTGTGATGACTATTATGGGATGGTTTTAATTTTTTAATGTCACACTAAAGAATTTTAACTAACATATTTTGAATATGAATCATGAATAGGTTATAAAAGTGAAGTTTTGGGTGCAAAATTAAACTAGTTGAGTGTGTGCAAAAAGTGAAACCTAGGTGAGATTGATTTGTAGGTATATGATCATTATTTGAGAGCTGATCAAGTGTATGACTGGTTGAGGGATGTTTTCAAGTATGTGTGTAAGTTTTTGATGCTTTAAGGAGGGAAGAAAGTGAAGAAGTGTGCAAGTTTGAAGGCCTAGGGTTTGAATGAGGGTTTAGAGGAGTGTGAGCTGAATGTGTGATTTCAAATCAGCTGTGATAGAAACATACATCAGATATATTCATTATTAAGGTGTTTGAGTGGGGTCTTGATCAATATAGGGGGTTGTAGCCTGCTTGTGGAGTCGGTGCTTCACAGAATTAGGGCTTGGTGCTCCTAGTAGGGTTATAACTCTATTAAAATAGGGATTGGTGCTCCTTGTGGGGTTGGTGCCTCAATAAATTTGAAACATATTAATATAAGGATTTTGTTTAAGTTTGTTTTCTTCCCCATGAAATTTTCCCACTTATATATTGTGTTCTTGTGTTGATTCTCTTTCTTATGGTTCATTGCATGTATGGTATTTGATATTTTGCACACATTAATGGTTGGATAAATGATTTTGTGTTTTGAATAAGTAATCTGAAATATGATTTGTTTAGATAATAATTCACCCCCCTCTTAGTTCATTTTTCTTTTAAAAATCTCAGCTAGATGGGTACCATTCGGGCCTTGGTGGAGAACACACCACAAAAGTGACCAATTTTAGGTTCCACACAAGTGGACCAAACAATTTTAAATCTTCTTTCCCAGCTGGAAGGAGAAGAATGTAACCCCGACCGAGTGTTGATTTTTTTAGCCATGGGAAGATGTGGAGATAAAAAAAATCCTTTACTAGCAGAGTAATTTCGGAAGGGGGTATTCACAAACCATTTCTGGTCTATCCACCACAGACCAGAGGAAAGCGTAGCAATTTTGTGACTCATATGGTCAAGAACAAAAGAGATAATGTCATTAATACTATCCCAATCATGTGAGGAAAGGTTGAATTTAGCTTCTAGCTCATTCGAAGGACACCAAGCTTAGATACTATTTCAAAAACATTCCAGGATGGTGAAAATTCCTCGCTTGAAAAAACTTAAGCGTCGGGATCTTGAGGACCTCTGCAAGGCACCGATCTTGGAATTACATGACTAGAGACCACCACAGGGAGTGATGATTAACAGAGAGGTCATTAAAAAATTCGTCACCCTTCCATTGAAGCCATAGTTTGATTTATTCCCATGCTTTGTAGATACTTTTGAGAACAAAGGTGTTGACCACTTTGATAAGAAATTGAGTAATGAGAAGATTGGAAAATCCTAAACCCTTCTAGGTTAGGTGTCCATAAGGGGAATCCTCCTCAATTCCATGATGCAAAAGAAATTTACAAGCTTCTTTTCCTTCAATGCTATGAATAATACATTTATCACAAAATGCCTATAATTGACACAATATGTCAATAAGGCCCATTCCTCTATATTCTCTGGGAAGAAAACAAGTATCCCAAGAAATTTTTTGAAACCCTTTTCCAGAGGAAGAATTAGACCAAAGAATATATTTGAGAATATTTTCCAGCTTCTCCACAGACATTTTAGATGGGACTCAACAAGAGTAACAATAAACATGTGTAGATTTAAGAACTTTGGAGTAATTATGGAACATCACTCATCTGAGGGTGATTGAGCTTGAAAAACCATCTTGTAATGGCTAATGAAGGCCTGCAACATAAGCTGGGGATCTATGAGCCAAATTTTTCCATCACAAATAGCACAAATTTACTGAAAGGAATGTTTGGTTTTGAGGGAAAGAAAAAATTCATTTGAAACATGATTCCCCACTTTAAGACATTGTAGACGTGATTCAAAAATGTAGGTAAATGTTTTAACTTGCCTAAGAACCCTATAGGTTGTTAGTTTTTTGCTGAAAATTTACTTTGTTCAAAATTTAAATTATGAAATTATGCATAGTAAAAGAACAATCCCAGTGATAACAAAATTGATAACGGAGTTTGGAAATTACCTATCTCTGGGTTCATTAATCAAACCAATATATTATCTACTTCAATGATTGAAATTATAATACAAAATTATGATCGAAGTATGATAAACTGAATATAACAGGGAACAAGAACCTTTATCATGACCACCAAGATGCTACCTCAGCTTATGAAGTTGATTCAATCCTAGTATTCTCCTTCATGGTACAAAGTCCTATGGCTCCCCGATTGGTCTTCCAAACACTGTTTGATATCTTATGGCTCCCCAGGTTGGTCTTCCAGACTTGCACTATGAAAGTGTGGGCCATGGATCAATGAGCCTATTGGAAAGTTTATAATAACTCACAATTTAAAAATAGTTTACTTATTAAAATAATAGGACTTAATTACAATATTTAACTTTCTGATGTCATATGGCTCCCCAGGTCGCTCTTCCAGGATCGCACTATGAAGGTGTGGGTGTGGCTTAATGGGCTTATTGGTGAGTTTATAATAAATCCCAATTTAACAATAGTTTTCCTATTAAAATAGTAGGACTTAATTACAATATTTTCCTAAAAACATTTTAGATCTTATTGTCCTGATAATTTCCTTTAAAAAGGATGCAAAAATATCCCTTGTCTTGTTCTTCTACCTCAAAATCTTAGAAGTGAGAGCTTGTTGTTTGAATTGAGAGGGGTCGAGCCCTTTTTTTATAGTGGGTCTTAGCCTGCTTATTTTGTTTAAATGGCCTATCGGCTAGCTCAATACCAACCTTCTGAGTTGGGAAGGTTGGTTGGGTCATTCGGATATGGAGGGGGAGATTACGTGGTTGAATCCCCTACCCCCACCTTATCTTTTACCCTGGCCATTGAACGTCTCATCTATGTCCCTCCTCATTGTGGCACACAAGTTGTTCGCCTGTCCACATCCATATCCCTCCTGCTGTGTGCATCCACATTCCCGACGTCAACATCGCCACGTTACTTACAAGATGGTTCCCTCCATGTGGGCTCCCTTCTGTGTAGACCGCTATCACCTCTGCCTGCCAAGCTATCCCCATAGCTCACCACGCTGCCTTATCCACTTTGATGTGGATAATCCCACATTGAGTAGGATGGAGGTGAGATAAGCCTTAAAAAGGCTTGGTGATTCCTAACAACCTGTGGCTTTGGCCACGTAACCATGATATTTCTAGATAAGGTAATATGAGTAGCTCGCCTATGAGCTTGATGAGATGGGTGTCAACTCACCCATATGTTAACTCAAACTCATCCCATGAACTCACTCCATAGCTTAGTAATTGGCTCAACCAAGATATGCATGTACAAGGCAATATAAATTTATGAATAGCCCGTTGCTTAACTTGACCGAGCTGGATAACATAGTGATGTGATTGCAGGCCACGTGGTGGGATGAGGACCCACCACGTGGCAAAATTTGTTTCTTGATCATTTTTTCGAAGACAATTTTACTTGAGTGTCAGATATTAGAGCCCTAAAACATCAGATTGAACCTATCACCTTCTCATGATCTTGTATTTTTTCCACTTGTTGTGACTTACCAGTTGTCCCGGGTCCCATCCTAGTGTTGACAGAAATTTGACTAGCCACCATTTCGTTGTACGGGCTCCATTTTCTGCGTTCATATGGTCGTCAAAAATCTCACTGAGTTAAATTCCACACTATCATGATCTTGGGAGATTCAAGAAACTTTTGTCCTTAAAAATGTCCTCCAAATCACACCTCCTCACTAAGGAATATTTTTTTTCCCAAAAATCTTATCTTCTTCTTTTCTTGGATCATGAACCATGTCACTATGTATACAGAGATTTTTGGGGCTGATACCGTAGTCTCCGAACTTCTACTTCTCTATTATTACACTTGGTTCAATATCTGGGACCCATGGCACTTGGGCTCACTTCCCACTGCTGTGCCAATGTATTGATATCTCTAGAATACCTCAACACATCTGGTGTATGGTGTTAAGTCTCTGTATATCTGCCAATAATGGTACTCTTTTACTCTACAACATAGCTTCTGGCCCCAAGTTGATTTCATAAAATCTGAACTAGTCCTAAGGAAACTTTGTGTTACATAGAGCTATGACTAATCCGTTTTCTATTTTTTATGATGACCTCCTCCACTCTGTTGTATAATAGAAATAAGCCTCTTTATAGATTCATGTTGGTCTCGTGTCGCCAACGAGCTTAGTGATAATGATGACCCTTCTTCATAGCAAACGATCTAGATGATTTTTCCAACGTACTAAGGGTCTGAGATTCAGTGTTTATTTAGTGCATCTTCATGTCCTTCTACTCCATGTCATCTCTAGGATCTAGCTTGAGAAGACTTGTGTTTGATGAGACCTCAAACAAGGTGCTTGTATGTAACTTATAAAATTTGATACTTACAATATGGGGTTAGTAAACTCATAATTTTCCTTGACAATGGGTCATATAATATAAGTATTATATATAGAAAATTTTCCCAAAAATGGGACTTCATTTTATTCATAAAATTTGAGAATGGGTATTTTATTTAATTAAACCCAAAATAATTCTCAAAATAGATACATACAATAGTATATTAGTATATTATTTTATTCATCACCTAGATTATATGGTTGATACTTAAACCTGGTGTATACTTGGCTACATCAAAGATGTATCTACTGGTCCCTAAATGTTTTCTACCTCGATTGGGATGATCATCTAGTGAGTATGAGTCATATGGCTCACTTCTCTATCCATTGTCGGGTCTGGTAACCCAACCAGTATCAAACTCAAGAATCAGTTCATGGTGTGGTTCGAGGCCATTTCCTCCTTCTATGAGATGTTCCTGATGAACTGAGAGGTAAAAAATCCTAAGTACTATCTTGTCCATCTCCACAGGGATAATTTTGAGATGTAGCATGTCCAAGAATTTTACTCCTATGATGTACCTCAAGTCGCAATGACTAGTTGCAACTCCCTGGACACATCCATCTCTAGTGTCATATGTTTTGGCATGAGGAAGTGGTATGAATGCTAGACATAATCAGCATGTTAGATTTGCCATCACATAGCTGGCACCAATGCTCCACTCGAAGAAAATATTCACAATTTGTCCCTCTACAACTGCTGGAAAATTTTTTCTGGATACACCCGCTGATCATAGAATCAATCCTGGAGTCTCCACCCTATGTCGTCACATGGGTGTATATTACTGCCCTTGCTGAGTAGAACTAGGCACTACATGAGCCTTACCCTTGTCAGCCTTGGTATTATACCAATGATGTTTCTTCTCAAGATGTAACCTCTAGCAATTTTTCAACATCATGTCCATCCTTACTCTAATAATTGCACCCAATCTTATCCGGTATGGGTGGGACTTGCTAGGAATCATTTTTATAGATGACTTGCTTCAGCTACTTTATCAAATAGAGCATCAATGCTTCTATGAATCTCAATAAAGTTTCAATTTTGTATACACTAAACACTCACAAACATTTCTCAGATGAATCTACAGTTCAGCTATCTGATGATTCTGCTCTTGGTGACAAGTCACCACCATTCGAATGATAGTACCGATCAATGTTAGCACCACCGGCCATTGAAGAAATAGGTACAAATCCCTAACTGGTACTCAAAAACACCTGCAATAACTAGCTATGATACTAAACTTGATATGAAAATGCAGGTCAAAGTTTTAACTGACCTTAGACCCCTATAGGCTGTTAGTGTTTTTTTGGAAATTACTCCATTAAAAATTCAACTTATGAAATAATGCACAGTAAAATAATAATCCTAGTACAAACAACATTGATAATGGGGTTCAAATATTTTCTATTTCTTTGGGTTCATTAATCGAACTGATATATTATCTACTTCAATGATTATAATTCTAATACAAAATTACAATCGAAGTATGGTAAATTGAATATAAGAGGGAACAAAAACCTTTTATCATGACCACTAAGACACTACCTTGAATTATGAAGCTGATTCGATCCTAGTATTCTCCTTCACGGTTAAAATTCCTATGGCTCCCCTATCGGTCTTCCAGACACTTGCCAATGTCTTATGGCTCCCCAGGCCGGTCTTCTAGACTCGTGCTATGAATGTGTGGCTCAATGGGCCTATTGGCGAGTTTATAATAATTCCCAATTTAAAAAATGTTTTCCTATTAAAATAATAGGAATTAATTACAATATTTTCTTAAAATATTTTTTAGGTCTTATTACCCTCACAATTTCCTTTAAAAAGGTTGCTAAAATCTCCCTTGGCTCTTTCTTCTCCCTTGAGGTCTTAGAAGTGAGAGCTTTGTGTTTGAATTGAGAGGGGTCGAGCCCTTTTTATAGTGGGTCTATTTTTTTGAAATGGCCTATCGGCCAACTCAGTGCCAACCCACCGAGTTGGGTGGGTTGGTTGGCTCATTCAGATATGTGGTGAGGCTACAGGGTCGACTCCCCCACCACCACCTTGTCTTTTTCCTTGACCATTGAACGACCCCTACTGAGTCCCTCCTCATTATGCCACATAACCTATCTGTCATCCACATCTATACCACTCCCGTTGTGTGTGTCCAAATGCCCGACATTGACCTCGCCACATCACCTGCGAGCTAGCTCCCTCCGAGTGGGCTCCCCATCGTGCAGACCGTTGTTGCTTCTGCCTGTCAAGATATACCCATAGCTCACCTCGTTGCATTATCCACTTTGATGTAGATAATCCCAAAATGAGAGGGATGGAGGTGAGATAAACCTTAAAAAGGTTTGGTGATTCCTATCAACATATGGTTTCAGTCACGAAACCATGTTATTCCGACCAAGGTAATATGAGCAGCTCACTTATTAGCTCGACGAGTTGGGTGTAAACTCCCCTTGCATTAACTCAAACTCATCCCATGAACTCGCTTTATAGCTTGGTCCTTGACTCAAATGAGATGTGCATGAATCACCCAATGCAAGGAAATAAAACTTGATAAATAATTTGCTACTTAACTCGACTGAGCTGACTAACATAGTGATGTGGTGGGCAATCATGTGGTGGCCTTAGGACCCACCACGTGGAATTTTTTTTCTTGATTATTTGTCGAAGATGATTTTAATCGCTTGTCGGAGATAGTATGCCTGAAGCATTAACTCAAAACCTATCACCTTCTCATGATCTTGTATTTTTTTCCACTTTTCATTCCTTACCAATTGTCCCCGGTCTCATCCGAGCATTGACCCAACTTTGACTAGCCACCATTTTGTCGTATGGGATATGTTTTACGCGTTCATATCATCACCAGAAAGCTCATGGAGTTAAATTCCACACTTTAATGATCTTGGGAGATTCAATAAACTTATGTCCTCCAAAATTTCTTCCATATCAAGACAGACACAAATTTGAGTGCCTCGAGCATTGTAATTATCCACGATTTGAATCTTCTGACAGAGCTCCGCACCCTGAAGCTAAAAAATTTCAGAAAAAATGTTTCCTTTGAGTACCACCACCACCTGGCTAAGAGTGGAGGAGGTAGAAGAATATGAATTGCACCAAGTTTCGGCCATTTTTTGATCGTAGATTCTAAGGAATCTTGGCATCCTAGTCATCGCATCCTCCCCACCACTGGGTCTAGCTAGAACTAAGAGGTGGATGATAATTTTATAGATGATGTGGCCTAGGCGTTAAGTTCCACAATTACTTGATATGATTGAGTGTGGGCCCATGCTCCATCAAGGAATTCTTGAGAAAAATATAGTCTTTATGACAAAAGGGTCACCTATTTTGGCAAGTGATATGAAATTGGATAGGGAAGTGGCCCAAAAGGACGAAATCTGGAATCACTTCCACAGGAAAGGAATAAGTGTTGTCAAACTCAAAAAATATTGAGTTGACAGAATGTCCCTATTGATTCGTTTGAGAACTCAATCCGATCCACCTCAAAGAATGGACCAAGTAAATCAAGCTTAAGAGGTGGGTGTGCGACAGGCGTTGGGGTCATTAAACCTAAATTTATTTCACATATAGAACCACGCCTCCCTTTCGTTAGTTATCCATCACATAGGAAGATTCCCGTAATTATCTGAGGGAAGCTCCACCATATTAAAGTCACAGAAAATGAACCAATAAACATTTGGAATTTCATTTTCTATTTGCCGCTAAAGATCGGCTCTTTCATCCGCATTATTAGAGGCATAAATATTGATGAAGTCCAAAGGGTGGATTTCATTATTAAATAAATAATAGATGAAACAATTGGTGGGGTCGACACCGTGGGTCCATAAATAAGGGCCTCCATTTGGGGGAAAAAAGTGAGACCAAACACTCATGCCCACTCTCATGATTACTAGTAAATGCTGGGATGTCAGGCCAGATGGATTTACAAACCATCGCTAACTAAAAACCTTTAACCTTCACTTCCCGCAGAAACAAGATATCTAACTTGGAAATTTTTTGACAAGCACCATGAATGATATAATCACGATTGGAGTTTTTGAGACCCTGCACATTCTATGACATGCAATTCATGAGACAAGGGCCATACCATTCTCCTTTAAGCCATCAATTTTTTTCTGTATAAATGGAGCATTATTGTGTTTCAAGAAATGTTGCAACTCAAATTTCCTTCACCCAAAATACTATATATTATACTCATATGTAGATTCCACACTATGTATTGGGCTATGATTGCAGCTAGTTATGGAGTGGCAAGGAATTTGGGTCCTTTTGGATGGGCCTTGTGAACCAGTTTTTAGCAATAACTGCGAAGTTGGAAGAGTCGAAGAAATTTACATAGAGTTTGTTGGTTCCATAAGAACCGTGGCCGCCTTGAGTGTGCTGGAGAACTTATTAAAGGGGAATACTGAGTCATTAGAAATTGACTCCTTAGAGCAACGTTGGCTAATGGCTTGTTCCTTAACATCTGGCTCAATCAATCCATTATTTCCAAACACCTTTCCTTGAGCCGGTTTGTTTTTTTTTTGCCCTCCAATGGTTTTTCACCCTTTCTCCTAGGGAGGTTTGAAATATTCAGAGGGTTCCTTAGGTGGTGAGTGATTGTTCAGAACATAGAGAGGATGGTCCTTGATCTTATGATTAGAATTCTGACAACGAAAACAAGTGTTAGGAAGGTTAATGTATAAAAAACATTAGAAATAACGAGTATCTCCCATTTAAATTTCCACAAACTCCTTCAAATATTGGGAGAGTTTGAATTCAACACAAACAAGTTTCTAAGGCCGAGTGCTGTAAAAGTACTAGGGTTACATGAAAACCACTTTCCCTATGGAAGAGGCGATTTGTTGCAGAAAGTGAACACACGGAAACAAAAAAACCAGGGAACTCTACCCAAAAAAGAACTTTAAGAGCAACATACTCAGATACCAAAAAATATTTGGTCCAAGGAAAAAGGACCAAAAGTGAGTTACACACATACCCAAGTGGCTGAGTGGTTCAAAATGGCTAGGGCATGTGATGGGTCATAGAAATGGAAAAGGAAAAAACCTTTGGTCATGTTCTGCACACTTTCAACTTGGATGTTGTGAGCGACCCATGCCGAGTTAACCTATGACTTTAGCATGCTTTGAGAGGGGATGCATCCCAAAAAATAAGTCATAATTGTTCTAACCATTGACATGCAACATTAAATTCAAGATCAAGTAAAATAACATGAGGAGAATCATTACCTCGTGAAAGACCTTCAGATAGAACTTCTAGGGGCATTTATGCGGCATCACCATTATTTGAATCTCCATAAGATCCAACCATAGAAACAATAGCCACGATTGATGTGAAAGGAGACATTATATAGGGCTCCCAAAGTGAGAAAACCCCAAGAGCTTATCGAAAAAGTACAATCCCACAACGCCCAAAGAGGTTGCGGTATGACATGCAAATGAAAAAACCCTAGCAAAGAATTTTTTCCTCTATCGAATTGTATTTTTATATCTTTCCACATAAATATTTTTTTTGTTAGGTCACTTTTCAGTCTCACTCCTTTACTATCCTAAGCTCCTACTAGCCCTACTAAAGTGGTTTTTCTCCTTTAAATTTTGACTTCGTGCTTCATTTGACAAATCAAAACCCATTTGGAACACCTATTTGGATCATTCTCCTCTGTGTAAAGTTTCATCATGACTTTATTAAGAAAATTCCACTCAAATCCCCTGTTTTCAGTTGTAATTAGGTCTTAGGATTCTGTAATCATTGGTCATTTCGACAGTCATCAATATTTAGTAACTCGGAATTTGGTTAGTAATAATTCTTCTTGAAATTGTTTCTCCCTTCGAATGTGCTACTATGTATGAAGTACCAAGCCTAAATTAAAAGGATCAAGCTTGAATCTCAAATTATTCTTGTAACTAGGCCTCTAATTACTCTATATAGACCAGTAGATGTTTTTTTAAGGAAAAGAAAAACTACCAAGAAACTTCAACCTTATAAATTAATCATATGGTTTATTTCTTGTCAAGATGAGGATCACTATGTTTCGACCTCTAAAACTAATGTCAACATTTCACAAATTCTTACTTAACTAGAGCAAGACAAGGATTTAAAATTTTTCTACAGACTTTTTACCTAATTTCATGCAAAGGAAATAAATCCAAGATCCCCATGCTCTAATATTTTGCAAGTTTTTTCTATAGGTTGTGCATAATATTTCCATCCAATCTCATTCTTTAATATTGCATGTAGGACTTTTAACCATTATTTCAATCATAAACCCTAAGGAGGGTTTCATTTGATCCTGAAAAGCCTTCTCTTCACTATATATGCATAAAATCAACCTTGAATAAACCTTACCTTCAAAATCACTCTAAAACCCTCAAATCTACCTACAGAACAAGGTGTTCTCAGTCTTATGTCAGTTAACACACATAAATATCCTTTTTCCTTGTGTATAAGATCTCTATTGGAATGAAAGGGACCTGTAGATGTTTAATATTCCTTTCTTGTTATACACTCCAACCTATCAGATAGGCACTCTCACCAAAGATTACAAACTTGATATTGAATGCTCTCCCAAACTATTGTTACAAGCTTGTAAAGTCTATTCAAACTTCTAACCACACACTTAATCAATGAAATCTCTTAAAACCTAATACAAACACACAATACCAATCTTCTTACCATGCATAATATCCATTATCATAGCATGCACAAGTTAAATGATTTTTCACAAGCATAATACACAGACTTGAAAGCTTATCAACAACTATTTACAAACAAGAAGTTTTACAAAAATCCCTAAAGCTACTTCCTTGATTCTCATTCGAATGAGAATGGTGAGAAACAATTATAACAAGGATTTTATATATTCTCTTTTCATTTTTTCACTGAATTTGACACTTTTTCAAGATCTTCAAAATACAAATTTTCTTTTATTTCATCATCTAACAGTACTCACTAAGTCTAGGACCTAAAGGACTAAATTATTACCCCATGATTAAAGATTTTATTCCTTAATAGGGCTTTCCACATTCTTAACTCATGTATGAATGCTTCAAGGACCCCTCATAATCCCAAAAACAAACCAAAAATTCCTTATATAAACTTAAATTATTTTTGGAGGGAAAAATCCACATTCAAATTTTGTAAAGGATAAACCAATATCAAAGACATTATATGACTCCTAATGACCTCTAGAACCTATAAACACACTTGAAAAACCAAAATTTGATGTTGTCATCCTTATGTACATATTAGAGATGATGACCCTGCATGAAGTTAATAGGACGTCTATCATGATTACAAAATACTCAGGGTAGAAGAAGACATCCCTGATTTTCTTCTATATGTGTAATATTTTTGCAGAGATTCTTGGCATAGGCTTCTCCACAAGTATCTTGTATACACCCAGGTAGAATGCATTCTAGTTGTATATTTCCTCTATATAATATATGCATCTATGGGCATAAAGGTCTACATATGCTTCATTCACTCTATGAATGCACGTTGGATTCTATGGTGGAAAAAATTCTAGGCACACCAGGATTACACATATAACATCTAGTAAATATGACACCATAGAGAAATATTTGTTAAGATGGACAAAGGAATGCCTACATGTGATCAAATTAGCTGCAACCTAGTTGAGGGGAGTGATTTATTATTCATTAATGATTAAGGAAACAAGGGGCCCCCAGGAAACATCCAATTTCATGATATAAGGATTGTTGTAAATCTATTCATTAAGTCCATTCCAATCCTTACACCATGCCAAAATCTGTGGATGAGGATATAAGTTAGAATTTCATTGTTTAAGTTAGCCATCAAGTCTGTTATGTTTGTGGAGCCTATTTTCATGTTAGAGTGTGGTACACCTTCTATGTGTTACACTCGGGTATTTTTACGGTGGTCCCGCTCGCCAGTGAGTGGGTCAAGGGGGTTCGGGGGTGAAGCCCCCAAAGCAAAATTTCATGGGTGGTTTATTAAACCATGGGTAATGGGTAACCTGTTATGGGCTGTTTTTTGGGCCCATGGTTTTTCAGTACCCATTGTTTTGATACCCACGGTTTTTTGCCCATGGTTTTGATACCCATGGTTTTTTCCCATGGTTTTGATACCCACAGTTTTGTATCAAATTGCTTAAGCAATTGTCTATTTATATGGTCTTATGCATATGATACATATACAAGCTAATGCATTGCAGATGTGCTTTGAATTCGGGTGTGAATTTTGTAGAGTTTGTTGAGCATAGCTCCAAACGGATCTGGGTATTGTATTGAGAGAGTGGAGGCTTGTAATAAAATCTAAGCAAGTGATTCTTGGTGGACGTAGCCCAAATTGGGTAAAACACGTTAAATACTATCTCTCTGTGTTGTGTTATTTATTCTACACTTTTATTTGAGATCTGTAATATTTTCTGCATATTAGTTTCTACTGTTGCGATTCTGTAAGGGATTATTCCACATATTTTATCTCTTATTTCCTATCAAATTCCTCAATCTAATTCTACATAACCCATTTAAAATTATGGGTGGCCATCCATGCATTAATGATTATGGGATTGTAAATAGCAGTGGACTCAGGTAACTTATAAATAATCAAAAGCAATGCTAGAAATGAATGCTATCTTATTCTATTCTCATTTTGACCATAGAAGTCCCTCTTTGACTATGGTAAGGGTAAATACAAGAGAAAGTAATTATAGGTAAGGAAATACCTCTAGTTTGGCCATAATTAGGTGTTATCCCAGTCCTCTTAGGTGACCTAATGTCTGCTAATCTTTGGACTTGGTCAACATGCATGTCGACCTCATCGACTACATCTACTGAGGTCCTTTCTATCTGAATGGCTTAGAAAACATCAGAGTAATGAGAGAATTCATGGTTAAATGTTAAAAGGTTGAAGACTATGTCCCTTATTATCCTTTGATATTCATAGGAATATATGAAAGCATCCATATTTGAAGGTCATGTTTCCTCCACCATAGCTACATATTTATCTTTGTCTGTGAGGGGTTCTCTTGAATTCTGGAATCTTGAATCCTTAAAAAAATGTTGAATATGGGCTCTCATATGATTTTAAAACAATTGGTGCTTTGAAAATTGTGTTGGTTAACACACTCCTCTAGATTTCATGATCTATTAATCATGATTCTTGATCCAGTGTCCTTTGTATTAATGGTGCTTAATGTATAACTTAGTGTTTCCCTTTTTCTCTTGAGGGAAACATGTTTATCGCGCCTTACATTTACAGCTACACATTTTTCCCCTTTTGAATATGTTCCTTACACATGTGCAATTTATATTTGATCATATCCATTAGTTTAAATTGGCTCCCCTTTTGTCCACTGAAGCTTGAAGGCCATTTACATGTCATGTAGGAGGTCATGTGTAATAATAGGATTTGCTCATAATTCATGAGTGTTGAAGTTTTCCTTGACCTATCTTTTACTTTTACCTTTCTCGTGTTTATGAAGTGCAAATCCATATTAGCATGAAGTGTGAGTTGTGAGCTTAAAGCTTTCAGTCCTCACATCCTTGGAGAATTAATTTATGAATCCTTGCACTTGGGAAAATTCAAAATTGAAGTTAGTGAAGTCGCTTGTAAGTAAAAGTTTTAACTGCAAGAAAGCTTATAAGTGTAAGTGTTAGGACTAATCACTATAAATTAACCATCCAATCCAACTCATGATTTGAAAACATCTAACTCTGACATGTTGGGGTTAATCACACTAGTTGTATAGATATATATCAGATCTAAAATAAAAGCAATAAATACGGAAATAAACTCGAAGAAACAATACACAAAATATAACGTGGTTCACCCAGTGTGGGCTACGTCCACCAAGAAACAACCAATATATTATTCAAAGCTTCACATAGGATATCCAATGAATATCGTACAATCTTCCACACCTCTCCCGGATGTATAGTACTTTCTTCCTCACAAGCTTATTTTTTTCTCTCTCCAAGAATTCCTTCTTACAATTCTTCTGATTCTCACTTCTAACCCTAGATATCTAGCTTATATAAGCATATACAATCTTAGGGAACTTTAGCTATGCAATTACAACCATTAAATCACCTTTATATTAAAGGTTATATCTAATTCTCGTGACTTAAATAAAATAAATCACAAACAAGTAACCAATGTCAGTTACCCTAACAGATATCAGTTCCTACTTTCTTGAGCGACGTCAGTCCCTAGGTGATCGACAATAGTTACCCAGCCAATGTTGGTTACTGTGTATTCTAGTAAGTTAATAAAACATGCTATTTGTGAAGCAACTGAGCTCCACAACTCAACAATCTCCCACTTGGAGATAAATTATTGCATTGTACCGTACAACTCCATTCTTGGATCCTTTCCTTGGATTTTTTCTCCCTCTTCAAGTCTCAAACACCATGACCAACAGAATTGGAGTGAACCTATAAACTTCTCCTTTTCTAATGGCTTCATTATCATATATTTAGGTTTCTTATTCGTATGGATTTTCTCCAGTTTCAGCTGCCCATCCTCTAACACTTACCGTATGAAAATGATATCTCAACTGAATATGTTTCGTTCTTGAATGAAACACTGAGTTCTTTTCCAATCTACAATCGTATTGTTCCTTTCCAAACTTTTCCATGAACCTACTTATCCATATCATCTCTTTGCTAGCCTATGTAGCTACAAACATATTCATCCTCTGTAGTAGACAAGGCCACAACCTTCTGCAATCTAGAAATCCAGCTAACTGTCGTACCACCTACTATGAATACATATCCAGCGGTGCTTATCCTACCATCCAAATCTCCAACCATATTTGAATCAACATAGCAACATGAAGAAGTATCTGACCCTCCATAGCATAATTACATGTTGGATGTCCCTCTCAAATACTTGAGAATCCATTGGACTTATTTCCAATTCTCTTTACCTGGATTGACCATAAATCTGCTCACAACTCCCACTACCTGTGCAATGTCTAGTCTGTTACAAACCATAACATACATAAGACTTCTAACTGCTGAAGCATATGGAACTCATGCCATGTATTCGACCTCCTCATGTGATCTAGGGACACTGATATTTTCTCAATTTGAAGTGTCCATCCATAGGTGTACTTATAGGTTTTGAATTCTTCATATTAAATGTTTCCAAAAAACTTATTGATATAATGTTCCTGAGACAAATACAATTTCATGTTCTTTCTGTCTCTAAGAATTTTCATGCCAAGGATTTAATTTGCAAGTCCTAAATCCTTCATTGCAAATGTATGAGCTAACTTTTCTTTAAGCTCACCAATGTCCTGCATAGTAGATCTTACAATAAACATATCATCCACATACAATAAAAAAATAATATAGTTTCCATTTTCAAGATTCTTGAAATAAACACAATGGTCATATGCACATCTCATATAACCATGCTCATGCATAAAAATGTCAAATTTCATATATCATTGCCTTGGGGCTTGTTTGAGCCCATACAAGCTCTTTTTCAACCTGCACACAAGTTTCTCATTACCCTTGACTTCATATCCAAGCAGTTGCTAGCATATATATCTCTTCCTCCAAATCACCATGAAGGAAAGTTGTCTTAACATCAAGTTTCTCTAAATGTAAATCTTCTACTGCAACTAATTTTAATACACTACGTATGGAAGTCATATTTATTATAGGAGAAAATATTTCACCAAAATAAATACTTGATTTCGGTGTAAATTCTTTGACCACAAACCTTGACTTGTATCTTTTATGTCCACCCTCTTCTTCCTTAATCCTAAAAACACATTTGTTCTGTAATGTTCTTTTACTTGCTATCAACTTGACCAAATCCCATGTTAGATTTTGTTTTCAAGGAGTCCATCTCCTCATCCATGCCATGCTCCCATTGCTTGTGGGTTTCATTCTGCATTACTTATTCAAAACTCTCTGGTTTTACCACTATCAATCAATAATAAATAAGATAAGGAAGGTGTAAATCTTTTTAGATATCTACATACCCTTTGTGACCTTCTCACTAAGATCTAGGGTGCTGGAGGCTAAATCTATATGTCTTTTACATTAGTATCCTCCTCTGATAGTGACCAACGCTGAGCACCTCTTTCTGACACTAGGTTTAGCTAACCGACATCATTCACGTTCTTGTGTAGCCAACATCGGTCCTGGTGACTGACATCTGTTCTGTTCCATCGATATCGTTTCAGGATTACTGACACCAGGTACATGTAGATGCATTATTTAAAATAAAAGAATGAGTTTTCTTCCACAAATTTTCTATCTAGTTTATTTTTGGGTACCAAAATTTGATCCCTACAAATTCTCTTTTCATTTCATTCAATGTCACGACTCATAACAATCTTAGAATCTTCTAAATCCCAAAAATGAAATCTAAAATCACCAGATCTATAACCATTAAAAGCACATCTCTTGGATTTAGCATCCAACATATTTCTAATTTATTTATCAACTTGTACAAAAGCTTCTAAGCCAAATACTCTAAGAAAAGGAAAGATCTACATCTTTTCCAATCCAAGCTTCTTCTGGTATTCCACCATCTAGTGCACTTGAAGGCCCACGGTTAATTAAATAAACTGTCGTGTTTACTACTTCTGCCCAAAATTACAAGGGTAATCCAACATGTATCCTCATGATTTTTTATGTTCCATGATTGTTCTATTTCATTCTTTCAACAACACCATTTCCTATGGTTTTCTAGGAACCATTCTTTCTCTGCGTATTCCATTCATTGAACAATAATTTGTAGTACTCACCACCATTGTCAGATCTAAGGAAATTTAACTTTGAATTTGATTCATTTTATACAAGGGATTTCCATCTTTTAAAAGTCTCAAAAACATTATATTTACATTTTATACAATAAACCCATACCTTTCCTGTGGCACCATCAATGAAAGTCACATAATATTGGGATCCTCCATGAGAAGCTATCTGGGCTGGTCCCCACACATCTAAGTGCACAAAATCCATTTTTTGCTCCTTCTTTGTTGCCCAAACTTTGAGAAATCTCAATCTCTTTTTATTTCTAAATATACAATGCTCACGGAAATCAAGATTTATATCTTTCAAATCTAATAACTTACCCTCAACCTTTAAGATCTGCATTCCTTTTTGAATCATATGGCCTAGCTGATTATGCCACATGCTTGCATCTGAATCTGAAGTAGATAACACATAAAAGGAATCCGTAATACAGGTAGACCAATACAATGTTCCTACCTTCTTAACTCTTGATACAACAATATATCCCCTTGGTAACCTTCTAAGAGTTGGCTGTGAATGCAACCAGATTCACCTACTTTTCCTGCATAAGTTAGATTTCTCCTAAGGCTTAGTACATGCCTCACATATTTCAATATCCATGTATTTCCATTCTGAAATTTTATATGAACTTCTCCTTTACCATTAATATTGCATGGTTCATCATATCCTAAATAAACATGCCCAAAATTACCCTGGACATAATTTCTAAAATAACCCTTATTAGGGGTAACATGGAAAGAAGTTCCTGAATCTAAAAACCTTGATTCAATTATATTATCCAAGGAGATAATAAGGGCATCTTACATTACCTCAGAAGATGTAACATTTTCCTCTTTACCTTTCTCTGGTACATTCTCTTTGTTTTCCTTGAACCAACAATCCTTCTTTGCATGTCCTTTTTTTCCACAATCCCAACAGGTTATTCCTTTACCTTTGGATTTAGATCGACTATTATCATACTTTGATTTCCCATTATTTTTGCTCTTGGATCTCTCCTTCTGCCTTCCCCTTATTTCTACATTCAAATTATTACTAGATGATAATTTTCCTGTGTATTTCTTCATTCAGAATTATACTAACCACATCATCAAGATTTAAAATATTAGTAGCAAACATTGTATTACTAACAACCATTACCAAGATATTCCAACTATATGGAAAAGAGCATAAGAATAAAAGTGGTTTCACTTCATCATTCAAATGAAAAAATAACCCAATTTTAATTGATTTATAATAGAACATAAATAATTCAAATGACTTGATGAAGATTCACCTTCTTGCATCTTTGAATTAAATAATTTCTTCATCAAATAAACTTTATTTCAAGCACTAGGTTTTTTCATATAAATTAGCTAAATATTTCATCAACTCTACCGTGGTTGTTGCTTCGGTAATATTCAAAGCCATAGATGCTGCCATTCTCAATCTTATCGATCCTAAAGCCTTTATGTCAAGAATTTTCAATTCTTCTAATTCTCACTTCTAACCCTAGCTATCTAGATTATATAAACATATACAATCTTAGGGAACTTTAGTTATGCAATTACAACTATTAGATCAACTTTATATCAAAGGTTAGATCTAAATTCCCGTGACTTAAATAGAAGAAATCACGAATAGGTAACCGATGTCAGTTACCCTGACCAATACATGTTCCTACTTGCTTGACCGATGTCGGTCCCCAGGTGACTGATGGTGGGTTACCCAACCGACACTTTGCTGGAATACAAAGTAACTGACGTCGGTTACTTTGTATTCCAGCAAGTTAATAAAGCATGCTATTTGTGAAACAATTGAGCTCCACAACCCAACATGATGATTGTGCTTGCACATTTTATTTTTTCCCTTAAATTTGATTAAAATTTAAATATATGACGTGTCCTTAGAAAAATTGGGATGTTTCCATGTAGAAATACATATGGTCACGTGATGTAAAGTATGTTTTATCAAATTATTTATAAATATTCTTCATCATTCAATATATAAGGATCAACGATATAGGCTCTATTCCAAGATGAAGGTCTAACACACCCATATTTTAAATGGAAGTCCTTGAATATGCCTAACAAAGTGATAACTATCATCCATTTAATCAAATTTGAAAAGTGAATAAATTTAACATTTACAATGAAATACGTGAACATGATGTGCTACCACTTGCCAGATGATGTCTAACGTCCATTTAATTCTAGAAGGAATATTACACCTAATGGTTGAATAGATTCATAGAATTTATGGGCTATCAAAGACTCACAATATTCATTTTTTTTAGTACGTTTCATCTTGCATCTATTAGTGCAAAATAAGATCACCCTTGAATGGTTTGGTACTGGTGTGGGGCATTCAGCGTGATTGCACAACATGAGACCATCTCTCAAGCTGTGGGACATGCAAAACTTGAGATGGACCTCCAGAGAAAGCCGGTTCTTGCTTCCTAATCTACCTGCCACAAGCTACTCCAGTGCAAGAAGAGCCTATTCTATCCTAATCTAACCATTCCAAGGGGGCAGAGAGAGAGAGAGGGTGAAAGAGCCTACACTAAGTGGTGATACACCAGAAGAGGAAGTGGATGATCATATACCCAACTACTTGAAACAGAGAGAGGTGAGTAGAGAAGAGGGTGGATAAAACGCACCACCAGACCAGAGATATATTTCACACAAAACACCACTTTGAAACTCATTAAACACAACTCCTAGGACCTACAATAGACATCAAAATTATGCACAATATAACCTGCGATAATGAGAGGTAAGGAGAGGAAACAAAATAAGCCAAGGATGGACAGATGCATCACAGAACATATTTTATTGCTCCAAAATGTTGCACAGTGCACCATCAGTGGGCAAGAGGTAAGAAAATGCCATTACAGAGTCATGAGAGGAGGCTTCGAATCTGCATTCGACCCTAAGGAAGAAAGATAGAGGGGGGCATAAGATAAATAACGACCAACCATTTGAATGTGCCCCTTTATTACAATATATAGGAAGAATGGGAGAGAGAAGAGGGAAGAATTTGAATCTACTCTAGCGACCTTGAGACACGCATTGAACCCTATTTTTAAATCTCAACTATTAAATATCAATTCCTCCTACAAATCCGCCCACAATATGTCACTTATGGTTCCTCGGAGGGTCGAATTAAATCAAATCCGGTAGTAGAAGAGATTAGATTCTATGTTAATGGCCTGGAAGACTTTTTCCTAGTTTTCACCTACCATAGCATTCCCAAAATGATATTTTATATTCCCAGGGCATAGAGGGTGTCGAGACATTTCCAAAAATTCTTCTCTTGCTGAAATCTGATTCTCCAGTCGAAAGATATGGCCATTTGAATATTAGGGTTGCAGGGTGCAATATTTAAAGAGTCCTGCCCCTGTAGGGTCCACGTGGTGGCCTCGCGTACCTTGGAGATTTGGCCCCTACCCTTTACTCTTGAAATATTGCCATAATGACATGTGGTAGCCTCCGCGAGCTCCTTGGGGTCCCTTATATTTTTTCTGAGTCTTTTGCTTGGTGGGCCAAAAATCTGACCCTGGACACGTGGAGGCTTGGCGCTTGTTTGAGAACCTACCCCCCAATTTTACCTTTGAAATGGTGTTGTGCTAATATTTGGCACCTTCCACCAGCCTTCCTCTACTTTGACTATCCAAACCCTGACTCTGTCTCTTTTAAAAAGCTGGGAAACGTGGCAAGCCCGCACTCATTTGGGAGTTGTCTCCAGATTCTCCTTTTGAAAACGTGCCAATGAGACACGTGGAGGATTCCACTAGTTTTCTATACTTAACCAATTTTGGGCCCACTCTTCTTTTAAGATTTGTTGACCAATAGCCACGTGGAGGGTTGGTGCAAGTTTGAGTCTCCGCCTTGGGCTCCCGTCTTGGAATTGCGCCGAGCCAACACTTGGCACCTTCCACTGAGTCTTCTGTACTTAGTCTCTTTTGATGCCCGCCTTGTCTACCTTTTGACTTCTTGTTGACTATGCCCCTACTTTGGACTTGGGACATGTGGGGGTCTAGTGGTTGTTTGAGTCTGCCTCTTAGGATTTAATCTTTGGAGGTGCACTTCTTTGACACTTGGCAGGCGTCCATTGTGTCCTCCATACTTTCTCGTTTTGAGGCTTGTTCTGAGTCGTTTGAGATCCCGATGGCTTTGAACCTTCACTGTTTTTTTCCTTCGAGCCTCTGACTCCTTTAACACCACTCAGCCTCGCGCTTCGACTCTGCTATTTCATTTTAGAGCTTGCCTGAGTCTATTTGCTGGATTTGAAGAATGGATTCACTCGACAGATCCGTTTCTCGAATTTCTTTACTGCACAGGATCGTTTTATCTTTCGCAAGCCCCACCACTCCAATTTAGAGTCCCTCTGTAACTTGTTTGCAAGCTTTGAATGTGATTTCTCTAGCTTCTTCTGTGCGGGGTCGTGGATGATCCAATATTTTACCGAGGGAAAAATATGGATAACAACATCTTGATTCTTTTTATAAGTAGCATTGTATAATAAAAAAAATTCAATATTAGGGTTGAGGGTTGAGGGTTTCTAGAATCCAAAATTCCAAGCATGTCTATTTCCACAAAATCCAAAAATACAATCCCAATCCCATGCTCTTAAATTCTTAAAAACCCCTAGTTTTTATCAATGAATATCATGATATTTATGAATGTAATTTATAGAATGACCCCACAAATTAGATACACGTATGAGAATAAGGTAAATAATCCTAAGATTCAGTTAGGTTGGAAAACATAGGGGGTTGGATTGGGATGCATGATTCTCTACAAGGTTTTCACCTGCCCTAAATCTTTCATGCTTTGTGCCCAACATTACGATGGAAAAAATTAATTGTTGCAAATGGAACCAAACAAGAAATGTTGTCCATTATGGAGGAAAAAATTATTCGTCGCGTTGGGGTTTGAAAGTAAAGAATTAGGAACCATCTGCATAAACCTAGAAACAATTGCTAATGATTATCATGCCACCAATCAAGATGAAAAATACGATTTTTTGCAAAAAATAACACATGATGGAATGATACCAAAAGGGAGGCCTCCTTATCTGATTGTGATCTTTAAACTATGGGTTAGGGATACCATTTCTATGCTAGCATTTTTCCTTGGATTTGAAAGTGACGAGTAAGTGGATGGAATCCTTCTTGAAATGGTATAAACTATCCATTTTTTTACCCTAGCTTGTGCATAATTTTTTTTGGAGCACATTGCATAAACAATTATTAATAAACAAATAAGGTTATGACACTAAAACCTTTAGGTAACCTACTTGTGTTATTTATTTCTATGGCAGTTTTATGAATGGAATGTGAGAAACGAGTTTGCAATTTAGGCCTACAATGATGTTGAGGGCTAGCCAAAAGTGTTGCTTCCATTAACTGAGTGAACCCCTAAGATAATAATGCTTGATAATGGAAAATATTACAATCAATTTGTGGAATACTTTTGGGATCCACTCTATTAGGAAATTAACAAAAATTCAATGCCTGCATTGACTATGAGCTATAGAGATTTCATTCAACTAGGATCATAAATATAGTTGGTTGACTGGTACTTCATATAAGAATATATTGTGCTAAGGTTTTATGGATCAAGAACACAACCTTGAAAATTTACAATACATGTGATAGAGAGATTTTTTTCCTTGAAATATATACAGAAGATGGAAAGCACAGATAAACTGTATTTTGTTGCTCAACAAAAGGTGAGCATATTTCCTTCCTCGCCATTTTCATGCGGAGGGTTCACATTTGAGAGAAAATCATTCAATTGGGCACATGGAATTTTACAAATTTTTAAGTTTGATGTTGACTCTCACTGGAAGTATGACTCATATGAGGTGTTTAAAGCAAGAGTAGTGGTGAACAAGAACTTTGCCACTAAAATTCAACATGAAGTAAACCCCTGCTAGAAAAATTGGAAAACAAGAACTCTTGGGATGAGGTAAAAAAATTAATGGATGAAATCACTATTGAGAAAGGAATTAGTTTTCAATATAACTTTTGGGATTGCGTCCACAGAAAGAGGCAAAGAAGACAATCAAGACATACCAATATGATTTTTTTATGTAAAAGCTGTTAAAAAGTCCTCTTCTAAAAAAATACCAAAACATCTAGATGTTGCTTTGTGAAATAAAAATTGTACAAGGTTAAAAATAATTTCCTTTTGGTCTATGAGGCGGGACTTAAGAGGTTTGAAAGTTATTTCAGAATACAATTATATTCCAGAAGATGTAGTTTTCAACATATTATGGAATGAAGTGAATCCGAAAAAGGTAAGTAGTGATGATCAGTATGACTATGAAGAGGAAGTGGAACCACACACTCCCCTGTAGGGTGAGATAACTCATATAAACCAAGTTTGAATGAAAGAAAAAAACAAACATATACTACATGGGAATTTATAGTTGTAAAGATGGGTTTTACTGGTGGTGGTTTGGGTTCATCAGGATAAGGTATTTGGCTGCCACTAGAGGTACATCCTAGATGAGGTTACAATAGATTATGCATTAGATCTTGGGAGAAAGAACCATTGCGTACAAGAAATGATAGTCCAATGAATTTTTCTTTGGAGTTAAATCCTCAATATATGTTATAGCCACAAGTTGAAAATTCAAGAGGAGGAGTTGGAAAAAATATGTTGCTATTGTTGACAGTGGTAGCGATGGTAGTAGTAGCGGCAAAGGAGTTCCACAACAATAGATTATTCAAAAAATTCCAATACAGACAGCTCCTACTGCCCCAACAAGGACTCGAGAAGTTTCAAAAGACAGGGACATATATAGTTACTCTTATGCAGTGTATAATTGCCTCAAGGTAGTCAATTAGAGAAGGCAATGACACTCCTCAACAAATTATTAATCCATAAGGAAATTCCCCTAAAAATTTAAAACATCCTTCTCCATTTAAGCATTAGATTCCTCCTCAATCCTTAGGACTTGATTATGAAAGTGAGTTTTCCCACAAATTAGAAAGAGACAACAAAAACAAGAAACAAATGCTATATGCTACTGTAACTTCAAATATTTCCATAATCAAGGTATTTCTTACATATAACACAAATAAAAATACCATGGAGTACATGTACGTTTTGCCCAAATTTGAAAAACCAGATGATCAAATGGTTTGCAATGACTACAAAGTAACCACCCTTCAAATGGATTTTATTGAAATTAAAACTTGTGACAAAATAAATGGATAAAAATGGAACAATGATGTGGTATACACAACATTGCTAAAGACAGATGAAGATAAAAATAAGTTGAATAATAAAATTCAAATTTTAAAAGTAGAAGTGGAAAATGAGAAAGAAAAGAAAAATTGATAGTTAATAAGACCGGTGAGTTGAAGAAGATGATAAAATAATTTGCCTCTATGACTGTGGTCGTTGTGAATGGATAGGAATAGGTGGAATTGGAAGAAGTGAAGAAAATTTACATGAAACAAAAAGTAAGTATAATATTTTAGAATAAATTATGGGCAAATTGCAAGAGGATTTGAAGGTAGAGAAAGAAAAAGCCAAAAAATAGAAACACAGCCTAGAGGAAGAGATAAAACTAAAGGAAAAATTGTAGAAGGAAGAGAAAAAAAAAAAGAAAATATTACAAAAGGAGATGGCGAAAGCAAAAAAAGAAATACAGTCCTCCCAACACCAAACTATCCAAATTTCATAAAAAGATAGTGATTAATATGAGTGATAAAATTTGGGGGGAAATAAACTAAAAATTTGATGATTTGATTATATTGTTTGAATTCATGGATGTTATACATGGAATCTCTGAAAAAGCTCTGCAGATACGTCACTAATAGTAGAAAAGTGATGGCTTCAAGAGAGAATACAACAAGGAAAATTTTGGAAGCTATTTACAAATTCAGTGACATGGAACTGGCATTTAGAGGAATACAAAACTGGATTGATACCTTAATAAAGGAATCATCTATCATTTGGTAGTGTGTGATGCTAGGTGAAGCACATGTATTGTTGAATAAGTGTCAAACAATGTTACAAGAGTTGCATGTAAAGGTACAAGGTTTCACAAAGCTTGGTTTGCCAATGCCTTTTGACAAAACATACCAATTCATTAAGAATGATACATTCTATAAGAACATGAAGCAAGTAATGATGCAAGAGAAGAAATGAATTCTTGAGAAGGTAGATTAGAGGAAAAAAAAATTGGTTTGTCAGACCATTGATAACCTTGTCAGTAAGTTTGTATATAACAATAAATGAAAGCTCCACTCTTAGTTAGGACTTGCTAACAAAGTTACATGTTAGTCACTCTGACTTTCAAAATATTGTAATTCTGACAGGTGAAGAGTGGAACATGTTACATATGATTATGTAATTAAGAGTAATTTAATTTTGAAAATTGTTCCATTTGTTGCACTTTTCAATTTGTTTCATACATTGCATGTCTTAAGAAAGTTGAATGAGGAATAGTATTATTTTTTATTTCAATACATAGTTGTTCACAAGACAACTAACAAGCCTTTTATGTTAATGCTTTGTAAGTGTATGAGAAATATAAGTGTTTTTGAACAATGTATTTCTATTGTGAAGACTACAAATCAATGTATTTCAAGTTTTCATTCGGAAGACTACAAATCGATTAAATATTTCTACCGTATTTTTCGAAAAATGTAAATAAGGAAAAATATATTATCATAACAATCTACTGATTATTTGAATATATTATTATGAATATCTATATCACATAACCACAAATAGAAGCTTCCAATGTATTGATGGTGGATCATCTCTATCATTTGATTGACCAATTCTTTGACTTCATTGACAGTCAACTGGTGCAATAGATCCATCCCTGTCTCCAATAGGTTCATCTGCTATATTTATGACATTGTTATCATCCCTCTTCTTTCATTAACTGACTTCCATATTGTCAACTCCCTGTCATAGAGAAAGTTATTCACTTTGTACCGTGATGTGTAAACTCTCAAACAATTTTCCAATTTTTGTCAAGCTTGTTTCTTAATTTTGACTTTATAAAGGTCAAGGCGCTAAAAATTCTCATATCTTCAATTTAATCCAAAATCATTGTTTGAGCCAATGAGAAAAAATTGGTCATGGTTTCTTGCAAAATAATACTTAAACCAATTTTTCCATAGCTGGGTTATTGCTCCACACTCTAAGGGATTATCCAAACATTTGAATTGTTCAATTATTGTAGAAGTGAATTCATGGGATTGGTCAATCAAATTGTCCTATCTTAAAATGCCTAGAATATTTGTTCCATTGATATCAACAGATTTACACAAACGTTGAATCAATCTAGTTAATCTCTTATGGTAGTCTTCCTACAAAGATATTTCATTTTGGACACTATTCCAATATGCGGGATTTACTAAAGTCATTCTTCAACTAAAGCATCCCTACTAAAGCACTCCCTTATTTCTTCTAGTAGGGAAGCTGCAGGGGCTCAATTATTGATGATTGTTCTTGCATCCCCTATTTTCTTACACCTACTCGAGCTTCAAATTGAAAAGGGGGGCTATAAACTTGTCTAAGGAGCAAACATTGTAACGTGAAACCTATTGGAGTTTCCCCAATTTTACTTTTGGCCCCTTTAAGCACAAATTGTACTCACATGTGTATTATGAGTGAGATTGGGATGACAAAGTGGAGCAAATATAACATATATTGTTTGGTTAGGAGCAATTTAAGTCTTGGAATAGTGTGGGACATGTAGGTATTTAATTCCTACCTTTTTATTTACAATTTTCCATTCATGTCTTCCCCTCATCTAAAAAATTAAATGTCGTCCGCTCGAAAACCTTGACACCAAAAAATAACATAAATAGAAAATCCCATTTTATGGTAGTCACCGTGTTGTTGCCACCGGACTACCCCTGGCGCATGATTCATAAGATCTGATCAAACATGGTTGGTTGCACATCTCTTTCTTTCCTGCAATTTCTCGAGCTTAAAACTGAAAGGGGTGCCACAAAGTGCTATAAGAAGGAATCATTGCATGTGGGTTTCAAGCCTCAAACCTATTGGATTTTGCACTCACGTGAATATTTCAAGTGAGATTGAGATGATAATATGAAGCCAAAATAGCAGATACTATTTTGGCAGCAACAATCAGAGCCATGTAATAGGTGTGGGACATGCTAGTATTTAATTCCCGCCTTTTATTTGTAACTTTCCATTCATTTCTTCGTCTTATCCAACAAATTAAACATTGTCGAATTGAAAACCTTGACATTAATGGTCATTGACGGATGATGCCTTGAAGATTGTTGATGATGGAGACCCTAATCGTTACCCTAATAGCTAGATAGAAACCCCAATCGTACATGTCCATAAAATCACTACCTTGGGAGGGCAGGTCTACTCCACGTATCCCTATCTCTTAAGTTTCCTGCGAGTCATGCAAACAATTTCCCCTTACATTTATGTTTGTTCAAACTACCCAATAAACCCAAGGGCTGAAATTGTAAACAAAAACTATTGATAGATCGACACTACTAATCGTCTACATCTTGCTTTCCGAGATATCTCCAAAATATGATGCCTCAATGATTTGCACATTGTTCACCTTTTTTCCTTCAAATAATTGTCAAACATGACATATGGTTGTTCGAGAGCAGAAATTCACACTTGTTCCCCTTTGCACTTTCTCCGCTCTTCGACTTTTACACCCTCAAATTCTTTCTTCATTGTTACTCTTCTTCTCCCAATATTTCGCTCCCTCCACATTAACTTATTTGATGTATCCCATTCACCATTTCTATTGTATACTTTACATATGATTGCTAGTACCACTAGTTCAAATTAATTTGAACAATTTTCTATCTAATAATACAATATTAGATACTTTATATAAGATTTTAGTTTTATTTGTCCTAAAAACATTTATGACAATTTGTTTTTTTTGTGAAAATTGTGTGGGATGAGAAGGCAACGCATTTGTATCAAGTTTACTTATGTTATAAAGGAAGAAACCCTTAAAAATGTTCAAACCCGCCACGTGAATAAATTTAGGATTGCCCTTGACAAAACACGTAGACAAATAATCCCTCGTTGAATAGGTAATGCGCCGACAAAACAATAATTTAGATTTTATTGAAAAAAGGTACCCACACGTGGTTAGGCGGTGCCGACATGGCCACCAAATATTATGTATTTGGAGACATATTTGATTGCCGCGGAGGTAGATAGCCTATGGTGGGAAAGTTTGTTAGTGGAAAATGAATGTTAAGGCCCACCATAGGCGTGGGTTTGTTGGTAGGAGGCTCTACACCATGTGGTGGGATTTTCTCATAGGAAACTCTATTGTGGGTATGAATCACATATAATAGATAATATTGTCTTTCCTATAAATTATAGATTTCTTTCTGGTAAGTGTCGAGATGTGGACAATATTTATTCCACCAAATCTGCTTATTACTTCAATTCAACCTCTATTTTTATATTGTTGAAGTCTTGGCTCTTAGAAACAAATAATATATGAAAGTAAATCTCTAATATGTCTAGTAATGTTATTTAAGTTTAACAAAAGTAATATATTTATTTTTAATTTGTACATTATAGCTCAATTTTTTTATTAAAAAAATATGGAAGAAAGTGTTACCCTTTGTTGATTTATGCATGCTTAGCACACTTATACATATATAGTTACTTTGGTTAAAATTGAGTGAAATTCAATTTTCAGTTAATTTTCGGACTACCATTATTTTCTTGCATCTCTTAAACAACTTCTATACGATATTTTTATACCTTTGGCCTCCTATCAAGACCATATTGTATAGCCTTGGAAGAGCAAGTGCTATATAACAATCATTTTGCACCCTCCTTACAATTATTATGACACCTTCCATAGATGTTTCATGTTGCACACAGTTCGTTTTTCATGTCACCATGCCTCTTTCTTCATTCAGGGTTTAATAGTATACAACAATTGATATTAAATCAATATTTTGACATAGAACATCTTAAATGAAATTATAGGTGAAATGGTGGAGACAACATGTTTATGGCAGACAAGTTACAAGTTCAAGTCTCAATTTTTTATGCAACGAATGTTCTTTTTTTCTTGTTCGGAAACAATAAGAAAATGCATTCATTTATTTCCTTGCCAAGATACTGGGAGGGTAGATGCACAAAATTAGGGGTCAAATTTGTGGCCAATTTGTCCATTGTATACAAAGTATGTGCGCCCTTCGAAAAATTGTGTACGCCCTTTATAAATTTCTTACCAAACCTATTTTGAATAGGTGTGGGTGGTGTGAAGAAAAATTATATACACTCTATTGCACTATAGAGGGCATACACCCTTTTACAATGATAAAGGGCGTACACCCTTTGTAGTTAATAAAACAAAACAAAAAAACATTCCTACAATATAGAAACCTATGAGTTGAAGGATTGGAACTTGGAGGTCAAATCTAAATCTTGCACGTACACCCTTTATAAAACATTGTCCCCAATTCTACTTCATCCTGCATACGTGCCAACATGTGTCTCCCATGAGGTGCAAGGTGAGTTTAATTTCTCAATTTAGTTTTGTTAATTTGTTTTTTTTTTAAATTAGGGGTTTTGAAATAGAAAGTAACTGTTTTTAATTTTATTTTTCGTAAATATATGTTAATGGAGGCATTGTTTGAAAGAAAATGTGGGGAGGAATGCTGAAAATGTTGATAATCCACAAGAAAACCCACCTGAAAACCCTATAAATCCACAAGCGGTCCTGTAGACACGAAGAAGAGGAATTATTACAACAATATAATGACAAACCAACAACAATTGAAAATAATCATAAATAGTTCAAGCGTGATTCCTCAACTAATAATGCATGTAATTCTCTTTACAAATATGTTGGAAAGTGTTTACAACAAAGTAAAAAATGTTTTAGGGTAATTATATTTAATTGCAAAGTGAAAGGGATGCATGCAAATAATTATATGTTGATGGATTATCATATGATGCCATAAAAGGCATGAAAATATCAAAACAATAATTTTTTTCTTTGTTTCTGTAAGCTTGGAAGCAATGATCCACCACCAATGAGTAGGAAACATATTAGACATTGATTGGTGTATCCATGAAAGAAATGAAAAACAACTTGGGAATAGGTGGTGGATGTAGTCTTTGATGAAGCCTCTATGTGACAACGAATAATGAGGTTCCGTTGTATTTTTTTACGAAAAACTATATTGTGAGTTTTTGCTTAATAAGAAATCCAAATTATTTTGATTTTAGAGCATCTTAGGGAAGAGGGAAGTGGGTCATCATATGAGAGACTTGAGTGTTAGGTGAGATCAAAATGTATAAAAGTCGTCCCTTGAGAGGTAGGAAGAAGCACATACATTGTTGCCATCCATAGTGAAATTAATCGTCACGATGCACAGTAGGAGACCATTCAGAAACTTCCCAATATAAAATATACATTGATTTCCCATGGGAGGCATACTGAGGGTACACATAGTTCTCATACTATAGGGGTTATAGGTGGTAGTGCGATTCGTAGTGCCCCTCATAGTTTTGATGGTTCAGGTCGGTGTGCATCTGGCTATTTAGGTGGTGGCATAGGTAATGTGTCATTACATTTTTTTGCATCAGGTGTATATGTTATAGGAGGATGTGTGCCATACCATCTACATGGAATACATCTATAGAGCATGCACGTTAGTTTTTAGAACCTGATGATACCACTTTGCGGTACTCTACATAACTATTATATGCCATTTATAGTTACTCCACCATCTAGGGATGTTACGCAAAGAGATGTACATGACTGTCCATGTATCCCCTCTAGTTAGCTAGAGTAGTCGAGGGCAGTACCTAAGTGATATACTAGAGGACATAACTATTTCTGATTACTTATTCACATAGGTAATTAATCATAATTTTTTATATCGAAGTAATAATAAATTTGTCTTAATATATACGATTACAAGTAATTGATTCATAATTCAGAATTCATTCTTTTTTATTTATTGTATAGTTGATGGCGGAGGCCATGGCCACCTCTCCGAGATTAGATTTTATTATTGCAACATAAGTTAGTATTGCAAATGCATATATGCAAGTACATTTTCAAAATTGATTGAGGTATTGCTAAGTTATTTATTGTCTATTGATGTTGGTAGATTGCTAGCTCTATTTGTAAATGTAAATAGTAACATGTTTGGTTTGTTGCATTGTATAGCCAAAAATAGAGAAACATATTGAGGAGGGATGTTTCCTATAACCTCGATTTCTACCCCAAAAAAGTTACATGTTGTATACTCGAGCGGTGAGAACACATATAGTTTAATTGTAATTTATTATTTCAAACAATGTTACTTTAAACTTCATTTGTACTTACAATTTTTATGAATATATTTAATCCTATATGCACTCTTATACTCTACAAGATTCACCAGTTGTGTACTCGAGGTCTCCTAGAGTGAAGAAAACCTTTTGTTGGTCCTGATGCTCCCTCCCATCCACAATCACAACTCTTTGGAGAGGTTGTTTTAGAGACATTTGTTTCTAACAACTGTTGTGGATGCAACATCAAACAGGTATAATAAAGTTTTTAATTTAGGAACTTAAATCATCATTTTATATTTGTAATTTATTTATATATTTGTTTTAAATTATAAATTATATCATTAATGATTGCATATGAATGTTTCCACAACCGAGGATGTGTCTACCACACCACATTTGACCTAAGAAGCCAAGTGAGATGTGATAAAATGCTTGCATAATAGAGGTATAGATTCAATGAAATGTATATAAACTTGATTAGTTTTACATGCTTTAATTTGAAAAATATAATGTTTTTATTTTTCATACATGTAGGCAAAAAGGAAGAGAGGAGGGTCTCTCCTTGTTTGTTGAGATTGAACACCCCTAGATTCTACATCTAGGGCGAAGAGGGGAAATTTATTTAGTGACTCTTGAGGAGCCAAATAAATAGTTATAGATCTAGTTGTAGTGATGTACAAAGATATGCATGTAGGGTCTATTTTGTAGTGTTAAAGAGCAATATGGCCCATTTTGTATGCCTACATGGCTCATGTTGTATGTTAATGAATAACTTTTGTATGTTTTTATGGCATATGATATATATAAATATAACATGTTTGACTTAATTTTCATATGTATGTAAATAAAATTATAATTCATGTATTCCATTTTACATTCTACGTATCTATTAAATGTTTAATTTCATATTTAAATTAGTGCTTACTTGTTTTGAAAAGAAAATTTTATTGAAGCAGATTGAGTTCATATGCAAAATCAACCAGTCTTTAATTCATTTTCAAATAAACAATCACTACAAATTAGAAAGTGATTTTTTATAAACTTACACCACATGGCAAACCATTTAATTGAATTTGTCAACAAGAATATGATTCTCACTTGGTAGTTGGTGTATTAATTGTTTTTTGAAAAAAAGGGGGTAGTATTATACATTGAATTGATATAAACTAATTTTACAACCAAAAAAAGAAAAACTAGAGGATAATTTATATAAGAAGGGTATGTATATGACAAGTAAGCTTATAAATTTGCTTGAGAGCATGACTTCAACATGCTAAAATTTTGTAAGTTACTTGCCATACAACTAGATTGGTGTTTTGGTGTGGACCTACATTAAAAATTTAGTTGACTAGAAGATTGCATATTATACCATAGGAAGGGCATTTCCAATTCCAAAATGATGTTAGTTGACCCCATGGGATCAAATTGCACTCAGGAAGGGTACATGTGTTTTCCATGAAAGTATTATACCTCTACTTGAGAGTGACCTCAATACATCAATTTTTTATAAGTTCCTTGCCATCATGCACCTTGTTTGGTGTTTAGGTGTGGGCCTACATTGAGAAATTTAGTTGATTGAAGATCAAATTTACATGAGAATATGCATGCCAATTCTAAAAAATAGTTAGTTAATCCAATATTGAATTACATTTAGGAAGGGTATGTGTATGCCAAGATAAGGTTATAAATACCTTTGCTTGAAGAGTGACTAGAACATGCCAAATTTTTGTAAGTCCCTTGCTATGCACCTCATTTGGTGTTTTGACATGGACCTACATCAATAGTTTAGTTTGATGGATGATAAAATTTGCATATGGGAGTGTACATTCCAATTCTAAAAAAAATTAGTTAATCCAAGATATTAAATTACATTTAGGAAAGGGTATGTGTATGCCAAATAATCTTATACCTTCTGCTTGAGAGTGACTTCAACAAATCAATTTTTAATAAGTGCCTTTCCATACACCTCATTTAGTTGTTTTGGTATGGACCTACATTCATAATTTAGTTTAATAGAGATAAAATTTATGTAGAAAGTGCATGCCAATGCAAAAAAATCGTAAACATTCACAACTTATGTCTCCACTTGTAATCAAAACCTTATTAAGGAACAACATTTAAAATGTTAAGAAATCTTAAACCTGTCCACTTAAAAGAGGCCATAATATGTCACAAAAAGTGTAAGTGACTTGTGAAGTACAAAATGTTAGATGTTTTGGCATGGACTTACATGTTACAACTTCATTAATATAAGATCAAATTGCAATCAAGAAGGGTATTTGTATGCAAATCAAGATTTTATCTCTTCTTGAGAGTGACCAACAAAATGTAAAAATTTTGTAGGTCATCTTGCCATGTATCTGGCTGAGGTTGTTATACATAAAAAAAGTGTAAGTGGTAAGTCAATTTAATTCAAGATCAATTTTTTTTGCTCTCTAGGATCTTAAGAGACATTTTTCCTAACCAATGTACCCATGGGAAGTAGCTAGGATGGTCTTGGGACAATAAAAAGACACCTATGATAGTGTCTACCAACCCACTCAAACATGTTTGGCATGCTGTCAGTTCAGTTCCATGAGGTGTCTGTTTGTAAAATATCACCTTGAACACCCTAACAATGGCTCAAACTAACACTTTATGGTGCATCACATGTTCGTTGCCACCGTGAGAAAAATAGAAATGGATCTAAGAGAAAATCAAGAGAGGAATTTATAAATGGACCTAAAAATGCTAAGCTGTTGGTTCATATGTGATGTTCGTAGATGCTATTTCCTTTGCGATAACTTTCCTCATTAAAATATGACATTTTTTTACGCTCACAGGATCGTAAGAGACATCACTCTTACTAATGTAGTCAGGAAGGATGCCAAGATGGATTGGGAAGAAAAAATATGCCTATTGATAGTCATATATCAACCCACCTAGATGTGTGGGAGCTTTGTTAGTTTGGTGACACTAGATGAAATTGTTTACAAAATATCACCTTGAACACCCTAACACTGACTAAAAATGATGCTTTTTAACATGTGTTGTGTTCGCTACCACCGTGAAAAAAACCACTAGAATCAGATATAAGATTGAGACCAAGATATGATTTTTTAGAATGTACCCAACGATGAGCTAAGTTTATACTAGATATTCCTTAGGTTCCATGATTTGTGAGAACTTTCCCATCAAAGTTTGACATTTTTGTGCTCTTAGGGTAATCTAAAGAGCCATGTTGCTTGATCAAGGTAGTAGAGAACGGACCAAGATGGTTAGAAAACAGAAACGATGCCTCCTATAGCATATACTAGCCTTCCCAGATGCATGTTTGAACTACTGGTTTTGTGCCACGTAAAGTACCATTTACAAAATATCAACCATGGACATGCTAACATTGACTCTAATTGAATTTTTTTGGTGCGTTGTATCTCAATGCCACCTTGAAGAAACCAATAGTTGAGATCGAAGAAAAAGTGATATAATAATTTTGTAGATGGATGTGACTTCAAGATGTAGGTTTAGATGAGATGTTTCCATAGGTGCTATGAGTTTGTGAGAACGAACTTGTAAAATTTTGACAATATTTTCACTCTTATGGCTCTTAAGAGCCATGTCACCTGATTAATGTAGTCCGGAAAGGACCAATATGGTTGGGTAGAAAAATATATTCCTTCGATAGAATATCTACTAGCCTTCTCATACATGTGTGAATTGTTAGTTTGGTACTGTTAGGTTCTATTTGTAAAATATCACCTTGAACACCCTAACATTGACTTAAACTGACGCTTTCTAGTGCGTTGCATGTCATTGCTACCACTGCAGAAAAATGGACCATAGAGCTGAGAGATAGATCGAAGAGAGTATTTTGTAGAGGGAACTAATTATAAGATATGTAAGTTTATACGCTAGATATTCCCAGGTTCTTATGGTTTGTTAGAACTTTCCTGTGAAAGTTTGAAAATTTTTTTGCTCTTAGGGATCTTAAGAGCCGTCGTGTGGCCGAGAAGGACCATGATGGTTTGGTAGTAAAATTATGCCTTTGATGGCATATACCATCCAACCTAGATGTGTAGCAACTACTAGTTTGGTGTTATGAGGTGAATTTTTCAAAATATCTCCCTGAACATCCTAACACTAACTCAAAATAATACATTTTGGCATGCTGCATTTGTTAGCCCTGTGAGAAAACCAACTAGAGATGAGAGAAGATGAGAGATAATTCTGTAGATAAATTCAACACCAAGCCATAGATTCAAACAAGATGTTCCTTGGTACCACGGGTTGTGAGAAATTATCCGTCAAAATATTAAAATATTTTACTCTTAGGGCTCTCGCAAGGACAATTTTTAGATTACTTGGTATAAACATGCCCTTCCTAGATAGGGTTCAATCTCATGTCATATTTTTTGTGAATGTAATTCCACACCAAAACACCAAAATAGGTGTTTATCAAATCACATACTAATTATTGACATATTTCATCCTATTCTAATGAAAGGTTTGATATTTCTCTCCATAGACATGCCCTTCTTGGGTAGGGTTCAATCCAGGATCAACTAACTTGTGAATGTACATCCGCACAAAAAAACAAACCAAGTACTCGGTGAATTTTCAACATATTTCAACCTCTCTCGAGGATAGGTTTGATATTACCTAGCATAAAAATGTATTTCTTGTGTAGGGTTCAATCTTACATCAAATAACTTGTAAATATAATTCCACTCCGAAATTCCAAATCGAGTTCTTGGTGAGTTAATAGTTTTTTACAGATATTAAGCTCTCGCAAGGAGAAGTTTGAGATTTATTGGAATAAGTCACATGAACTTTGCACATAGGGTTCAATGTTGGATCAACTAATTTGTAAATGTGATTCCATGCCAAAACACCAAACTAGGTGCTTGATGAGACAATTACTAATTTTTGACACATTTCAACCTCTCACAAGGAAAAGTTTTAGATAGATTGACATTACATTCCCTTCTTGAGTAGGGTTCAATCTTAGGTTAGCTAACTTGTAAATGTAAGTCCATTCCAAAACACCAAATGTGTACTAGGTGAGTCACTTACTAATTCTTAACATATTTTGACCTCTCCTAAGGAGAGGTTTGAGATTATTTTGTATAGATATGCCCTTTTTAGGTAGGGTTCAACCTCAGGTTAGATAACTTGTGAATTTAAGTCTTATTACAAAACACCAAACCATGTTCTTTATGAATTTTCAACTTATTTTGAGCTCTCTCAAGGATAAACTTAATACTTTCATGGTATAGACATTCCCCTTCATAGGTAGGGTTCAATCTTGAGTCAACTAATGTATGAATGTACGTCTATGCCAAAACACCAAACTGGGTGCTTAGTGTGCCACTTACTATTTTTTGATGTATTTTAACCTCTCAAAAGGAGATGTTTGAGATTACTTGGCATAGGTCACATTCCCTTCCTAGGTAGGGTTCAATCTAAAGATAGATAATTTATGAATGTATCTCCATGCCAAAATAAAAACCAAGTATTTGGTGAGTCACTAATTCTTGAATTATTTCAACCCTCTCTCAAGAAGAGGTTTGATATTTCTTTGCATAGACATGGCCTTCCCAAGTAGGCATCAATCTCAAGTTAGCTAGATCTTGTGAATGTAAAGCCACACCAAGAAAATAAAATGGGTGATTTCTGAGTCACTTACTATTTTTATGCATTTTAACCTCTCTCAAGGAGAGGTTTGAGATTGCTTTGCATAAACACGCCCTTAATAGGTAGATTTCAACCATAAGTCAACTAACTTGTGAATGTAAGTCCATTCAAAACACAAAACTAGGTGCTTGGTGAGTCATGTATTGATTTATAACATATTTTAACATCTCTCAATCAGAGGTTTAATATTTCTTGGCATAGACATTCCCTTCTTGTGCATGGTTAAATATATGTTAAGATATCTTGAAAATGGAAGTCCACACCAATGAATACACTAGGTGTTTGGTGACGTTTTTCCATATTTTAACTTTTTTGAAGGAGAGGTTTGATATTTCTTTCTATATAATTGATTTAAGTTAACCTTATTAGTTCAGAAAATAAAATTAATTCAAAACTAACCTTGCTAAGTCATTCCAGTAAACCTTCTAGATCGACTCTCACTTTAAGTCTTTCAAGCATCGGTTCATGATTTTCTTCATGGACTTTACATAAATCTTTGTTGTAAGGTTTTCCTCAAATTTTAATAAAATTAATATTTTAAAAAATAACTAAATTTTAATAGCGAAGTTTCCTAATATGGGTTTCATAGTTCTCAAATAACCATTATGTACATTTTTACGAGGGTTTATTTAAACCAATTTCCTGTGATAACGACAGATCTAGTAGGATAAACTAGGTCTTCCCAATCTATGACACTTTTAGTTTATTTATGTTTTGACTCTACACATTGACAAAGATAGTAATATGTACTTGTACGACAGAAAAGTGACATGCGAGGATGATAATCGGCAAGTGACCTTCCCCACACCTGACCTCCCAAGGTCGTGCCGGGACATCCAGTGGTTTGAAATGCAGGTGACTTAGATGAAGTCATAGCCAGGATTATGGTTAGTTTTCTACTATAGAAAAGCTACATGCGAGGATGAGAATTCGGCAAGCAACTTTCCTAAAGTTAACTATGGGAGGATCAGTGACTAAGATATGGCAGTGTGATCTCCTGGTAGCTGGAATGAGAAAGGGGAGATTTAGAGGCTATGAACGGGTAGCGTAAATTCCCTATGGTTTATCCTCCTAACTAGAATTTAAGTGTTTAATCTAGTTTTGAAGTCTCTGAATTAACTGAAAATAACAATTTATACTACTACTGAAAAGGAAACTACTCTAAAAAATATGATTGAAACATTATAATTACGAACAACAATTAAACTACTTTTATACTAAAACTAAACAAGAGAGATAACCCGGTGTGGTTATTCACCTGTGTAGATGTGTGAATCTAGATAAAAGATAGCTAATTAACTTAATTGAAAACCTTCAATCTTAGCTCAGAAGTGAGGAACAAATCATAGCTTCTCAGAAACTATCATTCCCCACAAATTCCTTGGAAATATTGAAATTGATCTTAACTAAAATAAAATTATTCACTACTCTATTTGATACGTTTGTAACTAGAACTTTGATAGCTCAAACTTGGCATTTACAGAACAGTGGAAAATCTAGTTGTGTGTGACTTTGTCCCCTCAGTGTGATCTTCTTGTTTCCTTCGTATTCTCTTGAACCCAGAAAAGCATGTATATGCTAGTATCAACAGGATAAGGAACTTGAACAATGACAGCTTTGGATATAGACCAATTACAATGCGAGTAAGAGAGAGATAGTGCAAGTGAAAAAAGCTTGACTATGTAATTCCTAGTGGGATTTATTGCGGGAATACAACACAAATGTGCCAAGAGTCTTAGAATCTATCCTTGTGACAAAACAAAACCTGTAACTCTAAATGGATTCTAATCTAGAAATGGAACTATTCTATGCTAAATTGATTGTATGGAACAACAATGGAATAAGATGAAACAAGAAGATTGAATGACTTCTAAACAACAAAGGAAAGCTAAAATTGATGCAAAACATGAAAGTAGTGGAACTCTAAGTAAGAAATTCAAAGACTGAATGATTAAACAGAGAAGGAGAGGGGCCATTTGTTTGAAAACAAGCTGGTTATTTATAGCAAATGCATTTACTAAAGGGTATCTCCCAATTGAACTCTTTTACTATAAACAAAGGGAAAACACTATTCATAGGGTAGCCAAAACATAAATTTAAAGCAAAGTAGATAAAGAATGCGGGTAGAAATTGAAGATTTACGTTTGACGTGATTGTCATAACTTTCTGGAAACGTGAACAGGACCGTTGCCCTGTCCTAGGCGGCGGTCACGGGACCACCACCCAGGCAAGGCGGCAGTCTCGTCACTGAAGACCAAAATGCAAGGAAAAAAGGGGGGAAGAGTAAAAAAAAAAGCATTTGGAGGCCTAGTGAGGCATATGGGATACAAACGTATACTTGGTGAGCTTTTCTAGATCTCGAACACCTTGCGAGGAGACCTGTATCATCATTGGGGTATGTGTAACATCTTTCTGGCGGTGCTGTACCCTACAATTTTGGGTATGTACATATTTCCCCCTTGGAAAAGTGTCTTAGCCATGAAGAGGCATAAAACTGTGGATCCGAGTATGTCGGTCCTGAAATGGGGAGTTTAGGAGTTATACCTGACACGCCCGTGTGTCGGAAATTCGTCATCCAAAATCCCGCTATCTGCAAAATGAAAAAAAGGGACTCAAGTGTAGATAGATAAAATAAATTGAGAAATAACAAAATTGATATGAAATGAGGACTTACCATCTGTGCGGGGTTTAGAACTTACCTCTGTCGACGCTCTGACCCTACGAAAGATATTCAAAATCAATTTTAAAAGCTATATATATATATATATATATATATATAATGAACTCATTTTACTATCCCTTTGCACGGATTAATTTGATAGTTTTTGAGCTCTCGGACCCACGGTGATGGTTTTCGATGAGAGTATAGTCAAAACATTCGTGGTGAGATAACGATCATGCCTCTGAGAGTGGAACATCAACCCGCAAAGTCTCAAGTTAGTTCTTCTCAATTTATTGTTTTTGAACCTAAAATGTGGAAATGATGAAATCTTTGTCTTGGGGGGGGGGTATTTTTGAAAATATTAGTTTTAAATGAGTCTCTAAGGGGGCGCCCATAGGGTAGGTCCTTATTTTGGTTAAAATGGCATCTTTTGCTTGTTTTTAGGCATTTTTAGGGCTTTTGAGCCGTTTGCGTTTTCGAGACTAGACCGCCGCCTTGCACAAGGCGGTGGTTACGGGACCGCCGCCTTAGAAGGTGGCAATTACGGAATTGCCACTCTACACAGGGTGGCTGTTCGTGACAGAAAGTAAAAACAATGCTTTGCTTTACTTATTTTTGCATTTTTAGCACTTTTACATGTTTTTGATACTTTTTCAAATCGGATTTTGATACTAAATTACTCCTTTTTTGTGTATTTGGGTGTATGTAGAAGGAGGAGTATATTAGATGGAGCCGAGAGAGGGATTGTGATTGGCTCCTAGTAGTATTAGAGGCATTCACTCAGGAAGAGTGCGATACTCTTCAGAGGGCTGGCATTTGGAGGATTACACTGGTCCCTCACGTTGCACCTGTTAGTCACATACTATGTGACTTATTTTCATACAGGGATACGGATCAGAACACCTTCTGATTGCCAGGAGTTAGGGGTGAGTGGACCATCACCCTGGAGGATGTTTACCATATACTGGGGGTTCCGATCCTTGGGAGGCGGTTGTCTCTTAAGACAGTAGTATCGAGATCTCAAGTGGTTCAGTGGGCCACATACATGGGGGATGCAGTTGTTTCGATGGGGTCAAAGAAGGGGGTGAGGATCCACTCCATTGTTGAGAAAGAAATTCCTATTCTCCGCAAGGCCATCATGGGAATCCTTGCTTCAAGATTGATTGGGGACAAGGGACGAGACACTCTCTTATATTGTTGGGCCCCCGTTATTGCAAAGATTGAGGGTCATGGACGTGTTTACGCTTGGGGAGAAGACATCCTCGGGACCACCTACCATGATTTATACAGGGTGGTATAACTATAGGGGCAGTCACTGAGCCACCCCACTCTTGTCATGAGTTGGGTGTATGAGCATATCACTCCGTATGGGAGAGGTGTAGAGGTGGAGGATCCCGGGGCCGTCAGGGCAGCGAGGTGGACAGGGATGATCATTCTTAGAGTGCCTCACCAGCCAGTGGCTTCTTTGACCACTTCAGACATGGAGGCCACTCCTTATCAGGCCATGGCAGGGTTATGGGGAGAGGATACTGTCATATTGATTACTTGTCAGACTACTAGTCAATTGGTAGTGGGGAGTTGGAGATCCACCCCTTTGACAGAGTACCACAAAAGTTTGGCCTCCCCTATATTGACATGCTTCCTCTAGCAGGGCTAGTGTATAGACCTATTCATGAGGCTTGGGGAGGTCCTAAAGGTCGGGGTTGGACTATTGTTACCCCTATTGTTCCTATCATGGCCAGGAGGGTGGTACGTGATCAAGGGGGAGATGGTGCTCCTCAAGCACCTTTACTTCAGATTGCCACCGGTCTCACCCATAGTAGCGATGAGCCCATTGACGTGGACTCCGAGTTTGAGGAGTTAACTGGGGGAGAGACAAAGGAGGAGACAGAGGAGATGGAGATAGGAGGGATGGGCGGGGAGGATGATAGTGATTCCAAGTGGCATGACACTCAGGATATCCTATGGGCTGAGAGGGCAGAGCGGAGTGCAGAGAGGGTGACTCTGGTCTCAGAGGGGTTTCTCTCTTAGGATTTAGGGGGAGATGGAGAGTCTGTCGTAGGCCATCACATTACCTTAGATGTGGGAGAGAGATGCCATTCAGCAGCAGCATCAGTGGCAGGTGCGGATCCTAGAGATCCTTCCTGGAGGCCCGGAGATCCGAGTGAGTTGTCACTCGTTTCTTGACTTTGTTTTAGTTAGAATTGTCTTAGTTGTTATTTCTTTTTGTTTCATTTATTCTTGGTTTTATTTGTGATTATTTTCTAACTTGTTTTCTCCTTTATTTGCAGTGACTACTGATGAGTGGTAAGACTTGATTCGCCGAGTATGCACAAATACCTTGTTGCTCCCCTTGAATAAGACTCGTGCTGAGATTTCTATGGACGTGGGGGAGCCTTCAGCGGCGCCGTAGGCACACCGATGTTTTCACCTCTATCTGGCATGCAGCGAAGATCATGACTTCTATATGTGCTGAGGTAGCTGGATATAGGATGGCCCGAGCGCTTGATGAGGAGGAGTCATTCTCATAGTGAAGATGGCAGCTACTAGCCGTGACAACGAGACCTCAGTGCACTTCGGAGCGCCAGTGCATAGCTGGAGTCCTAGACGTGGTCATGCAAACGTTCTTTCTGAGGGATCCCAATAAGGGATTGAGAGGCCATTTCTGTAGTGTTTTATCAGGATATATATATGAGTGTTTTTGTACTTTTTGGGCTCATTGAGCATGTTTTGACCATGCCCTAGTGCATGATGGCATTATATATAAAAATTGATATATATATATATATATATATATATATATATATATCTTTTTGGATCTAGACTTTTGGTGCCTAGAATTTTGTGACTTGTTTCCACATGTATACTAGATTTTTTTAGAATATTTACTTTCATGCTTTTTCAATATGTATGCAATGGATGAAAAATGATAACAAAATGTTGAGTAGAATGCTTCTCTTTTTTTATGCTTTTGTAATGCTGATATGTGATGATTAACACATTGTAGTATTGAACTTTCGACCTCTTTGGGCATTATCTGTGATTTCTTCTTATGTTGGAAAAACATGATGAATGTATAGTGATAAAGAGATGAATTTTCCCCATTCCTAACTCCACGCAACCAATAAGATGCGAGGGCAAAACACCAAGATTTAGGAAGGGTACAGATTGTATGAGTTTGACTGAATGGAATGATGAGAGATAGACAAACCAGTGACAGAAACCAAACTTAGACCTACACACTTACCCTACTCAAAACTACCCACCCAAGCTTAGAAGGTCACTTACTTTCCAATTTATCTAGACTTAGATTTATAAATGGCAACCTAGTTGACAAAATTTGGTTTTGAGGAATTCGATCTCTTTTGGAGTTTGGACATTTGTTTTCTCTTAATATAATTTGATTTGTGCTTCCAGCATACCAAGATTTGTTAATTTGTGTGAATGGACCCCCCACATCCTACCTCATGCTACTAGTAAGAAGCATGGGTTTGTCACCAAAGGCAGGATATAGGTGAGTAAGGGCACTTATTTCCTTTCCCAACTTCACACCACTAGTAAGAGATGCAGGCTTATCACCGAAGGTTGATGGGGCAAAGAAGTGTGTAAAATAAAATATTCTGTTTGCTTGGTGCCTTTGATTCCATTTGATTTTGAATTTTCTGACCTGTAACTTTGGGATATCCTTTCTTTCAAAGAGACTTAAGAGGGATAGATGTGACACCAAGAAGCTTCTAGAACAGACCGTAGGTAAGGACAACTTCACCTAGTAGAAAGAAAGAGAAAAACCAAGTATGCAGGCCTTGGTATGGTTTTCGTCAGTTCTGGTCTGTCAAACTTGATGAGAAGATTTGAAAATACTTGATGATGTTTGAAGAGATGTGATTTGAATGCTTTTGCCAATATTTTCAAAAATTTGTAATAGAATTGCTAAAGAGTAAGCTCCTTGACTACAATTTTTATGGAATGAGTGGACAAAATGAAACAACTAAATTACTAATGCAATGTAGGTAGCTATAATGTACAAGTGGTGATTCTAGATGATCTTATGCGTAAAACCGTTTAAGATGCAAGGAATTGATAGTTTCAACTGAATTCCTCACCTTTTAGTGTGTGCATAAGAGATATGCAACCGTTTCTGTAGTCCTTCATGACTCAGTATGGGCCCAACCACTTGGGCCGAAACTTCCTTCCTTCATCGGTTTTCTTATCAATCCGGTTGTCTAGCCTTAGAACTAGATCTCTCCTCATATATTTCTCGCTCATAGACCTTTTTTTTTTATACTACCCAGAAACATCCGATCAGCATAGGCTATGTGCCATTGTTCGGCCGTTTAGCCTAGCCTCATCAAGGATTTCCAGTTGGGAGAGGTGTGCCTCCCTATAAGCTTCTTCATCCAGAATCCCTTGTAATGAGATGTAGAGATTGGGTATTTCAACCTCAAGTGGGAGAACTACTTCTACCCCGAATTACCAATGAGAAAGGGGTTGCTCCTGTTGGTGTTCTTATTGAGGTTCGGTGGGTCCATAAGGCCGGATATAATTTTAAATTCCAATCTCACTTGTTTTCCTTGACTATCTTGAGGAGAATAGCCTTTAATGTTTTGTTTGTTGCTTCAACTTTCCCATTGGATTGAGGGTAGTAAAAGAGAGGCCGTGTGATGGTTTATTTTTAATTTTCTGCATAACTCATGGACCCTCGTCATTTTTAAAGGACACGCCATTATCTGAGATAATGACTTGTGGGACACCCATACCTACAAATGATTTGGTTCAGAATGAATTTGGTAATTACCAAACCTGGTACTATGGTGAGAGGCATGGCCTCCACCCATTTGGTAAAATATTTTGTCGGCTGTAATTATAAAATTATGGCCATCAGTTGATGAGGGAGAGAATTTCCCTATCAAGTCCAAACCCCACATGGAGAAGGGCCACGAGGTCGCTATTAGTTATAGGGATTGTGCTGGCATGTGAATATCGTGAGAATTCTTGGCGTTATGGCACTTACGTACAAATTCTACTGCATTATGTTCGAGAGTGAGCCAAAAATAGCCCATCCGATGTATTTTGTGAGCAATGGCGTGACCACCGAAGTAACCTCCACATATCCCACTATGGGATTCATGACGAATCTTCTTGGATTCTTCTGTGTTGATGCACCTTAGAAGCATGCCATCGAAGGCTTTACGATAGAGTACCTATTTTAAAACAACATATTTAGCAGTAATAATGCATAACCACCTTCTTTGTTGTGGTGTGGCACCTTCTGGCTATGTGCGGTCTATGATAAAATTGATGATATTAGTGTACCAGAGACATGTAGAGATGTGGGGCCTGGTTTCGATGAAGTATACACACTCATTAGGAAAGTCCAAATTTACTAGATCGCCTCTATCTAGTGGATTGTCAGCTAACCAATCTACAATTATTTGTCCTTTAATGGATTTTTGGTTTACGAATGTCAACTCAAATTCACCCATTAAGGTTATGAAACACCCAACCTTTTTAGATAAAGACCCTTGTGTGAGGAATGTTTGTAAATGATCTGTTTTGATAACGACCCTTGTTTCTTGGTTTAACATGTAATGTCTTAAATGTTTTGTTGCAAAGACTATGGCAAGGCATTCTCTCTCTGCCTATGTATAACGTGTTTCATAATCAAGCAACGTTCGGCTGATGAAATAGACCGCACGTTCTTGTTTATCATTATCTTCTTGAGCCAGCATGCAGGCTAGCAAGACATTAGTGGCCCGTGAGTATAGGATCAAAGGGCGGTCTGGTTTGGGAGGCATTAGCGTGGGTGGAGACAACAGGAAGTGTTTAACTACTTCAAAGGCCTCGTTGCATTCTTTAGTCCAATTAATGCTATAATCTTTCTTTAATAGATTGTTGATTGGATGAATGACAAAACTTAAATATGGGATGAACCTTCGGATTGCACCAAGTTTCCCAAGAAATGACCTAATTCCAGACTCGTCCGAAGGTGGGAGCATTTCGAGAATATCCCAGATTTTGGTTGGATCAACATCAATCCCTCATGAAGATATAATATAGCCCAGAAGTTTTCCTCCTGTCACACAAAACACACACTTCTCTGGGTTTAATGTGATGCCATATTCAATTAATCGTGAGGGGATGATACGGAGCACTTCTGGATGATCACAGTTCTTCTTGGCCTTGGCCAAAAATTCATCCACATAGGATTCCACAATTTTATAGATAAGATCGTGGAATATATATGTCATTGCCCGCTAATACATAGCGCCAGTGTTCTTAAGAACAAATGGCATGACAACATAGCAATAAGCTCCCCAGGGAGTTATAAATGTAGTTTTGGCTTGATCCTGTTTAGGTATTTTAATCTGATTATACCCTAAGAACCCATCCATGAGGGACAACAGTTCAAATCTAGCTATTGCATCAACGATAACGTCAATGGATGGTAATGAGAAGTCATCCTTGGGACAAGCTTTGTTAATATCCCGAAAATCTATGCAAATGCATATCTTCCCATTCTTTTTGAGAATAGGGACGATATTAGATACCCATTGTGAATAGTCAATGGGTTTGATGAATCCCACATGTAGAAGCTTTATTACTTCCTCTTTTACCATGAGAGCCACTTTTGGCTTCATTGGTCTTGACTTATGTTTAATTGGTTTTGCATCTAGTTTAGTGATAAGATTATGTACTGTGATATGTGGTGCAATGCTCGTCATTTCTTTATAGTTAAATGTGAAATCCTTTTGATGTTCTTTGAGGATTTGAGTGTGTATTTCTATCTCCTCTGAAGTTAACGAGGATCCTAACTTCAAACATTTTGGTTCTTCCTCCGTTCTAATGTTTATGTCAATGGTTTCTTCTATTAAAGAAGCGTTACCTTCTTCAAATTTAGGTGGGGTTGGAGGTAGTTCCAAGCTTTCTCTGTCTTCTATCTCGTAGATATCAAGATCCTCTTGTGGAGGAGTCTCTACCATGGGATTTCCAAAATAGGAAGAGGAATGTGGTGTTAGGGAAAGATCCACTATGCGGTGAGCAAGGTGTAGCTCTGCATAGGCGTTTAGATATTCGAGAGTGATTCTGTCATTGTCCAAGTGATCCATGATAGAAAAATCATTCTCAGCTTCTCCATGAGTCAAGAGTGAGTTTGTTGATATGTTACACACTAATGGTTCGGTACGAAGTGATACTGTGAAATTTGTATCTTCCAACTCGCTGTTTGGAGTGGAATGGGAAGCTGAGGTTGCTATTGAGTCTGCGAGAAGGTTCTTCTCTCGTGGGATTGCTTCAATTGATATGAAGTTAAATCCATTGCTTATATCTAATACCGTTATTTTATAGAGTTATAAATGCTCAGTGCTAGTTTCATATACCTTAGAGACTTGGTTTGCAACTAGTTGCGAGTCTCCTAGCACTCTAATGTTATTGATGCCCATTCTTTTGGCTAGGATGAGGCCAAGGAGGAGAGCTTCGTACTCAGCCCCGTTGTTTGTACATTCAAAGTTTAATTTAAAGGTGAAAGGTAGGATCTTTCCCTCAGGTGAAGTAAAGATTACTCCCACCCCCAAATCCAAGGTGACATCTAGCTCCATCAAAGTGGAGAGCCTAATACTTGCTTGGAAAAATGGATGTTGGGATATCTGTCATATCTATTTTTTTGCTTCGGTTACTTCTACCATAAAAACTTTGTCTGATGGAAGAGAAGTAATTCCCAGGGTGCGTCCCAAACCCATAGAATCAAATGGTAGGAGAATAGGTAAGTATTTCTCTAACAACTCAACAATTTTTGCGGTAGTCTCTAGTGACACTATTTCTATGACGTTGGTCTCATTTTTGAGTGTTGGAATGTTATCGGCTAGATTTGTAATTTCCAATTTTGTGGTGGGTATCAACTCCTCTTTTGGTTTTGAATTAATTGGTTTGATGATTTTATTTTTTGGGAGTTCAAACTTGGAGTGAACACTCGGTATTTTCTTCAAATCAGCTAGGTGTATATCGAAGGGTTTTGGGTCACCTTGTGCCACAAATATTTTCCCTAAGTGTAGAAATCTTATTTCTTGGAATAACATGGAAGGGATTGCCTTCATGTGGTTTATCCATGGCCGACTGAGGATCATATTATAGTTGGTTTCCTGATCTATAATATAAAATTTGATAAGGATCATCTGGGGTCCTAAAGTGATTGGTAAAACTATGGTTCCAATTTAAGTGGCCTTGAGGCTATCATATCCTCTTAACGTATTTCGTGTTGTGGAATAGTTCGTCTCTGCATATCCTAACTTTTGAAGAAAAACAAAGGGGACTATGTTAACTGTTGCCCCATCATCAATCATTGCACATTTCACATAATTATTGTAAACCCATACTTGTAAATGTAAGGTTGGGTCGCCTCTTCGTGCAATCTCAGTGTCTGTTGGCATTTTGCTTATATCAAATATAAATTCAGTATCCCTATCTGTCTTCCTTGGAGGATAAACGTCAAAGTCTACATGGTTTACTTTTGTTTCTGGAGGAGGAGTGATGTTGATTAAATGACCAAGGCCTAATGATTCTAAGAGGGCAGCCCTGTGGGTGGGAGAGTTCTTTAACAAATCCGAAAAGGAGATGTGAGAGAAGGTTTTAGTTAAGTCGTTAATTAAATCATAGGTGCCTATGGGTTTTACCAACATTTGTTGACTGTTTTCTAGTTCCAATGGATAACTTGGAGTAGGTTGAGAATAATAATCCCGTGTTCTTGTTATGGTTTCTATGGGTAGCTCGGTGTCTAACTCCACCAGACCAACTATCTTGGTTTAAGGTCAAGTTCCTAGCTGGGGTGCGACTGGTGGATTTAATGAAGTTGAAGCTTCATGATCATTGTTTCCTATTACAACACCCTTATTTGTTCTACTAGGATCTAGCCTGTTATTGTTAGAATGATTTGGGAGTGGATCATTAAAGATCTTGAGGGGTGCATTTTGAGGGGAAACTGTCCCTGTATAAGCGTTTGGCGTGGGTACTACATAATTTGCTAAAAACATATCTATAAAGAGTTGCTTTTGATCTTCTGGAAAATGCTGCATGAATTTATTGTAGTCATAACAAGTCCTAGTATCGTGGCCTTAAATCTTGTGGAAGCCACAATACAAATTGGGATTATAATTTCGAGGCTGTTGATTTAAAACGTGTTTTGGCCCAAAATTCTGATAAGGTTGTTGGTTGTTAGAGTTAAAATTTTGAGGCTATTGCCTTTGGTTTTGACTCTGATATCTAGTTGGGTTTGGATTTGGACCTTGTGTTTGGATTTGTCATTGTCGTTGTTGTTGTGGTCACGGTGGACGATTAAAATCCACTGCGTTGATTGTTGGAGTAAAATTTTTATTTTGCTGATTATTAATAGTTGGCAAAATGTTTACAACGTTTGCCCTTTTAACTTGGTCAGTTACTCCATCTATTGTAACTATGTGTGTTAAGGATCTTAGGTCCTTGATTAGTGTTCCTAGTATCAGTATAGGCCGTAGTGTTTTGATCGGGAGTGGTTAATTTCCTGTTTGCTCCGTATGTCTTACGACCACTATCTATTACTGCTTGGTCAATTCAGAGAGCACTCTCCAGTACTTCATCATAAGTTCTTAGTGGGAGCTTATGGACTTCTTCCTTTATCTCTCTATTGAGAGAATTAATGAATAAATCACATAGTTCCATTTGATCCATGTTTGAAGTACTTGCTGATGAGTAGAGAACCATACACCATCTTTGAATAAAACGAGCAGTGGATTCACTATGTTCTTGTTTAATATGCAAGAACTCCCTGATTCCCGTTATTAACAATTTGTTTATATCAAAAGCTTTGATAAACTCAGACATAAGTTATTTGAATGAGTGTATCGAGGCTTCATGTATTTTATAATACCAATCAAGGGTAATACTGTCTAAGGTTTTAGGGAATATTTTAGCAACAACCTCGTCCCAAGGGAGTAATTCCCTTATGGCTGTGGCATAGGCCTTAATGTGTGCGTTTGGATCCCCTTCCCCTTTATATTTGGGTAAATTAGGAAGAGGTCTTGGAAGCATAACACTTCGTATGGTGAAGTCTAGGGGATCTTTTAAATATTTTGAATAAGTCCCTACTGTGTAGGCCTCGACCATCGATGGTGCTTGCCGAGGGGGCGGAGGTGGAAAAGGTTGTTGATATGGCATAACATATGTGTTTACAGGGGCATAAGGGAATCCCTATGGTTGAACGAACATCCTAGGAGAAGAGAACATGTCCCCTTGTGGTGACTTTGAATAAATGTTTAAGTAAGGAGAAGCATTGTTATGGTATGGGTTGTTTTGTGCCAAGCTGGGAGGTGTCATGTTTTCAACTAGAGCGACATTTGAAAATGCGGTCCTAGTTGGTGTTTGTTGTGGGTAATTAAAGGGTTTTGTGGAGGCATGCCTAATGTGCCTATTCCTGTAAGGAGGTCAACCTGACTGGGGTGATGCAGAGGGTTGGGGATACCTGCTTGCCCAAAATATGAATTTTTGTTTGCTTGAGCAAGTTCTAGCCCTCTAGCCTTTTGAACTAAGGCTGAAATGACCTCTATTGGTGAAGACACAGTGTTTTGCCTTAATGGCATTTGTTGTATACCTTGAGGTTGTAAAGGGGTGTGATACCCTGCTATGAATTGATCATTACCCTACCAAGCTTCACCAAGGGCATTTCCTATAGGTGGAGGAATGGGGGTGTTTTATTGGAGTAGGGTATCAAATTGTATTTGTAAATTCCCTATAGGTGGATACATGTTTTGGAAACGTTGTTCGCTTTTAGCATAGCATGATAAGTACTCCTCATCCAAAAATGGGAGTGGATTTGACTGTCTACTGATCTATGGTCTGAACAAGACCCGAGGAGATGGAATGGATTCTCTAGTAAATGTCATATTGTTAGAGCCTGATTGCTTTGTTTTTTGTGTTTGTGCAAGTTGATCCAACTCCTCAATTCGGAACAAAGAACTAGAACTAGTTCTATGAGGGGGAGTTTGAGATGATAAGTAATTACTTGAATAGTTATCAGCCCATGCGGAAAGTGAGGGTGATGGTTGTCTACTTGTTTGACTATAACTTGCTTCAAGTCCTGAGACAGGTCTAGCATATGCGTTGTATCTCGACATATTCGAGGGGTATATGAATACCCATAGGATAATGGGAAAGAGTGAAGGTGGGGGAAAGAAAAGAAAAATAAAAGAGGAAGAACTATTTTCTTCACGTCGGGTTCACCAGTTTTGTTGGTGAAGCTGATGTGAAGGCTAATGAGGTGGAAAAGATGAAAAGCATATTAATTGGAAGAATAAGTATAATTCTAACTTTGAATTAGAAGGTTGCGTATTCATTTCACGTCGGGTTCACTAGTTTTGTACGACAAAAAAGTGATATGCGAGGATGATAATTGGCAAGTGACCTTCCCCATACCCAACCTCCCGAGGTCGTGCGGAGACAGCTGGTGGTTTGAAATGTGGGTGACTTAGATGAAGTCACAGTTAGGATTATGGTTAGTTTTCTATGATAGAAAAGCTACATGCGAGGATGAGAATCGGAAAGCAACTTTCCTAAAGCTAACTATGGGAGGATTAGTGACTAAGATCTGGTAGTGTGATCTCGTGGTAGCTGGAATGACAAACGGGAGATTTAGAGGCTATGAACGGGTAGCATAAATTCCCTATGGTTTATCCTCATAACTAGGATCGAAGTGTTAATCTAATTTTGAAGTCTCTGAATTAACTTAAAATGAAAATAATAATTTATACTACTGCTAAAAGGGAAACTAATCTAAACAAAATACATGATTGAAACGTTATAATTACAAACAACAATTAAAATACTTTTACACTAAAACTAAACAAGTGAGATAACCGGGTGTGGTTATTCACCTGTGCAAATGTGTGAATCTAGATAAAAGATAGCTAATTAACTTAATTGAAAACCTTCAATCCTACCTCAGAAGTGAGGAACAAATCATAGTTTCTCAGAAACTATCATTCCCCTCAGCTTCCCTGGCAATATTTAAAGTGAGCTTTGATTGAAATGAAATAATTTACTACTCTATTTGATACATTGTAACTAGAACTTTGATAGCTCAAACCTGGCATTTACAGAACAATGGAAAATCTAGTTGTGTGTGACTTTGTCCCCTCAGTGTGATCTCCTCATTTCCTTCGTATTCTCTTAAACCCAGAAAAACATGTATATGCTAGTATCAGTAGGATAAGGAACTTGAACAATGACAACTTTGGATATAGACCGAATACAATGCGAGTAAGAGAGAGATAGTGCAAGTGAACAGAGCTTGACTATGTAATTCCTAGCAGGATTTATTGCGGGAATACAACACAAATGTGCCGAGAGTCTGAGAATCTATCCTTGTGACAAAACAAAACCTGCAACTCTAAATGGATTCTAATCTAGAAATGGAACTATTCTATGCTAAGCTGATTGTATGGAACAACAATGGAATAAGATGAAATAAGAAGATTGAATGACTTCTAAACAACAAAGGAAAGCTAAAATTGATGCAAAACATGAAAGAAGTGGAACTCCAAGTAAGAAATTCAAAGACTGAATGATTAAACAGAGAAGGAGAGGGGCCATTTGTTTGAAAACAAGCTGGCTATTTATAGCAAATGCATTTACCAGAGGGTAACTCCCAATTAAACTCTTTTACTATAAACAAAGGGAAAAAAATATTCACAGGGTGGCCAAAACATAAATGCAAAGCAAAGTAGCTGAAGAATGTGGGTAGAAATTGAAGATTTATGTTTGACGTGATTGTCATAACTTTCTGGAAAACTCAAACAGAACTGCCGCCCTGTGCAGGGCGGCGATCACGGGACCGCCGCCCAGGCAGGGTGGCGGTCTCGTCATTAAAGACCAAAATGCAAGGAAAAATAGGGGCAAAGGGAAAAACAAAGCATGCTGAGGCTGAGCGAGGCATATGGGATAGAAACGTATACCTGGTGAGCTTTTCTGGATCTCGAACACCTTGCAAGGAGACCTATATCATCATTGGGGTATTTGTAACATCTTTCCAGTGGTGCTGTACCCTACAATTTTGGGTATGTACAGTACCCTCATCATTTCCTTCATTTGTAACAACCATAAATGGTTTTCCTACATTCAAAGTTTTGTCACTTTTTAGTACACTTACAAAAAAGTCAAATTTAACTAATATTTGAAGCAAAAATTCTATTATAATTTTTTTCCCTAGTTCCACAAGATCTGAGATGTAATTAAAATTAGTTAGCAATGCCATTTCCTTATCCCCAAATTAACATGAAAATTGACATGTTTCGATGTGCCTAAGGCACATACAACACCATTCATTAACCCATTCTTTTGACTGACACTCATTCCAATCAACATCCATACAAGACGAAGAAAACCATACAATGATCCTAGTATAAATAGTCCAAGAACTGGAATGAAAACTTCAAAATCAGTGGAAATAGATCGACCCAATTAATGTTCTATAATATTCATACATTGCCTTGTTTTCTTCCTTCACTAACTAGAACAATATTTCCACATTATAATAGTTTTTTATCCGCTTGAAAATTTTTGACTACACCAATCCATAATAGTTGTATCATCAATGAGTTTTACACCATTATTCTAATTTTAACTTCTATCTTTGCAATTCCCTTTTCACACATGATTTTGCACCATCATGCTCCCATTTTCCATGTCCAACCTCAAAGGAACTCAAATTTTTTTTAACTCTAGTCTTTACATGAATCCTTCTCAACCAATAGAACATGTAGGAATTCATAAACTGGGGTACACAATTTTCTAACAAAACATAGTGTTGATTGAGCATTATATCTCTAGAATTAAAATTCCTATAAAATGTCTCAAATAAACTTGGAAAAACTCTTTAGAATGCGATCTTCCATCGCTAATATAAAATCTATACTCCCTCAAAATAATTCTAGCATCATATGTACTATCAGATGAATTTTTAAATTTAATACACATAAAAATGAAAAATTGAATTGAATTATAGTAATGGGATTGAAAACATTTTGTGATTCTATTATATAATTTACAGAAAAATATACAACTTAAAAATAGTCCCAATTTTGAATTCAAACCTACATACCATAAGTTGCCCATCCAAAAATCGAGATTGGTGTGTGTGTGTGTGTGCGCGCGCGTGCGTGTGTGTATTGGTAAATCCTAATATAAAATCAAATACAAGTACCTAAGTTTTAACCAAATCACATATTTATGTATTTTTCTCATCGTGTAATGCATACTTTATATATTTATACTTCTTAAAATCAACCAATTGTTTTCCAAAATCATGTAGACAACCACTCCAATGTGACAAGTAATCACGACTATTATGTGTTCTATATCTAAACATTTTTTTGTCAAAATGAAACTATCCATCAATTATTTGACATAAAATACTTGGTAATAATTCTCTTGTGGATTTTGGTGGAGAAGATACTCTACATTCCTTCATAATATTGTTAGTGTGTAAAGTACAATGTATATAAAAGAAAACATCAAAATGTATATAAAATTAAATATTGATCTTATAAAAATAAGTGGTTCATGTTTGGTTTATTTTTACATAAAATGTCTTGCACATCTCAAATGGCCTTTAGATAATCCTCAATTGATTCTTATATTGTTCAAGAAATTTACTATATAGAGTTATGTTTGAGTTGTTTCCAAGAATTATATTGGATGTGGTGTGTGAATTTTGAAACCTTTTCTTTTTCTTAATACATATTTAAGATTAGGAAAGAACCCTAAGTTCTCATGCCAAGCTTTTTCAATCAAATATATTGTTGCTTCTATTAATACCTTGTCCTTTCTTTGTATTCTACCATGAAGTTCCCAACACTATGTGAAAGAAGGATCATCTAATCTTGTTCTTCTTCCTATGACTTTATATAAAGTTTTGTTATTTAATTTCAAGTTTGCACTTGTTTTACTCACAAATCAATGTGTACTTGTTACTTTAGTCATAAAATCCTCAATTAATGTCTGTTTCACAACATTACTATTTTGTTTTGACTAGTTTTACCTATTTAATTAAATGCTTTCCTTAGATTCTTTACAAATTTTTTTATTTCTTCCCTATAGTTTTCTTATTTTTGACCCTAAAGTATGCATCACATGCCTCATTTTATTTATTTTCATAAATTTTAAAAAAATTACATCATCATGTATGTGTTTTCTTCTCAAATGTATAGTTCTATACTTGTTTAGCATTATGTCTAGTTATACATTTTGACATTTTACCTTCCACGGGTTATAATATCTTCTCATCTATTTCAATAAAATATCTAAGTGTTCATCTAATTATCTATAATGGAGGATTGGTCCTAGATAAGACATCATTTATCATATATGTTACTGTTATTGCCTTAACCACATGAGGAATATGTGTGTAGAAGTCAACATCTAACTCTATTTAGCAAGTAATTTTCTCTTCATTTGGAATGAGTTTAAGTGGGGTCATCATATGATCATATTCACTATCATCATGAAAAATTCATTATATCATTGCTCAAATGGGGTCATCGTATGATCATATTCATCATCATCATGAAAAATCACTATATCATTATGCTTAAAAAATTAGTTAGGGATAAATGTTTTATTACATCATGTTTCTCTCTATGTTTCATCATTCATTACCATGTCCTACATATTTAGTTTCATCATTTGACTATATATATATATATATATATATATATATATATATATATATATATATATATATATTTCTAATCTAACTTGAAGATGTTTTTAAATTCAATTATATTGAATTACACATATAAGTCTTAATATAAACAATATTTTTTAATAAAAGAAGTACCATGACCTTCATTAGAATTTTTTTAACCTCTCCTAATCCTTGTCTTTTTATTTCTATTTCTATTTGAATTTCAAGTTATTCATGTGTTTTCAATTTTCCTTCGACGATGACTGCCAGACCCCATGTTCGATCTTTTTTCTTTGCAATTAAATGAGGATCAAAATTATAATAAAAATGATCAATTTTGATGTTTAAGACATGACAAAATGGAGATATAAAATGAATTTCATTTGTATAGCTAGTTTGTAACATGTAACGTGTGAAATGTTCTATGTAAATGGTACATTAAATATGAATGTTATGATTTTTTATAATTATACAAAGGGCGTACACCCTTTACAAAAGCACACATTCCCTTTATAGATGTATTTGGAAATCAGAAAGATTGATAAAAAAGGTAGATGAAATTACTATTTGGGCATACACCCTTTTTAAAGGGAAAATTCCCTTTCTATTTTTTCATTTTAAAAGAAAAAATTTTCCCCTCCTAAATAACCATGGATTTTATCTAGGGGGTTTGAACCTTAGGTTTGAACTTACATTTGTTTAGTGAAAAATGATTTTCAACATTTATTTTCTTTCGTAGGCAAAAAATATTCATTAAATTTATGTATTTTAGAAAAAAATTATATGGGTTTGTAGAGGGAAGAATCTAGTTTTTGATTTTTTTAAAGCTTAAATTATTATTCTCAATTACTACTTAATTTCTACATAACATAACTTGTTATGATTGATTCCTTAGAACTACCAATATTTTAATAGATTTTTGATGATTAGCCAATGAATTACAAAACTTATGTCTCAACAAGTTGCTCATCATTGACTACTATTATACAAATTTCAAATATATAAAGTTAATCTCAAAAAATTTGTCTATACACTTGCATATCATTTTTCCTACTTTCTTGAATTATAAAATCATTATATTAATTGAAAAAAATATGAAAAAACATTCTCAATAATATTCAACATTTTCTAAATTATCGTACATGATATTTTATTTAAAAGTGCATTCATTTTCTGGAATAAAGTGTGTCCATACACATGGACGTTTCTTATGTTTTCATAAAAAACTTACCATGTCACTATTAGAAATGAGTAAATTTCACATACTTGTCTCAACTGGGTATTGCAAAAAACTACATATTTAGAAACTAGTTTCAAAATTTCACAATTTATCTTCTTACATCATCACAAATTTATTTGACTAGGTGCCTAAAAAACCTATCCAAATTCACATATTGTTATTTTTAGGAAAAAGGTGGCCACTTATCCCCCATTTTACCCCCATTATCCTACATCTACTAAGGATTTTATATTAGCCCAGATGTAATTATTTTTTTAAAATTTCAATTTTTTATAAAAAAGTGTTAGGTGGCTTCATTTTATAAATAGATGGTTACAATAGGAAAAACTAGATGCATCGTTGTACTAATAGGTTCTCATGAAGGAAAAGTCTAAAAGAAGTGTGCTCTTCAACCCACCATAATTAATCTCTCATATCCACTCATTATTTAAGCCACAAAAGTTACAAATCCACAATATGGAGAATATGTAGAGCCACAATATTATGCAAAGTTTCTCAACATTATAAGAGAAGGTCATGATGTTTATGCTATTTTGGCTTTGTAAAAATGTTTTCCCAAAAAAAAATATTAGATTGTTTTGTAAATTTTCTCTTTCCATTCTTTCTCTAGATGTGGTCAAGATATTTTTACCATGTAAAATTTGATTTATGTGTTTGAATCACCTTGTCAGTCCTTCCTTTTCCTCAGAAAACATTCTTTTAGTTGTGTGTTATATACTCCTCCTTTATTGCATACTAATGGGAATATTATACTTACTATGATTTGATCATTCCAAATTGATCCTGAATTGTAATTTTCAATCCATCCATATAACAAGAGATCTTCTGCATGTCTTCTTCTACACAAGTCACGAGAATGGTGAATCAATAAAAATATTTAATATATTACTTCAAAATGAGCTCTCTTTATCACATATTTTTCAAATTCTTAAAAATTAGTTAGTAGTCTACATGGGAAAGAATTTCACCTTGAGATTTAGTACTAGGGCCTATTTTATGTCTTGATATTCAACTCGCCTCTTTGCATTTGCTTCATCTTGGTATGATCCCACTAAAGAGATGCATAAAATTTAAACTTTTTTATAGGAAAAATTAAGTGTCCCTAGGATATTCCATGTCCTCATAATCAAAATAAGTTTATTAATTTTTGTTATATAATCAACGAGCTCTTCTAATTTCAAATTTCTAGAATAAATTGGAGTATCAGATATTGGCTTACTCTCCATCCTTCTAATTATGTGTGAATTCTTATTTTTCTGGTCCCTCAACTTGCACAAATTCTTCCTTATTCATAACTTATATGCTCTTTATTACGTGTGTTACTCTTCATTATCACTATGATCCTCCATAAGAACACCTTGGCATTGTGCACCTTCCATAGCTTCTAAAAAGGCTTACATATTTTTCATGAATTCAACCAAGTCCTCAAGTTTTGTGCCTTGGTCTATATGATATCTTACAACATTCTTTTGTGTGTCATTTTTTCCCCTAAAAAATGAGATATATGACCTCCATAACCTTCACACTTACAAATGTGAAAACTTACGAATGCTCATTGTGAAAACCATTACACCTTCTACCCAAAAATCACTTGTAAGAAGATCTCTACAATGATTTAATAATCACACACTTGAATGTGGAAAACTAAAAATATTTGATATTCTTTCACTCACAAGGAAAGAAAACCTTGATTTGATACCAAAATGGTGTAGATGTGGTTAGGGTGTCAAATGAAGAGATGCCTTAGACCATGAAACCAAAAAATAGTCATGTAAAAACATATATTTATATGAATACTTATTGGAAAGAAAAATAGAAACACAAAAAACAACTTTATTGATAAGTTAGAGGAATAGTACACACATACAAACTGATATCCAATGATGTGATCTTAACATGTTGATACATTCATAAAACTATAGTATATTAGAGTCTCTACTCAAATAAAATATCAAGCTTATGAAATTAAATTTTTTTACTCAACGACTAGCTTCCTTAGATAATTGGGATTTGTTTATAAAAGCATACAAGCCATCCAAATGGTGCATTTAACTTAACTACATACTACCACTATGATCCTAAAATTATGTAACATTATATAGAAAATATCCAACCACCATAAGACACGAAGCATAAAATTCATCTCAACCAAGATATTTGAATAATTGAGATGGATCTTTGGATATTCACAAACTATTATAGTGTTTTGTGTCTTCCCATATTATTTTACAAATTTTAACAATATCTCGTAGTAAATCGTGGCTTCCTTTGGTACTTTGTAACTTCATTAGATTTATTCATTCACCTCTAGTACTTCATAGCTTCAATATACTTACGTGGATTCCTCTATTACTTCATAGATTCAAAAATACAACATAGCTTCCTCTAGTGCTACATGTCTTCAAAAGACTTGTGCAACTTCCTCTAATACTACATGGCTTCAAAAACCTTGCACATATTCCTCTAGTAACTCAAGGATTCAAAAAAATTACACAAACCTCCCTTAACATAAAATATTTTGGCTATTTTTTCTTGATACATAATTTCTTGTGAACTCAAATGCTCCTGCATTATAAAGAATACTCCATCGAAGGATAGCTCATTAGTAGCCACTAAATATGATCATCCTATTCCAACTCCTTCATCATACTCCTAACCAATATTAATACCTCTAATAGGGAATGCATTACGTAGAGATAAATCTCCTATTAGAGTCAATATATTTATCATTCCACACATCTATATAAATAGTTTTAGCATATGATTAGTGCAAAAAAATTACTATTATTTATAGACTATATTTATGTACTATATGGAGTTTATGGTTTCCTTTCTATCCATAATTATATTTCTCTTACATTTTGTCGACTACAAATACAAAAAATGTAGGCCAATATCTTATAGCTAATTTTTATTTGTAAATTCATATGAATATATACATTTTGTCCAATTTGGTGAACTAATGCAACCATATAAATGAGAAGGTAGAAGAAATACTCAAGGATTTGAAATAATTTCAATAATATTTTCATGGGTTAAATTTAGAAACCATATAAGAGACACACAATCATGAGAAGTGTGGGGGGGTATGAGAGGGGTGGGAGGGGAGGGAAGAGGTCACCTAGGTAAGGTGGTATATTACACTTGTAATTGTATATCGAGTGCAAAAATATCCTTATGATATCAATTATGATTGAAATTGCCTAACATAAAGGATTTACACTTTCGACACAATCTTATAAAAAAATTCATATTGATGTTTCAATTAAACCAAAAGGTATTGTTGCTGGATTTAATTTAAATCAAGTGTCATCTACATATAGAGGGGCATAATATTTCATTTACATAAAGGAAACTTTACAAATATTATTAAATTACAAAAATTAATTTTATTTGAAAAAATCATGAATTAGAATAAAATTTAGATTAGTTGCATTATACCTCAATAAGTAGTAAATGAAATAAATACTTAATCTAAACTATACACATATTAATTAATTAAAAGTTATAAAATTATAATACATTCAACAAAATGACAAAAGATGAGATATATTCACTTGAATTATAAAAATTAAAGAAATTATATAGAGTTATAATCTTACAATTTATTTGTTTTTCATTTTTCATATCATTTTCTCTTTAACTAGAATGTAGTTTTACATCAACATGCAATCCATCTCCTAAAAAAATAAGTAAATTTAACACATCAAAATCAAACATAATTATATATAAAATGTATCAAAATTAACTTGTCTTGAATATGAAATAAAACTTAGTTGTATTTAATTTTTTTTTTATTAAATTAAATTGTTAAATCATGTCTAATCTAATAATTAGATTATTATTTCATTATGTATATGTTGACATGATTAGGCTTCCATGTATGATTAATTTCTGATTTTTCAGTATAAATATTTTAGTGTAAGTTTTCTTTATTTTGGATTTATTTTGACCATCCAAATGAAATGATGGTGAATAACATCATTTACGAATGGACTAAACTAAATCATACATATTCTATTCTCAAAATTATCTCTTAAACAATGAAATTTATGTGAGGACCAATACAAGTTAGGCTATGAGATTATTTCTTGGAATATTTTTTTGATAAAATTGTGATGGTATGTACGATATGAAATGTGTATGGGTGGATCATTCATGATGGATCCTATTCACACTCTTGTGGAGGCCCCTATGATTGGTGATGACGACTACATTGACATTATGGATCTAATCTCATTTTTATGGAAAGTATCTATAAATAGAATCATAAATTAATCATAGGAGAAAAACTTTAGTGGACATTAATATATAAATTGACATTAAGGGATCCATATATGAGAAATAATTTAGTGGACATAATATATAAATTGAGTTAAATTAATTATAGAAAATCTATTAATTATACGTAAGAATCCACCTTTCTTTCCTAAACAAATCATTTACAAATAAAATGTTATGAAGATTTACTATCACATATTCATCTCAATTGTTTTATGTAATTGTGTGGGTTCTCATGTATTCTTATTATGTTATTCAAGTGATAATATCCAAGGTAGAGACTTGATATTATATAAAGAGATTCATAAAACAAGAAACAAGGATTTGTACCAAACTTATTTGGATTCACATGGTTATCCACTTGTATAAGACAACAATCTTGCATGAATCTAGAGGTTTGAGTTTCATTTCTTTCCTTGTGTGAGACCCTTTGACCTAAAAAATTCAAGTGGAGAAATTTGAAAGCTATGCTAGAAATATGTAGATATCAATTTACAAAGTAGAGGTTCACATTTCAATTTGTATATAATTTTTTTCTTCCCTCTTGGTTATTCATAGATATATGATATATAAAGAGAAAAAGACTCACTATTCATTGATGATATTGATCTTGAGATATACAAGTTCTCAAAAATAGGAGATGATATCCTCTTAGGAAACTTGAATGCACGTACTTGTAACTTATAATGCTCATGGTTTGATTATAGTTCAAACCCATTAATGTTACAAGATATAGGAGAAGAAACAAGAATTTATAAGTAGTTAGTTTACCATTTCATTACACCTTATAAGAGACAATCAATTACACTTGGTAAATTTCATGTATCGTTAGTGTTAATTGAAATCTCTTTCTTTCCTAGTTCAAGGGAATTTACTTGTTTAATCCTTTTTCTATGAGAGCTAGTGTAGTATACTATTTTTTTTACTATGTACATCATTATGTTCATTGATTTATCATTTTCAAAGTTCCAAAAAATTAATATATGCAAAATATGAACCCTTAATCTAGAAAGATATGAACTTGAAAATATTGAAATTTTTTAAATTCAAAACCCAAAACATAGAAAACTTGAAATAAAACATATTAACATATGAAACCAAAACCATAGAGACTAGATTGATATAAAAGTCTCCAAAACCTGAAACCAAAAAATCTCAAAACCCAATAATAAAATCCCCAAACCCCAAAACCCTTAAACTAACAAAATAGAAATAAAATATTATAACTTAATGATATTATTTCATCCCACCATCTTTTAATACATTTTACATAACAAAGAAAATACTTAATAAAGTTATAATTCATTATCAAGAAAATATTCTCCAATAACTTTCAAATACTTCTTGAAGTTTTAGGGTCTTGTGGGTCGAATATTTTGCAGTTGTCTCCTATATTCAAAACAACTACATGTCAGTATTAATTAATATATAGTTATTTTAGGTGGTTCAATTGGTTTTCACTCCTTGTTGTTCATAGTGGGCTCACCAGTTCGAGCCATTGGGTGGTCAATCAAAATTCTCTTGAAGATTCATCCAACTTAATAAATTTGAAATGAAAATCTAATGTATCTATAAAAAATAGAGAAATAAAAAATCATAGAAAAACAATAAAAAAATTCAAGTATAACTATTAGAAAGAGTGGGGGAGGATGGTATTCAATTTAAGTTAATTTGACTTATATGTACCACACATATCTTTATTTTTTATAAGATTCAATCTTGAGGCCTACAAGAACATGACACTCCAAATTACATAAATGAAAACTAATATTTCTTTAGATTAAAATATGTTATCATTTGTGTTGTAGTTTAATAGTGAAGATGATGGTGTAAAGGGTGGTGCTTATTCATCCACCATGATATAAATATTAGGTGATACCAAAAAAGGATGAAGCCATAACTGTGCCTTAGAAAAATTTGATGGAATGGATACCCCTCAATATTTAATTCCATGTAAAAAAGTGGTGCATCTAACAAGTTAATAGTTTCAATTAAAACAATCAAAACTATTTTTTTATTTCATTACATATTTAGGTCATTTTAACTTTTAAAATAAAATTCCCTTTTTCCCTTGCATTTCCTCAACTTCAACAATGATAAGTAAATAAAGAAGTCAGAGATTAGTGTTATTAGACTAAGAAATGAATAAGTATGAAAACATACGCGAATGAAGGTAGGACGCGTGAGGGTGCACGTAGAAGCACGAAAGAAGGATTTGCACAAGGTAAAGGAGTGCACAAAGTTGTGCATGAAGGTATGAAGAAATTATGTGTAGAAGGTTGTGTGTAGGGACATAAGACTCAGGAGTTAGCTAGATTTCCAAAAAGGCTAAAAATAGGAAAAAATCATGGGTTGGCGTGGTCAACACAGAAAATCTATAAATAAACAAAATCATGGATAAGGTATGGCTTGAAAGGGTTAAAACACATGTAGGGCTAATATTGACATGAACTATGCATGGAAAAGAACAATTCTAAATATATCACATGTGGTAGAAGATATTTATAGCTCACCGGATAAAGATGTAACTTCTAATTTAAAGAAATCCACACATGGAGAACCACAAGATGACGCATATTTATATGAAAGCACATGTTAGAAAAGCATGCAATACATGTATAGGATTAGTATAAGTATATATTAAAGCATGTAAAGAGGTTAAGGAAAATTTCCCACCACACGCGTGCACGCACACATGTGTGTGTGTGTGTGTGTGTGTGTGTGGATATCCATCTAAAGGTGTGTGAAGATATAGAGAGATAGGTGTGTATGTGGGTGTGTAAGTGTATGAATGAGTCCATGTATGAGCCCTACCTTACTCATGAGTCTATAATGGAGGTTGATTGAGCCTATCATATCGTAATGCATCATCATTACAATGAGTACAAGCTCTTTTGGTTGATCAATTATATTTGTACACATTGCAGTAGGTGCTAATCTTCATATGTTATATCTATGCATGTTATGTTTACCATCATTTCAAGAACCATGTCTTGATTTCCACCCTATGAGGATCTTGAAGGGGTTGCACGCACTTCAGGTGAGTACTTAGACCTATGTCTGAGTGAGGTGTTAGATCACATGACTATGTTGTGATGATTTACTAGACTGTGACACAAAATTTGGTTCCTGATTTTATATAATTTAAATTAAATAACTCTAATTGCAGAGTAAATTATTGAAACAACTTATGGTAATATGTAAAAATGACACAAGAAAAATAAAATGTAAATTATGAAACCCTAAGAAAAGAGGAAAAATAAGAAGACTTAGCTGGTTTCTAAGTGAACAGGAAGTGATATGGGAAAGGTAAAGTGTTGAACATGATGCAAAAAATGTCGTAACTACTCCTTGTAAATTATAGAACTAAGGAATAATGCTAGACATGGGAACTCATAGGAGGAGAGGAGTGCATGGGTGTTGGTGAATAGATCTGGGCATATATGACCATGCAAATGCTCAGTATTTGGTTTTTACTATGTCACAAGGGTTTCACAATTGTTTCTTGTTGATCGCCTAATATTCACTCCTTGATCACCAAAGGTACCTGTACATACCTGCAAACCGCATCAAACCTAAAAAGGAAAATATATAATGGGGATTTGGACTAACCCTGGTGTCACCCCGAGATTGAACTTATGATCGAGAGCTACACTACATCTCAGAATCCATGTAGTTCTTCTATGTGTGTGTAAGAATGATGCCCTAGGATGCCCTTATATAAGTTGCACTTAATAACATATTGTAGCTAGAATGTAGCAATGTGGTAGTATGTGTTGATGGAATAAAATAGACTTCCCCTTATTATGTTGTGTATGCAGAAGTATGCAACCCTTGTCCCTTGAATGAGTGCTAGATGGATGCCTTTAGAGTGCTTTAGTGCCCTTGGAGTGCAAGCTTAGGTAATGATAGTAATACTTAGTGTTTGGTCCCTTATTTTGAAAACATAATTATATATTTATATGATTCTCTTGTTTGAATTTTGTAATTGACAATTGGAAGGCCAACCCATAAGTGAAAAAGATGCCCAAAAGATAAAAGAGACCCAAAAAGAGTGAGTAAGGTAAGAAAGGGTGAGGGGCGCCCACGAGGGACAAGCGCAAGTTGGGCATGGGTGTCTGAAGCCATGAAAGATAAAAAATTAAAGTTATGACTGGGTTGTAGGGTGGGTAAGATCAAATAGAAAGCAAAAGACAAAGAAAAGAAGACAAAGATAGTTGTCAATTACTAATTTCTTGCTTAGGAATCATGTAAATGCTAGCATGATTTTAGGACTTGGAAATGTACCTAAGTGCTTGATTTTATGTCTATATTTGTCCCCACTTTATGTTGTTGAGTGAATACTCGATAACATAAAGTAGATAGGAGCTGCATACCTTATGATCCTATAGATAGTGTGGTGAATAACATGACGTGTGCGGACAAGTGAAGAGTGGAGTCGATTGGACAAGTGGGGTGTGGAGACTAGAAAAGGGAAGTGGACCCTAGGGGTGAAGTGTATGTGTTGCTTTGTACATGTTGTTGTGCTTATATTTGTTGTTATAGGTTGTTTTTTGATGCGTATTAAGGACGGACCTGTAAAAGAAGAGAAAAAGAGTATTTAAAATTTTGTATATGAAAAATATGAGACAAAGTACGCAAAAGTGATGTAAAAAAGTAGTAAAGGAAAGTGTGCACCTGATGTAAAGGAAAGTGTAAAGGAACCTAAAAATGTCTTGAAGATGTTGTGAAGAGCGATATAAAGGGTGATCTCACGTTGATAGTGAGTTTTTTTGGGTGATCTTATGCCAAGAGCAAGTGTTTTGGGTGATCTCACGCCGAGTAACAAGTTTTTTGGGTGATCTAACACCAAAGAGTGAGTGTTAGGGAGATAGGTCTAGTATTACTCTCCTTCCATGACTCTTCCCAATAAATACAACTGCAGATGGTGCATCCCAATTTTTTCATGTTTTCCCTTTTGTTCATGATTATTTCATATTTAGTTCTGAATTACTTCTAATTGTACTGATTGAAGGAGGTAGACATGCATTCTGTAACTAGAGGCATGTCCCTGTAACTGTAGAAGAGATCTTTGTTAGACTGGTCTGTGATATTGTGTTAATATGAGAAGATAACTATTTGTCCCCCCCAGGAAATTAGTGCCCAAGTGAGGATACAAGAGCCCAGGCGCTACTGTTTGAGTCTGGGTGCTGGTGTCTATACTTGTGTTTGATGGTCCAAGTATAGTTTCTGGACCATTTTGTGACTATATGTCCTGTGCTTACGTTGTATTATGCATTGTTATGATATAGCTCTAAGCTGTTGTAGGGGTGATTTTTTCACTCTAATGTATACCCCCCTCATTTTGGGTGGATGTAACAATGGCAGGAGGGTGAGGACCCAAAGGAGAGGACCTGATGCTGAGATGAAGTATGATACCTATAGGGGGGTAGGGGATGTGCATGGTAGAAACCAAGGCACATGCAAAACAAATTAGGCTAGTAGACATGTGTTAGTAGAAAAAAATAGCAAACGTGCAATAAAAGACAATGTAACAAGAATACGTAGTGCAAATAAGATATACCACAGAAAAGTAGTTGTTCAAACATGGAACATCACTCATAATGTCCACAAGATAATCAAGGAGTCGAAGTGTCCATAAGCAAGAAAATAGTTATCAAGACAAGACATAGGTCATAGCCCGCAAACAATAGCATACAATAGAAAGCAATGGAAAACAATCAGTGACATGATAGCCATGGTTGTGTATAGTCCTACAAAGAAAATTTTACACACTGAAGCACCCATTAACATGTTAGAAAGATACCTAGTATGTCAAATCATGTAGAGATCAGTGAAAGGTAAAGTGACAGTAATGAAAATTAGTAAATAATGCAAGTAATAAAACATGTGATGGGTAGAGTGATGAGATTAGTAAAGGTAGATGCTCCCAAGAAGCCTTAGTGGGACTTGTAAAAGGTCCATATGCCTAAGTATTATTGTAGTGTGTAACAACCTGTAAGATATTTTCATTCACTACGTAAAATACCAAGTAAACATGCACATGTATATATGTGTGTGTGTGTGTGTGTGTGTGTGTGTGTGTGTGTGTGTGTGTGTGTGTGTGTGTGTGTGTGTGTGTGTGTGTAAAGATAATGACTTACTAAGAATCTGTCTAGTATGGAAATCAAAGTATAACATGTAAATAGAATAAGTCTTAGTAAGAGTAGATACAACCAAGATATGCAAATGCAATGTATGAGTGCAATGGAATGGTATGCAAAGTGTGAAGATGGATAGGAGCAACGTGCCCCCTAGTAGATGTGTATGAGATGAGGTTCATTTATAGGAACCCTCAACAATCAAGAATGAACCATAGAACAAGAGTGTGTCATTAGGTAGTGTGTGTGTGTTTGTGACGATAGAAGCTAGAAATATATGTACCATGAAGCACTAGAGCATGTTAAGTGTAGAATAATGTGAGGTTCATTTCTAGAATTATACCTTCGGCACTCGAGTATGAACCATGGAACTAGAGTGTGTCATAGGGTAATGACAATACCATGTGTGTATCAGAGAAGTTTGAAATATGCTTACCATTAAGCATTATAGCATGAAGTGTAGAAGCATGTAAGGTGTGATAATAGAATTAGGACCCTCAACAGAAAAGTCTAAACCATGAATGGAGATTACAGGATAGGATAATGTATGATTCCCCCAATGTGTGTGATGGATGAGCTTAAAAGTGGTGATATGAGATAGGATACATGAAGCACGATGAGTGGTAGAGTTTGATAATGTGTTCTAACAGATCAAATGATAAGGGGATTATCTGTGTATGACCCCAAAGCATGTGTGATGCTTAGATCTAAAGGAGGTTGATATGAGAAAGATCTATGTCATGGTGGTGTATTATTTGGGATGTGCCCTAACATTATAAACGACTTGAGAGGAGGAGGGGATGGACTGATTTTTAGAGTATATTGGATGCTTAATTGGAATGAGGCTATGGTTAGGCTACTCTTGACTGGTACCAAAGAAGTAACATTAGTTATTGTGGATTGATAATCTCATATAAGACTATGAGAGGAGGATTGGATTTAGGATCCCATTGTTAGAGGTAGTTAGCTTAGTTAGAGATGGGTTAGATAGGATTCTCTGTGAAGGAAATGAAATAAGGAACCTTGATTCTCATAGGTGCTTAATTATTCATTAGATATAGAAGGATTGGATTTAGGATCCCATTGTGATTTAGCAATTGGAGATTTAGCAGGATATTGTGAAGGAAATGAAATAAAACCCCTTGATTCTCAAGGTGCTTAATTCATTCATTTTAAATCATATAAATTATTTTCATGATGTCCATTAAGTTGGTGATTAGTTACAAAATGGGAGATCTTAGTATTTGGCAAGTTGATAAGGAGGGTAGCAATTAGTAGATGGACAATTTGATCAATTGGTGATTTAGGAGATCTCAGGAAGAATATCACATGTTGCTTAGCATTTGAATCAAACTTGAGAGGCACTCGTAGCAGTAGTGGTATGTCATGGGGTTCACTTATATGAGTTCATGTAGAAGACATAGAAGTAGAATGAGATGTAGAAAGAGAACTAACATGGGATTGAGAAGCATCCATTAAATGTTGGATTTCAGCTTTAAGATATGTAATCATTGTTTCCATAGCTTGAATTTTATCTTGAAATAAATAATGTAAAACTTGAATTGAATCTAATATGGGTTGGTTGGATGGAATGATTAGGACCGATAGAGTCATCAGATAGACAATAAAAAATGGACACTTACTTGAGCGTGTGGTGTACTATGCAAGTGAGATACATAGTGTCTACGGATTTTTTGAAGAACATATTTTGCAAGGTGGGTGCATTTTAGGTAAGTCATGCAAGGAGATTAGAGGATTTTTAGGATCCATGAAAGAAGATTGATTAGAATAGGAAGAATGAGCCATCTAAATGTTTGACCAATCATGAGTGGGGTTCACCAAATGATTTAATTTAATTTTTATTAAATCTAATTGTAGAGTAACTTATTGTAACAACTGATGCTAAAAATTCTAAAATGCATAGATGACACAAGCAAAATAAACATGTAAAGTATGAAACCCTAATCAAAGAGGAGAGATAAGAAGAATTAGCTTGATTTATGAGTGAACATGAAGTGGTCTAGGCTAGGTAAAAGTGTTGAACAAGATGAAAACAACATTCATAACTACTCACTATAAATTCTGGAACTCATGAGTAACGCCAGACAAGGGCACCCAGTAGTAGGGCATGGGTGCTCCTAGGTGCTAGTGATCAAGATCTGGGTGCCTATGAACTACGCAAATGCTCACATGATCTATTTTTTACTGTGTCGCAAGGGTTTCATAGTTAGTTCCATATTGATCATGCCTAATATTTTCTCCTTGATTTCTGAAGTTACCTGTGACCTACAAAAGATAAGTTCACCTACACATAACCACAAACCACATCAAACCTAAAAAGGAAAATGTAGAATGGGGAGTCAGAATGACCCCAGACGGTCACCCCGAGAGTGAACTTATGACCGAGTGCTTTACTACATCCATGTAGACTCCATGTAGTTCTTCTATGTGTGTAAGAATGATGCCCTAGGGTGCCCTTGTGCAAGTTACACTTGATATCAGGATGTAGCTAGAATTTAACAATGTAGTAGTATGTGTGGATGGAATAGAATAGACTTTCCCTTCTTATGTTGTGTATGTATAGAGTATGATACAACCATTTTACCTTGAATTAATACTAGATGGATCACCTTTAGAGTGCTTTAGTGCCTTTGGAGTGCAAGCTTAGGTGATGATAGTTAATGTCTTAGTACTTGGTCCCTCATTTTAAACAGCATAAATATGTAGTTATATGATTCCCTTGTTTAAATTTCGTAATTGAACAATTGTAAGGCCGAACCAATAAGTGAAAAATATGCTTTAAAGATAAAAGAGACCCAAAAAGAGCGAGTAAGGTAAAGAAAGGGTCAAGGGACGAACCACGAGAGACAGTGGTGCACCTAGGTGCTACTGTCGTGGTTGGGTGTTGGTGTCTGAAGCCATGAAAGTATAAATCAAGTTAAATTTCTGACTGGGTTGTAGGGTGTGTAAGACCAACTATAGAAAGCAAGAGACAAAGAAAAGAGGCCAAAGACAGTTATCAATTACTAGTTTTCTTGCTTAGGAATCATGTAAATGCCTAACATGCTTTTAGGACCAAGAAATGTGCCCAAGTGCATAATTTTTTTTTTAGTTATAATTTGGCACTTAGCAAAGGAAATACAGAAGGTTCATGCAAGAGAGAAGAGAACATTTAAAGGTGCCGAAGTATCCAGAAGGAATCGTGTGCGTAGAATAGAGACAAATTTAGGACTTAGCCATTTTTATGATGATGAGCTATTTTTGGAGATAGCATGCCAGACACACAAACCAGTTAGAGACTTGCGTGACATGCATTGGATATTTTTAGAGGATCATCTATGAAGAACTTTGCATGGACATACAATGAGAATAGACCTACTATTGTCAGTTAACTAAAAGAAGTCTACTATTAGCGCACTTCCATGTGTGGCTATTTTTGTAATGGCGCGTGGCTAATAATAGCATATGACCTATTTTGGGATTGGACAAGTGTTGAAGGGAAATTCCCCACCCTTATAAATATGTAGTGAACTGTGTAGCATAAGATATGTGTGAGAGATAAGTTATCATGAGGTTTATGTTGCCTAATTTGCTGCACATATGAGCATATATTACTGATATTGTAAGGAAGCTTCTGTGTATTACTGAATTTAATAGAATGGAGATTATGGAATGAATCAAGGTGTTATCATGGTTATAGTTCAGTACTGCATGCTTGATTTCATCATGGTTATTTTTTAAGGCTGTTATTCTCTAGATCTAGATATGAACATGCACTTTGGAATGATATATTAGTTATAGATATGAATGCCTTAAGTCTTCATCATGCTAACATCTTGAAAAAAACAACCCTAAAGAGGAGCCTGGTACCTTTGTGCACTTCGGGTGAGCACTTAGTCTAGGCTGAGTGATGTGTCAGTGCACCTGGACTTGTATGGTGAATTCTAGGATGTATCATTGGTTCTGTTGATAGGACCATTTTTTAGTTTTTTTCAGGATGGTGCATGATGAAGATATATCAGTTAACCTTAGGAAGTGTTGAGGAGTGGATACACGATCTAGAAGAAGAATAAAACATGACGGTTCAAAATTGGATCTGAGTTTAATGCACACGTGTGGGTGGAATAGAATTTGTATGAAAGTCTATATGAGAGATTTTTCACTATCTTTCTAGTAGAATTGTATGAGTGGCTGATTACTTATGCATCTGAGTAGAATTAGAGGTATCGCACACTTGTTTGGATGCAGGAAGAATTTCAGGCCCTTTACCATGTTGATCTGATTTGGATTCGCGTTGTGGATATGTGGTTCCATGGTTTTTTGAATAGTTATATCTTGGAGTACTACATTTCCACTTATTCGTGCCTAGAGGTAGCTGAATTCTAGTTTTTTACGATATCCAAAGGGAACTTACAAGGCATTCCACTGGTGATCAAGATCCTGATGGTAACTTTGAATTTGGGGAGTAAAACCGATGGCTAACTAAACCTCACCATGTGTAGGGGAAAAGGCATGTTTGGTGAAAATATGGCATACCTAGTGGCAGAAAGGCAGAGAAAGGAAAGGTGGCTTAAGTATAATGAGGCATGTGAGAGAGAGGTAGAGAAGCAATAGGAGGTTACAGAGAAAATGTCGTTATGGAGAAAGATAGTTTGAGAAGGAGTGGAATTTCACACAGAAGATGTAGAACCCAAGCTTCAGGAACTCCCCCATTTGGGAAAACATGACAGAGAACCCTCCTTGGCCTCATGTAGAAGCGCGCTAGTAGAGATGACCAGGACCATGGGTGTGCATCTGAATCCACTTGGAAACCTTGCCCTTGTACTTGGTTTTCCAACATCCAAGACAACAAACAGTCAGCAAGCTAATTCAAGAAGTGGGAGAGTAGGAGTGAGTCTTATAAGAGGCACATCGATGGAAGCACAAATGGATTCATTGTTTTTATGGGAGTACCTTTCTGAGTGTATCATCTACACAAAAATTTAGGCACACAATTTTTTCGGGACTATCTTCTAGAAGTAGTAACGCTTTGAAGACTGTCGGGGTACAGTTCAGTTTTATTATCGGGACACAGGGAAACATATATTATTGTCTGACCCCACCTATAGGTTTGGGATCAGGAGTTATAGGTAGCTCTATCTGAGGTGGATGTGGTGGTTCTAGAGGCAGAGGAAACACGGGAGGTTCTGGATCATGTGGGCAAGGTCTACACCAACCCCAAAATATTTACATGGATATGTCTCTTCATCTTGCAAAGTATAGGGGCATATAAGATGCTGCTGAACATGTGCATATATGTGAAATATTGAGGCACGTAAAAATAATGATGGCTTCTAAGCATAGGGAAAACCAATTTGCTACTACATTACAAGGATGTGCACACATCTGGTACAAATTTTTTGACCCTGATCAGACTTGCGTAGACTAGACAGCTTTAAAAGATGCATTCCTTAAAGAGTTTCACATCTCTGAGTTTGAGCAGAAGAGTATAAGTGCACTTAAGGATATTAGGCAAGGCACTACTGAAAGTGTTAGAGAGTATGATGCTCATTTTAGAAAGTTGTTATCTAAGCTCTGGTATGATATCCACACAAGCCAACATACACAATGGTTTGTTGGAGGTCTGATTACGCCTTTTAGGAGGGCGCTATCACATAAGACATACATTGATCTACACAAAGCACTTGAAGTAGCCTTACACACTGAGGTAGTTAGAAACATAGACACTAGAGTGAGCCCATTTTTAGAAGCACATATCGCAGTTATGGTAAAGCAGTTGGAGAAATTATTGGTAAATTTAGCACATGAGACGTGCACAAGGATTTGGTGCACAAATTGTGAAGTAGAAGGTCACACAAAGGATAGTTTTCCCTACAATATGGTGCACTCGTTGCTATTGGATTGTGAGTTATGCCATTTAAACCATGATGTTAGCTGTTGCCCGTTACTACAACGCGTAATAAGGAAGAACATTTCAAGCTACTATAAAATATGTAGGTCCATGACTCATGACATAGAAGACTGTCGACTTATTAGTTAGATCAATGATGCTATAGATATTGGTGTACAATAGACATAAGTCTCAGATAACTCTAAAGGTAAGAATGAGCATCAAGACCAAGATCACAATCAGGCACGTTATGATCGGTATGAAGGGAATTTTGAAGGAAGTCATGGCAGAGGTCGAGGATACCATGGTGGATTTGGAGGACGGGGACATGGTGGTGGAAGAAGTGAGTTCCCTCATGGAACATGTTATACTTGTGGATCTCCTGACCACTACAGGCATGAATGTCCCCAAAATATTACACGTTCTTTCTGTGGAAAGAGTCATAGCTATGAGGAGTGCCAGGACTTGTATGAACATCTTAGCAAGCAACATAAATAAGAAAACAAAGGCGCATGGATGGTGAGGATATAATGCACTGTGGAAAATCAATGGATGCCTAAGTTAGAAGAATATTCTGAGGTGTTACAAGTAAATATCAAGACCCACACTGAGGTGAATGCACTAGAGAAGTATTGTAGTAGAATCCTAATGTCACTAAGGAGGAGGTTCTTCATGCATGGTACCCCCAAACCTACCCATCAAAAGGAGGTTTATTAAGAAACCATGGAGGTACTTAGGAATCGTTCAGGGTGAAATACAATATTTAAAGGAGCAATCAATGAAGATAGGGTGAAAGAAAAGCATCAGAGATAGTCCAAACGGATATGGGATGACTTGAGAGAAGCGTGTAATTTGTTTGCACCAAAGAATATCATCCACTATTGGGGATTGGATAAAATGAAACACTTCGTGCACAAGTGTTGAGACTGAACAACAAATCCTACATGTAAATCTAAAAGCGGGGCCCCCTGAGCCTAGATTATGAAAGGAACTAAATTTGAATGTTGTGTGGTGTGTGGCTATTGATAATATATTTGATTGATACATGTGCGGAAGCAATGGGTCCTTACCGTTGATGGCAATGGGTAACAAATGGGAAGACTCTCCCATTTAGACCTCCTCTTGTCTTATTCCTGCTCCTTAGACTAACGGCCACTGCAGCGGAATTTGAAAGGATGCGCCATGAACCAATAACAAGGATCCAGAAGCTCACTGAGACTTTGAGGTTGTAGTAGTGCTGATAGAATTAGATCGATTACCTAACTCTCATTGTTTGTCCCTCTCTTTCTGTCCCCTTGTCCTGAAAGCTACTTTCCGTCTTCCTCTTCCAAATTAGAGGTGAGCCACACCGGGTTTGTGCAGAAGAAGTCAGGCCCTGCAACATGTGGAATGATTGGGATTCGCGTGTGGATATGTGGTTCCATGGTTTTTTTGAATATTTATATCTGGAGTACACATTTCCACTTTTCCTCCTAGATGTACTGAATTTAGTTTTTTACGATATCCCAAAGGACTTACAAGGCATCCACTGTGATCAAGTCTGCTGGTAACTTTGATTTGGGGGATTAACCCCGATGCTATAAAACCTCACATGTGTAGGGAAAAGGCAATTTTTGGTGAAATGGCACGTAGTGGCCGAAACAAGAGCAAGGAAAGTGGTCTAATATATAGGCATGTGATAGAGAGGATAGAGAACAATATGAGTTACAGAGACAAAGTTCGTTGAGAAGATATTTTGAGAAGGCGTGGAATTTCACCAAAAAAATGTAGAACCCAACTTCGGAACTCCATTTGGGGGGAAAACATGACGAGAACCTCCTTGGCCTCATGTAGAGCGTCGCTATAGAATACCAGGACCTGTTGCATCTAAATCCACTTGAAACCTTCCTTGTACTTGGGTTTCCACATCCAAGACAACAACAGTCACACGCAATTCAAGTGGATAGAGAGTGGAGTCCTTATAAGAGAACACGATGACGCACAATGGCTTCATTGTTTTTAATTGGAGTACCTTCTATTCGATTAATCATCTCAACACAAAATTTAGGCACACCTTTTTCGACTATCTCAGAATAGTACACTTTGAAGACTTCGGGTACATTTCAGTTTATTTCGCACAGGGAAACATATTATTGTCGACCCACCTATAGTTTGGGATCAAGATTTTATAGTAGCTCCTATCTGAGGTGGAGGTGTTGGTCTAAGCATGAAACACGGGAGGTTCTGAGTCATGTGGCAAGTCTAACAAACCCAAAATATTTACATGGATTGTCTCTCATCTTGCAAAGTATAGGGCATAGATGCGCTGAACATGTGCATATATGTAATATAGGCACGTAAAAATAATGATGCTTCTAAGCATAGTAAACCAATTTGCTACTACATTACAAGGATTGCCCTCTGTACATTTTTGACACCTACAGACTTGCTTCGCGTAGACAGACACTTTAAAAGATGCATTCCTTCAAGAGGTTTCACATCTCTGAATTTGAGCAAAAGTATATTGCACTTAAGATTTAGAGGAAAAGGGGCCCCGCAAGGACTACTCTAAAGGTGTTAGAAGTAATGATGCTCAATTTAAAATGTTTCTAAGCTCTTGTATGATATCCACACAAGCAACATACACAATGGTTTTGTTGGAGTCTGATTACGCTTTTGAGGCGCTATCACATAGACAATACATTGAATCTACACAAAGCCTGAAGTAGCCTTACAACACGGAGGTAGTTAAAAACATAACTAGTGATCCCATTTTTTAAAGCAGCACATATCCAGTTATGGTAAAGCATTGAGAATTATTGGTAAATTTAGTTAGTCACATGAACGCCCAAGGATTGGTGCACAAAATGTGAAGTAGAGTCAACAAGATAGTTTTCCTACAATATGGTGCACAGCTTTGCGATGATGGTGAGTTATGCATTTTAACCTGATGTTACTGTTTGCCCGTTACTTACACCGTATAAGTAAGAACTTTCAAGGCTACTAAATATGTAGGTCCTGACTCATGACATAAAGACTGTCGACTTATTAGTAGATCAATGAAATGCTATAGATATTGGTGTACAATGACATAAGTCTCAGTAACCTAGTAAGAAATGAGCACAATACCAAGATCACATCGGCACGTTTATTGATCGGTATGAGTAATTTTAAGAATCATTGCACAGAGGTCGAGGATACCATGGTGAATTTGAGGACGGGGAACATGGTGGTGGAGGTGATTCCCCTAGGAACAGTTATCTTGTGGATCTCCTACACTACAGGCATAATGCCCCAAATATTTACACTTCTTTTCTGTGGAAAGGTCATAGCTTGAGAGTGCCAGACTTGTAGAACATCTTAGCAAGCACATAATACGAAAAACAAATGCGCATGGATGGTGAAGATATAATGCCTGTGGAAATCAATGGTCTGTTGAAGATATTCTTAGGTTTTTTACAAGTAAATGTCAAGCCCACACTGAGGTGAGTGCACTGAGATATTGTCTTAGAATCCTAATGTCACTAAGAGTAGTTCTTATGCATGGTACCCCAACCTACCCTCCAAAGGAGGTTTATTGAAAAACAAAATGGAGGTACTAGGAATCTTCAGGGGAATACAATATTTTAAGGAGGCATCATTAGATCGGGTGAAGAAGCATCAAGCATAGTCCCAAAAACTGATGGATGACTTTGAGAAAAGCTGTGTAAGTTGTTGCACCAAAGATATCATTCCACTATTGGAATTGGAATAACATTAAACACATTCTGCACATGTTTGAGACTGAAACAAATCCTACCCAATTAAAATCTTCCCTCTCATAGCCTAGATTATGAAAGGAAATAATTTGAATGTTGTTTGATGGTGGCTATTGAGTAATATATTGATTGATACATTGCAGGGAAGTCAATGTTCTTACCTTAATGCATGGGTACAAATGGAAACTCATTTTAGACATGCTCTAATGTATATCATGCTAATTAGACTAAGCTGCCACGCCTCGAATTTTTGAAAGATGCACCATTACATACCAGGAGCCAACTCACTAGAGACTTTAAGTTTTAGAGTGCTGATAAATTTAGATAGCTCTAACCTCTATGGGGCATCTTGTGGAGGAAATAATTTTGTCTCCGTTTCACCCTTTCTCTCGTTAAAACAAGGAAGGAAAAAGTTATTTATCCCCTTAACAGTGGAAATTGTAGCCTATGTTGATCCTTAAGTGAGAATAGCTTAAATAGGATTTATGTACGTCATTTGAGACCCAAGTGCTTGAGACCTAAAAAGGAATAATAGTGGGAGGCTGCACAGTCTATTAGAATACTCAATTGTTTGTTTTGATATTGGTGCCTCATCGTAACTTAATTTAGTAGGGTGCGAATAAGAGATATTTCCCTAAAGGAACAAATCATTTATGTTAGATTATGTCAACAATGCAGTGCTTGTTTTCCTCCGCGAGCACCCCTGATTCCTAGCGCCATGATGTACAATGGATAAACCTCCTAAAGAAGAAATAGCAATAATACACTACAACTACATGGACAAAATATGGTGGGTGGGCCCACCTAATAATCTTCTATGATTCTCTTCTACTAGTTTCTTCCGAGAGCACCTCAATCAATCTGCCACTACATTGTAATCACCCTCATCCAGCACCACATTCCGAGTGTGAGAGACCCTGGACGAGGGAGAAGCTTACCAACCTTTTATATAGGTGCACATTTTATTCCACATTACAGGCTGTGCTTGCTTAGTAATGTATATACCAGAGCTCTATAGAGAAACAGAATTGTAGGATTTTACTTGGTAGAATGGCCCAGATTTTGACTCCGTCTATACTAAACTCTTGTGCAAGAACATTAAGATTCATAAAGTGCTTCACGAGGGAATAGCCAGCAAAATAAGTTCTTTAGAGTTATTGGTAATGAACTCTGTCACATTTTTTTGAAAGATAGAGGTGATGCCACACTAACTTCAATGTGCTGCCCTTAGAAAAAAAAAAAGGAATGGTCCTACTTATGGATATGAGAAGTAGAACATATGGATGTAAACATTCAACAATATGATTAGGTGTTGGACATGTGTATAAGACAATGAGACCTATCTACCTAATAAGACAAATAAGGTGTATATTGTCATATTTGAGCCTAAGGAAGCCAAATTGGGAGACTTTTTCATACTTAGTGGCAAAAGATCATAGAAGTTCCTAACGGATTATCAAGACTTTCGCCTAAGGGTACCATAACTTAAAGGCATGCATAATCATTTTAGGGGAGATAAAATAAACTAAGAGTACATCATATTAGAAGAACCCTCCTACTGATGAACCCCAACTGATGTGTGAAAGGTCAAAGAAAGATATTGACAAATGTTAAGTTTGGATTATCAAACACTTAATAGTCAGAATGGGTTAGTCCATGTGATTATATCACGAATGGATGAACTAGGATCTGTACTACAAAGGAGCTGAAATGTTACATGTTACTGATCCCTTTCCTACACCTCACACCGGGAAATACTGAAGATGTTGAAGGTTGAACTCTCAGGTCAGTACAGATGGGTTCTTGTATACATGTTAAATTTCCCAAGAAATTAGCAAAGTCAGTTTTACTACTGACTGAGGTAGCTTCAACCTGTTGTGATGCCCTTGGTCCTAAAATGTGTTGTGCTGCTTTTCATGTATAGTTGTTCAGGCATGCAAGAATTTATAACAACTCTTTCTGCAAGTATATTTGGATAATTAATGTGTAATGCTTAATAAAATCAATTTATGACAATCTGCTTGATGTTTAAAAGATGTAGATAGTTGAGTATTCTTAAACATCAAAAGAGCATTTTTTATTTCTGTTCTACACCATAAGAATACTATTAGAATAACTCCAAGAAGGTTTTTATTGGTTGTCCACCAAGGTTTAGTATTATAGGCCTAAGGAGCCTAACCAGCAGTGAGGCGGTGCCACAATTTTTGGTCTATGAAATATTACAGAAAGTTATCATGGATGCCAGAGTTTCCAACATTGGAGGAGTTACTCAAAGGAAATCCATTCTATTGGGCGACCCCAACATTGCATTCAAGACATTAAAGGATAGAAACTTACTATGCACTATTCTGCTTTTTCCTCTGACCAACTTTCTTACATGTGGATTCCTCATGAGACCATATGCTGGCGGTGTTGGCTCACCTGGAATGATATAGTCATCATTTGTTTTTCTAGTAAATTTGCACTCTATAAAACACAATTACCAATATAATGAGCGTGAAGCTTTTTCAATGGCTGGCATACTAATTATGCTCAATACTTGCAGCTACACTACACTATGCATCTTTTATACAATATCACATGACATTGGATGGGGTAAATACCCTGTTCTAACAAGGCACATCTGTAGGTGGGTACCTTAGTACCAAATTTAATTTCACCGTTGTGGTAAAACCAGGGAAAACTAATTCTGGCAGACCATTTATCGCAGAATACTTTAGATAAGAAGTAAAGGCCATTGAGCTACCATGCATATGCAAGTTATAACAAGTTACAATGATACCATCAGAACAGAGACATTGTTGTCTTTCTATTAATAGGTATGGCACCAACGGAATGATCCTTGAAAGAACAACTTACCATACTCACCCCACACCTTATTTGTTAGTGTACATTTACAGCATAGGCCAGGATAATCGTGTCCACTGTGTCCTATTGAGCACACAATGTCATGAGGAAGCTCATGGTTGTATTAAACAGGTGCCACATTAGTGATGCCACTACTGCAAAGATTCTACTTGGTGATTCTATTTGGATAACTATATAAAGATTGGTAAGATTTGCAAGGCTGTGATAACTTCAGCATCTTGGAAACCAGGTCCATGAAGAGCGTATGCCATTGAAGGCTTATTCCTATGCAGACATTTAGAAAATGGGCATAGATTTTGTGGTCCTATTTCATCATCGCGTGTAAAACTAGAATCCCGCTATATCATCACTTCCCGACTATCTGACAATTTGGCCAGTATGATCATAAACCTTCATTTGGAACTCTTAAATCACACAACATGTGTTCTACTTTCAAATTTAAATGATAGAATTGTTTAAAATTAGAGTTTATTGACTGATTATCTAGTGCTATATAAAGGAAATTGTGAAGACAATATTCAAACTTCAAACCAACAATTTTTAGCCGGGAAAAACCTCAAGGAGGAAAACCATCGGGAAGGGAAACTGTCTTTCTTCCCACTTTTTTTGTCTATATAGCAATTAAATATTACAGTAAGTATGAAAAGAAGTAACAGTGTAAACCCTCTCTCTATTACTTTTCTTTGTTTCTACATCTACACCTTGCTCCTACAATTCCATCCGCACTAGAATCTTTCACGCTCTCATTAAACTCTTTTCTTCTCGATTTTCTGAAAAAAAAATTTGAATCCTCTTCTCTTGTTCCTTCATAAATTATAGGCTCCATGTCCTCCTTGCAATACTGGAGGAGTCCGGGCATGGGAAGGAAGAGTACGCTTTGGCTCTTTAATCCAACGCCTTCCCATTGCATTCCCTTCTCTTTTCTCTTTAAAGAGCCCGTGCCTTCGCGCCATCCACTTTCTTCATCGCCCTCTCGAGTCTTCGCCCTGGCGATTGTGGTCTTAGACCGCTCCTTGTAGAGTGCAATTTCTAATTGCCATTTGCAAAGCGGCGGTTCTATCCAAACCTTTCGTTTACCTACCTTGTTTTTTTTCTTTTCTTTTCTCACTTTTTCATTGTTCTCCCTTGGTTGCTGAAGAAACTGATGAGTGTGTGTTTTTCTGGCTCTATGGAGCTACCTCTCTTCTAGAGGATTCTTGGTCCAAAAAATTTCGTGGGGGATGGTAGAGAATCAAATCCCTCTCGTGCTCATTGAGTACCGCTGGTCTGCTTGGTCTTCTCTCGTCAACCTACCAAGACTCCTGAAAATCTTTGTTTGTTGTTCCAATGCTACATCCTCCCTCTGAGTTGCCTCCATGTAACAATCCTTTTGGGAAGGTAACTTCTTATCTTTCCTTCTTTTTTCAATGCATAGATGCATTAGTGGATGTGAGCCCTTGCAGTTAACATGTGTGCTTTACATGAATATGGCCTAAAGGTTTCTCTCCCTATTAGAAAGAGGACCTTACATGATGAACCCCAACTGTGTGAAAAGGTCAAAGAAAGAGATGACAAAAATGTTGAGTTTTGGGATTATCAAGCCACTTAAGAGTCAGAAGAAGGGGGGGGGGGGGCCCGGCCGCGGACCGGAATCAAGTCGGCAGGACGGGGGGGCTGGGGTGGGGGTCGGGGGCTACATGGGGGGGGGGGCGCTGCACCCGGGGAGGGGGGGTGACGGGGGGGGGGGGGGGGGGACCGGACGAGCAAGTGAGCCAACGGGGGGGGGGCAGGGGCAGGGGGGGGTAGGCCTAGGAGGGGCCGGGGGACCGGGGGGTTTCAGGTATGGGGGTACAGGGGGGTGTGAGCGGGCCTAGGGGGGGGGGCGGGGGGTACCGAGGGGGGGACATGAGCCGGAGCCCTCAGAGGGGGGGGGGCGGCGGTCGAGGGGGCGGGTGGGGGGGGGGAAAGGCCTAGGGGGGGATAGGGGTGGTGGGACGGGATGCGTGGGAAGGGTCGGGGGGGGGGTGACGGGGGGGGGGGGAGCAGAGGGGGGGGGGATTTCGGGATGGGGGAGGGGGCGCGGAGTTTTTTTTGGGGGGAGAGGGGGGACCCCCCTGGCGGGTGGGGGTGGGGGGGGGGGGGGCGGGGGAGGTGGGGGCCCTTTTTGTGGGGGTTAGTCAATGGTGATTAGATCAAGCATGGATGATGAACTAGGATCTATGTGGACTACAAGGAGCGAGAAACTGAACCGTTACATGTTTGGACTGATCCCTTCCTCCACAATCACCGAGGAAATACTTACCGCCAAGATGTTGCAGGGGGTGTGAAATCTATCATTTACAGTATGGGTTCTTTGGGTTCATCAGGGTTAGAATTTCCAAGAAGATTAGCAACAAGGAACTACGCTTTACTACCGGAATGGCCGGGTAGCACTGCACCTATATTGTGATGCCCGGGAGTTGTGTCTGAAAAATGTGTTTGATGTATTTCAAGTAAGTAGTTCAAACTTTTTGCTATTGTCAAGGAATGTATTAACAACTTCTTGCAAGATATTGCGATGATTAGATGGTGTAATGGATATATATTACATTCATTATGACAATAGTGCTTTATGTTAAAGATGTAGATAGTTGAGCCTATCTCTTTCACAAACATCAAGAAGGCCATATTTCTACACTCATTTGGAATACTATTACGGACACATAATCTACAAGGAAGGTTATTGGTTGATCCAACTAAGGTTGGAGTAATTATAGGCCTAAAGGAGCCCCTTCTTTTTTCCTACAGTCAGAGTGAGGTGCACACCGATTTTTGGTGTCATATAGTAAATATTAAGATAAGTTTATCATAGGACCCCCATGCCAAGAGTTTCCACACATTGTAGGAGTTACTAAAAGGGGGGAAAGTTACATTCTGTATGGGGAGAACCACAACAACTGTTGCTTCAAGACAATTACAGGAGGAAACTTACTATTGCACCTATTATGCATTTTCCCCTTCATGGAACCAACAATTTATTTTGTAAATGTGGATGCCTCATGCCATGACCATGGCGTGGTGTTGGGCCTAAACCTGGAGAAGGTATTATAGAGTATCCTATGTGTTTTTCTAGTATGAAATTAGTACTATCTTATACGAAACATACAATTACGGCACTAGTTGTAGAGCTGTGTTGAAGCTTTTCAATGATCTATGCATACTAGTTTACATTTATGTCAATACTTGCATGCTACACTATTCATTATTTTTAATCATCTCAATGATCCATTTGTTGGAAGCATGTTGGTATATATCAGCTGTTCTACCAAGGGCACATATGACGGTGGGTATACGCTATTTAAAGAATTTAATTTACAGTTGTCGGTAAAACCAGGGAAAACTAATTCTGGACCAGACACACATTATCCAGATTACACGTAGCGGCCCGAAGAGCACAGTTAAAGGCAACTGTGAGATACCATGCCAGATGCAAATTAACAAGTTACAATGAGAGCCATCGAACTAAAGAAGACATTGTTGTCTTTCTATGACATATTGGTTATTTTGCACCAAAAGGAATGAATCCTTGGAGAAGAAACCAACTTACCATACGCACCACACTTATATGGTGATAGTGGGGACACGGACCAAGAATAGGCCCGATGAATCATGTGCCACTGTGTCCTAGAAGATGAGCACCAGATGTCATGGAGACAGTCATGTGGTAGACAGGTGGCCACTATGTAAGTGATGCCACTACGTGCAAGATTCAAGTCTTGGATTATTAGTGGGAGAACCTATATAAAGATTAAGGATTATTGCAGGCTTGTGCATAAACTGTCCGCACATCTTGGGAAACCAGCGTCAATGAGACCAATCCTGTTTTTGGCCCCCCGTGAGAGCATTAAGGCCTATCCTAGTGCCAGAAGAACCATTGAGAAAATGGGCTATAGAGTTCTGCTGGGTAATATGGCATCACCAGCCGCCGTGTAAAACTAGATCACGCTATATCATCACTTGACACACACCAGGACTATCTGACAAGGGGGGCAGAAGTAGTGAGCTATTAACTCGTCGACTTTGATCTTTTGAATCACACACCTATGTTGTGCCTACCTTTCAAATTTTAACCAAATGACCTTAGCACTGTTTACAAAATTGACGCTTTATCGACTGATTCAATCTCGTGTGCTAACTAAAGCCGAAAATTGTAAGTAAAAGAAAAATAATTCAAACTTCAACACCAACAATTTATCCCTGGAAACCTCTAAGGAGGAAAACCAGTCGGGAAGGGAAACGCTCTTTCTTCCCCACTTTTGTGGTCTGAACATAGACAAATGACCATACAAAAATATTACACAGTAAGTATCAAAAGACCCCCCCCCCACAGTACAGTGTAAACTTCTCTCAATTACTTGATTGCTCCCCTGTTTCTACACCGTTGATCCTACAATTCATTTCAAGCACTAAAGACCCTCTTGCTCACTGCTCTCATTAAAACTGCGCTTTCTCGATTTGATGACCTATTTTGAATGCCTATTCTCTTGTGCCTTTATGATTTATAGGCCTTCCCATGTACTCTCGTGCAACTGGAGGCCGTGTGAAAGGGCATGGACAGAAAGAAAACGGATGGGCGCTTTAATAAAAGCATTCACTTGCATCCATTCTTCTGTCACTATCTTGCAAGTGTCCCCACCGTCAGCCGCCTGCCGGCCTGTCTGGCTTTACGATCCCGCCACAGTCTCAGGAAATGCCCATGACCCTTGGCCCTGGCTATGTGGTGGTCCTAGGACCGCCTCCTTGTAGAGTGGCATTTCTAAAATTTGCCACTTTGCATAGAGCGGCGGTTCTATCAGGAACCTTCGTTTACCCTTGTTTTTCTACCACTTTTTCTTGTTTCTCCTACTGGTGCGTGATAGAACTGATTGAAGACAGTGGTGTGTTTTTCTGGATCCCTATGGATCATACCTCTCTTACTAGGAGGATTTTGGTCCCAAAAAATCTTAGTGGGGGAGTGGTAGAGGAACAAATTCCTCTCGTGCTCATTGAGTACCGCTTTGGGTCTGCTTTGGTGTCTTCTCTCGTACAAACCCTTACCAAGACTCATGTTAAATTTGGCGTTTTGTTGTTCAAATGCTACATCCTCCTCTGTTGCCTCAAGTACATCCTTTGGAGGTAACTTCGGTATCTTCCTTCTTTAATGAATAGATGCAGTAGTGGAGTGGCTTTGCAAGTTACATCGTGTGCATTTACATAAATATGGCCTAAAGGTTTTTTCTCCAACTACTTCAAGTATGGCAAAGGTCCCTACTGTATGTTTTACTGTTTCGTTCTTGTCTACTGAGATGGATTGGACGAATCCCCTCCAAGTACACATTATATAAGGTCACCATCATTCTTATATCTCCTCTTTTCCTTATACCATGGGCAGGTCAATGAATCTGTAGGGAGATAAGGGGACTGCATACGGAAGTTGTTTGCTCCCTTGAATGAGTTTATATGTGTGGCTTCTTCTACAAAAACTTATAAGTGCTATCAAAAAGTTCCATCCTTGAGTCATAATATTGTGCTCTTACGTCTATTTTTCATTTTCTAATGAAAGAAACACAACGATGATTTTTCTGAAAACGTCTTGGTGCTTGGTTGGCACTTACATAGCCTTTCTTTGAGTTTCTTGGAGTTATGGATGTTAAAAACTGGACTCAAATCCTTGATCCCATTGTATGGTTGCCCTCCTTGTGAAACACAAAATCCCTTGGAAACAAGTAAAGGACTTCCGAAGATGAGTCAAATGCATCAAGTGGAATAATATACAACCTATAATACAATCTGTATTGGGGTATTTATCCCAAATTGAAACTACACTTCTTGTAACTGGTATTTTCTACACCTTCTTCACCCATCCAGGGGGTATGGTGTGGATGTGCAATAGTCTTTAGACCAAGTGTCTAAAAATGCACAGAAATTGAAATTTGACTGAGAACAGCATCTACTAAAGCGTTTACCCTTAGTTTCTGATTTGGATTCTAAATTGAAATAGAATACTCATCGCTTTCTTCTTTTGTTGCCTCGTACATGTTAGTGCCAGGCTGATCCTAGCTCTCATGTTAAATTAGAATCATCCTCAAGTCTTGATGAGAGACTTGATTGGAACTGGGGAACTACATTGGTTTCACTCAAGACATCTCTCTTCCTTTGGTGCATCTCTTTGCATCAATTATAAGCTCCTGGTGGGTATTAATCTTGACAAACTTTTTACACACCTTAAAAAAACACCTAATCACACCAAATGATTAAACTGACTCCCAACCTTTCACACGCACCACAACACTCTAGGGGACCTGATTTAAGACAGGGAAAGTCATCCAAACCT